>OX337245.1:47807413-49007413 GCA_946965025.1 Blera fallax
AAAAGCAGATTTGAATTCAGGAAAGGTGCGAGCTTAATTCTACATAAACAGTTTTCAAATCGGGGAGGAAAAAAAAAATTTCAAATTTTTACATGGGTTGCATTGGAATTCCTGACCACCTCGAAGAGCGATAGAAAAATTCAATTTTCTCGTAAACTATAAGTCGCAGCTCAACTCCAAAAGCAGATTTGAATTCAGGAAAGGTGCCAGCTTAATTCTACATAATCAGTTTTCAAATCGGGGAGGAAAAAAAAAATTTCAAATTTTTACAAGGGTTGCATTGGAATTCCTGACCACCTCGAAGAGCGATAGAAAAATTCCATTTTCTCGAAAACTATAAGTCGCAGCTCAACTCCAAAAGCAGATTTGAATTCAGGAAAGGTGCGAGCTTAATTCTACATAAACAGTTTTCAAATCGGGGAGGAAAAAAAAAATTTCAAATTTTTACAAGGGTTGCATTGGAATTCCTGACCACCTCGAAGAGCGATAGAAAAATTCCATTTTCTCGAAAACTATAAGTCGCAGCTCAACTCCAAAAGCAGATTTGAATTCAGGAAAGGTGCGAGCTTAATTCTACATAAACAGTTTTCAAATCGGGGAGGAAAAAAAAAATTTCAAATTTTTACATGGGTTGCATTGGAATTCCTGACCACCTCGAAGAGCGATAGAAAAATTCCATTTTCTCGAAAACTATAAGTCGCAGCTCAACTCCAAAAGCAGATTTGAATTCAGGAAAGGTGCGAGCTTAATTCTACATAAACAGTTTTCAAATCGGGGAGGAAAAAAAAATTTCAAATTTTTACATGGGTTGCATTGGAATTCCTGACCACCTCGAAGAGCGATAGAAAAATTCCATTTTCTCGAAAACTATAAGTCGCAGCTCAACTCCAAAAGCAGATTTGAATTCAGGAAAGGTGCGAGCTTAATTCTACATAAACAGTTTTCAAATCGGGGAGGAAAAAAAAAATTTCAAATTTTTACAAGGGTTGCATTGGAATTCCTGACCACCTCGAAGAGCGATAGAAAAATTCCATTTTTTCGTAAACTATAAGTCGCAGCTCAACTCCAAAAGCAGATTTGAATTCAGGAAAGGTGCGAGCTTAATTCTACATAAACAGTTTTCAAATCCTGGAGGAAAAAAAAAATTTAAAATTTTTACAGGGGTTGCATTGCAATTCCTGGCCACCTCGAAGAGCGATAGAAAAATTCAATTTTCTCGAAAATTATAAGTCGCAGCTCAACTCCAAAAGCAGATTTGAATTCAGGAAAGGTGCGAGCTTAATTCTACATAAACAGTTTTCAAATCGGGGAGGAAAAAAAAAATTTCAAATTTTTACATGGGTTACATTGGAATTCCTGACCACCTCGAAGAGCGATAGAAAAATTCAATTTTCTCGAAAACTATAAGTCGCAGCTCAACTCCAAAAGCAGATTTGAATTCAGGAAAGGTGCGAGCTTAATTCCACATAAACAGTTTTCAAATCGGGGAGGAAAAAAAAAATTTCAAATTTTTACAAGGGTTGCATTGGAATTCCTGACCACCTCGAAGAGCGATAGAAAAATTCCATTTTCTCGTAAACTATAAGTCGCAGCTCAACTCCAAAAGCAGATTTGAATTCAGGAAAGGTGCGAGCTTAATTCTACATAAACAGTTTTCAAATCGGGGAGGAAAAAAAAAATTTCAAATTTTTACAAGGGTTGCATTGGAATTCCTGACCACCTCGAAGAGCGATAGAAAAATTCCATTTTCTCGAAAACTATAAGTCGCAGCTCAACTCCAAAAGCAGATTTGAATTCAGGAAAGGTGCGAGCTTAATTCTACATAAACAGTTTTCAAATCGGGGAGGAAAAAAAAATTTCAAATTTTTACATGGGTTGCATTGGAATTCCTGACCACCTCGAAGAGCGATAGAAAAATTCCATTTTCTCGAAAACTATAAGTCGCAGCTCAGCTCCAAAAGCAGATTTGAATTCAGGAAAGGTGCGAGCTTAATTCTACATAAACAGTTTTCAAATCGGGGAGGAAAAAAAAATTTCAAATTTTTACATGGGTTGCATTGGAATTCCTGACCACCTCGAAGAGCGATAGAAAAATTCAATTTTCTCGAAAACTATAAGTCGCAGCTCAACTCCAAAAGCAGATTTGAATTCAGGAAAGGTGCGAGCTTAATTCCACATAAACAGTTTTCAAATCGGGGAGGAAAAAAAAAATTTCAAATTTTTACAAGGGTTGCATTGGAATTCCTGACCACCTCGAAGAGCGATAGAAAAATTCCATTTTCTCGTAAACTATAAGTCGCAGCTCAACTCCAAAAGCAGATTTGAATTCAGGAAAGGTGCGAGCTTAATTCTACATAAACAGTTTTCAAATCGGGGAGGAAAAAAAAAATTTCAAATTTTTACAAGGGTTGCATTGGAATTCCTGACCACCTCGAAGAGCGATAGAAAAATTCCATTTTCTCGAAAACTATAAGTCGCAGCTCAACTCCAAAAGCAGATTTGAATTCAGGAAAGGTGCGAGCTTAATTCTACATAAACAGTTTTCAAATCGGGGAGGAAAAAAAAATTTCAAATTTTTACATGGGTTGCATTGGAATTCCTGACCACCTCGAAGAGCGATAGAAAAATTCCATTTTCTCGAAAACTATAAGTCGCAGCTCAGCTCCAAAAGCAGATTTGAATTCAGGAAAGGTGCGAGCTTAATTCTACATAAACAGTTTTCAAATCGGGGAGGAAAAAAAAATTTCAAATTTTTACATGGGTTGCATTGGAATTCCTGACCACCTCGAAGAGCGATAGAAAAATTCCATTTTCTCGAAAACTATAAGTCGCAGCTCAACTCCAAAAGCAGATTTGAATTCAGGAAAGGTGCGAGCTTAATTCTACATAAACAGTTTTCAAATCGGGGAGGAAAAAAAAAATTTCAAATTTTTACATGGGTTGCATTGGAATTCCTGACCACCTCGAAGAGCGATAGAAAAATTCCATTTTCTCGAAAACTATAAGTCGCAGCTCAACTCCAAAAGCAGATTTGAATTCAGGAAAGGTGCGAGCTTAATTCTACATAAACAGTTTTCAAATCGGGGAGGAAAAAAAAAATTTCAAATTTTTACAAGGGTTGCATTGGAATTCCTGACCACCTCGAAGAGCGATAGAAAAATTCCATTTTCTCGAAAACTATAAGTCGCAGCTCAACTCCAAAAGCAGATTTGAATTCAGGAAAGGTGCGAGCTTAATTCTACATAAACAGTTTTCAAATCGGGGAGGAAAAAAAATTTCAAATTTTTACATGGGTTGCATTGGAATTCCTGACCACCTCGAAGAGCGATAGAAAAATTCAATTTTCTCGAAAACTATAAGTCGCAGCTCAACTCCAAAAGCAGATTTGAATTCAGGAAAGGTGCGAGCTTAATTCTACATAAACAGTTTTCAAATCGGGGAGGAAAAAAAAAATTTCAAATTTTTACATGGGTTGCATTGGAATTCCTGACCACCTCGAAGAGCGATAGAAAAATTCCATTTTCTCGAAAACTATAAGTCGCAGCTCAACTCCAAAAGCAGATTTGAATTCAGGAAAGGTGCAAGCTTAATTCTGCATAAACAGTTTTCAAATCGGGGAGGAAAAAAAAAATTTCAAATTTTTACATGGGTTGCATTGGAGTTCCTGACCACCTCGAAGAGCGATAGAAAAATTCCATTTTCTCGAAAACTATAAGTCGCAGCTCAACTCCAAAAGCAGATTTGAATTCAGGAAAGGTGCGAGCTTAATTCTACATAAACAGTTTTCAAATCGGGGAGGAAAAAAAAAATTTCAAATTTTTACAGGGGTTGCATTGGAATTCCTGACCACCTCGAAGAGCGATAGAAAAATTCCATTTTCTCGAAAACTATAAGTCGCAGCTCAACTCCAAAAGCAGATTTGAATTCAGGAAAGGTGCGAGCTTAATTCTACATAAACAGTTTTCAAATCGGGGAGGAAAAAAAAAATTTCAATTTTTTACATGGGTTGCATTGGAATTCCTGACCACCTCGAAGAGCGATAGAAAAATTCCATTTTCTCGAAAACTATAAGTCGCAGCTCAACTCCAAAAGCAGATTTGAATTCAGGAAAGGTGCGAGCTTAATTCTACATAAACAGTTTTCAAATCGGGGAGGAAAAAAAAATTTCAAATTTTTACATGGGTTGCATTGGAATTCCTGACCACCTCGAAGAGCGATAGAAAAATTCCATTTTCTCGAAAACTATAAGTCGCAGCTCAACTCCAAAAGCAGATTTGAATTCAGGAAAGGTGCGAGCTTAATTCTGCATAAACAGTTTTCAAATCGGGGAGGAAAAAAAAAATTTCAAATTTTTACATGGGTTGCATTGGAGTTCCTGACCACCTCGAAGAGCGATAGAAAAATTCCATTTTCTCGAAAACTATAAGTCGCAGCTCAACTCCAAAAGCAGATTTGAATTCAGGAAAGGTGCGAGCTTAATTCTACATAAACAGTTTTCAAATCGGGGAGGAAAAAAAAAATTTCAAATTTTTACAGGGGTTGCATTGGAATTCCTGACCACCTCGAAGAGCGATAGAAAAATTCCATTTTCTCGAAAACTATAAGTCGCAGCTCAACTCCAAAAGCAGATTTGAATTCAGGAAAGGTGCGAGCTTAATTCTACATAAACAGTTTTCAAATCGGGGAGGAAAAAAAAAATTTCAAATTTTTACATGGGTTGCATTGGAATTCCTGACCACCTCGAAGAGCGATAGAAAAATTAAATTTTCTCGAAAACTATAAGTCGCAGCTCAACTCCAAAAGCAGATTTGAATTCAGGAAAGGTGCGAGCTTAATTCTACATAAACAGTTTTCAAATCGGGGAGGAAAAAAAAATTTCAAATTTTTACATGGGTTGCATTGGAATTCCTGACCACCTCGAAGAGCGATAGAAAAATTCCATTTTCTCGAAAACTATAAGTCGCAGCTCAACTCCAAAAGCAGATTTGAATTCAGGAAAGGTGCGAGCTTAATTCTACATAAACAGTTTTCAAATCGGGGAGGAAAAAAAAAATTTCAAATTTTTACATGGGTTGCATTGGAATTCCTGACCACCTCGAAGAGCGATAGAAAAATTCCATTTTCTCGAAAACTATAAGTCGCAGCTCAACTCCAAAAGCAGATTTGAATTCAGGAAAGGTGCGAGCTTAATTCTACATAAACAGTTTTCAAATCGGGGAGGAAAAAAAAAATTTCAAATTTTTACAAGGGTTGCATTGGAATTCCTGACCACCTCGAAGAGCGATAGAAAAATTCCATTTTCTCGAAAACTATAAGTCGCAGCTCAACTCCAAAAGCAGATTTGAATTCAGGAAAGGTGCGAGCTTAATTCTACATAAACAGTTTTCAAATCGGGGAGGAAAAAAAAAATTTCAAATTTTTACAAGGGTTGCATTGGAATTCCTGACCACCTCGAAGAGCGATAGAAAAATTCCATTTTCTCGTAAACTATAAGTCGCAGCTCAACTCCAAAAGCAGATTTGAATTCAGGAAAGGTGCGAGCTTAATTCTACATAAACAGTTTTCAAATCCTGGAGGAAAAAAAAAATTTCAAATTTTTACAGGGGTTGCATTGCAATTCCTGGCCACCTCGAAGAGCGATAGAAAAATTCAATTTTCTCGAAAACTATAAGTCGCAGCTCAACTCCAAAAGCAGATTTGAATTCAGGAAAGGTGCGAGCTTAATTCTACATAAACAGTTTTCAAATCGGGGAGGAAAAAAAAAATTTCAAATTTTTACATGGGTTGCATTGGAATTCCTGACCACCTCGAAGAGCGATAGAAAAACTCAATTTTCTCGAAAACTATAAGTCGCAGCTCAACCCCAAAAGCAGATTTGAATTCAGGAAAGGTGCGAGCTTAATTCTACATAAACAGTTTTCAAATCGGGGAGGAAAAAAAAAATTTCAAATTTTTACAAGGGTTGCATTGGAATTCCTGACCACCTCGAAGAGCGATAGAAAAATTCCATTTTCTCGTAAACTATAAGTCGCAGCTCAACTCCAAAAGCAGATTTGAATTCAGGAAAGGTGCGAGCTTAATTCTACATAAACAGTTTTCAAATCGGGGAGGAAAAAAAAAATTTCAAATTTTTACAAGGGTTGCATTGGAATTCCTGACCACCTCGAAGAGCGATAGAAAAATTCCATTTTCTCGAAAACTATAAGTCGCAGCTCAACTCCAAAAGCAGATTTGAATTCAGGAAAGGTGCGAGCTTAATTCTACATAAACAGTTTTCAAATCGGGGAGGAAAAAAAAAATTTCAAATTTTTACAAGGGTTGCATTGGAATTCCTGACCACCTCGAAGAGCGATAGAAAAATTCCATTTTCTCGAAAACTATAAGTCGCAGCTCAACTCCAAAAGCAGATTTGAATTCAGGAAAGGTGCGAGCTTAATTCTACATAAACAGTTTTCAAATCGGGGAGGAAAAAAAAAATTTCAAATTTTTACATGGGTTGCATTGGAATTCCTGACCACCTCGAAGAGCGATAGAAAAATTCCATTTTCTCGAAAACTATAAGTCGCAGCTCAACTCCAAAAGCAGATTTGAATTCAGGAAAGGTGCGAGCTTAATTCTACATAAACAGTTTTCAAATCGGGGAGGAAAAAAAAATTTCAAATTTTTACATGGGTTGCATTGGAATTCCTGACCACCTCGAAGAGCGATAGAAAAATTCCATTTTCTCGAAAACTATAAGTCGCAGCTCAACTCCAAAAGCAGATTTGAATTCAGGAAAGGTGCGAGCTTAATTCCACATAAACAGTTTTCAAATCGGGGAGGAAAAAAAAAATTTCAAATTTTTACAAGGGTTGCATTGGAATTCCTGACCACCTCGAAGAGCGATAGAAAAATTCCATTTTCTCGAAAACTATAAGTCGCAGCTCAACTCCAAAAGCAGATTTGAATTCAGGAAAGGTGCGAGCTTAATTCTACATAAACAGTTTTCAAATCGGGGAGGAAAAAAAAATTTCAAATTTTTACATGGGTTGCATTGGAATTCCTGACCACCTCGAAGAGCGATAGAAAAATTCCATTTTCTCGAAAACTATAAGTCGCAGCTCAACTCCAAAAGCAGATTTGAATTCAGGAAAGGTGCGAGCTTAATTCTACATAAACAGTTTTCAAATCGGGGAGGAAAAAAAAAAAATCAAATTTTTACATGGGTTGCATTGGAATTCCTGACCACCTCGAAGAGCGATAGAAAAATTCCATTTTCTCGAAAACTATAAGTCGCAGCTCAACTCCAACAGCAGATTTGAATTCAGGAAAGGTGCGAGCTTAATTCTACATAAACAGTTTTCAAATCGGGGAGGAAAAAAAAAATTTCAAATTTTTACAAGGGTTGCATTGGAATTCCTGACCACCTCGAAGAGCGATAGAAAAATTCCATTTTCTCGAAAACTATAAGTCGCAGCTCAACTCCAAAAGCAGATTTGAATTCAGGAAAGGTGCGAGCTTAATTCTACATAAACAGTTTTCAAATCGGGGAGGAAAAAAAAAATTTCAAATTTTTACAAGGGTTGCATTGGAATTCCTGACCACCTCGAAGAGCGATAGAAAAATTCCATTTTCTCGAAAACTATAAGTCGCAGCTCAACTCCAAAAGCAGATTTGAATTCAGGAAAGGTGCGAGCTTAATTCTACATAAACAGTTTTCAAATCGGGGAGGAAAAGAAAAATTTCAAATTTTTACATGGGTTGCATTGGAATTCCTGACCACCTCGAAGAGCGATAGAAAAATTCCATTTTCTCGAAAACTATAAGTCGCAGCTCAACTCCAAAAGCAGATTTGAATTCAGGAAAGGTGCGAGCTTAATTCTACATAAACAGTTTTCAAATCGGGGTGGAAAAAAAAAATTTCAAATTTTTACAAGGGTTGCATTCGAATTCCTGACCACCTCGAAGAGCGATAGAAAAATTCCATTTTCTCGAAAACTATAAGTCGCAGCTCAACTCCAAAAGCAGATTTGAATTCAGGAAAGGTGCGAGCTTAATTCTACATAAACAGTTTTCAAATCGGGGAGGAAAAAAAAAATTTCAAATTTTTACATGGGTTGCATTGGAATTCCTGACCACCTCGAAGAGCGATAGAAAAATTCCATTTTCTCGAAAACTATAAGTCGCAGCTCAACTCCAAAAGCAGATTTGAATTCAGGAAAGGTGCGAGCTTAATTCTACATAAACAGTTTTCAAATCGGGGAGGAAAAAAAAATTTCAAATTTTTACATGGGTTGCATTGGAATTCCTGACCACCTCGAAGAGCGATAGAAAAATTCCATTTTCTCGAAAACTATAAGTCGCAGCTCAACTCCAAAAGCAGATTTGAATTCAGGAAAGGTGCGAGCTTAATTCTACATAAACAGTTTTCAAATCGGGGAGGAAAAAAAAAATTTCAAATTTTTACATGGGTTGCATTGGAATTCCTGACCACCTCGAAGAGCGATAGAAAAATTCCATTTTCTCGAAAACTATAAGTCGCAGCTCAACTCCAAAAGCAGATTTGAATTCAGGAAAGGTGCGAGCTTAATTCTACATAAACAGTTTTCAAATCGGGGAGGAAAAAAAAAATTTCAAATTTTTACATGGGTTGCATTGGAATTCCTGACCACCTCGAAGAGCGATAGAAAAATTCCATTTTCTCGAAAACTATAAGTCGCAGCTCAACTCCAAAAGCAGATTTGAATTCAGGAAAGGTGCGAGTTTAATTCTACATAAACAGTTTTCAAATCGGGGAGGAAAAAAAAAATTTCAAATTTTTACATGGGTTGCATTGGAATTCCTGACCACCTCGAAGAGCGATAGAAAAATTCCATTTTCTCGAAAACTATAAGTCGCAGCTCAACTCCAAAAGCAGATTTGAATTCAGGAAAGGTGCGAGCTTAATTCTACATAAACAGTTTTCAAATCGGGGAGGAAAAAACAAATTTCAAATTTTTACAAGGGTTGCATTGGAATTCCTGACCACCTCGAAGAGCGATAGAAAAATTCCATTTTCTCGTAAACTATAAGTCGCAGCTCAACTCCAAAAGCAGATTTGAATTCAGGAAAGGTGCGAGCTTAATTCTACATAAATAGTTTTCAAATCGGGGAGGAAAAAAAAAATTTCAAATTTTTACAAGGGTTGCATTGGAATTCCTGACCACCTCGAAGAGCGTTAGAAAAATTCCATTTTCTCGAAAACTATAAGTCGCAGCTCAACTCCAAAAGCAGATTTGAATTCAGGAAAGGTGCGAGCTTAATTCTACATAAATAGTTTTCAAATCGGGGAGGAAAAAAAAAATTTCAAATTTTTACAAGGGTTGCATTGGAATTCCTGACCACCTCGAAGAGCGTTAGAAAAATTCCATTTTCTCGAAAACTATAAGTCGCAGCTCAACTCCAAAAGCAGATTTGAATTCAGGAAAGGTGCGAGCTTAATTCTACATAAACAGTTTTAAAATCGGGGAGGAAAAAAAAAATTTCAAATTTTTACATGGGTTGCATTGGAATTCCTGACCACCTCGAAGAGCGATAGAAAAATTCCATTTTCTCGAAAACTATAAGTCGCAGCTCAACTCCAAAAGCAGATTTGAATTCAGGAAAGGTGCGAGCTTAATTCTACATAAACAGTTTTCAAATCCTGGAGGAAAAAAAAAATTTCAAATTTTTAAAGGGGTTGCATTGCAATTCCTGGCCACCTCGAAGAGCGATAGAAAAATTCAATTTTCTCGAAAACTATAAGTCGCAGCTCAACTCCAAAAGCAGATTTGAATTCAGGAAAGGTGCGAGCTTAATTCTACATAAACAGTTTTCAAATCGGGGAGGAAAAAAAAAATTTCAAATTTTTACAAGGGTTGCATTGGAATTCCTGACCACCTCGAAGAGCGTTAGAAAAATTCCATTTTCTCGAAAACTATAAGTCGCAGCTCAACTCCAAAAGCAGATTTGAATTCAGGAAAGGTGCGAGCTTAATTCCACATAAACAGTTTTCAAATCGGGGAGGAAAAAAAAAATTTCAAATTTTTACAAGGGTTGCATTGGAATTCCTGACCACCTCGAAGAGCGATAGAAAAATTCCATTTTCTCGTAAACTATAAGTCGCAGCTCAACTCCAAAAGCAGATTTGAATTCAGGAAAGGTGCGAGCTTAATTCTACATAAACAGTTTTCAAATCGGGGAGGAAAAAAAAATTTCAAATTTTTACAAGGGTTGCATTGGAATTCCTGACCACCTCGAAGAGCGATAGAAAAATTCCATTTTCTCGAAAACTATAAGTCGCAGCTCAACTCCAAAAGCAGATTTGAATTCAGGAAAGGTGCGAGCTTAATTCTACATAAACAGTTTTCAAATCGGGGAGGAAAAAAAAAATTTCAAATTTTTACAAGGGTTGCATTGGAATTCCTGACCACCTCGAAGAGCGATAGAAAAATTCCATTTTCTCGAAAACTATAAGTCGCAGCTCAACTCCAAAAGCAGATTTGAATTCAGGAAAGGTGCGAGCTTAATTCTACATAAACAGTTTTCAAATCGGGGAGGAAAAAAAAAATTTCAAATTTTTACATGGGTTGCATTGGAATTCCTGACCACCTCGAAGAGCGATAGAAAAATTCCATTTTCTCGAAAACTATAAGTCGCAGCTCAACTCCAAAAGCAGATTTGAATTCAGGAAAGGTGCGAGCTTAATTCTACATAAACAGTTTTCAAATCGGGGAGGAAAAAAAAATTTCAAATTTTTACATGGGTTGCATTGGAATTCCTGACCACCTCGAAGAGCGATAGAAAAATTCCATTTTCTCGAAAACTATAAGTCGCAGCTCAACTCCAAAAGCAGATTTGAATTCAGGAAAGGTGCGAGCTTAATTCTACATAAACAGTTTTCAAATCGGGGAGGAAAAAAAAAAATTTCAAATTTTTACATGGGTTGCATTGGAATTCCTGACCACCTCGAAGAGCGATAGAAAAATTCCATTTTCTCGAAAACTATAAGTCGCAGCTCAACTCCAAAAGCAGATTTGAATTCAGGAAAGGTGCGAGCTTAATTCTACATAAACAGTTTTCAAATCGGGGAGGAAAAAAAAAATTTCAAATTTTTACATGGGTTGCATTGGAATTCCTGACCACCTCGAAGAGCGATAGAAAAATTCAATTTTCTCGAAAACTATAAGTCGCAGCTCAACTCCAAAAGCAGATTTGAATTCAGGAAAGGTGCGAGCTTAATTCTACATAAACAGTTTTCAAATCGGGGAGGAAAAAAAAAATTTCAAATTTTTACAAGGGTTGCATTGGAATTCCTGACCACCTCGAAGAGCGATAGAAAAATTCCATTTTCTCGTAAACTATAAGTCGCAGCTCAACTCCAAAAGCAGATTTGAATTCAGGAAAGGTGCGAACTTAATTCTACATAAACAGTTTTCAAATCCTGGAGAAAAAAAAAAATTTCAAATTTTTACAGGGGTTGCATTGCAATTCCTGGCCACCTCGAAGAGCGATAGAAAAATTCAATTTTCTCGAAAACTATAAGTCGCAGCTCAACTCCAAAAGCAGATTTGAATTCAGGAAAGGTGCGAGCTTAATTCTACATAAACAGTTTTCAAATCGGGGAGGAAAAAAAAAATTTCAAATTTTTACAAGGGTTGCATTGGAATTCCTGACCACCTCGAAGAGCTATAGAAAAATTCAATTTTCTCGAAAACTATAAGTCGCAGCTCAACTCCAAAAGCAGATTTGAATTCAGGAAAGGTGCGAGCTTAATTCTACATAAACAGTTTTCAAATCGGGGAGGAAAAAAAAAATTTCAAATTTTTACAAGGGTTGCATTGGAATTCCTGACCACCTCGAAGAGCGATAGAAAAATTCCATTTTCTCGTAAACTATAAGTCGCAGCTCAACTCCAAAAGCAGATTTGAATTCAGGAAAGGTGCGAGCTTAATTCTACATAAACAGTTTTCAAATCGGGGAGGAAAAAAAAAATTTCAAATTTTTACAAGGGTTGCATTGGAATTCCTGACCACCTCGAAGAGCGATAGAAAAATTCCATTTTCTCGAAAACTATAAGTCGCAGCTCAACTCCAAAAGCAGATTTGAATTCAGGAAAGGTGCGAGCTTAATTCTACATAAACAGTTTTCAAATCGGGGAGGAAAAAACAAATTTCAAATTTTTACAAGGGTTGCATTGGAATTCCTGACCACCTCGAAGAGCGATAGAAAAATACCATTTTCTCGTAAACTATAAGTCGCAGCTCAACTCCAAAAGCAGATTTGAATTCAGGAAAGGTGCGAGCTTAATTCTACATAAATAGTTTTCAAATCGGGGAGGAAAAAAAAAATTTCAAATTTTTACAAGGGTTGCATTGGAATTCCTGACCACCTCGAAGAGCGATAGAAAAGTTCCATTTTCTCGAAAACTATAAGTCGCAGCTCAACTCCAAAAGCAGATTTGAATTCAGGAAAGGTGCGAGCTTAATTCTACATAAACAGTTTTCAAATCGGGGTGGAAAAAAAAAATTTCAAATTTTTACAAGGGTTGCATTCGAATTCCTGACCACCTCGAAGAGCGATAGAAAAATTCCATTTTCTCGAAAACTATAAGTCGCAGCTCAACTCCAAAAGCAGATTTGAATTCAGGAAAGGTGCGAGCTTAATTCTACATAAACAGTTTTCAAATCGGGGAGGAAAAAAAAAATTTCAAATTTTTACATGGGTTGCATTGGAATTCCTGACCACCTCGAAGAGCGATAGAAAAATTCCATTTTCTCGAAAACTATAAGTCGCAGCTCAACTCCAAAAGCAGATTTGAATTCAGGAAAGGTGCGAGCTTAATTCTACATAAACAGTTTTCAAATCGGGGAGGAAAAAAAAAATTTCAAATTTTTACATGGGTTGCATTGGAATTCCTGACCACCTCGAAGAGCGATAGAAAAATTCCATTTTCTCGAAAACTATAAGTCGCAGCTCAACTCCAAAAGCAGATTTGAATTCAGGAAAGGTGCGAGTTTAATTCTACATAAACAGTTTTCAAATCGGGGAGGAAAAAAAAAATTTCAAATTTTTACATGGGAATTGGAATTCCTGACCACCTCGAAGAGCGATAGAAAAATTCCATTTTCTCGAAAACTATAAGTCGCAGCTCAACTCCAAAAGCAGATTTGAATTCAGGAAAGGTGCGAGCTTAATTCTACATAAACAGTTTTCAAATCGGGGAGGAAAAAACAAATTTCAAATTTTTACAAGGGTTGCATTGGAATTCCTGACCACCTCGAAGAGCGATAGAAAAATTCCATTTTCTCGAAAACTATAAGTCGCAGCTCAACTCCAAAAGCAGATTTGAATTCAGGAAAGGTGCGAGCTTAATTCTACATAAACAGTTTTCAAATCGGGGAGGAAAAAAAAAATTTCAAATTTTTACAAGGGTTGCATTGGAATTCCTGACCACCTCGAAGAGCGATAGAAAAGTTCCATTTTCTCGAAAACTATAAGTCGCAGCTCAACTCCAAAAGCAGATTTGAATTCAGGAAAGGTGCGAGCTTAATTCTACATAAACAGTTTTCAAATCGGGGTGGAAAAAAAAAATTTCAAATTTTTACAAGGGTTGCATTCGAATTCCTGACCACCTCGAAGAGCGATAGAAAAATTCCATTTTCTCGAAAACTATAAGTCGCAGCTCAACTCCAAAAGCAGATTTGAATTCAGGAAAGGTGCGAGCTTAATTCTACATAAACAGTTTTCAAATCGGGGAGGAAAAAAAAAATTTCAAATTTTTACATGGGTTGCATTGGAATTCCTGACCACCTCGAAGAGCGATAGAAAAATTCCATTTTCTCGAAAACTATAAGTCGCAGCTCAACTCCAAAAGCAGATTTGAATTCAGGAAAGGTGCGAGCTTAATTCTACATAAACAGTTTTCAAATCGGGGAGGAAAAAAAAATTTCAAATTTTTACATGGGTTGCATTGGAATTCCTGACCACCTCGAAGAGCGATAGAAAAATTCCATTTTCTCGAAAACTATAAGTCGCAGCTCAACTCCAAAAGCAGATTTGAATTCAGGAAAGGTGCGAGCTTAATTCTACATAAACAGTTTTCAAATCGGGGTGGAAAAAAAAAATTTCAAATTTTTACAAGGGTTGCATTCGAATTCCTGACCACCTCGAAGAGCGATAGAAAAATTCCATTTTCTCGAAAACTATAAGTCGCAGCTCAACTCCAAAAGCAGATTTGAATTCAGGAAAGGTGCGAGCTTAATTCTACATAAACAGTTTTCAAATCGGGGAGGAAAAAAAAAATTTCAAATTTTTACATGGGTTGCATTGGAATTCCTGACCACCTCGAAGAGCGATAGAAAAATTCCATTTTCTCGAAAACTATAAGTCGCAGCTCAACTCCAAAAGCAGATTTGAATTCAGGAAAGGTGCGAGCTTAATTCTACATAAACAGTTTTCAAATCGGGGAGGAAAAAAAAAATTTCAAATTTTTACATGGGTTGCATTGGAATTCCTGACCACCTCGAAGAGCGATAGAAAAATTCCATTTTCTCGAAAACTATAAGTCGCAGCTCAACTCCAAAAGCAGATTTGAATTCAGGAAAGGTGCGAGTTTAATTCTACATAAACAGTTTTCAAATCGGGGAGGAAAAAAAAAATTTCAAATTTTTACATGGGAATTGGAATTCCTGACCACCTCGAAGAGCGATAGAAAAATTCCATTTTCTCGAAAACTATAAGTCGCAGCTCAACTCCAAAAGCAGATTTGAATTCAGGAAAGGTGCGAGCTTAATTCTACATAAACAGTTTTCAAATCGGGGAGGAAAAAACAAATTTCAAATTTTTACAAGGGTTGCATTGGAATTCCTGACCACCTCGAAGAGCGATAGAAAAATTCCATTTTCTCGAAAACTATAAGTCGCAGCTCAACTCCAAAAGCAGATTTGAATTCAGGAAAGGTGCGAGCTTAATTCTACATAAACAGTTTTCAAATCGGGGAGGAAAAAAAAAATTTCAAATTTTTACAAGGGTTGCATTGGAATTCCTGACCACCTCGAAGAGCGATAGAAAAGTTCCATTTTCTCGAAAACTATAAGTCGCAGCTCAACTCCAAAAGCAGATTTGAATTCAGGAAAGGTGCGAGCTTAATTCTACATAAACAGTTTTCAAATCGGGGTGGAAAAAAAAAATTTCAAATTTTTACAAGGGTTGCATTCGAATTCCTGACCACCTCGAAGAGCGATAGAAAAATTCCATTTTCTCGAAAACTATAAGTCGCAGCTCAACTCCAAAAGCAGATTTGAATTCAGGAAAGGTGCGAGCTTAATTCTACATAAACAGTTTTCAAATCGGGGAGGAAAAAAAAAATTTCAAATTTTTACATGGGTTGCATTGGAATTCCTGACCACCTCGAAGAGCGATAGAAAAATTCCATTTTCTCGAAAACTATAAGTCGCAGCTCAACTCCAAAAGCAGATTTGAATTCAGGAAAGGTGCGAGCTTAATTCTACATAAACAGTTTTCAAATCGGGGAGGAAAAAAAAATTTCAAATTTTTACATGGGTTGCATTGGAATTCCTGACCACCTCGAAGAGCGATAGAAAAATTCCATTTTCTCGAAAACTATAAGTCGCAGCTCAACTCCAAAAGCAGATTTGAATTCAGGAAAGGTGCGAGCTTAATTCTACATAAACAGTTTTCAAATCGGGGAGGAAAAAAAAAATTTCAAATTTTTACATGGGTTGCATTGGAATTCCTGACCACCTCGAAGAGCGATAGAAAAATTCCATTTTCTCGAAAACTATAAGTCGCAGCTCAACTCCAAAAGCAGATTTGAATTCAGGAAAGGTGCGAGCTTAATTCTACATAAACAGTTTTCAAATCGGGGAGGAAAAAAAAAATTTCAAATTTTTACATGGGTTGCATTGGAATTCCTGACCACCTCGAAGAGCGATAGAAAAATTCCATTTTCTCGAAAACCATAAGTCGCAGCTCAACTCCAAAAGCAGATTTGAATTCAGGAAAGGTCCGAGCTTAATTCTACATAAACAGTTTTCAAATCGGGGAGGAAAAAAAAAATTTCAAATTTTTACATGGGTTGCATTGGAATTCCTGACCACCTCGAAGAGCAATAGAAAAATTCCATTTTCTCGAAAACTATAAGTCGCAGCTCAACTCCAAAAGCAGATTTGAATTCAGGAAAGGTGCGAGCTTAATTCTACATAAACAGTTTTCAAATCGGGGAGGAAAAAAAAAATTTCAAATTTTTACAGGGGTTGCATTGGAATTCCTGACCACCTCGAAGAGCGATAGAAAAATTCCATTTTCTCGAAAACTATAAGTCGCAGCTCAACTCCAAAAGCAGATTTGAATTCAGGAAAGGTGCGAGCTTAATTCTACATAAACAGTTTTCAAATCGGGGAGGAAAAAAAAAATTTCAAATTTTTACATGGGTTGCATTGGAATTCCTGACCACCTCGAAGAGCGATAGAAAAATTCCATTTTCTCGAAAACTATAAGTCGCAGCTCAACTCCAAAAGCAGATTTGAATTCAGGAAAGGTGCGAGCTTAATTCTACATAAACAGTTTTCAAATCGGGGAGGAAAAAACAAATTTCAAATTTTTACAAGGGTTGCATTGGAATTCCTGACCACCTCGAAGAGCGATAGAAAAATTCCATTTTCTCGTAAACTATAAGTCGCAGCTCAACTCCAAAAGCAGATTTGAATTCAGGAAAGGTGCGAGTTTAATTCTACAGAAACAGTTTTCAAATCGGGGAGGAAAAAAAAAATTTCAAATTTTTACATGGGTTGCATTGGAATTCCTGACCACCTCGAAGAGCGATAGAAAAATTCCATTTTCTCGAAAACTATAAGTCGCAGCTCAACTCCAAAAGCAGATTTGAATTCAGGAAAGGTGCGAGCTTAATTCTACATAAACAGTTTTCAAATCGGGGAGGAAAAAAAAAATTTCAAATTTTTACATGGGTTGCATTGGAATTCCTGACCACCTCGAAGAGCGATAGAAAAATTCCATTTTCTCGAAAACTATAAGTCGCAGCTCAACTCCAAAAGCAGATTTGAATTCAGGAAAGGTGCGAGCTTAATTCTACATAAACAGTTTTCAAATCGGGGAGGAAAAAAAAAATTTCAAATTTTTACATGGGTTGCATTGGAATTCCTGACCACCTCGAAGAGCGATAGAAAAATTCCATTTTCTCGAAAACTATAAGTCGCAGCTCAACTCCAAAAGCAGATTTGAATTCAGGAAAGGTGCGAGCTTAATTCTACATAAACAGTTTTCAAATCGGGGAGGAAAAAAAAAATTTCAAATTTTTACAAGGATTGCATTGGAATTCCTGACCACCTCGAAGAGCGATAGAAAAATTCCATTTTCTCGAAAACCATAAGTCGCAGCTCAACTCCAAAAGCAGATTTGAATTCAGGAAAGGTCCGAGCTTAATTCTACATAAACAGTTTTCAAATCGGGGAGGAAAAAAAAAATTTCAAATTTTTACATGGGTTGCATTGGAATTCCTGACCACCTCGAAGAGCAATAGAAAAATTCCATTTTCTCGAAAACTATAAGTCGCAGCTCAACTCCAAAAGCAGATTTGAATTCAGGAAAGGTGCGAGCTTAATTCTACATAAACAGTTTTCAAATCGGGGAGGAAAAAAAAAATTTCAAATTTTTACATGGGTTGCATTGGAATTCCTGACCACCTCGAAGAGCGATAGAAAAATTCCATTTTCTCGAAAACTATAAGTCGCAGCTCAACTCCAAAAGCAGATTTGAATTCAGGAAAGGTGCGAGCTTAATTCTACATAAACAGTTTTCAAATCGGGGAGGAAAAAAAAAATTTCAAATTTTTACATGGGTTGCATTGGAATTCCTGACCACCTCGAAGAGCGATAGAAAAATTCCATTTTCTCGAAAACTATAAGTCGCAGCTCAACTCCAAAAGCAGATTTGAATTCAGGAAAGGTGCGAGCTTAATTCTACATAAACAGTTTTCAAATCGGGGAGGAAAAAAAAAATTTCAAATTTTTACATGGGTTGCATTGGAATTCCTGACCACCTCGAAGAGCGATAGAAAAATTCCATTTTCTCGAAAACTATAAGTCGCAGCTCAACTCCAAAAGCAGATTTGAATTCAGGAAAGGTGCGAGCTTAATTCTACATAAACAGTTTTCAAATCGGGGAGGAAAAAACAAATTTCAAATTTTTACAAGGGTTGCATTGGAATTCCTGACCACCTCGAAGAGCGATAGAAAAATTCCATTTTCTCGTAAACTATAAGTCGCAGCTCAACTCCAAAAGCAGATTTGAATTCAGGAAAGGTGCGAGCTTAATTCTACATAAATAGTTTTCAAATCGGGGAGGAAAAAAAAAATTTCAAATTTTTACAAGGGTTGCATTGGAATTCCTGACCACCTCGAAGAGCGATAGAAAAGTTCCATTTTCTCGAAAACTATAAGTCGCAGCTCAACTCCAAAAGCAGATTTGAATTCAGGAAAGGTGCGAGCTTAATTCTACATAAACAGTTTTCAAATCGGGGTGGAAAAAAAAAATTTCAAATTTTTACAAGGGTTGCATTCGAATTCCTGACCACCTCGAAGAGCGATAGAAAAATTCCATTTTCTCGAAAACTATAAGTCGCAGCTCAACTCCAAAAGCAGATTTGAATTCAGGAAAGGTGCGAGCTTAATTCTACATAAACAGTTTTCAAATCGGGGAGGAAAAAAAAAATTTCAAATTTTTACATGGGTTGCATTGGAATTCCTGACCACCTCGAAGAGCGATAGAAAAATTCCATTTTCCCGAAAACTATAAGTCGCAGCTCAACTCCAAAAGCAGATTTGAATTCAGGAAAGGTGCGAGCTTAATTCTACATAAACAGTTTTCAAATCGGGGAGGAAAAAAAAAATTTCAAATTTTTACATGGGTTGCATTGGAATTCCTGACCACCTCGAAGAGCGATAGAAAAATTCCATTTTCTCGAAAACTATAAGTCGCAGCTCAACTCCAAAAGCAGATTTGAATTCAGGAAAGGTGCGAGCTTAATTCTACATAAACAGTTTTCAAATCGGGGAGGAAAAAAAAAATTTCAAATTTTTACATGGGTTGCATTGGAATTCCTGACCACCTCGAAGAGCGATAGAAAAATTCAATTTTCTCGAAAACTATAAGTCGCAGCTCAACTCCAAAAGCAGATTTGAATTCAGGAAAGGTGCGAGCTTAATTCTACATAAACAGTTTTCAAATCGGGGAGGAAAAAAAAAATTTCAAATTTTTACATGGGTTGCATTGGAATTCCTGACCACCTCGAAGAGCGATAGAAAAATTCCATTTTCTCGAAAACTATAAGTCGCAGCTCAACTCCAAAAGCAGATTTGAATTCAGGAAAGGTGCGAGCTTAATTCTACATAAATAGTTTTCAAATCGGGGAGGAAAAAAAAAATTTAAAATTTTTACAAGGGTTGCATTGGAATTCCTGACCACCTCGAAGAGCGATAGAAAAGTTCCATTTTCTCGAAAACTATAAGTCGCAGCTCAACTCCAAAAGCAGATTTGAATTCAGGAAAGGTGCGAGCTTAATTCTACATAAACAGTTTTCAAATCGGGGTGGAAAAAAAAAATTTCAAATTTTTACAAGGGTTGCATTGGAATTCCTGACCACCTCGAAGAGCGATAGAAAAATTCCATTTTCTCGAAAACTATAAGTCGCAGCTCAACTCCAAAAGCAGATTTGAATTCAGGAAAGGTGCGAGCTTAATTCTACATAAACAGTTTTCAAATCGGGGAGGAAAAAAAAAATTTCAAATTTTTACATGGGTTGCATTGGAATTCCTGACCACCTCGAAGAGCGATAGAAAAATTCAATTTTCTCGAAAACTATAAGTCGCAGCTCAACTCCAAAAGCAGATTTGAATTCAGGAAAGGTGCGAGCTTAATTCTACATAAACAGTTTTCAAATCGGGGAGGAAAAAAAAAATTTCAAATTTTTACATGGGTTGCATTGGAATTCCTGACCACCTCGAAGAGCGATAGAAAAATTCCATTTTCTCGAAAACTATAAGTCGCAGCTCAACTCCAAAAGCAGATTTGAATTCAGGAAAGGTGCGAGTTTAATTCTACATAAACAGTTTTCAAATCGGGGAGGAAAAAAAAAATTTCAAATTTTTACATGGGTTGCATTGGAATTCCTGACCACCTCGAAGAGCGATAGAAAAATTCCATTTTCTCGAAAACTATAAGTCGCAGCTCAACTCCAAAAGCAGATTTGAATTCAGGAAAGGTGCGAGCTTAATTCTACATAAACAGTTTTCAAATCGGGGAGGAAAAAAAAAATTTCAAATTTTTACAAGGGTTGCATTGGAATTCCTGACCACCTCGAAGAGCGATAGAAAAATTCCATTTTCTCGAAAACTATAAGTCGCAGCTCAACTCCAAAAGCAGATTTGAATTCAGGAAATGTGCTAGCTTAATTCTACATAAACAGTTTTCAAATCCTGGAGGAAAAAAAAAATTTCAAATTTTTACAGGGGTTGCATTGGAATTCCTGACCACCTCGAAGAGCGATAGAAAAATTCCATTTTCTCGAAAACTATAAGTCGCAGCTCAACTCCAAAAGCAGATTTGAATTCAGGAAAGGTGCTAGCTTAATTCTACATAAACAGTTTTCAAATCGGGGAGGAAAAAAAAAATTTCAAATTTTTACAAGGGTTGCATTGGAATTCCTGACCACCTCGAAGAGCGATAGAAAAATTCCATTTTCTCGAAAACTATAAGTCGCAGCTCAACTCCAAAAGCAGATTTGAATTCAGGAAAGGTGCTAGCTTAATTCTACATAAACAGTTTTCAAATCCTGGAGGAAAAAAAAAATTTCAAATTTTTACAGGGGTTGCATTGGAATTCCTGACCACCTCGAAGAGCGATAGAAAAATTCCATTTTCTCGAAAACTATAAGTCGCAGCTCAACTCCAAAAGCAGATTTGAATTCAGGAAAGGTGCGAGCTTAATTCTACATAAACAGTTTTCAAATCGGGGAGGAAAAAAAAAATTTCAAATTTTTACATGGGTTGCATTGGAATTCTTGACCACCTCGAAGAGCGATAGAAAAATTCCATTTTCTCGAAAACTATAAGTCGCAGCTCAACTCCAAAAGCAGATTTGAATTCAGGAAAGGTGCGAGTTTAATTCTACATAAACAGTTTTCAAATCGGGGAGGAAAAAAAAAATTTCAAATTTTTACATGGGTTGCATTGGAATTCCTGACCACCTCGAAGAGCGATAGAAAAATTCCATTTTCTCGAAAACTATAAGTCGCAGCTCAACTCCAAAAGCAGATTTGAATTCAGGAAAGGTGCGAGCTTAATTCTACATAAACAGTTTTCAAATCGGGGAGGAAAAAAAAAATTTCAAATTTTTACATGGGTTGCATTGGAATTCCTGACCACCTCGAAGAGCGATAGAAAAATTCAATTTTCTCGAAAACTATAAGTCGCAGCTCAACTCCAAAAGCAGATTTGAATTCAGGAAAGGTGCGAGCTAAATTCTACATAAACAGTTTTCAAATCGGGGAGGAAAAAAAAAATTTCAAATTTTTACAAGGATTGCATTGGAATTCCTGACCACCTCGAAGAGCGATAGAAAAATTCCATTTTCTCGAAAACCATAAGTCGCAGCTCAACTCCAAAAGCAGATTTGAATTCAGGAAAGGTCCGAGCTTAATTCTACATAAACAGTTTTCAAATCGGGGAGGAAAAAAAAAATTTCAAATTTTTACATGGGTTGCATTGGAATTCCTGACCACCTCGAAGAGCAATAGAAAAATTCCATTTTCTCGAAAACTATAAGTCGCAGCTCAACTCCAAAAGCAGATTTGAATTCAGGAAAGGTGCGAGCTTAATTCTACATAAACAGTTTTCAAATCGGGGAGGAAAAAAAAAATTTCAAATTTTTACATGGGTTGCATTGGAATTCCTGACCACCTCGAAGAGCGATAGAAAAATTCCATTTTCTCGAAAACTATAAGTCGCAGCTCAACTCCAAAAGCAGATTTGAATTCAGGAAAGGTGCGAGCTTAATTCTACATAAACAGTTTTCAAATCGGGGAGGAAAAAAAAAATTTCAAATTTTTACATGGGTTGCATTGGAATTCCTGACCACCTCGAAGAGCGATAGAAAAATTCCATTTTCTCGAAAACTATAAGTCGCAGCTCAACTCCAAAAGCAGATTTGAATTCAGGAAAGGTGCGAGCTTAATTCTACATAAACAGTTTTCAAATCGGGGAGGAAAAAAAAAATTTCAAATTTTTACATGGGTTGCATTGGAATTCCTGACCACCTCGAAGAGCGATAGAAAAATTCCATTTTCTCGAAAACTATAAGTCGCAGCTCAACTCCAAAAGCAGATTTGAATTCAGGAAAGGTGCGGGCTTAATTCTACATAAACAGTTTTCAAATCGGGGAGGAAAAAACAAATTTCAAATTTTTACAAGGGTTGCATTGGAATTCCTGACCACCTCGAAGAGCGATAGAAAAATTCCATTTTCTCGTAAACTATAAGTCGCAGCTCAACTCCAAAAGCAGATTTGAATTCAGGAAAGGTGCGAGCTTAATTCTACATAAATAGTTTTCAAATCGGGGAGGAAAAAAAAAATTTCAAATTTTTACAAGGGTTGCATTGGAATTCCTGACCACCTCGAAGAGCGATAGAAAAGTTCCATTTTCTCGAAAACTATAAGTCGCAGCTCAACTCCAAAAGCAGATTTGAATTCAGGAAAGGTGCGAGCTTAATTCTACATAAACAGTTTTCAAATCGGGGTGGAAAAAAAAAATTTCAAATTTTTACAAGGGTTGCATTCGAATTCCTGACCACCTCGAAGAGCGATAGAAAAATTCCATTTTCTCGAAAACTATAAGTCGCAGCTCAACTCCAAAAGCAGATTTGAATTCAGGAAAGGTGCGAGCTTAATTCTACATAAACAGTTTTCAAATCGGGGAGGAAAAAAAAAATTTCAAATTTTTACATGGGTTGCATTGGAACTCCTGACCACCTCGAAGAGCGATAGAAAAATTCCATTTTCTCGAAAACTATAAGTCGCAGCTCAACTCCAAAAGCAGATTTGAATTCAGGAAAGGTGCGAGCTTAATTCTACATAAACAGTTTTCAAATCGGGGAGGAAAAAAAAAATTTCAAATTTTTACATGGGTTGCATTGGAATTCCTGACCACCTCGAAGAGCGATAGAAAAATTCCATTTTCTCGAAAACTATAAGTCGCAGCTCAACTCCAAAAGCAGATTTGAATTCAGGAAAGGTGCGAGTTTAATTCTACATAAACAGTTTTCAAATCGGGGAGGAAAAAAAAAATTTCAAATTTTTACATGGGTTGCATTGGAATTCCTGACCACCTCGAAGAGCGATAGAAAAATTCCATTTTCTCGAAAACTATAAGTCGCAGCTCAACTCCAAAAGCAGATTTGAATTCAGGAAAGGTGCGAGCTTAATTCTACATAAACAGTTTTCAAATCGGGGAGGAAAAAAAAAATTTCAAATTTTTACATGGGTTGCATTGGAATTCCTGACCACCTCGAAGAGCGATAGAAAAATTCAATTTTCTCGAAAACTATAAGTCGCAGCTCAACTCCAAAAGCAGATTTGAATTCAGGAAAGGTGCGAGCTTAATTCTACATAAACAGTTTTCAAATCGGGGAGGAAAAAAAAAATTTCAAATTTTTACAAAGGTTGCATTGGAATTCCTGACCACCTCGAAGAGCGATAGAAAAATTCCATTTTCTCGAAAACTATAAGTCGCAGCTCAACTCCAAAAGCAGATTTGAATTCAGGAAAGGTGCTAGCTTAATTCTACATAAACAGTTTTCAAATCGGGGAGGAAAAAAAAAATTTCAAATTTTTACAAGGGTTGCATTGGAATTCCTGACCACCTCGAAGAGCGATAGAAAAATTCCATTTTCTCGAAAACTATAAGTCGCAGCTCAACTCCAAAAGCAGATTTGAATTCAGGAAAGGTGCTAGCTTAATTCTACATAAACAGTTTTCAAATCCTGGAGGAAAAAAAAAATTTCAAATTTTTACAGGGGTTGCATTGGAATTCCTGACCACCTCGAAGAGCGATAGAAAAATTCCATTTTCTCGAAAACCATAAGTCGCAGCTCAACTCCAAAAGCAGATTTGAATTCAGGAAAGGTCCGAGCTTAATTCTACATAAACAGTTTTCAAATCGGGGAGGAAAAAAAAAATTTCAAATTTTTACATGGGTTGCATTGGAATTCCTGACCACCTCGAAGAGCGATAGAAAAATTCCATTTTCTCGAAAACTATAAGTCGCAGCTCAACTCCAAAAGCAGATTTGAATTCAGGAAAGGTGCGAGCTTAATTCTACATAAACAGTTTTCAAATCGGGGAGGAAAAAAAAAATTTCAAATTTTTACATGGGTTGCATTGGAATTCCTGACCACCTCGAAGAGCGATAGAAAAATTCCATTTTCTCGAAAACTATAAGTCGCAGCTCAACTCCAAAAGCAGATTTGAATTCAGGAAAGGTGCGAGTTTAATTCTACATAAACAGTTTTCAAATCGGGGAGGAAAAAAAAAATTTCAAATTTTTACATGGGTTGCATTGGAATTCCTGACCACCTCGAAGAGCGATAGAAAAATTCCATTTTCTCGAAAACTATAAGTCGCAGCTCAACTCCAAAAGCAGATTTGAATTCAGGAAAGGTGCGAGCTTAATTCTACATAAACAGTTTTCAAATCGGGGAGGAAAAAAAAAATTTCAAATTTTTACATGGGTTGCATTGGAATTCCTGACCACCTCGAAGAGCGATAGAAAAATTCAATTTTCTCGAAAACTATAAGTCGCAGCTCAACTCCAAAAGCAGATTTGAATTCAGGAAAGGTGCGAGCTTAATTCTACATAAACAGTTTTCAAATCGGGGAGGAAAAAAAAAATTTCAAATTTTTACAAAGGTTGCATTGGAATTCCTGACCACCTCGAAGAGCGATAGAAAAATTCCATTTTCTCGAAAACTATAAGTCGCAGCTCAACTCCAAAAGCAGATTTGAATTCAGGAAAGGTGCTAGCTTAATTCTACATAAACAGTTTTCAAATCGGGGAGGAAAAAAAAAATTTCAAATTTTTACAAGGGTTGCATTGGAATTCCTGACCACCTCGAAGAGCGATAGAAAAATTCCATTTTCTCGAAAACTATAAGTCGCAGCTCAACTCCAAAAGCAGATTTGAATTCAGGAAAGGTGCTAGCTTAATTCTACATAAACAGTTTTCAAATCCTGGAGGAAAAAAAAAATTTCAAATTTTTACAGGGGTTGCATTGGAATTCCTGACCACCTCGAAGAGCGATAGAAAAATTCCATTTTCTCGAAAACTATAAGTCGCAGCTCAACTCCAAAAGCAGATTTGAATTCAGGAAAGGTGCGAGCTTAATTCTACATAAACAGTTTTCAAATCGGGGAGGAAAAAAAAAATTTCAAATTTTTACATGGGTTGCATTGGAATTCCTGACCACCTCGAAGAGCGATAGAAAAATTCCATTTTCTCGAAAACTATAAGTCGCAGCTCAACTCCAAAAGCAGATTTGAATTCAGGAAAGCTGCGAGCTTAATTCTACATAAACAGTTTTCAAATCGGGGAGGAAAAAAAAAATTTCAAATTTTTACATGGGTTGCATTGGAATTCCTGACCACCTCGAAGAGCGATAGAAAAATTCCATTTTCTCGAAAACTATAAGTCGCAGCTCAACTCCAAAAGCAGATTTGAATTCAGGAAAGGTGCGAGCTTAATTCTACATAAATAGTTTTCAAATCGGGGAGGAAAAAAAAAATTTCAAATTTTTACATGGGTTGCATTGGAATTCCTGACCACCTCGAAGAGCAATAGAAAAATTCCATTTTCTCGAAAACTATAAGTCGCAGCTCAACTCCAAAAGCAGATTTGAATTCAGGAAAGGTGCGAGCTTAATTCTACATAAACAGTTTTCAAATCGGGGAGGAAAAAAAAATTTCAAATTTTTACATGGGTTGCATTGGAATTCCTGACCACCTCGAAGAGCGATAGAAAAATTCCATTTTCTCGAAAACTATAAGTGGCAGCTCAACTCCAAAAGCAGATTTGAATTCAGGAAAGGTGATAGCTTAATTCTACATAAACAGTTTTCAAATCGGGGAGGAAAAAAAAAATTTCAAATTTTTACAGGGGTTGCATTGGAATTCCTGACCACCTCGAAGAGCGATAGAAAAATTCCATTTTCTCGAAAACTATAAGTCGCAGCTCAACTCCAAAAGCAGATTTGAATTCAGGAAAGGTGCGAGCTTAATTCTACATAAACAGTTTTCAAATCGGGGAGGAAAAAAAATTTTATATTTTTACAGGGGTTGCATTGGAATTCCTGACCACCTCGAAGAGCGATAGAAAAATTCCATTTTCTCGAAAACTATAAGTCGCAGCTCAACTCCAAAAGCAGATTTGAATTCAGGAAAGGTGCTAGCTTAATTCTACATAAACAGTTTTCAAATCGGGGAGGAAAAAAAAAATTTCAAATTTTTACAAGGGTTGCATTGGAATTCCTGACCACCTCGAAGAGCGATAGAAAAATTCCATTTTCTCGAAAACTATAAGTCGCAGCTCAACTCCAAAAGCAGATTTGAATTCAGGAAAGGTGCTAGCTTAATTCTACATAAACAGTTTTCAAATCCTGGAGGAAAAAAAAAATTTCAAATTTTTACAGGGGTTGCATTGGAATTCCTGACCACCTCGAAGAGCGATAGAAAAATTCCATTTTCTCGAAAACTATAAGTCGCAGCTCAACTCCAAAAGCAGATTTGAATTCAGGAAAGGTGCTAGCTTAATTCTACATAAACAGTTTTCAAATCCTGGAGGAAAAAAAAAATTTCAAATTTTTACAGGGGTTGCATTGGAATTCCTGACCACCTCGAAGAGCGATAGAAAAATTCCATTTTCTCGAAAACCATAAGTCGCAGCTCAACTCCAAAAGCAGATTTGAATTCAGGAAAGGTCCGAGCTTAATTCTACATAAACAGTTTTCAAATCGGGGAGGAAAAAAAAAATTTCAAATTTTTACATGGGTTGCATTGGAATTCCTGACCACCTCGAAGAGCGATAGAAAAATTCCATTTTCTCGAAAACTATAAGTCGCAGCTCAACTCCAAAAGCAGATTTGAATTCAGGAAAGGTGCGAGTTTAAGTCTACATAAACAGTTTTCAAATCGGGGAGGAAAAAAAAAATTTCAAATTTTTACATGGGTTGCATTGGAATTCCTGACCACCTCGAAGAGCGATAGAAAAATTCCATTTTCTCGAAAACTATAAGTCGCAGCTCAACTCCAAAAGCAGATTTGAATTCAGGAAAGGTGCGAGCTTAATTCTACATAAACAGTTTTCAAATCGGGGAGGAAAAAAAAAATTTCAAATTTTTACATGGGTTGCATTGGAATTCCTGACCACCTCGAAGAGCGATAGAAAAATTCAATTTTCTCGAAAACTATAAGTCGCAGCTCAACTCCAAAAGCAGATTTGAATTCAGGAAAGGTGCGAGCTTAATTCTACATAAACAGTTTTCAAATCGGGGAGGAAAAAAAAAATTTCAAATTTTTACAAAGGTTGCATTGGAATTCCTGACCACCTCGAAGAGCGATAGAAAAATTCCATTTTCTCGAAAACTATAAGTCGCAGCTCAACTCCAAAAGCAGATTTGAATTCAGGAAAGGTGCTAGCTTAATTCTACATAAACAGTTTTCAAATCGGGGAGGAAAAAAAAAATTTCAAATTTTTACAAGGGTTGCATTGGAATTCCTGACCACCTCGAAGAGCGATAGAAAAATTCCATTTTCTCGAAAACTATAAGTCGCAGCTCAACTCCAAAAGCAGATTTGAATTCAGGAAAGGTGCTAGCTTAATTCTACATAAACAGTTTTCAAATCCTGGAGGAAAAAAAAAATTTCAAATTTTTACAGGGGTTGCATTGGAATTCCTGACCACCTCGAAGAGCGATAGAAAAATTCCATTTTCTCGAAAACTATAAGTCGCAGCTCAACTCCAAAAGCAGATTTGAATTCAGGAAAGGTGCGAGCTTAATTCTACATAAACAGTTTTCAAATCGGGGAGGAAAAAAAAAATTTCAAATTTTTACATGGGTTGCATTGGAATTCCTGACCACCTCGAAGAGCGATAGAAAAATTCCATTTTCTCGAAAACTATAAGTCGCAGCTCAACTCCAAAAGCAGATTTGAATTCAGGAAAGCTGCGAGCTTAATTCTACATAAACAGTTTTCAAATCGGGGAGGAAAAAAAAAATTTCAAATTTTTACATGGGTTGCATTGGAATTCCTGACCACCTCGAAGAGCGATAGAAAAATTCCATTTTCTCGAAAACTATAAGTCGCAGCTCAACTCCAAAAGCAGATTTGAATTCAGGAAAGGTGCGAGCTTAATTCTACATAAATAGTTTTCAAATCGGGGAGGAAAAAAAAAATTTCAAATTTTTACATGGGTTGCATTGGAATTCCTGACCACCTCGAAGAGCAATAGAAAAATTCCATTTTCTCGAAAACTATAAGTCGCAGCTCAACTCCAAAAGCAGATTTGAATTCAGGAAAGGTGCGAGCTTAATTCTACATAAACAGTTTTCAAATCGGGGAGGAAAAAAAAATTTCAAATTTTTACATGGGTTGCATTGGAATTCCTGACCACCTCGAAGAGCGATAGAAAAATTCCATTTTCTCGAAAACTATAAGTGGCAGCTCAACTCCAAAAGCAGATTTGAATTCAGGAAAGGTGATAGCTTAATTCTACATAAACAGTTTTCAAATCGGGGAGGAAAAAAAAAATTTCAAATTTTTACAGGGGTTGCATTGGAATTCCTGACCACCTCGAAGAGCGATAGAAAAATTCCATTTTCTCGAAAACTATAAGTCGCAGCTCAACTCCAAAAGCAGATTTGAATTCAGGAAAGGTGCGAGCTTAATTCTACATAAACAGTTTTCAAATCGGGGAGGAAAAAAAATTTTATATTTTTACAGGGGTTGCATTGGAATTCCTGACCACCTCGAAGAGCGATAGAAAAATTCCATTTTCTCGAAAACTATAAGTCGCAGCTCAACTCCAAAAGCAGATTTGAATTCAGGAAAGGTGCTAGCTTAATTCTACATAAACAGTTTTCAAATCGGGGAGGAAAAAAAAAATTTCAAATTTTTACAAGGGTTGCATTGGAATTCCTGACCACCTCGAAGAGCGATAGAAAAATTCCATTTTCTCGAAAACTATAAGTCGCAGCTCAACTCCAAAAGCAGATTTGAATTCAGGAAAGGTGCTAGCTTAATTCTACATAAACAGTTTTCAAATCCTGGAGGAAAAAAAAAATTTCAAATTTTTACAGGGGTTGCATTGGAATTCCTGACCACCTCGAAGAGCGATAGAAAAATTCCATTTTCTCGAAAACTATAAGTCGCAGCTCAACTCCAAAAGCAGATTTGAATTCAGGAAAGGTGCGAGCTTAATTCTACATAAACAGTTTTCAAATCGGGGAGGAAAAAAAAAATTTCAAATTTTTACATGGGTTGCATTGGAATTCCTGACCACCTCGAAGAGCGATAGAAAAATTCCATTTTCTCGAAAACTATAAGTCGCAGCTCAACTCCAAAAGCAGATTTGAATTCAGGAAAGGTGCGAGCTTAATTCTACATAAACAGTTTTCAAATCGGGGAGGAAAAAAAAAATTTCAAATTTTTACATGGGTTGCATTGGAATTCCTGACCACCTCGAAGAGCGATAGAAAAATTCCATTTTCTCGAAAACTATAAGTCGCAGCTCAACTCCAAAAGCAGATTTGAATTCAGGAAAGGTGCGAGCTTGATTCTACATAAATAGTTTTCAAATCGGGGAGGAAAAAAAAAATTTCAAATTTTTACATGGGTTGCATTGGAATTCCTGACCACCTCGAAGAGCGATAGAAAAATTCCATTTTCTCGAAAACTATAAGTCGCAGCTCAACTCCAAAAGCAGATTTGAATTCAGGAAAGGTGCGAGCTTAATTCTACATAAACAGTTTTCAAATCGGGGAGGAAAAAAAAAATTTCAAATTTTTACATGGGTTGCATTGGAATTCCTGACCACCTCGAAGAGCGATAGAAAAATTCCATTTTCTCGAAAACTATAAGTGGCAGCTCAACTCCAAAAGCAGATTTGAATTCAAAAAAGGTGATAGCTTAATTCTACATAAACAGTTTTCAAATCGGGGAGGAAAAAAAAAATTTCAAATTTTTACATGGGTTGCATTGGAATTCCTGACCACCTCGAAGAGCGATAGAAAAATTCCATTTTCTCGAAAACTATAAGTCGCAGCTCAACTCCAAAAGCAGATTTGAATTCAGGAAAGGTGCGAGCTTAATTCTACATAAACAGTTTTCAAATCGGGGAGGAAAAAAGAAATTTAAAATTTTTACAGGGGTTGCATTGGAATTCCTGACCACCTCGAAGAGCGATAGAAAAATTCCATTTTCTCGTAAACTATAAGTCGCAGCTCAACTCCAAAAGCAGATTTGAATTCAGGAAAGGTGCGAGCTTAATTCTACATAAATAGTTTTCAAATCGGGGAGGAAAAAAAAAATTTCAAATTTTTACAAGGGTTGCATTGGAATTCCTGACCACCTCGAAGAGCGATAGAAAAGTTCCATTTTCTCGAAAACTATAAGTCGCAGCTCAACTCCAAAAGCAGATTTGAATTCAGGAAAGGTGCGAGCTTAATTCTACATAAACAGTTTTCAAATCGGGGTGGAAAAAAAAAATTTCAAATTTTTACAAGGGTTGCATTCGAATTCCTGACCACCTCGAAGAGCGATAGAAAAATTCCATTTTCTCGAAAACTATAAGTCGCAGCTCAACTCCAAAAGCAGATTTGAATTCAGGAAAGGTGCGAGCTTAATTCTACATAAACAGTTTTCAAATCGGGGAGGAAAAAAAAAATTTCAAATTTTTACATGGGTTGCATTGGAATTCCTGACCACCTCGAAGAGCGATAGAAAAATTCCATTTTCTCGAAAACTATAAGTCGCAGCTCAACTCCAAAAGCAGATTTGAATTCAGGAAAGGTGCGAGCTTAATTCTACATAAACAGTTTTCAAATCGGGGTGGAAAAAAAAAATTTCAAATTTTTACAAGGGTTGCATTCGAATTCCTGACCACCTCGAAGAGCGATAGAAAAATTCCATTTTCTCGAAAACTATAAGTCGCAGCTCAACTCCAAAAGCAGATTTGAATTCAGGAAAGGTGCGAGCTTAATTCTACATAAACAGTTTTCAAATCGGGGAGGAAAAAAAAAATTTCAAATTTTTACATGGGTTGCATTGGAATTCCTGACCACCTCGAAGAGCGATAGAAAAATTCCATTTTCTCGAAAACTATAAGTCGCAGCTCAACTCCAAAAGCAGATTTGAATTCAGGAAAGGTGCGAGCTTAATTCTACATAAACAGTTTTCAAATCGGGGAGGAAAAAAAAATTTCAAATTTTTACATGGGTTGCATTGGAATTCCTGACCACCTCGAAGAGCGATAGAAAAATTCCATTTTCTCGAAAACTATAAGTCGCAGCTCAACTCCAAAAGCAGATTTGAATTCAGGAAAGGTGCGAGCTTAATTCTACATAAACAGTTTTCAAATCGGGGAGGAAAAAAAAATTTCAAATTTTTACATGGGTTGCATTGGAATTCCTGACCACCTCGAAGAGCGATAGAAAAATTCCATTTTCTCGAAAACTATAAGTCGCAGCTCAACTCCAAAAGCAGATTTGAATTCAGGAAAGGTGCGAGCTTAATTCTACATAAACAGTTTTCAAATCGGGGAGGAAAAAAAAAATTTAAAATTTTTACATGGGTTGCATTGGAATTCCTGACCACCTCGAAGAGCGATAGAAAAATTCCATTTTCTCGAAAACTATAAGTCGCAGCTCAACTCCAAAAGCAGATTTGAATTCAGAAAAGGTGCGAGCTTAATTCTACATAAACAGTTTTCAAATCGGGGAGGAAAAAAAAAATTTCAAATTTTTACATGGGTTGCATTGGAATTCCTGACCACCTCGAAGAGCGATAGAAAAATTCCATTTTCTCGAAAACTATAAGTCGCAGCTCAACTCCAAAAGCAGATTTGAATTCAGGAAAGGTGCGAGCTTAATTCTACATAAACAGTTTTCAAATCGGGGAGGAAAAAAAAAATTTCAAATTTTTACAAGGATTGCATTGGAATTCCTGACCACCTCGAAGAGCGATAGAAAAATTCCATTTTCTCGAAAACCATAAGTCGCAGCTCAACTCCAAAAGCAGATTTGAATTCAGGAAAGGTCCGAGCTTAATTCTACATAAACAGTTTTCAAATCGGGGAGGAAAAAAAAAATTTCAAATTTTTACATGGGTTGCATTGGAATTCCTGACCACCTCGAAGAGCGATAGAAAAATTCCATTTTCTCGAAAACTATAAGTCGCAGCTCAACTCCAAAAGCAGATTTGAATTCAGGAAAGGTGCGAGCTTAATTCTACATAAACAGTTTTCAAATCGGGGAGGAAAAAAAATATTTCAAATTTTTACATGGGTTGCATTGGAATTCCTGACCACCTCGAAGAGCGATAGAAAAATTCCATTTTCTCGAAAACTATAAGTCGCAGCTCAACTCCAAAAGCAGATTTGAATTCAGGAAAGGTGCTAGCTTAATTCTACATAAACAGTTTTCAAATCCTGGAGGAAAAAAAAAAGTTCAAATTTTTACAGGGGTTGCATTGGAATTCCTGACCACCTCGAAGAGCGATAGAAAAATTCCATTTTCTCGAAAACTATAAGTCGCAGCTCAACTCCAAAAGCAGATTTGAATTCAGGAAAGCTGCGAGCTTAATTCTACATAAACAGTTTTCAAATCGGGGAGGAAAAAAAAAATTTCAAATTTTTACATGGGTTGCATTGGAATTCCTGACCACCTCGAAGAGCGATAGAAAAATTCAATTTTCTCGAAAACTATAAGTCGCAGCTCAACTCCAAAAGCAGATTTGAATTCAGGAAAGGTGCGAGCTTAATTCTACATAAACAGTTTTCAAATCGGGGAGGAAAAAAAAAATTTCAAATTTTTACAAGGGTTGCATTGGAATTCCTGACCACCTCGAAGAGCGATAGAAAAATTCCATTTTCTCGTAAACTATAAGTCGCAGCTCAACTCCAAAAGCAGATTTGAATTCAGGAAAGGTGCGAGCTTAATTCTACATAAACAGTTTTCAAATCGGGGAGGAAAAAAAAAATTTCAAATTTTTACAAGGGTTGCATTGGAATTCCTGACCACCTCGAAGAGCGATAGAAAAATTCCATTTTCTCGAAAACTATAAGTCGCAGCTCAACTCCAAAAGCAGATTTGAATTCAGGAAAGGTGCGAGCTTAATTCTACATAAACAGTTTTCAAATCGGGGAGGAAAAAAAAAATTTCAAATTTTTACATGGGTTGCATTGGAATTCCTGACCACCTCGAAGAGCGATAGAAAAATTCCATTTTCTCGAAAACTATAAGTCGCAGCTCAACTCCAAAAGCAGATTTGAATTCAGGAAAGGTGCGAGCTTGATTCTACATAAATAGTTTTCAAATCGGGGAGGAAAAAAAAAATTTCAAATTTTTACATGGGTTGCATTGGAATTCCTGACCACCTCGAAGAGCGATAGAAAAATTCCATTTTCTCGAAAACTATAAGTCGCAGCTCAACTCCAAAAGCAGATTTGAATTCAGGAAAGGTGCGAGCTTAATTCTACATAAACAGTTTTCAAATCGGGGAGGAAAAAAAAAATTTCAAATTTTTACATGGGTTGCATTGGAATTCCTGACCACCTCGAAGAGCGATAGAAAAATTCCATTTTCTCGAAAACTATAAGTGGCAGCTCAACTCCAAAAGCAGATTTGAATTCAGGAAAGGTGATAGCTTAATTCTACATAAACAGTTTTCAAATCGGGGAGGAAAAAAAAAATTTCAAATTTTTACATGGGTTGCATTGGAATTCCTGACCACCTCGAAGAGCGATAGAAAAATTCCATTTTCTCGAAAACTATAAGTCGCAGCTCAACTCCAAAAGCAGATTTGAATTCAGGAAAGGTGCGAGCTTAATTCTACATAAACAGTTTTCAAATCGGGGAGGAAAAAAGAAATTTAAAATTTTTACAGGGGTTGCATTGGAATTCCTGACCACCTCGAAGAGCGATAGAAAAATTCCATTTTCTCGTAAACTATAAGTCGCAGCTCAACTCCAAAAGCAGATTTGAATTCAGGAAAGGTGCGAGCTTAATTCTACATAAATAGTTTTCAAATCGGGGAGGAAAAAAAAAATTTCAAATTTTTACAAGGGTTGCATTGGAATTCCTGACCACCTCGAAGAGCGATAGAAAAGTTCCATTTTCTCGAAAACTATAAGTCGCAGCTCAACTCCAAAAGCAGATTTGAATTCAGGAAAGGTGCGAGCTTAATTCTACATAAACAGTTTTCAAATCGGGGTGGAAAAAAAAAATTTCAAATTTTTACAAGGGTTGCATTCGAATTCCTGACCACCTCGAAGAGCGATAGAAAAATTCCATTTTCTCGAAAACTATAAGTCGCAGCTCAACTCCAAAAGCAGATTTGAATTCAGGAAAGGTGCGAGCTTAATTCTACATAAACAGTTTTCAAATCGGGGAGGAAAAAAAAAATTTCAAATTTTTACATGGGTTGCATTGGAATTCCTGACCACCTCGAAGAGCGATAGAAAAATTCCATTTTCTCGAAAACTATAAGTCGCAGCTCAACTCCAAAAGCAGATTTGAATTCAGGAAAGGTGCGAGCTTAATTCTACATAAACAGTTTTCAAATCGGGGTGGAAAAAAAAAATTTCAAATTTTTACAAGGGTTGCATTCGAATTCCTGACCACCTCGAAGAGCGATAGAAAAATTCCATTTTCTCGAAAACTATAAGTCGCAGCTCAACTCCAAAAGCAGATTTGAATTCAGGAAAGGTGCGAGCTTAATTCTACATAAACAGTTTTCAAATCGGGGAGGAAAAAAAAAATTTCAAATTTTTACATGGGTTGCATTGGAATTCCTGACCACCTCGAAGAGCGATAGAAAAATTCCATTTTCTCGAAAACTATAAGTCGCAGCTCAACTCCAAAAGCAGATTTGAATTCAGGAAAGGTGCGAGCTTAATTCTACATAAACAGTTTTCAAATCGGGGAGGAAAAAAAAATTTCAAATTTTTACATGGGTTGCATTGGAATTCCTGACCACCTCGAAGAGCGATAGAAAAATTCCATTTTCTCGAAAACTATAAGTCGCAGCTCAACTCCAAAAGCAGATTTGAATTCAGGAAAGGTGCGAGCTTAATTCTACATAAACAGTTTTCAAATCGGGGAGGAAAAAAAAATTTCAAATTTTTACATGGGTTGCATTGGAATTCCTGACCACCTCGAAGAGCGATAGAAAAATTCCATTTTCTCGAAAACTATAAGTCGCAGCTCAACTCCAAAAGCAGATTTGAATTCAGGAAAGGTGCGAGCTTAATTCTACATAAACAGTTTTCAAATCGGGGAGGAAAAAAAAAATTTAAAATTTTTACATGGGTTGCATTGGAATTCCTGACCACCTCGAAGAGCGATAGAAAAATTCCATTTTCTCGAAAACTATAAGTCGCAGCTCAACTCCAAAAGCAGATTTGAATTCAGAAAAGGTGCGAGCTTAATTCTACATAAACAGTTTTCAAATCGGGGAGGAAAAAAAAAATTTCAAATTTTTACATGGGTTGCATTGGAATTCCTGACCACCTCGAAGAGCGATAGAAAAATTCCATTTTCTCGAAAACTATAAGTCGCAGCTCAACTCCAAAAGCAGATTTGAATTCAGGAAAGGTGCGAGCTTAATTCTACATAAACAGTTTTCAAATCGGGGAGGAAAAAAAAAATTTCAAATTTTTACAAGGATTGCATTGGAATTCCTGACCACCTCGAAGAGCGATAGAAAAATTCCATTTTCTCGAAAACCATAAGTCGCAGCTCAACTCCAAAAGCAGATTTGAATTCAGGAAAGGTCCGAGCTTAATTCTACATAAACAGTTTTCAAATCGGGGAGGAAAAAAAAAATTTCAAATTTTTACATGGGTTGCATTGGAATTCCTGACCACCTCGAAGAGCGATAGAAAAATTCCATTTTCTCGAAAACTATAAGTCGCAGCTCAACTCCAAAAGCAGATTTGAATTCAGGAAAGGTGCGAGCTTAATTCTACATAAACAGTTTTCAAATCGGGGAGGAAAAAAAATATTTCAAATTTTTACATGGGTTGCATTGGAATTCCTGACCACCTCGAAGAGCGATAGAAAAATTCCATTTTCTCGAAAACTATAAGTCGCAGCTCAACTCCAAAAGCAGATTTGAATTCAGGAAAGGTGCTAGCTTAATTCTACATAAACAGTTTTCAAATCCTGGAGGAAAAAAAAAAGTTCAAATTTTTACAGGGGTTGCATTGGAATTCCTGACCACCTCGAAGAGCGATAGAAAAATTCCATTTTCTCGAAAACTATAAGTCGCAGCTCAACTCCAAAAGCAGATTTGAATTCAGGAAAGCTGCGAGCTTAATTCTACATAAACAGTTTTCAAATCGGGGAGGAAAAAAAAAATTTCAAATTTTTACATGGGTTGCATTGGAATTCCTGACCACCTCGAAGAGCGATAGAAAAATTCAATTTTCTCGAAAACTATAAGTCGCAGCTCAACTCCAAAAGCAGATTTGAATTCAGGAAAGGTGCGAGCTTAATTCTACATAAACAGTTTTCAAATCGGGGAGGAAAAAAAAAATTTCAAATTTTTACAAGGGTTGCATTGGAATTCCTGACCACCTCGAAGAGCGATAGAAAAATTCCATTTTCTCGTAAACTATAAGTCGCAGCTCAACTCCAAAAGCAGATTTGAATTCAGGAAAGGTGCGAGCTTAATTCTACATAAACAGTTTTCAAATCGGGGAGGAAAAAAAAAATTTCAAATTTTTACAAGGGTTGCATTGGAATTCCTGACCACCTCGAAGAGCGATAGAAAAATTCCATTTTCTCGAAAACTATAAGTCGCAGCTCAACTCCAAAAGCAGATTTGAATTCAGGAAAGGTGCTAGCTTAATTCTACATAAACAGTTTTCAAATCGGGGAGGAAAAAAAAAATTTCAAATTTTTACATGGGTTGCATTGGAATTCCTGACCACCTCGAAGAGCGATAGAAAAATTCCATTTTCTCGAAAACTATAAGTCGCAGCTCAACTCCAAAAGCAGATTTGAATTCAGGAAAGCTGCGAGCTTAATTCTACATAAACAGTTTTCAAATCGGGGAGGAAAAAAAAAATTTCAAATTTTTACATGGGTTGCATTGGAATTCCTGACCACCTCGAAGAGCGATAGAAAAATTCCATTTTCTCGAAAACTATAAGTCGCAGCTCAACTCCAAAAGCAGATTTGAATTCAGGAAAGGTGCGAGCTTAATTCTACATAAACAGTTTTCAAATCGGGGAGGAAAAAAAAAATTTCAAATTTTTACAAGGGTTGCATTGGAATTCCTGACCACCTCGAAGAGCGATAGAAAAATTCCATTTTCTCGAAAACTATAAGTCGCAGCTCAACTCCAAAAGCAGATTTGAATTCAGGAAAGGTGCTAGCTTAATTCTACATAAACAGTTTTCAAATCGGGGAGGAAAAAAAAAATTTCAAATTTTTACATGGGTTGCATTGGAATTCCTGACCACCTCGAAGAGCGATAGAAAAATTCCATTTTCTCGAAAACTATAAGTCGCAGCTCAACTCCAAAAGCAGATTTGAATTCAGGAAAGGTGCTAGCTTAATTCTACATAAACAGTTTTCAAATCCTGGAGGAAAAAAAAAATTTCAAATTTTTACAGGGGTTGCATTGGAATTCCTGACCACCTCGAAGAGCGATAGAAAAATTCCATTTTCTCGAAAACTATAAGTCGCAGCTCAACTCCAAAAGCAGATTTGAATTCAGGAAAGCTGCGAGCTTAATTCTACATAAACAGTTTTCAAATCGGGGAGGAAAAAAAAAATTTCAAATTTTTACATGGGTTGCATTGGAATTCCTGACCACCTCGAAGAGCGATAGAAAAATTCCATTTTCTCGAAAACTATAAGTCGCAGCTCAACTCCAAAAGCAGATTTGAATTCAGGAAAGGTGCGAGCTTAATTCTACATAAATAGTTTTCAAATCGGGGAGGAAAAAAAAAATTTCAAATTTTTACATGGGTTGCATTGGAATTCCTGACCACCTCGAAGAGCGATAGAAAAATTCCATTTTCTCGAAAACTATAAGTCGCAGCTCAACTCCAAAAGCAGATTTGAATTCAGGAAAGGTGCGAGCTTAATTCTACATAAACAGTTTTCAAATCGGGGAGGAAAAAAAAAATTTCAAATTTTTACATGGGTTGCATTGGAATTCCTGACCACCTCGAAGAGCGATAGAAAAATTCCATTTTCTCGAAAACTATAAGTCGCAGCTCAACTCCAAAAGCAGATTTGAATTCAGGAAAGGTGCGAGCTTAATTCTACATAAACAGTTTTCAAATCGGGGAGGAAAAAAAAATTTCAAATTTTTACATGGGTTGCATTGGAATTCCTGACCACCTCGAAGAGCGATAGAAAAATTCCATTTTCTCGAAAACTATAAGTCGCAGCTAACTCCAAAAGCAAATTTGAATTCAGGAAAGGTGCGAGCTTAATTCTACATAAACAGTTTTCAAATCGGGGAGGAAAAAAAAAATTTCAAATTTTTACAAGGGTTGCATTGGAATTCCTGACCACCTCGAAGAGCGATAGAAAAGTTCCATTTTCTCGAAAACTATAAGTCGCAGCTCAACTCCAAAAGCAGATTTGAATTCAGGAAAGGTGCGAGCTTAATTCTACATAAACAGTTTTCAAATCGGGGAGGAAAAAAAAAATTTCAAATTTTTACAAGGGTTGCATTCGAATTCCTGACCACCTCGAAGAGCGATAGAAAAATTCCATTTTCTCGAAAACTATAAGTCGCAGCTCAACTCCAAAAGCAGATTTGAATTCAGGAAAGGTGCGAGCTTAATTCTACATAAACAGTTTTCAAATCGGGGAGGAAAAAAAAAATTTCAAATTTTTACATGGGTTGCATTGGAATTCCTGACCACCTCGAAGAGCGATAGAAAAATTCCATTTTCTCGAAAACTATAAGTCGCAGCTCAACTCCAAAAGCAGATTTGAATTCAGGAAAGGTGCGAGCTTAATTCTACATAAACAGTTTTCAAATCGGGGAGGAAAAAAAAATTTCAAATTTTTACATGGGTTGCATTGGAATTCCTGACCACCTCGAAGAGCGATAGAAAAATTCCATTTTCTCGAAAACTATAAGTCGCAGCTCAACTCCAAAAGCAGATTTGAATTCAGGAAAGGTGCGAGCTTAATTCTACATAAACAGTTTTCAAATCGGGGAGGAAAAAAAAAATTTCAAATTTTTACATGGGTTGCATTGGAATTCCTGACCACCTCGAAGAGCGATAGAAAAATTCCATTTTCTCGAAAACTATAAGTCGCAGCTCAACTCCAAAAGCAGATTTGAATTCAGGAAAGGTGCGAGCTTAATTCTACATAAACAGTTTTCAAATCGGGGAGGAAAAAAAAAATTTCAAATTTTTACATGGGTTGCATTGGAATTCCTGACCACCTCGAAGAGCGATAGAAAAATTCCATTTTCTCGAAAACTATAAGTCGCAGCTCAACTCCAAAAGCAGATTTGAATTCAGGAAAGGTGCGAGCTTAATTCTACATAAACAGTTTTCAAATCGGGGAGGAAAAAAAAATTTTAAATTTTTACAAGGATTGCATTGGAATTCCTGACCACCTCGAAGAGCGATAGAAAAATTCCATTTTCTCGAAAACCATAAGTCGCAGCTCAACTCCAAAAGCAGATTTGAATTCAGGAAAGGTCCGAGCTTAATTCTACATAAACAGTTTTCAAATCGGGGAGGAAAAAAAAAATTTCAAATTTTTACATGGGTTGCATTGGAATTCCTGACCACCTCGAAGAGCGATAGAAAAATTCCATTTTCTCGAAAACTATAAGTCGCAGCTCAACTCCAAAAGCAGATTTGAATTCAGGAAAGGTGCGAGCTTAATTCTACATAAACAGTTTTCAAATCGGGGAGGAAAAAAAAATTTCAAATTTTTACATGGGTTGCATTGGAATTCCTGACCACCTCGAAGAGCGATAGAAAAATTCCATTTTCTCGAAAACTATAAGTCGCAGCTCAACTCCAAAAGCAGATTTGAATTCAGGAAAGGTGCGAGCTTAATTCTACATAAACAGTTTTCAAATCGGGGAGGAAAAAAAAAATTTCAAATTTTTACAAGGGTTGCATTGGAATTCCTGACCACCTCGAAGAGCGATAGAAAAATTCCATTTTCTCGAAAACTATAAGTCGCAGCTCAACTCCAAAAGCAGATTTGAATTCAGGAAAGGTGCTAGCTTAATTCTACATAAACAGTTTTCAAATCGGGGAGGAAAAAAAAAATTTCAAATTTTTACATGGGTTGCATTGGAATTCCTGACCACCTCGAAGAGCGATAGAAAAATTCCATTTTCTCGAAAACTATAAGTCGCAGCTCAACTCCAAAAGCAGATTTGAATTCAGGAAAGGTGCTAGCTTAATTCTACATAAACAGTTTTCAAATCCTGGAGGAAAAAAAAAATTTCAAATTTTTACAGGGGTTGCATTGGAATTCCTGACCACCTCGAAGAGCGATAGAAAAATTCCATTTTCTCGAAAACTATAAGTCGCAGCTCAACTCCAAAAGCAGATTTGAATTCAGGAAAGCTGCGAGCTTAATTCTACATAAACAGTTTTCAAATCGGGGAGGAAAAAAAAAATTTCAAATTTTTACATGGGTTGCATTGGAATTCCTGACCACCTCGAAGAGCGATAGAAAAATTCCATTTTCTCGAAAACTATAAGTCGCAGCTCAACTCCAAAAGCAGATTTGAATTCAGGAAAGGTGCGAGCTTAATTCTACATAAACAGTTTTCAAATCGGGGAGGAAAAAAAAAATTTCAAATTTTTACATGGGTTGCATTGGAATTCCTGACCACCTCGAAGAGCGATAGAAAAATTCCATTTTCTCGAAAACTATAAGTCGCAGCTCAACTCCAAAAGCAGATTTGAATTCAGGAAAGGTGCGAGCTTAATTCTACATAAACAGTTTTCAAATCGGGGAGGAAAAAAAAAATTTCAAATTTTTACAAGGGTTGCATTGGAATTCCTGACCACCTCGAAGAGCGATAGAAAAATTCCATTTTCTCGAAAACTATAAGTCGCAGCTCAACTCCAAAAGCAGATTTGAATTCAGGAAAGGTGCTAGCTTAATTCTACATAAACAGTTTTCAAATCGGGGAGGAAAAAAAAAATTTCAAATTTTTACATGGGTTGCATTGGAATTCCTGACCACCTCGAAGAGCGATAGAAAAATTCCATTTTCTCGAAAACTATAAGTCGCAGCTCAACTCCAAAAGCAGATTTGAATTCAGGAAAGGTGCTAGCTTAATTCTACATAAACAGTTTTCAAATCCTGGAGGAAAAAAAAAATTTCAAATTTTTACAGGGGTTGCATTGGAATTCCTGACCACCTCGAAGAGCGATAGAAAAATTCCATTTTCTCGAAAACTATAAGTCGCAGCTCAACTCCAAAAGCAGATTTGAATTCAGGAAAGCTGCGAGCTTAATTCTACATAAACAGTTTTCAAATCGGGGAGGAAAAAAAAAATTTCAAATTTTTACATGGGTTGCATTGGAATTCCTGACCACCTCGAAGAGCGATAGAAAAATTCCATTTTCTCGAAAACTATAAGTCGCAGCTCAACTCCAAAAGCAGATTTGAATTCAGGAAAGGTGCGAGCTTAATTCTACATAAACAGTTTTCAAATCGGGGAGGAAAAAAAAAATTTCAAATTTTTACATGGGTTGCATTGGAATTCCTGACCACCTCGAAGAGCGATAGAAAAATTCCATTTTCTCGAAAACTATAAGTCGCAGCTCAACTCCAAAAGCAGATTTGAATTCAGGAAAGGTGCGAGCTTAATTCTACATAAACAGTTTTCAAATCGGGGAGGAAAAAAAAATTTCAAATTTTTACATGGGTTGCATTGGAATTCCTGACCACCTCGAAGAGCGATAGAAAAATTCCATTTTCTCGAAAACTATAAGTCGCAGCTCAACTCCAAAAGCAGATTTGAATTCAGGAAAGGTGCGAGCTTAATTCTACATAAACAGTTTTCAAATCGGGGAGGAAAAAAAAATTTCAAATTTTTACATGGGTTGCATTGGAATTCCTGACCACCTCGAAGAGCGATAGAAAAATTCCATTTTCTCGAAAACTATAAGTCGCAGCTCAACTCCAAAAGCAGATTTGAATTCAGGAAAGGTGCGAGCTTAATTCTACATAAACAGTTTTCAAATCGGGGAGGAAAAAAAAATTTCAAATTTTTACATGGGTTGCATTGGAATTCCTGACCACCTCGAAGAGCGATAGAAAAATTCCATTTTCTCGAAAACTATAAGTCGCAGCTCAACTCCAAAAGCAGATTTGAATTCAGGAAAGGTGCGAGCTTAATTCTACATAAACAGTTTTCAAATCGGGGAGGAAAAAAAAAATTTCAAATTTTTACATGGGTTGCATTGGAATTCCTGACCACCTCGAAGAGCGATAGAAAAATTCAATTTTCTCGAAAACTATAAGTCGCAGCTCAACTCCAAAAGCAGATTTGAATTCAGGAAAGGTGCGAGCTTAATTCTACATAAACAGTTTTCAAATCGGGAGGAAAAAAAAATTTCAAATTTTTACAAGGGGTTGCATTGGAATTCCTGACCACCTCGAAGAGCGATAGAAAAATTCCATTTTCTCGAAAACTATAAGTCGCAGCTCAACTCCAAAAGCAGATTTGAATTCAGGAAAGGTGCTAGCTTAATTCTACATAAACAGTTTTCAAATCGGGGAGGAAAAAAAAAATTTCAAATTTTTACATGGGTTGCATTGGAATTCCTGACCACCTCGAAGAGCGATAGAAAAATTCCATTTTCTCGAAAACTATAAGTCGCAGCTCAACTCCAAAAGCAGATTTGAATTCAGGAAAGGTGCTAGCTTAATTCTACATAAACAGTTTTCAAATCGGGGAGGAAAAAAAAAATTTCAAATTTTTACATGGGTTGCATTGGAATTCCTGACCACCTCGAAGAGCGATAGAAAAATTCCATTTTCTCGAAAACTATAAGTCGCAGCTCAACTCCAAAAGCAGATTTGAATTCAGGAAAGCTGCGAGCTTAATTCTACATAAACAGTTTTCAAATCGGGGAGGAAAAAAAAAATTTCAAATTTTTACATGGGTTGCATTGGAATTCCTGACCACCTCGAAGAGCGATAGAAAAATTCCATTTTCTCGAAAACTATAAGTCGCAGCTCAACTCCAAAAGCAGATTTGAATTCAGGAAAGGTGCGAGCTTAATTCTACATAAATAGTTTTCAAATCGGGGAGGAAAAAAAAAATTTCAAATTTTTACATGGGTTGCATTGGAATTCCTGACCACCTCGAAGAGCGATAGAAAAATTCAATTTTCTCGAAAACTATAAGTCGCAGCTCAACTCCAAAAGCAGATTTGAATTCAGGAAAGGTGCGAGCTTAATTCTACATAAACAGTTTTCAAATCGGGGAGGAAAAAAAAAATTTCAAATTTTTACAAGGGTTGCATTGGAATTCCTGACCACCTCGAAGAGCGATAGAAAAATTCCATTTTCTCGAAAACTATAAGTCGCAGCTCAACTCCAAAAGCAGATTTGAATTCAGGAAAGGTGCGAGCTTAATTCTACATAAACAGTTTTCAAATCGGGGAGGAAAAAAAAAATTTCAAATTTTTACAAGGGTTGCATTGGAATTCCTGACCACCTCGAAGAGCGATAGAAAAATTCCATTTTCTCGAAAACTATAAGTCGCAGCTCAACTCCAAAAGCAGATTTGAATTCAGGAAAGGTGCGAGCTTAATTCTACATAAACAGTTTTCAAATCGGGGAGGAAAAAAAAATTTCAAATTTTTACATGGGTTGCATTGGAATTCCTGACCACCTCGAAGAGCGATAGAAAAATTCCATTTTCTCGAAAACTATAAGTCGCAGCTCAACTCCAAAAGCAGATTTGAATTCAGGAAAGGTGCGAGCTTAATTCTACATAAACAGTTTTCAAATCGGGGAGGAAAAAAAAATTTCAAATTTTTACATGGGTTGCATTGGAATTCCTGACCACCTCGAAGAGCGATAGAAAAATTCCATTTTCTCGAAAACTATAAGTCGCAGCTCAACTCCAAAAGCAGATTTGAATTCAGGAAAGGTGCGAGCTTAATTCTACATAAACAGTTTTCAAATCGGGGAGGAAAAAAAAAATTTCAAATTTTTACATGGGTTGCATTGGAATTCCTGACCACCTCGAAGAGCGATAGAAAAATTCCATTTTCTCGAAAACTATAAGTCGCAGCTCAACTCCAAAAGCAGATTTGAATTCAGGAAAGGTGCGAGCTTAATTCTACATAAACAGTTTTCAAATCGGGGAGGAAAAAAAAAATTTCAAATTTTTACAAGGGTTGCATTGGAATTCCTGACCACCTCGAAGAGCGATAGAAAAATTCAATTTTCTCGAAAACTATAAGTCGCAGCTCAACTCCAAAAGCAGATTTGAATTCAGGAAAGGTGCGAGCTTAATTCTACATAAACAGTTTTCAAATCGGGGAGGAAAAAAAAAATTTCAAATTTTTACAAGGGTTGCATTGGAATTCCTGACCACCTCGAAGAGCGATAGAAAAATTCCATTTTCTCGAAAACTATAAGTAGCAGCTCAACTCCAAAAGCAGATTTGAATTCAGGAAAGGTGCGAGCTTAATTCTACATAAACAGTTTTCAAATCGGGGAGGAAAAAAAAATTTCAAATTTTTACATGGGTTGCATTGGAATTCCTGACCACCTCGAAGAGCGATAGAAAAATTCCATTCTCTCGAAAACTATAAGTCGCAGCTCAACTCCAAAAGCAGATTTGAATTCAGGAAAGGTGCGAGCTTAATTCTACATAAACAGTTTTCAAATCGGGGAGGAAAAAAAAAATTTCAAATTTTTACATGGGTTGCATTGGAATTCCTGACCACCTCGAAGAGCGATAGAAAAATTCCATTTTCTCGAAAACTATAAGTCGCAGCTCAACTCCAAAAGCAGATTTGAATTCAGGAAAGGTGCGAGCTTAATTCTACATAAACAGTTTTCAAATCGGGGAGGAAAAAAAAAATTTCAAATTTTTACAAGGGTTGCATTGGAATTCCTGACCACCTCGAAGAGCGATAGAAAAATTCCATTTTCTCGAAAACTATAAGTCGCAGCTCAACTCCAAAAGCAGATTTGAATTCAGGAAAGGTGCGAGCTTAATTCTACATAAACAGTTTTCAAATCGGGGAGGAAAAAAAAAATTTCAAATTTTTACAAGGGTTGCATTGGAATTCCTGACCACCTCGAAGAGCGATAGAAAAATTCCATTTTCTCGAAAACTATAAGTCGCAGCTCAACTCCAAAAGCAGATTTGAATTCAGGAAAGGTGCGAGCTTAATTCTACATAAACAGTTTTCAAATCGGGGAGGAAAAAAAAAATTTCAAATTTTTACATGGGTTGCATTGGAATTCCTGACCACCTCGAAGAGCGATAGAAAAATTCAATTTTCTCGAAAACTATAAGTCGCAGCTCAACTCCAAAAGCAGATTTGAATTCAGGAAAGGTGCGAGCTTAATTCTACATAAACAGTTTTCAAATCGGGGAGGAAAAAAAAAATTTCAAATTTTTACAAGGGTTGCATTGGAATTCCTGACCACCTCGAAGAGCGATAGAAAAATTCCATTTTCTCGTAAACTATAAGTCGCAGCTCAACTCCAAAAGCAGATTTGAATTCAGGAAAGGTGCGAGCTTAATTCTACATAAACAGTTTTCAAATCGGGGAGGAAAAAAAAATTTCAAATTTTTACATGGGTTGCATTGGAATTCCTGACCACCTCGAAGAGCGATAGAAAAATTCCATTTTCTCGTAAACTATAAGTCGCAGCTCAACTCCAAAAGCAGATTTGAATTCAGGAAAGGTGCGAGCTTAATTCTACATAAACAGTTTTCAAATCCTGGAGGAAAACAAAAATTTCAAATTTTTACAGGGGTTGCATTGCAATTCCTGGCCACCTCGAAGAGCGATAGAAAAATTCAATTTTCTCGAAAACTATAAGTCGCAGCTCAACTCCAAAAGCAGATTTGAATTCAGGAAAGGTGCGAGCTTAATTCTACATAAACAGTTTTCAAATCGGGGAGGAAAACAAAAATTTCAAATTTTTACAGGGGTTGCATTGGAATTCCTGACCACCTCGAAGAGCGATAGAAAAATTCCATTTTCTCGAAAACTATAAGTCGCAGCTCAACTCCAAAAGCAGATTTGAATTCAGGAAAGGTGCGAGCTTAATTCTACATAAACAGTTTTCAAATCGGGGAGGAAAAAAAAAATTTCAAATTTTTACAAGGGTTGCATTGGAATTCCTGACCACCTCGAAGAGCGATAGAAAAATTCCATTTTCTCGAAAACTATAAGTCGCAGCTCAACTCCAAAAGCAGATTTGAATTCAGGAAAGGTGCGAGCTTAATTCTACATAAACAGTTTTCAAATCGGGGAGGAAAAAACAAATTTCAAATTTTTACATGGGTTGCATTGGAATTCCTGACCACCTCGAAGAGCGATAGAAAAATTCCATTTTCTCGAAAACTATAAGTCGCAGCTCAACTCCAAAAGCAGATTTGAATTCAGGAAAGGTGCGAGCTTAATTCTACATAAACAGTTTTCAAATCGGGGAGGAAAAAAAAATTTCAAATTTTTACATGGGTTGCATTGGAATTCCTGACCACCTCGAAGAGCGATAGAAAAATTCCATTTTCTCGAAAACTATAAGTCGCAGCTCAACTCCAAAAGCAGATTTGAATTCAGGAAAGGTGCGAGCTTAATTCTACATAAACAGTTTTCAAATCGGGGAGGAAAAAAAAAATTTCAAATTTTTACATGGGTTGCATTGGAATTCCTGACCACCTCGAAGAGCGATAGAAAAATTCCATTTTCTCGAAAACTATAAGTCGCAGCTCAACTCCAAAAGCAGATTTGAATTCAGGAAAGGTGCGAGCTTAATTCTACATAAACAGTTTTCAAATCGGGGAGGAAAAAAAAAATTTCAAATTTTTACAAGGGTTGCATTGGAATTCCTGACCACCTCGAAGAGCGATAGAAAAATTCCATTTTCTCGAAAACTATAAGTCGCAGCTCAACTCCAAAAGCAGATTTGAATTCAGGAAAGGTGCGAGCTTAATTCTACATAAACAGTTTTCAAATCGGGGAGGAAAAAAAAAATTTCAAATTTTTACATGGGTTGCATTGGAATTCCTGACCACCTCGAAGAGCGATAGAAAAATTCCATTTTCTCGAAAACTATAAGTCGCAGCTCAACTCCAAAAGCAGATTTGAATTCAGGAAAGGTGCGAGCTTAATTCTACATAAACAGTTTTCAAATCGGGGAGGAAAAAAAAAATTTCAAATTTTTACAAGGGTTGCATTGGAATTCCTGACCACCTCGAAGAGCGATAGAAAAATTCCATTTTCTCGAAAACTATAAGTCGCAGCTCAACTCCAAAAGCAGATTTGAATTCAGGAAAGGTGCGAGCTTAATTCTACATAAACAGTTTTCAAATCGGGGAGGAAAAAAAAAATTTCAAATTTTTACAAGGGTTGCATTGGAATTCCTGACCACCTCGAAGAGCGATAGAAAAATTCCATTTTCTCGTAAACTATAAGTCGCAGCTCAACTCCAAAAGCAGATTTGAATTCAGGAAAGGTGCGAGCTTAATTCTACATAAACAGTTTTCAAATCGGGGAGGAAAAAAAAAATTTCAAATTTTTAGAGGGGTTGCATTGCAATTCCTGGCCACCTCGAATAGCGATAGAAAAATTCAATTTTCTCGAAAACTATAAGTCGCAGCTCAACTCCAAAAGCAGATTTGAATTCAGGAAAGGTGCGAGCTTAATTCTACATAAACAGTTTTCAAATCGGGGAGGAAAAAAAAAATTTCAAATTTTTACATGGGTTGCATTGGAATTCCTGACCACCTCGAAGAGCGATAGAAAAATTCAATTTTCTCGTAAACTATAAGTCGCAGCTCAACTCCAAAAGCAGATTTGAATTCAGGAAAGGTGCGAGCTTAATTCTACATAATCAGTTTTCAAATCGGGGAGGAAAAAAAAAATTTCAAATTTTTACAAGGGTTGCATTGGAATTCCTGACCACCTCGAAGAGCGATAGAAAAATTCCATTTTCTCGAAAACTATAAGTCGCAGCTCAACTCCAAAAGCAGATTTGAATTCAGGAAAGGTGCGAGCTTAATTCTACATAAACAGTTTTCAAATCGGGGAGGAAAAAAAAAATTTCAAATTTTTACAAGGGTTGCATTGGAATTCCTGACCACCTCGAAGAGCGATAGAAAAATTCCATTTTCTCGAAAACTATAAGTCGCAGCTCAACTCCAAAAGCAGATTTGAATTCAGGAAAGGTGCGAGCTTAATTCTACATAAACAGTTTTCAAATCGGGGAGGAAAAAAAAAATTTCAAATTTTTACATGGGTTGCATTGGAATTCCTGACCACCTCGAAGAGCGATAGAAAAATTCCATTTTCTCGAAAACTATAAGTCGCAGCTCAACTCCAAAAGCAGATTTGAATTCAGGAAAGGTGCGAGCTTAATTCTACATAAACAGTTTTCAAATCGGGGAGGAAAAAAAAAATTTCAAATTTTTACAAGGGTTGCATTGGAATTCCTGACCACCTCGAAGAGCGATAGAAAAATTCCATTTTCTCGTAAACTATAAGTCGCAGCTCAACTCCAAAAGCAGATTTGAATTCAGGAAAGGTGCGAGCTTAATTCTACATAAACAGTTTTCAAATCGGGGAGGAAAAAAAAATTTCAAATTTTTACATGGGTTGCATTGGAATTCCTGACCACCTCGAAGAGCGATAGAAAAATTCCATTTTCTCGTAAACTATAAGTCGCAGCTCAACTCCAAAAGCAGATTTGAATTCAGGAAAGGTGCGAGCTTAATTCTACATAAACAGTTTTCAAATCCTGGAGGAAAACAAAAATTTCAAATTTTTACAGGGGTTGCATTGCAATTCCTGGCCACCTCGAAGAGCGATAGAAAAATTCAATTTTCTCGAAAACTATAAGTCGCAGCTCAACTCCAAAAGCAGATTTGAATTCAGGAAAGGTGCGAGCTTAATTCTACATAAACAGTTTTCAAATCGGGGAGGAAAAAAAAATTTCAAATTTTTACATGGGTTGCATTGGAATTCCTGACCACCTCGAAGAGCGATAGAAAAATTCCATTTTCTCGAAAACTATAAGTCGCAGCTCAACTCCAAAAGCAGATTTGAATTCAGGAAAGGTGCGAGCTTAATTCTACATAAACAGTTTTCAAATCGGGGAGGAAAAAAAAAATTTCAAATTTTTACATGGGTTGCATTGGAATTCCTGACCACCTCGAAGAGCGATAGAAAAATTCCATTTTCTCGAAAACTATAAGTCGCAGCTCAACTCCAAAAGCAGATTTGAATTCAGGAAAGGTGCGAGCTTAATTCTACATAAACAGTTTTCAAATCGGGGAGGAAAAAAAAAATTTCAAATTTTTACATGGGTTGCATTGGAATTCCTGACCACCTCGAAGAGCGATAGAAAAATTCCATTTTCTCGAAAACTATAAGTCGCAGCTCAACTCCAAAAGCAGATTTGAATTCAGGAAAGGTGCGAGCTTAATTCTACATAAACAGTTTTCAAATCGGGGAGGAAAAAAAAAATTTCAAATTTTTACAAGGGTTGCATTGGAATTCCTGACCACCTCGAAGAGCGATAGAAAAATTCCATTTTCTCGAAAACTATAAGTCGCAGCTCAACTCCAAAAGCAGATTTGAATTCAGGAAAGGTGCGAGCTTAATTCTACATAAACAGTTTTCAAATCGGGGAGGAAAAAAAAAATTTCAAATTTTTACAAGGGTTGCATTGGAATTCCTGACCACCTCGAAGAGCGATAGAAAAATTCCATTTTCTCGAAAACTATAAGTCGCAGCTCAACTCCAAAAGCAGATTTGAATTCAGGAAAGGTGCGAGCTTAATTCTACATAAACAGTTTTCAAATCGGGGAGGAAAAAAAAAATTTCAAATTTTTACATGGGTTGCATTGGAATTCCTGACCACCTCGAAGAGCGATAGAAAAATTCCATTTTCTCGAAAACTATTAGTCGCAGCTCAACTCCAAAAGCAGATTTGATTTCAGGAAAGGTGCGAGCTTAATTCTACATAAACAGTTTTCAAATCGGGGAGGAAAAAAAAAATTTCAAATTTTTACAAGGGTTGCATTGGAATTCCTGACCACCTCGAAAAGCGATAGAAAAATTCCATTTTCTCGTAAACTATAAGTCGCAGCTCAACTCCAAAAGCAGATTTGAATTCAGGAAAGGTGCGAGCTTAATTCTACATAAACAGTTTTCAAATCGGGGAGGAAAAAAAAAATTTCAAATTTTTAGAGGGGTTGCATTGCAATTCCTGGCCACCTCGAATAGCGATAGAAAAATTCAATTTTCTCGAAAACTATAAGTCGCAGCTCAACTCCAAAAGCAGATTTGAATTCAGGAAAGGTGCGAGCTTAATTCTACATAAACAGTTTTCAAATCGGGGAGGAAAAAAAAAATTTCAAATTTTTACATGGGTTGCATTGGAATTCCTGACCACCTCGAAGAGCGATAGAAAAATTCCATTTTCTCGAAAACTATAAGTCGCAGCTCAACTCCAAAAGCAGATTTGAATTCAGGAAAGGTGCGAGCTTAATTCTACATAAACAGTTTTCAAATCGGGGAGGAAAAAAAAAATTTCAAATTTTTACATGGGTTGCATTGGAATTCCTGACCACCTCGAAGAGCGATAGAAAAATTCCATTTTCTCGAAAACTATAAGTCGCAGCTCAACTCCAAAAGCAGATTTGAATTCAGGAAAGGTGCGAGCTTAATTCTACATAAACAGTTTTCAAATCGGGGAGGAAAAAAAAAATTTCAAATTTTTACAAGGGTTGCATTGGAATTCCTGACCACCTCGAAGAGCGATAGAAAAATTCCATTTTCTCGAAAACTATAAGTCGCAGCTCAACTCCAAAAGCAGATTTGAATTCAGGAAAGGTGCGAGCTTAATTCTACATAAACAGTTTTCAAATCGGGGAGGAAAAAAAAAATTTCAAATTTTTACAAGGGTTGCATTGGAATTCCTGACCACCTCGAAGAGCGATAGAAAAATTCCATTTTCTCGAAAACTATAAGTCGCAGCTCAACTCCAAAAGCAGATTTGAATTCAGGAAAGGTGCGAGCTTAATTCTACATAAACAGTTTTCAAATCGGGGAGGAAAAAAAAAATTTAAAATTTTTACATGGGTTGCATTGGAATTCCTGACCACCTCGAAGAGCGATAGAAAAATTCCATTTTCTCGAAAACTATTAGTCGCAGCTCAACTCCAAAAGCAGATTTGATTTCAGGAAAGGTGCGAGCTTAATTCTACATAAACAGTTTTCAAATCGGGGAGGAAAAAAAAAATTTCAAATTTTTACAAGGGTTGCATTGGAATTCCTGACCACCTCGAAGAGCGATAGAAAAATTCCATTTTCTCGTAAACTATAAGTCGCAGCTCAACTCCAAAAGCAGATTTGAATTCAGGAAAGGTGCGAGCTTAATTCTACATAAACAGTTTTCAAATCGGGGAGGAAAAAAAAAATTTCAAATTTTTAGAGGGGTTGCATTGCAATTCCTGGCCACCTCGAATAGCGATAGAAAAATTCAATTTTCTCGAAAACTATAAGTCGCAGCTCAACTCCAAAAGCAGATTTGAATTCAGGAAAGGTGCGAGCTTAATTCTACATAAACAGTTTTCAAATCGGGGAGGAAAAAAAAAATTTCAAATTTTTACATGGGTTGCATTGGAATTCCTGACCACCTCGAAGAGCGATAGAAAAATTCAATTTTCTCGTAAACTATAAGTCGCAGCTCAACTCCAAAAGCAGATTTGAATTCAGGAAAGGTGCCAGCTTAATTCTACATAATCAGTTTTCAAATCGGGGAGGAAAAAAAAAATTTCAAATTTTTACATGGGTTGCATTGGAATTCCTGACCACCTCGAAGAGCGATAGAAAAATTCCATTTTCTCGAAAACTATTAGTCGCAGCTCAACTCCAAAAGCAGATTTGATTTCAGGAAAGGTGCGAGCTTAATTCTACATAAACAGTTTTCAAATCGGGGAGGAAAAAAAAAATTTCAAATTTTTACAAGGGTTGCATTGGAATTCCTGACCACCTCGAAGAGCGATAGAAAAATTCCATTTTCTCGTAAACTATAAGTCGCAGCTCAACTCCAAAAGCAGATTTGAATTCAGGAAAGGTGCGAGCTTAATTCTACATAAACAGTTTTCAAATCGGGGAGGAAAAAAAAAATTTCAAATTCTTAGAGGGGTTGCATTGCAATTCCTGGCCACCTCGAATAGCGATAGAAAAATTCAATTTTCTCGAAAACTATAAGTCGCAGCTCAACTCCAAAAGCAGATTTGAATTCAGGAAAGGTGCGAGCTTAATTCTACATAAACAGTTTTCAAATCGGGGAGGAAAAAAAAAATTTCAAATTTTTACATGGGTTGCATTGGAATTCCTGACCACCTCGAAGAGCGATAGAAAAATTCAATTTTCTCGTAAACTATAAGTCGCAGCTCAACTCCAAAAGCAGATTTGAATTCAGGAAAGGTGCCAGCTTAATTCTACATAATCAGTTTTCAAATCGGGGAGGAAAAAAAAAATTTCAAATTTTTACAAGGGTTGCATTGGAATTCCTGACCACCTCGAAGAGCGATAGAAAAATTCCATTTTCTCGAAAACTATAAGTCGCAGCTCAACTCCAAAAGCAGATTTGAATTCAGGAAAGGTGCGAGCTTAATTCTACATAAACAGTTTTCAAATCGGGGAGGAAAAAAAAAATTTCAAATTTTTACAAGGGTTGCATTGGAATTCCTGACCACCTCGAAGAGCGATAGAAAAATTCCATTTTCTCGTAAACTATAAGTCGCAGCTCAACTCCAAAAGCAGATTTGAATTCAGGAAAGGTGCGAGCTTAATTCTACATAAACAGTTTTCAAATCCTGGAGGAAAAAAAAAATTTCAAATTTTTACAGGGGTTGCATTGCAATTCCTGGCCACCTCGAAGAGCGATAGAAAAATTCAATTTTCTCGAAAACTATAAGTCGCAGCTCAACTCCAAAAGCAGATTTGAATTCAGGAAAGGTGCGAGCTTAATTCTACATAAACAGATTTCAAATCGGGGAGGAAAAAAAAAAATTTCAAATTTTTACATGGGTTGCATTGGAATTCCTGACCACCTCGAAGAGCGATAGAAAAATTCCATTTTCTCGAAAACTATAAGTCGCAGCTCAACTCCAAAAGCAGATTTGAATTCAGGAAAGGTGCGAGCTTAATTCTACATAAACAGTTTTCAAATCGGGGAGGAAAAAAAAAATTTCAAATTTTTACAAGGGTTGCATTGGAATTCCTGACCACCTCGAAGAGCGATAGAAAAATTCCATTTTCTCGAAAACTATAAGTCGCAGCTCAACTCCAAAAGCAGATTTGAATTCAGGAAAGGTGCCAGCTTAATTCCACATAAACAGTTTTCAAATCGGGGAGGAAAAAAAAAATTTCAAATTTTTACAAGGGTTGCATTGGAATTCCTGACCACCTCGAAGAGCGATAGAAAAATTCCATTTTCTCGTAAACTATAAGTCGCAGCTCAACTCCAAAAGCAGATTTGAATTCAGGAAAGGTGCGAGCTTAATTCTACATAAACAGTTTTCAAATCGGGGAGGAAAAAAAAAATTTCAAATTTTTACAAGGGTTGCATTGGAATTCCTGACCACCTCGAAGAGCGATAGAAAAATTCCATTTTCTCGAAAACTATAAGTCGCAGCTCAACTCCAAAAGCAGATTTGAATTCAGGAAAGGTGCGAGCTTAATTCTACATAAACAGTTTTCAAATCGGGGAGGAAAAAAAAATTTCAAATTTTTACATGGGTTGCATTGGAATTCCTGACCACCTCGAAGAGCGATAGAAAAATTCCATTTTCTCGAAAACTATAAGTCGCAGCTCAACTCCAAAAGCAGATTTGAATTCAGGAAAGGTGCGAGCTTAATTCTACATAAACAGTTTTCAAATCGGGGAGGAAAAAAAAAATTTCAAATTTTTACATGGGTTGCATTGGAATTCCTGACCACCTCGAAGAGCGATAGAAAAATTCCATTTTCTCGAAAACTATAAGTCGCAGCTCAACTCCAAAAGCAGATTTGAATTCAGGAAAGGTGCGAGCTTAATTCTACATAAACAGTTTTCAAATCGGGGAGGAAAACAAAAATTTCAAATTTTTACAAGGGTTGCATTGGAATTCCTGACCACCTCGAAGAGCGATAGAAAAATTCCATTTTCTCGAAAACTATAAGTCGCAGCTCAACTCCAAAAGCAGATTTGAATTCAGGAAAGGTGCGAGCTTAATTCTACATAAACAGTTTTCAAATCGGGGAGGAAAAAAAATTTCAAATTTTTACATGGGTTGCATTGGAATTCCTGACCACCTCGAAGAGCGATAGAAAAATTCAATTTTCTCGAAAACTATAAGTCGCAGCTCAACTCCAAAAGCAGATTTGAATTCAGGAAAGGTGCGAGCTTAATTCTACATAAACAGTTTTCAAATCGGGGAGGAAAAAAAAAATTTCAAATTTTTACAAGGGTTGCATTGGAATTCCTGACCACCTCGAAGAGCGATAGAAAAATTCCATTTTCTCGTAAACTATAAGTCGCAGCTCAACTCCAAAAGCAGATTTGAATTCAGGAAAGGTGCGAGCTTAATTCTACATAAACAGTTTTCAAATCCTGGAGGAAAAAAAAAATTTCAAATTTTTACAGGGGTTGCATTGCAATTCCTGGCCACCTCGAAGAGCGATAGAAAAATTCAATTTTCTCGAAAACTATAAGTCGCAGCTCAACTCCAAAAGCAGATTTGAATTCAGGAAAGGTGCGAGCTTAATTCTACATAAACAGTTTTCAAATCGGGGAGGAAAAAAAAAATTTCAAATTTTTACATGGGTTGCATTGGAATTCCTGACCACCTCGAAGAGCGATAGAAAAATTCCATTTTCTCGAAAACTATAAGTCGCAGCTCAACTCCAAAAGCAGATTTGAATTCAGGAAAGGTGCAAGCTTAATTCTGCATAAACAGTTTTCAAATCGGGGAGGAAAAAAAAAATTTCAAATTTTTACATGGGTTGCATTGGAGTTCCTGACCACCTCGAAGAGCGATAGAAAAATTCCATTTTCTCGAAAACTATAAGTCGCAGCTCAACTCCAAAAGCAGATTTGAATTCAGGAAAGGTGCGAGCTTAATTCTACATAAACAGTTTTCAAATCGGGGAGGAAAAAAAAAATTTCAAATTTTTACAGGGGTTGCATTGGAATTCCTGACCACCTCGAAGAGCGATAGAAAAATTCCATTTTCTCGAAAACTATAAGTCGCAGCTCAACTCCAAAAGCAGATTTGAATTCAGGAAAGGTGCGAGCTTAATTCTACATAAACAGTTTTCAAATCGGAGAGGAAAAAAAAAATTTCAATTTTTTACATGGGTTGCATTGGAATTCCTGACCACCTCGAAGAGCGATAGAAAAATTCCATTTTCTCGAAAACTATAAGTCGCAGCTCAACTCCAAAAGCAGATTTGAATTCAGGAAAGGTGCGAGCTTAATTCTACATAAACAGTTTTCAAATCGGGGAGGAAAAAAAAAATTTCAAATTTTTACATGGGTTGCATTGGAATTCCTGACCACCTCGAAGAGCGATAGAAAAATTCCATTTTCTCGAAAACTATAAGTCGCAGCTCAACTCCAAAAGCAGATTTGAATTCAGGAAAGGTGCGAGCTTAATTCTACATAAACAGTTTTCAAATCGGGGAGGAAAAAAAAAATTTCAAATTTTTACATGGGTTGCATTGGAATTCCTGACCACCTCGAAGAGCGATAGAAAAATTAAATTTTCTCGAAAACTATAAGTCGCAGCTCAACTCCAAAAGCAGATTTGAATTCAGGAAAGGTGCGAGCTTAATTCTACATAAACAGTTTTCAAATCGGGGAGGAAAAAAAAATTTCAAATTTTTACATGGGTTGCATTGGAATTCCTGACCACCTCGAAGAGCGATAGAAAAATTCCATTTTCTCGAAAACTATAAGTCGCAGCTCAACTCCAAAAGCAGATTTGAATTCAGGAAAGGTGCGAGCTTAATTCTACATAAACAGTTTTCAAATCGGGGAGGAAAAAAAAAATTTCAAATTTTTACATGGGTTGCATTGGAATTCCTGACCACCTCGAAGAGCGATAGAAAAATTCCATTTTCTCGAAAACTATAAGTCGCAGCTCAACTCCAAAAGCAGATTTGAATTCAGGAAAGGTGCGAGCTTAATTCTACATAAACAGTTTTCAAATCGGGGAGGAAAAAAAAAAATTTCAAATTTTTACAAGGGTTGCATTGGAATTCCTGACCACCTCGAAGAGCGATAGAAAAATTCCATTTTCTCGAAAACTATAAGTCGCAGCTCAACTCCAAAAGCAGATTTGAATTCAGGAAAGGTGCGAGCTTAATTCTACTTAAACAGTTTTCAAATCGGGGAGGAAAAAAAATTTCAAATTTTTACATGGGTTGCATTGGAATTCCTGACCACCTCGAAGAGCGATAGAAAAATTCAATTTTCTCGAAAACTATAAGTCGCAGCTCAACTCCAAAAGCAGATTTGAATTCAGGAAAGGTGCGAGCTTAATTCTACATAAACAGTTTTCAAATCGGGGAGGAAAAAAAAAATTTCAAATTTTTACAAGGGTTGCATTGGAATTCCTGACCACCTCGAAGAGCGATAGAAAAATTCCATTTTCTCGTAAACTATAAGTCGCAGCTCAACTCCAAAAGCAGATTTGAATTCAGGAAAGGTGCGAGCTTAATTCTACATAAACAGTTTTCAAATCCTGGAGGAAAAAAAAAATTTCAAATTTTTACAGGGGTTGCATTGCAATTCCTGGCCACCTCGAAGAGCGATAGAAAAATTCAATTTTCTCGAAAACTATAAGTCGCAGCTCAACTCCAAAAGCAGATTTGAATTCAGGAAAGGTGCGAGCTTAATTCTACATAAACAGTTTTCAAATCGGGGAGGAAAAAAAAAATTTCAAATTTTTACATGGGTTGCATTGGAATTCCAGACCACCTCGAAGAGCGATAGAAAAACTCAATTTTCTCGAAAACTATAAGTCGCAGCTCAACCCCAAAAGCAGATTTGAATTCAGGAAAGGTGCGAGCTTAATTCCACATAAACAGTTTTCAAATCGGGGAGGAAAAAAAAAATTTCAAATTTTTACAAGGGTTGCATTGGAATTCCTGACCACCTCGAAGAGCGATAGAAAAATTCCATTTTCTCGTAAACTATAAGTCGCAGCTCAACTCCAAAAGCAGATTTGAATTCAGGAAAGGTGCGAGCTTAATTCTACATAAACAGTTTTCAAATCGGGGAGGAAAAAAAAAATTTCAAATTTTTACAAGGGTTGCATTGGAATTCCTGACCACCTCGAAGAGCGATAGAAAAATTCCATTTTCTCGAAAACTATAAGTCGCAGCTCAACTCCAAAAGCAGATTTGAATTCAGGAAAGGTGCGAGCTTAATTCTACATAAACAGTTTTCAAATCGGGGAGGAAAAAAAAAATTTCAAATTTTTACAAGGGTTGCATTGGAATTCCTGACCACCTCGAAGAGCGATAGAAAAATTCCATTTTCTCGAAAACTATAAGTCGCAGCTCAACTCCAAAAGCAGATTTGAATTCAGGAAAGGTGCGAGCTTAATTCTACATAAACAGTTTTCAAATCGGGGAGGAAAAAAAAAATTTCAAATTTTTACATGGGTTGCATTGGAATTCCTGACCACCTCGAAGAGCGATAGAAAAATTCCATTTTCTCGAAAACTATAAGTCGCAGCTCAACTCCAAAAGCAGATTTGAATTCAGGAAAGGTGCGAGCTTAATTCCACATAAACAGTTTTCAAATCGGGGAGGAAAAAAAAAATTTCAAATTTTTACAAGGGTTGCATTGGAATTCCTGACCACCTCGAAGAGCGATAGAAAAATTCCATTTTCTCGAAAACTATAAGTCGCAGCTCAACTCCAAAAGCAGATTTGAATTCAGGAAAGGTGCGAGCTTAATTCTACATAAACAGTTTTCAAATCGGGGAGGAAAAAAAAAATTTCAAATTTTTACAAGGGTTGCATTGGAATTCCTGACCACCTCGAAGAGCGATAGAAAAATTCCATTTTCTCGAAAACTATAAGTCGCAGCTCAACTCCAAAAGCAGATTTGAATTCAGGAAAGGTGCGAGCTTAATTCTACATAAACAGTTTTCAAATCGGGGAGGAAAAAAAATTTCAAATTTTTACATGGGTTGCATTGGAATTCCTGACCACCTCGAAGAGCGATAGAAAAATTCAATTTTCTCGAAAACTATAAGTCGCAGCTCAACTCCAAAAGCAGATTTGAATTCAGGAAAGGTGCGAGCTTAATTCTACATAAACAGTTTTCAAATCGGGGAGGAAAAAAAAAATTTCAAATTTTTACAAGGGTTGCATTGGAATTCCTGACCACCTCGAAGAGCGATAGAAAAATTCCATTTTCTCGTAAACTATAAGTCGCAGCTCAACTCCAAAAGCAGATTTGAATTCAGGAAAGGTGCGAGCTTAATTCTACATAAACAGTTTTCAAATCCTGGAGGAAAAAAAAAATTTCAAATTTTTACAGGGGTTGCATTGCAATTCCTGGCCACCTCGAAGAGCGATAGAAAATTCAATTTTCTCGAAAACTATAAGTCGCAGCTCAACTCCAAAAGCAGATTTGAATTCAGGAAAGGTGCGAGCTTAATTCTACATAAACAGTTTTCAAATCGGGGAGGAAAAAAAAATTTCAAATTTTTACATGGGTTGCATTGGAATTCCTGACCACCTCGAAGAGCGATAGAAAAATTCCATTTTCTCGAAAACTATAAGTCGCAGCTCAACTCCAAAAGCAGATTTGAATTCAGGAAAGGTGCGAGCTTAATTCTACATAAACAGTTTTCAAATCGGGGAGGAAAAAAAAAAATTCAAATTTTTACATGGGTTGCATTGGAATTCCTGACCACCTCGAAGAGCGATAGAAAAATTCCATTTTCTCGAAAACTATAAGTCGCAGCTCAACTCCAAAAGCAGATTTGAATTCAGGAAAGGTGCGAGCTTAATTCTACATAAACAGTTTTCAAATCGGGGAGGAAAAAAAAAATTTCAAATTTTTACAAGGGTTGCATTGGAATTCCTGACCACCTCGAAGAGCGATAGAAAAATTCCATTTTCTCGAAAACTATAAGTCGCAGCTCAACTCCAAAAGCAGATTTGAATTCAGGAAAGGTGCGAGCTTAATTCTACATAAACAGTTTTCAAATCGGGGAGGAAAAAAAATTTCAAATTTTTACATGGGTTGCATTGGAATTCCTGACCACCTCGAAGAGCGATAGAAAAATTCAATTTTCTCGAAAACTATAAGTCGCAGCTCAACTCCAAAAGCAGATTTGAATTCAGGAAAGGTGCGAGCTTAATTCTACATAAACAGTTTTCAAATCGGGGAGGAAAAAAAAAATTTCAAATTTTTACAAGGGTTGCATTGGAATTCCTGACCACCTCGAAGAGCGATAGAAAAATTCCATTTTCTCGTAAACTATAAGTCGCAGCTCAACTCCAAAAGCAGATTTGAATTCAGGAAAGGTGCGAGCTTAATTCTACATAAACAGTTTTCAAATCCTGGAGGAAAAAAAAAATTTCAAATTTTTACAGGGGTTGCATTGCAATTCCTGGCCACCTCGAAGAGCGATAGAAAAATTCAATTTTCTCGAAAACTATAAGTCGCAGCTCAACTCCAAAAGCAGATTTGAATTCAGGAAAGGTGCGAGCTTAATTCTACATAAACAGTTTTCAAATCGGGGAGGAAAAAAAAATTTCAAATTTTTACATGGGTTGCATTGGAATTCCTGACCACCTCGAAGAGCGATAGAAAAACTCAATTTTCTCGAAAACTATAAGTCGCAGCTCAACCCCAAAAGCAGATTTGAATTCAGGAAAGGTGCGAGCTTAATTCTACATAAACAGTTTTCAAATCGGGGAGGAAAAAAAAAATTTCAAATTTTTACAAGGGTTGCATTGGAATTCCTGACCACCTCGAAGAGCGATAGAAAAATTCCATTTTCTCGTAAACTATAAGTCGCAGCTCAACTCCAAAAGCAGATTTGAATTCAGGAAAGGTGCGAGCTTAATTCTACATAAACAGTTTTCAAATCGGGGAGGAAAAAAAAAATTTCAAATTTTTACAAGGGTTGCATTGGAATTCCTGACCACCTCGAAGAGCGATAGAAAAATTCCATTTTCTCGAAAACTATAAGTCGCAGCTCAACTCCAAAAGCAGATTTGAATTCAGGAAAGGTGCGAGCTTAATTCTACATAAACAGTTTTCAAATCGGGGAGGAAAAAAAAAATTTCAAATTTTTACAAGGGTTGCATTGGAATTCCTGACCACCTCGAAGAGCGATAGAAAAATTCCATTTTCTCGAAAACTATAAGTCGCAGCTCAACTCCAAAAGCAGATTTGAATTCAGGAAAGGTGCGAGCTTAATTCTACATAAACAGTTTTCAAATCGGGGAGGAAAAAAAAAATTGCAAATTTTTACATGGGTTGCATTGGAATTCCTGACCACCTCGAAGAGCGATAGAAAAATTCCATTTTCTCGAAAACTATAAGTCGCAGCTCAACTCCAAAAGCAGATTTGAATTCAGGAAAGGTGCGAGCTTAATTCTACATAAACAGTTTTCAAATCGGGGAGGAAAAAAAAATTTCAAATTTTTACATGGGTTGCATTGGAATTCCTGACCACCTCGAAGAGCGATAGAAAAATTCCATTTTCTCGAAAACTATAAGTCGCAGCTCAACTCCAAAAGCAGATTTGAATTCAGGAAAGGTGCGAGCTTAATTCTACATAAACAGTTTTCAAATCGGGGAGGAAAAAAAAAATTTCAAATTTTTACATGGGTTGCATTGGAATTCCTGACCACCTCGAAGAGCGATAGAAAAATTCCATTTTCTCGAAAACTATAAGTCGCAGCTCAACTCCAAAAGCAGATTTGAATTCAGGAAAGGTGCGAGTTTAATTCTACATAAACAGTTTTCAAATCGGGGAGGAAAAAAAAAATTTCAAATTTTTACATGGGTTGCATTGGAATTCCTGACCACCTCGAAGAGCGATAGAAAAATTCCATTTTCTCGAAAACTATAAGTCGCAGCTCAACTCCAAAAGCAGATTTGAATTCAGGAAAGGTGCGAGCTTAATTCTACATAAACAGTTTTCAAATCGGGGAGGAAAAAACAAATTTCAAATTTTTACAAGGGTTGCATTGGAATTCCTGACCACCTCGAAGAGCGATAGAAAAATTCCATTTTCTCGTAAACTATAAGTCGCAGCTCAACTCCAAAAGCAGATTTGAATTCAGGAAAGGTGCGAGCTTAATTCTACATAAACAGTTTTCAAATCGGGGAGGAAAAAAAAATTTCAAATTTTTACATGGGTTGCATTGGAATTCCTGACCACCTCGAAGAGCGATAGAAAAATTCCATTTTCTCGAAAACTATAAGTCGCAGCTCAACTCCAAAAGCAGATTTGAATTCAGGAAAGGTGCGAGCTTAATTCTACATAAACAGTTTTCAAATCGGGGAGGAAAAAAAAAATTGCAAATTTTTACATGGGTTGCATTGGAATTCCTGACCACCTCGAAGAGCGATAGAAAAATTCCATTTTCTCGAAAACTATAAGTCGCAGCTCAACTCCAAAAGCAGATTTGAATTCAGGAAAGGTGCGAGCTTAATTCTACATAAACAGTTTTCAAATCGGGGAGGAAAAAAAATTTCAAATTTTTACATGGGTTGCATTGGAATTCCTGACCACCTCGAAGAGCGATAGAAAAATTCAATTTTCTCGAAAACTATAAGTCGCAGCTCAACTCCAAAAGCAGATTTGAATTCAGGAAAGGTGCGAGCTTAATTCTACATAAACAGTTTTCAAATCGGGGAGGAAAAAAAAAATTTAAAATTTTTACAAGGGTTGCATTGGAATTCCTGACCACCTCGAAGAGCGATAGAAAAATTCCATTTTCTCGAAAACTATAAGTCGCAGCTCAACTCCAAAAGCAGATTTGAATTCAGGAAAGGTGCGAGCTTAATTCTACATAAACAGTTTTCAAATCGGGGAGGAAAAAAAAATTTCAAATTTTTACATGGGTTGCATTGGAATTCCTGACCACCTCGAAGAGCGATAGAAAAACTCAATTTTCTCGAAAACTATAAGTCGCAGCTCAACCCCAAAAGCAGATTTGAATTCAGGAAAGGCGCGAGCTTAATTCTACATAAACAGTTTTCAAATCGGGGAGGAAAAAAAAAATTTCAAATTTTTACAAGGGTTGCATTGGAATTCCTGACCACCTCGAAGAGCGATAGAAAAATTCCATTTTCTCGTAAACTATAAGTCGCAGCTCAACTCCAAAAGCAGATTTGAATTCAGGAAAGGTGCGAGCTTAATTCTACATAAACAGTTTTCAAATCGGGGAGGAAAAAAAAAATTTCAAATTTTTACAAGGGTTGCATTGGAATTCCTGACCACCTCGAAGAGCGATAGAAAAATTCCATTTTCTCGAAAACTATAAGTCGCAGCTCAACTCCAAAAGCAGATTTGAATTCAGGAAAGGTGCGAGCTTAATTCTACATAAACAGTTTTCAAATCGGGGAGGAAAAAAAAAATTTCAAATTTTTACAAGGGTTGCATTGGAATTCCTGACCACCTCGAAGAGCGATAGAAAAATTCCATTTTCTCGAAAACTATAAGTCGCAGCTCAACTCCAAAAGCAGATTTGAATTCAGGAAAGGTGCGAGCTTAATTCTACATAAACAGTTTTCAAATCGGGGAGGAAAAAAAAAACTGCAAATTTTTACATGGGTTGCATTGGAATTCCTGACCACCTCGAAGAGCGATAGAAAAATTCCATTTTCTCGAAAACTATAAGTCGCAGCTCAACTCCAAAAGCAGATTTGAATTCAGGAAAGGTGCGAGCTTAATTCTACATAAACAGTTTTCAAATCGGGGAGGAAAAAAAAATTTCAAATTTTTACATGGGTTGCATTGGAATTCCTGACCACCTCGAAGAGCGATAGAAAAATTCCATTTTCTCGAAAACTATAAGTCGCAGCTCAACTCCAAAAGCAGATTTGAATTCAGGAAAGGTGCGAGCTTAATTCTACATAAACAGTTTTCAAATCGGGGAGGAAAAAAAAAATTTCAAATTTTTACATGGGTTGCATTGGAATTCCTGACCACCTCGAAGAGCGATAGAAAAATTCCATTTTCTCGAAAACTATAAGTCGCAGCTCAACTCCAAAAGCAGATTTGAATTCAGGAAAGGTGCGAGTTTAATTCTACATAAACAGTTTTCAAATCGGGGAGGAAAAAAAAAATTTCAAATTTTTACATGGGTTGCATTGGAATTCCTGACCACCTCGAAGAGCGATAGAAAAATTCCATTTTCTCGAAAACTATAAGTCGCAGCTCAACTCCAAAAGCAGATTTGAATTCAGGAAAGGTGCGAGCTTAATTCTACATAAACAGTTTTCAAATCGGGGAGGAAAAAAAAATTTCAAATTTTTACATGGGTTGCATTGGAATTCCTGACCACCTCGAAGAGCGATAGAAAAATTCCATTTTCTCGAAAACTATAAGTCGCAGCTCAACTCCAAAAGCAGATTTGAATTCAGGAAAGGTGCGAGCTTAATTCTACATAAACAGTTTTCAAATCGGGGAGGAAAAAAAAAATTTCAAATTTTTACATGGGTTGCATTGGAATTCCTGACCACCTCGAAGAGCGATAGAAAAATTCCATTTTCTCGAAAACTATAAGTCGCAGCTCAACTCCAAAAGCAGATTTGAATTCAGGAAAGGTGCGAGTTTAATTCTACATAAACAGTTTTCAAATCGGGGAGGAAAAAAAAAATTTCAAATTTTTACATGGGTTGCATTGGAATTCCTGACCACCTCGAAGAGCGATAGAAAAATTCCATTTTCTCGAAAACTATAAGTCGCAGCTCAACTCCAAAAGCAGATTTGAATTCAGGAAAGGTGCGAGCTTAATTCTACATAAACAGTTTTCAAATCGGGGAGGAAAAAACAAATTTCAAATTTTTACAAGGGTTGCATTGGAATTCCTGACCACCTCGAAGAGCGATAGAAAAATTCCATTTTCTCGTAAACTATAAGTCGCAGCTCAACTCCAAAAGCAGATTTGAATTCAGGAAAGGTGCGAGCTTAATTCTACATAAACAGTTTTCAAATCGGGGAGGAAAAAAAAATTTCAAATTTTTACATGGGTTGCATTGGAATTCCTGACCACCTCGAAGAGCGATAGAAAAATTCCATTTTCTCGAAAACTATAAGTCGCAGCTCAACTCCAAAAGCAGATTTGAATTCAGGAAAGGTGCGAGCTTAATTCTACATAAACAGTTTTCAAATCGGGGAGGAAAAAAAAAATTGCAAATTTTTACATGGGTTGCATTGGAATTCCTGACCACCTCGAAGAGCGATAGAAAAATTCCATTTTCTCGAAAACTATAAGTCGCAGCTCAACTCCAAAAGCAGATTTGAATTCAGGAAAGGTGCGAGCTTAATTCTACATAAACAGTTTTCAAATCGGGGAGGAAAAAAAATTTCAAATTTTTACATGGGTTGCATTGGAATTCCTGACCACCTCGAAGAGCGATAGAAAAATTCAATTTTCTCGAAAACTATAAGTCGCAGCTCAACTCCAAAAGCAGATTTGAATTCAGGAAAGGTGCGAGCTTAATTCTACATAAACAGTTTTCAAATCGGGGAGGAAAAAAAAAATTTCAAATTTTTACAAGGGTTGCATTGGAATTCCTGACCACCTCGAAGAGCGATAGAAAAATTCCATTTTCTCGAAAACTATAAGTCGCAGCTCAACTCCAAAAGCAGATTTGAATTCAGGAAAGGTGCGAGCTTAATTCTACATAAACAGTTTTCAAATCGGGGAGGAAAAAAAAATTTCAAATTTTTACATGGGTTGCATTGGAATTCCTGACCACCTCGAAGAGCGATAGAAAAACTCAATTTTCTCGAAAACTATAAGTCGCAGCTCAACCCCAAAAGCAGATTTGAATTCAGGAAAGGTGCGAGCTTAATTCTACATAAACAGTTTTCAAATCGGGGAGGAAAAAAAAAATTTCAAATTTTTACAAGGGTTGCATTGGAATTCCTGACCACCTCGAAGAGCGATAGAAAAATTCCATTTTCTCGTAAACTATAAGTCGCAGCTCAACTCCAAAAGCAGATTTGAATTCAGGAAAGGTGCGAGCTTAATTCTACATAAACAGTTTTCAAATCGGGGAGGAAAAAAAAAATTTCAAATTTTTACAAGGGTTGCATTGGAATTCCTGACCACCTCGAAGAGCGATAGAAAAATTCCATTTTCTCGAAAACTATAAGTCGCAGCTCAACTCCAAAAGCAGATTTGAATTCAGGAAAGGTGCGAGCTTAATTCTACATAAACAGTTTTCAAATCGGGGAGGAAAAAAAAAATTTCAAATTTTTACAAGGGTTGCATTGGAATTCCTGACCACCTCGAAGAGCGATAGAAAAATTCCATTTTCTCGAAAACTATAAGTCGCAGCTCAACTCCAAAAGCAGATTTGAATTCAGGAAAGGTGCGAGCTTAATTCTACATAAACAGTTTTCAAATCGGGGAGGAAAAAAAAAACTGCAAATTTTTACATGGGTTGCATTGGAATTCCTGACCACCTCGAAGAGCGATAGAAAAATTCCATTTTCTCGAAAACTATAAGTCGCAGCTCAACTCCAAAAGCAGATTTGAATTCAGGAAAGGTGCGAGCTTAATTCTACATAAACAGTTTTCAAATCGGGGAGGAAAAAAAAATTTCAAATTTTTACATGGGTTGCATTGGAATTCCTGACCACCTCGAAGAGCGATAGAAAAATTCCATTTTCTCGAAAACTATAAGTCGCAGCTCAACTCCAAAAGCAGATTTGAATTCAGGAAAGGTGCGAGCTTAATTCTACATAAACAGTTTTTAAATCGGGGAGGAAAAAAAAAATTTCAAATTTTTACATGGGTTGCATTGGAATTCCTGACCACCTCGAAGAGCGATAGAAAAATTCCATTTTCTCGAAAACTATAAGTCGCAGCTCAACTCCAAAAGCAGATTTGAATTCAGGAAAGGTGCGAGTTTAATTCTACATAAACAGTTTTCAAATCGGGGAGGAAAAAAAAAATTTCAAATTTTTACATGGGTTGCATTGGAATTCCTGACCACCTCGAAGAGCGATAGAAAAATTCCATTTTCTCGAAAACTATAAGTCGCAGCTCAACTCCAAAAGCAGATTTGAATTCAGGAAAGGTGCGAGCTTAATTCTACATAAACAGTTTTCAAATCGGGGAGGAAAAAAAAATTTCAAATTTTTACATGGGTTGCATTGGAATTCCTGACCACCTCGAAGAGCGATAGAAAAATTCCATTTTCTCGAAAACTATAAGTCGCAGCTCAACTCCAAAAGCAGATTTGAATTCAGGAAAGGTGCGAGCTTAATTCTACATAAACAGTTTTCAAATCGGGGAGGAAAAAAAAAATTTCAAATTTTTACATGGGTTGCATTGGAATTCCTGACCACCTCGAAGAGCGATAGAAAAATTCCATTTTCTCGAAAACTATAAGTCGCAGCTCAACTCCAAAAGCAGATTTGAATTCAGGAAAGGTGCGAGCTTAATTCTACATAAACAGTTTTCAAATCGGGGAGGAAAAAAAAAATTTCAAATTTTTACATGGGTTGCATTGGAATTCCTGACCACCTCGAAGAGCGATAGAAAAATTCCATTTTCTCGAAAACTATAAGTCGCAGCTCAACTCCAAAAGCAGATTTGAATTCAGGAAAGGTGCGAGTTTAATTCTACATAAACAGTTTTCAAATCGGGGAGGAAAAAAAAAATTTCAAATTTTTACATGGGTTGCATTGGAATTCCTGACCACCTCGAAGAGCGATAGAAAAATTCCATTTTCTCGAAAACTATAAGTCGCAGCTCAACTCCAAAAGCAGATTTGAATTCAGGAAAGGTGCGAGCTTAATTCTACATAAACAGTTTTCAAATCGGGGAGGAAAAAACAAATTTCAAATTTTTACAAGGGTTGCATTGGAATTCCTGACCACCTCGAAGAGCGATAGAAAAATTCCATTTTCTCGTAAACTATAAGTCGCAGCTCAACTCCAAAAGCAGATTTGAATTCAGGAAAGGTGCGAGCTTAATTCTACATAAATAGTTTTCAAATCGGGGAGGAAAAAAAAAATTTCAAATTTTTACATGGGTTGCATTGGAATTCCTGACCACCTCGAAGAGCGTTAGAAAAATTCCATTTTCTCGAAAACTATAAGTCGCAGCTCAACTCCAAAAGCAGATTTGAATTCAGGAAAGGTGCGAGCTTAATTCTACATAAATAGTTTTCAAATCGGGGAGGAAAAAAAAAATTTCAAATTTTTACAAGGGTTGCATTGGAATTCCTGACCACCTCGAAGAGCGTTAGAAAAATTCCATTTTCTCGAAAACTATAAGTCGCAGCTCAACTCCAAAAGCAGATTTGAATTCAGGAAAGGTGCGAGCTTAATTCTACATAAACAGTTTTCAAATCGGGGAGGAAAAAAAAAATTTCAAATTTTTACATGGGTTGCATTGGAATTCCTGACCACCTCGAAGAGCGATAGAAAAATTCCATTTTCTCGAAAACTATAAGTCGCAGCTCAACTCCAAAAGCAGATTTGAATTCAGGAAAGGTGCGAGCTTAATTCTACATAAACAGTTTTCAAATCCTGGAGGAAAAAAAAAATTTCAAATTTTTAAAGGGGTTGCATTGCAATTCCTGGCCACCTCGAAGAGCGATAGAAAAATTCAATTTTCTCGAAAACTATAAGTCGCAGCTCAACTCCAAAAGCAGATTTGAATTCAGGAAAGGTGCGAGCTTAATTCTACATAAACAGTTTTCAAATCGGGGAGGAAAAAAAAAATTTCAAATTTTTACATGGGTTGCATTGGAATTCCTGACCACCTCGAAGAGCGATAGAAAAATTCAATTTCCTCGAAAACTATAAGTCGCAGCTCAACTCCAAAAGCAGATTTGAATTCAGGAAAGGTGCGAGCTTAATTCCACATAAACAGTTTTCAAATCGGGGAGGAAAAAAAAAATTTCAAATTTTTACAAGGGTTGCATTGGAATTCCTGACCACCTCGAAGAGCGATAGAAAAATTCCATTTTCTCGTAAACTATAAGTCGCAGCTCAACTCCAAAAGCAGATTTGAATTCAGGAAAGGTGCGAGCTTAATTCTACATAAACAGTTTTCAAATCGGGGAGGAAAAAAAAATTTTCAAATTTTTACAAGGGTTGTATTGGAATTCCTGACCACCTCGAAGAGCGATAGAAAAATTCCATTTTCTCGAAAACTATAAGTCGCAGCTCAACTCCAAAAGCAGATTTGAATTCAGGAAAGGTGCGAGCTTAATTCTACATAAACAGTTTTCAAATCGGGGAGGAAAAAAAAAATTTCAAATTTTTACAAGGGTTGCATTGGAATTCCTGACCACCTCGAAGAGCGATAGAAAAATTCCATTTTCTCGAAAACTATAAGTCGCAGCTCAACTCCAAAAGCAGATTTGAATTCAGGAAAGGTGCGAGCTTAATTCTACATAAACAGTTTTCAAATCGGGGAGGAAAAAAAAAATTTCAAATTTTTACAAGGGTTGCATTGGAATTCCTGACCACCTCGAAGAGCGATAGAAAAATTCCATTTTCTCGAAAACTATAAGTCGCAGCTCAACTCCAAAAGCAGATTTGAATTCAGGAAAGGTGCGAGCTTAATTCTACATAAACAGTTTTCAAATCGGGGAGGAAAAAAAAAAATTTCAAATTTTTACATGGGTTGCATTGGAATTCCTGACCACCTCGAAGAGCGATAGAAAAATTCCATTTTCTCGAAAACTATAAGTCGCAGCTCAACTCCAAAAGCAGATTTGAATTCAGGAAAGGTGCGAGCTTAATTCTACATAAACAGTTTTCAAATCGGGGAGGAAAAAAAAAATTTCAAATTTTTACATGGGTTGCATTGGAATTCCTGACCACCTCGAAGAGCGATAGAAAAATTCAATTTTCTCGAAAACTATAAGTCGCAGCTCAACTCCAAAAGCAGATTTGAATTCAGGAAAGGTGCGAGCTTAATTCTACATAAACAGTTTTCAAATCGGGGAGGAAAAAAAAAATTTCAAATTTTTACAAGGGTTGCATTGGAATTCCTGACCACCTCGAAGAGCGATAGAAAAATTCCATTTTCTCGTAAACTATAAGTCGCAGCTCAACTCCAAAAGCAGATTTGAATTCAGGAAAGGTGCGAACTTAATTCTACATAAACAGTTTTCAAATCCTGGAGAAAAAAAAAAATTTCAAATTTTTACAGGGGTTGCATTGCAATTCCTGGCCACCTCGAAGAGCGATAGAATAATTCAATTTTCTCGAAAACTATAAGTCGCAGCTCAACTCCAAAAGCAGATTTGAATTCAGGAAAGGTGCGAGCTTAATTCTACATAAACAGTTTTCAAATCGGGGAGGAAAAAAAAAATTTCAAATTTTTACATGGGTTGCATTGGAATTCCTGACCACCTCGAAGAGCGATGGAAAAATTCAATTTCCTCGAAAACTATAAGTCGCAGCTCAACTCCAAAAGCAGATTTGAATTCAGGAAAGGTGCGAGCTTAATTCCACATAAACAGTTTTCAAATCGGGGAGGAAAAAAAAAATTTCAAATTTTTACAAGGGTTGCATTGGAATTCCTGACCACCTCGAAGAGCGATAGAAAAATTCCATTTTCTCGTAAACTATAAGTCGCAGCTCAACTCCAAAAGCAGATTTGAATTCAGGAAAGGTGCGAGCTTAATTCTACATAAACAGTTTTCAAATCGGGGAGGAAAAAAAAAATTTCAAATTTTTACAAGGGTTGCATTGGAATTCCTGACCACCTCGAAGAGCGATAGAAAAATTCCATTTTCTCGAAAACTATAAGTCGCAGCTCAACTCCAAAAGCAGATTTGAATTCAGGAAAGGTGCGAGCTTAATTCTACATAAACAGTTTTCAAATCGGGGAGGAAAAAAAAAATTTCAAATTTTTACAAGGGTTGCATTGGAATTCCTGACCACCTCGAAGAGCGATAGAAAAATTCCATTTTCTCGAAAACTATAAGTCGCAGCTCAACTCCAAAAGCAGATTTGAATTCAGGAAAGGTGCGAGCTTAATTCTACATAAACAGTTTTCAAATCGGGGAGGAAAAAAAAAATTTCAAATTTTTACATGGGTTGCATTGGAATTCCTGACCACCTCGAAGAGCGATAGAAAAATTCCATTTTCTCGAAAACTATAAGTCGCAGCTCAACTCCAAAAGCAGATTTGAATTCAGGAAAGGTGCGAGCTTAATTCTACATAAACAGTTTTCAAATCGGGGAGGAAAAAAAAAATTTCAAATTTTTACATGGGTTGCATTGGAATTCCTGACCACCTCGAAGAGCGATAGAAAAATTCAATTTTCTCGAAAACTATAAGTCGCAGCTCAACTCCAAAAGCAGATTTGAATTCAGGAAAGGTGCGAGCTTAATTCTACATAAACAGTTTTCAAATCGGGGAGGAAAAAAAAAATTTCAAATTTTTACAAGGGTTGCATTGGAATTCCTGACCACCTCGAAGAGCGATAGAAAAATTCCATTTTCTCGTAAACTATAAGTCGCAGCTCAACTCCAAAAGCAGATTTGAATTCAGGAAAGGTGCGAACTTAATTCTACATAAACAGTTTTCAAATCCTGGAGAAAAAAAAAAATTTCAAATTTTTACAGGGGTTGCATTGCAATTCCTGGCCACCTCGAAGAGCGATAGAATAATTCAATTTTCTCGAAAACTATAAGTCGCAGCTCAACTCCAAAAGCAGATTTGAATTCAGGAAAGGTGCGAGCTTAATTCTACATAAACAGTTTTCAAATCGGGGAGGAAAAAAAAAATTTCAAATTTTTACATGGGTTGCATTGGAATTCCTGACCACCTCGAAGAGCGATAGAAAAATTCAATTTCCTCGAAAACTATAAGTCGCAGCTCAACTCCAAAAGCAGATTTGAATTCAGGAAAGGTGCGAGCTTAATTCCACATAAACAGTTTTCAAATCGGGGAGGAAAAAAAAAATTTCAAATTTTTACAAGGGTTGCATTGGAATTCCTGACCACCTCGAAGAGCGATAGAAAAATTCCATTTTCTCGTAAACTATAAGTCGCAGCTCAACTCCAAAAGCAGATTTGAATTCAGGAAAGGTGCGAGCTTAATTCTACATAAACAGTTTTCAAATCGGGGAGGAAAAAAAAAATTTCAAATTTTTACAAGGGTTGCATTGGAATTCCTGACCACCTCGAAGAGCGATGGAAAAATTCCATTTTCTCGAAAACTATAAGTCGCAGCTCAACTCCAAAAGCAGATTTGAATTCAGGAAAGGTGCGAGCTTAATTCTACATAAACAGTTTTCAAATCGGGGAGGAAAAAAAAAATTTCAAATTTTTACAAGGGTTGCATTGGAATTCCTGACCACCTCGAAGAGCGATAGAAAAATTCCATTTTCTCGAAAACTATAAGTCGCAGCTCAACTCCAAAAGCAGATTTGAATTCAGGAAAGGTGCGAGCTTAATTCTACATAAACAGTTTTCAAATCGGGGAGGAAAAAAAAAATTTCAAATTTTTACATGGGTTGCATTGGAATTCCTGACCACCTCGAAGAGCGATAGAAAAATTCCATTTTCTCGAAAACTATAAGTCGCAGCTCAACTCCAAAAGCAGATTTGAATTCAGGAAAGGTGCGAGCTTAATTCTACATAAACAGTTTTCAAATCGGGGAGGAAAAAAAAAAATTTCAAATTTTTACATGGGTTGCATTGGAATTCCTGACCACCTCGAAGAGCGATAGAAAAATTCCATTTTCTCGAAAACTATAAGTCGCAGCTCAACTCCAAAAGCAGATTTGAATTCAGGAAAGGTGCGAGCTTAATTCTACATAAACAGTTTTCAAATCGGGGAGGAAAAAAAAAATTTCAAATTTTTACATGGGTTGCATTGGAATTCCTGACCACCTCGAAGAGCGATAGAAAAATTCAATTTTCTCGAAAACTATAAGTCGCAGCTCAACTCCAAAAGCAGATTTGAATTCAGGAAAGGTGCGAGCTTAATTCTACATAAACAGTTTTCAAATCGGGGAGGAAAAAAAAAATTTCAAATTTTTACAAGGGTTGCATTGGAATTCCTGACCACCTCGAAGAGCGATAGAAAAATTCCATTTTCTCGTAAACTATAAGTCGCAGCTCAACTCCAAAAGCAGATTTGAATTCAGGAAAGGTGCGAACTTAATTCTACATAAACAGTTTTCAAATCCTGGAGAAAAAAAAAAATTTCAAATTTTTACAGGGGTTGCATTGCAATTCCTGGCCACCTCGAAGAGCGATAGAAAAATTCAATTTTCTCGAAAACTATAAGTCGCAGCTCAACTCCAAAAGCAGATTTGAATTCAGGAAAGGTGCTAGCTTAATTCTACATAAACAGTTTTCAAATCCTGGAGGAAAAAAAAAATTTCAAATTTTTACAGGGGTTGCATTGGAATTCCTGGCCACCTCGAAGAGAGATAGAAAAATTCCATTTTCTCGAAAACTATAAGTCGCAGCTCAACTCCAAAAGCAGATTTGAATTCAGGAAAGGTGCGAGCTTAATTCTACATAAACAGTTTTCAAATCGGGGAGGAAAAAAAAAATTTCAAATTTTTACAAGGGTTGCATTGGAATTCCTGACCACCTCGAAGAGCGAGAGAAAAATTCCATTTTCTCGAAAACTATAAGTCGCAGCTCAACTCCAAAAGCAGATTTGAATTCAGGAAAGGTGCGAGCTTAATTCTACATAAACAGTTTTCAAATCGGGGAGGAAAAAAAAAATTTCAAATTTTTACATGGGTTGCATTGGAATTCCTGACCACCTCGAAGAGCGATAGAAAAATTCCATTTTCTCGAAAACTATAAGTCGCAGCTCAACTCCAAAAGCAGATTTGAATTCAGGAAAGGTGCGAGCTTAATTCTACATAAACAGTTTTCAAATCGGGGAGGAAAAAAAAAATTTCAAATTTTTACAAGGGTTGCATTGGAATTCCTGACCACCTCGAAGAGCGATAGAAAAATTCCATTTTCTCGTAAACTATAAGTCGCAGCTCAACTCCAAAAGCAGATTTGAATTCAGGAAAGGTGCGAACTTAATTCTACATAAACAGTTTTCAAATCCTGGAGAAAAAAAAAAATTTCAAATTTTTACAGGGGTTGCATTGCAATTCCTGGCCACCTCGAAGAGCGATAGAATAATTCAATTTTCTCGAAAACTATAAGTCGCAGCTCAACTCCAAAAGCAGATTTGAATTCAGGAAAGGTGCGAGCTTAATTCTACATAAACAGTTTTCAAATCGGGGAGGAAAAAAAAAATTTCAAATTTTTACATGGGTTGCATTGGAATTCCTGACCACCTCGAAGAGCGATAGAAAAATTCAATTTCCTCGAAAACTATAAGTCGCAGCTCAACTCCAAAAGCAGATTTGAATTCAGGAAAGGTGCGAGCTTAATTCCACATAAACAGTTTTCAAATCGGGGAGGAAAAAAAAAATTTCAAATTTTTACAAGGGTTGCATTGGAATTCCTGACCACCTCGAAGAGCGATAGAAAAATTCCATTTTCTCGTAAACTATAAGTCGCAGCTCAACTCCAAAAGCAGATTTGAATTCAGGAAAGGTGCGAGCTTAATTCTACATAAACAGTTTTCAAATCGGGGAGGAAAAAAAAAATTTCAAATTTTTACAAGGGTTGCATTGGAATTCCTGACCACCTCGAAGAGCGATAGAAAAATTCCATTTTCTCGAAAACTATAAGTCGCAGCTCAACTCCAAAAGCAGATTTGAATTCAGGAAAGGTGCGAGCTTAATTCTACATAAACAGTTTTCAAATCGGGGAGGAAAAAAAAAATTTCAAATTTTTACAAGGGTTGCATTGGAATTCCTGACCACCTCGAAGAGCGATAGAAAAATTCCATTTTCTCGAAAACTATAAGTCGCAGCTCAACTCCAAAAGCAGATTTGAATTCAGGAAAGGTGCGAGCTTAATTCTACATAAACAGTTTTCAAATCGGGGAGGAAAAAAAAAATTTCAAATTTTTACATGGGTTGCATTGGAATTCCTGACCACCTCGAAGAGCGATAGAAAAATTCCATTTTCTCGAAAACTATAAGTCGCAGCTCAACTCCAAAAGCAGATTTGAATTCAGGAAAGGTGCGAGCTTAATTCTACATAAACAGTTTTCAAATCGGGGAGGAAAAAAAAAAATTTCAAATTTTTACATGGGTTGCATTGGAATTCCTGACCACCTCGAAGAGCGATAGAAAAATTCCATTTTCTCGAAAACTATAAGTCGCAGCTCAACTCCAAAAGCAGATTTGAATTCAGGAAAGGTGCGAGCTTAATTCTACATAAACAGTTTTCAAATCGGGGAGGAAAAAAAAAATTTCAAATTTTTACATGGGTTGCATTGGAATTCCTGACCACCTCGAAGAGCGATAGAAAAATTCAATTTTCTCGAAAACTATAAGTCGCAGCTCAACTCCAAAAGCAGATTTGAATTCAGGAAAGGTGCGAGCTTAATTCTACATAAACAGTTTTCAAATCGGGGAGGAAAAAAAAAATTTCAAATTTTTACAAGGGTTGCATTGGAATTCCTGACCACCTCGAAGAGCGATAGAAAAATTCCATTTTCTCGTAAACTATAAGTCGCAGCTCAACTCCAAAAGCAGATTTGAATTCAGGAAAGGTGCGAACTTAATTCTACATAAACAGTTTTCAAATCCTGGAGAAAAAAAAAAATTTCAAATTTTTACAGGGGTTGCATTGCAATTCCTGGCCACCTCGAAGAGCGATAGAAAAATTCAATTTTCTCGAAAACTATAAGTCGCAGCTCAACTCCAAAAGCAGATTTGAATTCAGGAAAGGTGCGAGCTTAATTCTACATAAACAGTTTTCAAATCCTGGAGAAAAAAAAAAATTTCAAATTTTTACAGGGGTTGCATTGCAATTCCTGGCCACCTCGAAGAGCGATAGAAAAATTCAATTTTCTCGAAAACTATAAGTCGCAGCTCAACTCCAAAAGCAGATTTGAATTCAGGAAAGGTGCGAGCTTAATTCTACATAAACAGTTTTCAAATCGGGGAGGAAAAAAAAAATTTCAAATTTTTACAGGGGTTGCATTGGAATTCCTGACCACCTCGAAGAGCTATAGAAAAATTCAATTTTCTCGAAAACTATAAGTCGCAGCTCAACTCCAAAAGCAGATTTGAATTCAGGAAAGGTGCGAGCTTAATTCTACATAAACAGTTTTCAAATCGGGGAGGAAAAAAAAAATTTCAAATTTTTACAAGGGTTGCATTGGAATTCCTGACCACCTCGAAGAGCGATAGAAAAATTCCATTTTCTCGTAAACTATAAGTCGCAGCTCAACTCCAAAAGCAGATTTGAATTCAGGAAAGGTGCGAGCTTAATTCTACATAAACAGTTTTCAAATCGGGGAGGAAAAAAAAAATTTCAAATTTTTACAAGGGTTGCATTGGAATTCCTGACCACCTCGAAGAGCGATAGAAAAATTCCATTTTCTCGAAAACTATAAGTCGCAGCTCAACTCCAAAAGCAGATTTGAATTCAGGAAAGGTGCGAGCTTAATTCTACATAAACAGTTTTCAAATCGGGGAGGAAAAAACAAATTTCAAATTTTTACAAGGGTTGCATTGGAATTCCTGACCACCTCGAAGAGCGATAGAAAAATTCCATTTTCTCGTAAACTATAAGTCGCAGCTCAACTCCAAAAGCAGATTTGAATTCAGGAAAGGTGCGAGCTTAATTCTACATAAATAGTTTTCAAATCGGGGAGGAAAAAAAAAATTTCAAATTTTTACAAGGGTTGCATTGGAATTCCTGACCACCTCGAAGAGCGATAGAAAAGTTCCATTTTCTCGAAAACTATAAGTCGCAGCTCAACTCCAAAAGCAGATTTGAATTCAGGAAAGGTGCGAGCTTAATTCTACATAAACAGTTTTCAAATCGGGGTGGAAAAAAAAAATTTCAAATTTTTACAAGGGTTGCATTCGAATTCCTGACCACCTCGAAGAGCGATAGAAAAATTCCATTTTCTCGAAAACTATAAGTCGCAGCTCAACTCCAAAAGCAGATTTGAATTCAGGAAAGGTGCGAGCTTAATTCTACATAAACAGTTTTCAAATCGGGGAGGAAAAAAAAAATTTCAAATTTTTACATGGGTTGCATTGGAATTCCTGACCACCTCGAAGAGCGATAGAAAAATTCCATTTTCTCGAAAACTATAAGTCGCAGCTCAACTCCAAAAGCAGATTTGAATTCAGGAAAGGTGCGAGTTTAATTCTACATAAACAGTTTTCAAATCGGGGAGGAAAAAAAAAATTTCAAATTTTTACATGGGAATTGGAATTCCTGACCACCTCGAAGAGCGATAGAAAAATTCCATTTTCTCGAAAACTATAAGTCGCAGCTCAACTCCAAAAGCAGATTTGAATTCAGGAAAGGTGCGAGCTTAATTCTACATAAACAGTTTTCAAATCGGGGAGGAAAAAAAAAATTTCAAATTTTTACATGGGTTGCATTGGAATTCCTGACCACCTCGAAGAGCGATAGAAAAATTCCATTTTCTCGAAAACTATAAGTCGCAGCTCAACTCCAAAAGCAGATTTGAATTCAGGAAAGGTGCGAGTTTAATTCTACATAAACAGTTTTCAAATCGGGGAGGAAAAAAAAAATTTCAAATTTTTACATGGGAATTGGAATTCCTGACCACCTCGAAGAGCGATAGAAAAATTCCATTTTCTCGAAAACTATAAGTCGCAGCTCAACTCCAAAAGCAGATTTGAATTCAGGAAAGGTGCGAGCTTAATTCTACATAAACAGTTTTCAAATCGGGGAGGAAAAAACAAATTTCAAATTTTTACAAGGGTTGCATTGGAATTCCTGACCACCTCGAAGAGCGATAGAAAAATTCCATTTTCTCGAAAACTATAAGTCGCAGCTCAACTCCAAAAGCAGATTTGAATTCAGGAAAGGTGCGAGCTTAATTCTACATAAATAGTTTTCAAATCGGGGAGGAAAAAAAAAATTTCAAATTTTTACAAGGGTTGCATTGGAATTCCTGACCACCTCGAAGAGCGATAGAAAAGTTCCATTTTCTCGAAAACTATAAGTCGCAGCTCAACTCCAAAAGCAGATTTGAATTCAGGAAAGGTGCGAGCTTAATTCTACATAAACAGTTTTCAAATCGGGGTGGAAAAAAAAAATTTCAAATTTTTACAAGGGTTGCATTCGAATTCCTGACCACCTCGAAGAGCGATAGAAAAATTCCATTTTCTCGAAAACTATTAGTCGCAGCTCAACTCCAAAAGCAGATTTGAATTCAGGAAAGGTGCGAGCTTAATTCTACATAAACAGTTTTCAAATCGGGGAGGAAAAAAAAAATTTCAAATTTTTACATGGGTTGCATTGGAATTCCTGACCACCTCGAAGAGCGATAGAAAAATTCCATTTTCTCGAAAACTATAAGTCGCAGCTCAACTCCAAAAGCAGATTTGAATTCAGGAAAGGTGCGAGTTTAATTCTACATAAACAGTTTTCAAATCGGGGAGGAAAAAAAAAATTTCAAATTTTTACATGGGAATTGGAATTCCTGACCACCTCGAAGAGCGATAGAAAAATTCCATTTTCTCGAAAACTATAAGTCGCAGCTCAACTCCAAAAGCAGATTTGAATTCAGGAAAGGTGCGAGCTTAATTCTACATAAACAGTTTTCAAATCGGGGAGGAAAAAAAAAATTTCAAATTTTTACATGGGTTGCATTGGAATTCCTGACCACCTCGAAGAGCGATAGAAAAATTCCATTTTCTCGAAAACTATAAGTCGCAGCTCAACTCCAAAAGCAGATTTGAATTCAGGAAAGGTGCGAGTTTAATTCTACATAAACAGTTTTCAAATCGGGGAGGAAAAAAAAAATTTCAAATTTTTACATGGGAATTGGAATTCCTGACCACCTCGAAGAGCGATAGAAAAATTCCATTTTCTCGAAAACTATAAGTCGCAGCTCAACTCCAAAAGCAGATTTGAATTCAGGAAAGGTGCGAGCTTAATTCTACATAAACAGTTTTCAAATCGGGGAGGAAAAAACAAATTTCAAATTTTTACAAGGGTTGCATTGGAATTCCTGACCACCTCGAAGAGCGATAGAAAAATTCCATTTTCTCGAAAACTATAAGTCGCAGCTCAACTCCAAAAGCAGATTTGAATTCAGGAAAGGTGCGAGCTTAATTCTACATAAACAGTTTTCAAATCGGGGAGGAAAAAAAAAATTTCAAATTTTTACAAGGGTTGCATTGGAATTCCTGACCACCTCGAAGAGCGATAGAAAAGTTCCATTTTCTCGAAAACTATAAGTCGCAGCTCAACTCCAAAAGCAGATTTGAATTCAGGAAAGGTGCGAGCTTAATTCTACATAAACAGTTTTCAAATCGGGGTGGAAAAAAAAAATTTCAAATTTTTACAAGGGTTGCATTCGAATTCCTGACCACCTCGAAGAGCGATAGAAAAATTCCATTTTCTCGAAAACTATAAGTCGCAGCTCAACTCCAAAAGCAGATTTGAATTCAGGAAAGGTGCGAGCTTAATTCTACATAAACAGTTTTCAAATCGGGGAGGAAAAAAAAAATTTCAAATTTTTACATGGGTTGCATTGGAATTCCTGACCACCTCGAAGAGCGATAGAAAAATTCCATTTTCTCGAAAACTATAAGTCGCAGCTCAACTCCAAAAGCAGATTTGAATTCAGGAAAGGTGCGAGCTTAATTCTACATAAACAGTTTTCAAATCGGGGAGGAAAAAAAAATTTCAAATTTTTACATGGGTTGCATTGGAATTCCTGACCACCTCGAAGAGCGATAGAAAAATTCCATTTTCTCGAAAACTATAAGTCGCAGCTCAACTCCAAAAGCAGATTTGAATTCAGGAAAGGTGCGAGCTTAATTCTACATAAACAGTTTTCAAATCGGGGAGGAAAAAAAAAATTTCAAATTTTTACATGGGTTGCATTGGAATTCCTGACCACCTCGAAGAGCGATAGAAAAATTCAATTTTCTCGAAAACTATAAGTCGCAGCTCAACTCCAAAAGCAGATTTGAATTCAGGAAAGGTGCGAGCTTAATTCTACATAAACAGTTTTCAAATCGGGGAGGAAAAAAAAAATTTCAAATTTTTACATGGGTTGCATTGGAATTCCTGACCACCTCGAAGAGCGATAGAAAAATTCCATTTTTCGAAAACTATAAGTCGCAGCTCAACTCCAAAAGCAGATTTGAATTCAGGAAAGGTGCGAGCTTAATTCTACATAAACAGTTTTCAAATCGGGGAGGAAAAAAAAAATTTCAAATTTTTACAAGGATTGCATTGGAATTCCTGACCACCTCGAAGAGCGATAGAAAAATTCCATTTTCTCGAAAACCATAAGTCGCAGCTCAACTCCAAAAGCAGATTTGAATTCAGGAAAGGTCCGAGCTTAATTCTACATAAACAGTTTTCAAATCGGGGAGGAAAAAAAAAATTTCAAATTTTTACATGGGAATTGGAATTCCTGACCACCTCGAAGAGCGATAGAAAAATTCCATTTTCTCGAAAACTATAAGTCGCAGCTCAACTCCAAAAGCAGATTTGAATTCAGGAAAGGTGCGAGCTTAATTCTACATAAACAGTTTTCAAATCGGGGAGGAAAAAAAAAATTTCAAATTTTTACATGGGTTGCATTGGAATTCCTGACCACCTCGAAGAGCGATAGAAAAATTCCATTTTCTCGAAAACTATAAGTCGCAGCTCAACTCCAAAAGCAGATTTGAATTCAGGAAAGGTGCGAGTTTAATTCTACATAAACAGTTTTCAAATCGGGGAGGAAAAAAAAAATTTCAAATTTTTACATGGGAATTGGAATTCCTGACCACCTCGAAGAGCGATAGAAAAATTCCATTTTCTCGAAAACTATAAGTCGCAGCTCAACTCCAAAAGCAGATTTGAATTCAGGAAAGGTGCGAGCTTAATTCTACATAAACAGTTTTCAAATCGGGGAGGAAAAAACAAATTTCAAATTTTTACAAGGGTTGCATTGGAATTCCTGACCACCTCGAAGAGCGATAGAAAAATTCCATTTTCTCGAAAACTATAAGTCGCAGCTCAACTCCAAAAGCAGATTTGAATTCAGGAAAGGTGCGAGCTTAATTCTACATAAACAGTTTTCAAATCGGGGAGGAAAAAAAAAATTTCAAATTTTTACAAGGGTTGCATTGGAATTCCTGACCACCTCGAAGAGCGATAGAAAAGTTCCATTTTCTCGAAAACTATAAGTCGCAGCTCAACTCCAAAAGCAGATTTGAATTCAGGAAAGGTGCGAGCTTAATTCTACATAAACAGTTTTCAAATCGGGGTGGAAAAAAAAAATTTCAAATTTTTACAAGGGTTGCATTCGAATTCCTGACCACCTCGAAGAGCGATAGAAAAATTCCATTTTCTCGAAAACTATAAGTCGCAGCTCAACTCCAAAAGCAGATTTGAATTCAGGAAAGGTGCGAGCTTAATTCTACATAAACAGTTTTCAAATCGGGGAGGAAAAAAAAAATTTCAAATTTTTACATGGGTTGCATTGGAATTCCTGACCACCTCGAAGAGCGATAGAAAAATTCCATTTTCTCGAAAACTATAAGTCGCAGCTCAACTCCAAAAGCAGATTTGAATTCAGGAAAGGTGCGAGTTTAATTCTACATAAACAGTTTTCAAATCGGGGAGGAAAAAAAAAATTTCAAATTTTTACATGGGAATTGGAATTCCTGACCACCTCGAAGAGCGATAGAAAAATTCCATTTTCTCGAAAACTATAAGTCGCAGCTCAACTCCAAAAGCAGATTTGAATTCAGGAAAGGTGCGAGCTTAATTCTACATAAACAGTTTTCAAATCGGGGAGGAAAAAAAAAATTTCAAATTTTTACATGGGTTGCATTGGAATTCCTGACCACCTCGAAGAGCGATAGAAAAATTCCATTTTCTCGAAAACTATAAGTCGCAGCTCAACTCCAAAAGCAGATTTGAATTCAGGAAAGGTGCGAGTTTAATTCTACATAAACAGTTTTCAAATCGGGGAGGAAAAAAAAAATTTCAAATTTTTACATGGGAATTGGAATTCCTGACCACCTCGAAGAGCGATAGAAAAATTCCATTTTCTCGAAAACTATAAGTCGCAGCTCAACTCCAAAAGCAGATTTGAATTCAGGAAAGGTGCGAGCTTAATTCTACATAAACAGTTTTCAAATCGGGGAGGAAAAAACAAATTTCAAATTTTTACAAGGGTTGCATTGGAATTCCTGACCACCTCGAAGAGCGATAGAAAAATTCCATTTTCTCGAAAACTATAAGTCGCAGCTCAACTCCAAAAGCAGATTTGAATTCAGGAAAGGTGCGAGCTTAATTCTACATAAATAGTTTTCAAATCGGGGAGGAAAAAAAAAATTTCAAATTTTTACAAGGGTTGCATTGGAATTCCTGACCACCTCGAAGAGCGATAGAAAAGTTCCATTTTCTCGAAAACTATAAGTCGCAGCTCAACTCCAAAAGCAGATTTGAATTCAGGAAAGGTGCGAGCTTAATTCTACATAAACAGTTTTCAAATCGGGGTGGAAAAAAAAAATTTCAAATTTTTACAAGGGTTGCATTCGAATTCCTGACCACCTCGAAGAGCGATAGAAAAATTCCATTTTCTCGAAAACTATTAGTCGCAGCTCAACTCCAAAAGCAGATTTGAATTCAGGAAAGGTGCGAGCTTAATTCTACATAAACAGTTTTCAAATCGGGGAGGAAAAAAAAAATTTCAAATTTTTACATGGGTTGCATTGGAATTCCTGACCACCTCGAAGAGCGATAGAAAAATTCCATTTTCTCGAAAACTATAAGTCGCAGCTCAACTCCAAAAGCAGATTTGAATTCAGGAAAGGTGCGAGTTTAATTCTACATAAACAGTTTTCAAATCGGGGAGGAAAAAAAAAATTTCAAATTTTTACATGGGAATTGGAATTCCTGACCACCTCGAAGAGCGATAGAAAAATTCCATTTTCTCGAAAACTATAAGTCGCAGCTCAACTCCAAAAGCAGATTTGAATTCAGGAAAGGTGCGAGCTTAATTCTACATAAACAGTTTTCAAATCGGGGAGGAAAAAAAAAATTTCAAATTTTTACATGGGTTGCATTGGAATTCCTGACCACCTCGAAGAGCGATAGAAAAATTCCATTTTCTCGAAAACTATAAGTCGCAGCTCAACTCCAAAAGCAGATTTGAATTCAGGAAAGGTGCGAGTTTAATTCTACATAAACAGTTTTCAAATCGGGGAGGAAAAAAAAAATTTCAAATTTTTACATGGGAATTGGAATTCCTGACCACCTCGAAGAGCGATAGAAAAATTCCATTTTCTCGAAAACTATAAGTCGCAGCTCAACTCCAAAAGCAGATTTGAATTCAGGAAAGGTGCGAGCTTAATTCTACATAAACAGTTTTCAAATCGGGGAGGAAAAAACAAATTTCAAATTTTTACAAGGGTTGCATTGGAATTCCTGACCACCTCGAAGAGCGATAGAAAAATTCCATTTTCTCGAAAACTATAAGTCGCAGCTCAACTCCAAAAGCAGATTTGAATTCAGGAAAGGTGCGAGCTTAATTCTACATAAACAGTTTTCAAATCGGGGAGGAAAAAAAAAATTTCAAATTTTTACAAGGGTTGCATTGGAATTCCTGACCACCTCGAAGAGCGATAGAAAAGTTCCATTTTCTCGAAAACTATAAGTCGCAGCTCAACTCCAAAAGCAGATTTGAATTCAGGAAAGGTGCGAGCTTAATTCTACATAAACAGTTTTCAAATCGGGGTGGAAAAAAAAAATTTCAAATTTTTACAAGGGTTGCATTCGAATTCCTGACCACCTCGAAGAGCGATAGAAAAATTCCATTTTCTCGAAAACTATAAGTCGCAGCTCAACTCCAAAAGCAGATTTGAATTCAGGAAAGGTGCGAGCTTAATTCTACATAAACAGTTTTCAAATCGGGGAGGAAAAAAAAAATTTCAAATTTTTACATGGGTTGCATTGGAATTCCTGACCACCTCGAAGAGCGATAGAAAAATTCCATTTTCTCGAAAACTATAAGTCGCAGCTCAACTCCAAAAGCAGATTTGAATTCAGGAAAGGTGCGAGCTTAATTCTACATAAACAGTTTTCAAATCGGGGAGGAAAAAAAAATTTCAAATTTTTACATGGGTTGCATTGGAATTCCTGACCACCTCGAAGAGCGATAGAAAAATTCCATTTTCTCGAAAACTATAAGTCGCAGCTCAACTCCAAAAGCAGATTTGAATTCAGGAAAGGTGCGAGCTTAATTCTACATAAACAGTTTTCAAATCGGGGAGGAAAAAAAAAATTTCAAATTTTTACATGGGTTGCATTGGAATTCCTGACCACCTCGAAGAGCGATAGAAAAATTCAATTTTCTCGAAAACTATAAGTCGCAGCTCAACTCCAAAAGCAGATTTGAATTCAGGAAAGGTGCGAGCTTAATTCTACATAAACAGTTTTCAAATCGGGGAGGAAAAAAAAAATTTCAAATTTTTACATGGGTTGCATTGGAATTCCTGACCACCTCGAAGAGCGATAGAAAAATTCCATTTTTCGAAAACTATAAGTCGCAGCTCAACTCCAAAAGCAGATTTGAATTCAGGAAAGGTGCGAGCTTAATTCTACATAAACAGTTTTCAAATCGGGGAGGAAAAAAAAAATTTCAAATTTTTACAAGGATTGCATTGGAATTCCTGACCACCTCGAAGAGCGATAGAAAAATTCCATTTTCTCGAAAACCATAAGTCGCAGCTCAACTCCAAAAGCAGATTTGAATTCAGGAAAGGTCCGAGCTTAATTCTACATAAACAGTTTTCAAATCGGGGAGGAAAAAAAAAATTTCAAATTTTTACATGGGTTGCATTGGAATTCCTGACCACCTCGAAGAGCAATAGAAAAATTCCATTTTCTCGAAAACTATAAGTCGCAGCTCAACTCCAAAAGCAGATTTGAATTCAGGAAAGGTGCGAGCTTAATTCTACATAAACAGTTTTCAAATCGGGGAGGAAAAAAAAAATTTCAAATTTTTACATGGGTTGCATTGGAATTCCTGACCACCTCGAAGAGCGATAGAAAAATTCCATTTTTCGAAAACTATAAGTCGCAGCTCAACTCCAAAAGCAGATTTGAATTCAGGAAAGGTGCGAGCTTAATTCTACATAAACAGTTTTCAAATCGGGGTGGAAAAAAAAAATTTCAAATTTTTACAAGGGTTGCATTCGAATTCCTGACCACCTCGAAGAGCGATAGAAAAATTCCATTTTCTCGAAAACTATAAGTCGCAGCTCAACTCCAAAAGCAGATTTGAATTCAGGAAAGGTGCGAGCTTAATTCTACATAAACAGTTTTCAAATCGGGGAGGAAAAAAAAAATTTCAAATTTTTACATGGGTTGCATTGGAATTCCTGACCACCTCGAAGAGCGATAGAAAAATTCCATTTTCCCGAAAACTATAAGTCGCAGCTCAACTCCAAAAGCAGATTTGAATTCAGGAAAGGTGCGAGCTTAATTCTACATAAACAGTTTTCAAATCGGGGAGGAAAAAAAAAATTTCAAATTTTTACATGGGTTGCATTGGAATGAATTCCTGACCACCTCGAAGAGCGATAGAAAAATTCAATTTTCTCGAAAACTATAAGTCGCAGCTCAACTCCAAAAGCAGATTTGAATTCAGGAAAGGTGCGAGTTTAATTCTACAGAAACAGTTTTCAAATCGGGGAGGAAAAAAAAAATTTCAAATTTTTACATGGGTTGCATTGGAATTCCTGACCACCTCGAAGAGCGATAGAAAAATTCCATTTTCTCGAAAACTATAAGTCGCAGCTCAACTCCAAAAGCAGATTTGAATTCAGGAAAGGTGCGAGCTTAATTCTACATAAACAGTTTTCAAATCGGGGAGGAAAAAAAAAATTTCAAATTTTTACATGGGTTGCATTGGAATTCCTGACCACCTCGAAGAGCGATAGAAAAATTCCATTTTCTCGAAAACTATAAGTCGCAGCTCAACTCCAAAAGCAGATTTGAATTCAGGAAAGGTGCGAGCTTAATTCTACATAAACAGTTTTCAAATCGGGGAGGAAAAAAAAAATTTCAAATTTTTACATGGGTTGCATTGGAATTCCTGACCACCTCGAAGAGCGATAGAAAAATTCCATTTTCTCGAAAACTATAAGTCGCAGCTCAACTCCAAAAGCAGATTTGAATTCAGGAAAGGTGCGAGCTTAATTCTACATAAACAGTTTTCAAATCGGGGAGGAAAAAAAAAATTTCAAATTTTTACAAGGATTGCATTGGAATTCCTGACCACCTCGAAGAGCGATAGAAAAATTCCATTTTCTCGAAAACCATAAGTCGCAGCTCAACTCCAAAAGCAGATTTGAATTCAGGAAAGGTCCGAGCTTAATTCTACATAAACAGTTTTCAAATCGGGGAGGAAAAAAAAAATTTCAAATTTTTACATGGGTTGCATTGGAATTCCTGACCACCTCGAAGAGCAATAGAAAAATTCCATTTTCTCGAAAACTATAAGTCGCAGCTCAACTCCAAAAGCAGATTTGAATTCAGGAAAGGTGCGAGCTTAATTCTACATAAACAGTTTTCAAATCGGGGAGGAAAAAAAAAATTTCAAATTTTTACATGGGTTGCATTGGAATTCCTGACCACCTCGAAGAGCGATAGAAAAATTCCATTTTCTCGAAAACTATAAATCGCAGCTCAACTCCAAAAGCAGATTTGAATTCAGGAAAGGTGCGAGCTTAATTCTACATAAACAGTTTTCAAATCGGGGAGGAAAAAAAAAATTTCAAATTTTTACATGGGTTGCATTGGAATTCCTGACCACCTCGAAGAGCGATAGAAAAATTCCATTTTCTCGAAAACTATAAGTCGCAGCTCAACTCCAAAAGCAGATTTGAATTCAGGAAAGGTGCGAGCTTAATTCTACATAAACAGTTTTCAAATCGGGGAGGAAAAAAAAAATTTCAAATTTTTACAAGGATTGCATTGGAATTCCTGACCACCTCGAAGAGCGATAGAAAAATTCCATTTTCTCGAAAACCATAAGTCGCAGCTCAACTCCAAAAGCAGATTTGAATTCAGGAAAGGTCCGAGCTTAATTCTACATAAACAGTTTTCAAATCGGGGAGGAAAAAAAAAATTTCAAATTTTTACATGGGTTGCATTGGAATTCCTGACCACCTCGAAGAGCAATAGAAAAATTCCATTTTCTCGAAAACTATAAGTCGCAGCTCAACTCCAAAAGCAGATTTGAATTCAGGAAAGGTGCGAGCTTAATTCTACATAAACAGTTTTCAAATCGGGGAGGAAAAAAAAAATTTCAAATTTTTACATGGGTTGCATTGGAATTCCTGACCACCTCGAAGAGCGATAGAAAAATTCCATTTTCTCGAAAACTATAAATCGCAGCTCAACTCCAAAAGCAGATTTGAATTCAGGAAAGGTGCGAGCTTAATTCTACATAAACAGTTTTCAAATCGGGGAGGAAAAAAAAAATTTCAAATTTTTACATGGGTTGCATTGGAATTCCTGACCACCTCGAAGAGCGATAGAAAAATTCCATTTTCTCGAAAACTATAAGTCGCAGCTCAACTCCAAAAGCAGATTTGAATTCAGGAAAGGTGCGAGCTTAATTCTACATAAACAGTTTTCAAATCGGGGAGGAAAAAAAAAATTTCAAATTTTTACATGGGTTGCATTGGAATTCCTGACCACCTCGAAGAGCGATAGAAAAATTCCATTTTCTCGAAAACTATAAGTCGCAGCTCAACTCCAAAAGCAGATTTGAATTCAGGAAAGGTGCGAGCTTAATTCTACATAAACAGTTTTCAAATCGGGGAGGAAAAAACAAATTTCAAATTTTTACAAGGGTTGCATTGGAATTCCTGACCACCTCGAAGAGCGATAGAAAAATTCCATTTTCTCGTAAACTATAAGTCGCAGCTCAACTCCAAAAGCAGATTTGAATTCAGGAAAGGTGCGAGCTTAATTCTACATAAATAGTTTTCAAATCGGGGAGGAAAAAAAAAATTTCAAATTTTTACAAGGGTTGCATTGGAATTCCTGACCACCTCGAAGAGCGATAGAAAAGTTCCATTTTCTCGAAAACTATAAGTCGCAGCTCAACTCCAAAAGCAGATTTGAATTCAGGAAAGGTGCGAGCTTAATTCTACATAAACAGTTTTCAAATCGGGGTGGAAAAAAAAAATTTCAAATTTTTACAAGGGTTGCATTCGAATTCCTGACCACCTCGAAGAGCGATAGAAAAATTCCATTTTCTCGAAAACTATAAGTCGCAGCTCAACTCCAAAAGCAGATTTGAATTCAGGAAAGGTGCGAGCTTAATTCTACATAAACAGTTTTCAAATCGGGGAGGAAAAAAAAAATTTCAAATTTTTACATGGGTTGCATTGGAATTCCTGACCACCTCGAAGAGCGATAGAAAAATTCCATTTTCCCGAAAACTATAAGTCGCAGCTCAACTCCAAAAGCAGATTTGAATTCAGGAAAGGTGCGAGCTTAATTCTACATAAACAGTTTTCAAATCGGGGAGGAAAAAAAAAATTTCAAATTTTTACATGGGTTGCATTGGAATTCCTGACCACCTCGAAGAGCGATAGAAAAATTCCATTTTCTCGAAAACTATAAGTCGCAGCTCAACTCCAAAAGCAGATTTGAATTCAGGAAAGGTGCGAGTTTAATTCTACATAAACAGTTTTCAAATCGGGGAGGAAAAAAAAAATTTCAAATTTTTACATGGGTTGCATTGGAATTCCTGACCACCTCGAAGAGCGATAGAAAAATTCCATTTTCTCGAAAACTATAAGTCGCAGCTCAACTCCAAAAGCAGATTTGAATTCAGGAAAGGTGCGAGCTTAATTCTACATAAACAGTTTTCAAATCGGGGAGGAAAAAAAAAATTTCAAATTTTTACATGGGTTGCATTGGAATTCCTGACCACCTCGAAGAGCGATAGAAAAATTCAATTTTCTCGAAAACTATAAGTCGCAGCTCAACTCCAAAAGCAGATTTGAATTCAGGAAAGGTGCGAGCTTAATTCTACATAAACAGTTTTCAAATCGGGGAGGAAAAAAAAAATTTCAAATTTTTACAAGGATTGCATTGGAATTCCTGACCACCTCGAAGAGCGATAGAAAAATTCCATTTTCTCGAAAACTATAAGTCGCAGCTCAACTCCAAAAGCAGATTTGAATTCAGGAAAGGTGCGAGCTTAATTCTACATAAACAGTTTTCAAATCGGGGTGGAAAAAAAAAATTTCAAATTTTTACAAGGGTTGCATTCGAATTCCTGACCACCTCGAAGAGCGATAGAAAAATTCCATTTTCTCGAAAACTATAAGTCGCAGCTCAACTCCAAAAGCAGATTTGAATTCAGGAAAGGTGCGAGCTTAATTCTACATAAACAGTTTTCAAATCGGGGAGGAAAAAAAAAATTTCAAATTTTTACATGGGTTGCATTGGAATTCCTGACCACCTCGAAGAGCGATAGAAAAATTCCATTTTCTCGAAAACTATAAGTCGCAGCTCAACTCCAAAAGCAGATTTGAATTCAGGAAAGGTGCGAGCTTAATTCTACATAAACAGTTTTCAAATCGGGGAGGAAAAAAAAATTTCAAATTTTTACATGGGTTGCATTGGAATTCCTGACCACCTCGAAGAGCGATAGAAAAATTCCATTTTCTCGAAAACTATAAGTCGCAGCTCAACTCCAAAAGCAGATTTGAATTCAGGAAAGGTGCGAGCTTAATTCTACATAAACAGTTTTCAAATCGGGGAGGAAAAAAAAAATTTCAAATTTTTACATGGGTTGCATTGGAATTCCTGACCACCTCGAAGAGCGATAGAAAAATTCCATTTTCTCGAAAACTATAAGTCGCAGCTCAACTCCAAAAGCAGATTTGAATTCAGGAAAGGTGCGAGCTTAATTCTACATAAACAGTTTTCAAATCGGGGAGGAAAAAAAAAATTTCAAATTTTTACATGGGTTGCATTGGAATTCCTGACCACCTCGAAGAGCGATAGAAAAATTCCATTTTCTCGAAAACTATAAGTCGCAGCTCAACTCCAAAAGCAGATTTGAATTCAGGAAAGGTGCGAGCTTAATTCTACATAAACAGTTTTCAAATCGGGGAGGAAAAAAAAAATTTCAAATTTTTACAAGGATTGCATTGGAATTCCTGACCACCTCGAAGAGCGATAGAAAAATTCCATTTTCTCGAAAACCATAAGTCGCAGCTCAACTCCAAAAGCAGATTTGAATTCAGGAAAGGTCCGAGCTTAATTCTACATAAACAGTTTTCAAATCGGGGAGGAAAAAAAAAATTTCAAATTTTTACATGGGTTGCATTGGAATTCCTGACCACCTCGAAGAGCGATAGAAAAATTCCATTTTCTCGAAAACTATAAGTCGCAGCTCAACTCCAAAAGCAGATTTGAATTCAGGAAAGGTGCGAGCTTAATTCTACATAAATAGTTTTCAAATCGGGGAGGAAAAAAAAAATTTCAAATTTTTACAAGGGTTGCATTGGAATTCCTGACCACCTCGAAGAGCGATAGAAAAGTTCCATTTTCTCGAAAACTATAAGTCGCAGCTCAACTCCAAAAGCAGATTTGAATTCAGGAAAGGTGCGAGCTTAATTCTACATAAACAGTTTTCAAATCGGGGTGGAAAAAAAAAATTTCAAATTTTTACAAGGGTTGCATTCGAATTCCTGACCACCTCGAAGAGCGATAGAAAAATTCCATTTTCTCGAAAACTATAAGTCGCAGCTCAACTCCAAAAGCAGATTTGAATTCAGGAAAGGTGCGAGCTTAATTCTACATAAACAGTTTTCAAATCGGGGAGGAAAAAAAAAATTTCAAATTTTTACATGGGTTGCATTGGAATTCCTGACCACCTCGAAGAGCGATAGAAAAATTCCATTTTCCCGAAAACTATAAGTCGCAGCTCAACTCCAAAAGCAGATTTGAATTCAGGAAAGGTGCGAGCTTAATTCTACATAAACAGTTTTCAAATCGGGGAGGAAAAAAAAAATTTCAAATTTTTACATGGGTTGCATTGGAATTCCTGACCACCTCGAAGAGCGATAGAAAAATTCCATTTTCTCGAAAACTATAAGTCGCAGCTCAACTCCAAAAGCAGATTTGAATTCAGGAAAGGTGCGAGTTTAATTCTACATAAACAGTTTTCAAATCGGGGAGGAAAAAAAAAATTTCAAATTTTTACATGGGTTGCATTGGAATTCCTGACCACCTCGAAGAGCGATAGAAAAATTCCATTTTCTCGAAAACTATAAGTCGCAGCTCAACTCCAAAAGCAGATTTGAATTCAGGAAAGGTGCGAGCTTAATTCTACATAAACAGTTTTCAAATCGGGGAGGAAAAAAAAAATTTCAAATTTTTACATGGGTTGCATTGGAATTCCTGACCACCTCGAAGAGCGATAGAAAAATTCAATTTTCTCGAAAACTATAAGTCGCAGCTCAACTCCAAAAGCAGATTTGAATTCAGGAAAGGTGCGAGCTTAATTCTACATAAACAGTTTTCAAATCGGGGAGGAAAAAAAAAATTTCAAATTTTTACAAGGATTGCATTGGAATTCCTGACCACCTCGAAGAGCGATAGAAAAATTCCATTTTCTCGAAAACTATAAGTCGCAGCTCAACTCCAAAAGCAGATTTGAATTCAGGAAAGGTGCGAGCTTAATTCTACATAAACAGTTTTCAAATCGGGGTGGAAAAAAAAAATTTCAAATTTTTACAAGGGTTGCATTCGAATTCCTGACCACCTCGAAGAGCGATAGAAAAATTCCATTTTCTCGAAAACTATAAGTCGCAGCTCAACTCCAAAAGCAGATTTGAATTCAGGAAAGGTGCGAGCTTAATTCTACATAAACAGTTTTCAAATCGGGGAGGAAAAAAAAAAATTTCAAATTTTTACATGGGTTGCATTGGAATTCCTGACCACCTCGAAGAGCGATAGAAAAATTCCATTTTCTCGAAAACTATAAGTCGCAGCTCAACTCCAAAAGCAGATTTGAATTCAGGAAAGGTGCGAGCTTAATTCTACATAAACAGTTTTCAAATCGGGGAGGAAAAAAAAATTTCAAATTTTTACATGGGTTGCATTGGAATTCCTGACCACCTCGAAGAGCGATAGAAAAATTCCATTTTCTCGAAAACTATAAGTCGCAGCTCAACTCCAAAAGCAGATTTGAATTCAGGAAAGGTGCGAGCTTAATTCTACATAAACAGTTTTCAAATCGGGGAGGAAAAAAAAAATTTCAAATTTTTACATGGGTTGCATTGGAATTCCTGACCACCTCGAAGAGCGATAGAAAAATTCCATTTTCTCGAAAACTATAAGTCGCAGCTCAACTCCAAAAGCAGATTTGAATTCAGGAAAGGTGCGAGCTTAATTCTACATAAACAGTTTTCAAATCGGGGAGGAAAAAAAAAATTTCAAATTTTTACATGGGTTGCATTGGAATTCCTGACCACCTCGAAGAGCGATAGAAAAATTCCATTTTCTCGAAAACTATAAGTCGCAGCTCAACTCCAAAAGCAGATTTGAATTCAGGAAAGGTGCGAGCTTAATTCTACATAAACAGTTTTCAAATCGGGGAGGAAAAAAAAAATTTCAAATTTTTACAAGGATTGCATTGGAATTCCTGACCACCTCGAAGAGCGATAGAAAAATTCCATTTTCTCGAAAACCATAAGTCGCAGCTCAACTCCAAAAGCAGATTTGAATTCAGGAAAGGTGCGAGCTTAATTCTACATAAACAGTTTTCAAATCGGGGAGGAAAAAAAAAATTTCAAATTTTTACATGGGTTGCATTGGAATTCCTGACCACCTCGAAGAGCAATAGAAAAATTCCATTTTCTCGAAAACTATAAGTCGCAGCTCAACTCCAAAAGCAGATTTGAATTCAGGAAAGGTGCGAGCTTAATTCTACATAAACAGTTTTCAAATCGGGGAGGAAAAAAAAAATTTCAAATTTTTACAGGGGTTGCATTGGAATTCCTGACCACCTCGAAGAGCGATAGAAAAATTCCATTTTCTCGAAAACTATAAGTCGCAGCTCAACTCCAAAAGCAGATTTGAATTCAGGAAAGGTGCGAGCTTAATTCTACATAAACAGTTTTCAAATCGGGGAGGAAAAAAAAAATTTCAAATTTTTACATGGGTTGCATTGGAATTCCTGACCACCTCGAAGAGCGATAGAAAAATTCCATTTTCTCGAAAACTATAAGTCGCAGCTCAACTCCAAAAGCAGATTTGAATTCAGGAAAGGTGCGAGCTTAATTCTACATAAACAGTTTTCAAATCGGGGAGGAAAAAAAAAATTTCAAATTTTTACATGGGTTGCATTGGAATTCCTGACCACCTCGAAGAGCGATAGAAAAATTCCATTTTCTCGAAAACTATAAGTCGCAGCTCAACTCCAAAAGCAGATTTGAATTCAGGAAAGGTGCGAGCTTAATTCTACATAAACAGTTTTCAAATCGGGGAGGAAAAAACAAATTTCAAATTTTTACAAGGGTTGCATTGGAATTCCTGACCACCTCGAAGAGCGATAGAAAAATTCCATTTTCTCGTAAACTATAAGTCGCAGCTCAACTCCAAAAGCAGATTTGAATTCAGGAAAGGTGCGAGCTTAATTCTACATAAATAGTTTTCAAATCGGGGAGGAAAAAAAAAATTTCAAATTTTTACAAGGGTTGCATTGGAATTCCTGACCACCTCGAAGAGCGATAGAAAAGTTCCATTTTCTTTTTTTTTTTTTTTTTTTTTTTTTTTTTATAATTGGCGCGCACCAAAGGGGGTATGAATACCCTTATTCTGAATATTCAGGGCACGGGCGTTTGGAAAGAGGGGAAAGAGGAACAGAGGAGATACCGGTGCACGTTGGCTTTAAATGTTTGGATGTTGTACCGATGAGGAAATACAGCTCCTGGAAGATCGTTCCACATACGTGTTGTTCGGCTTATAAACGAATCCCTATATTTGACAGTACGTCCGAAATTGGGCTTGAGGGTGAACTGATGTGCATTCGAAGCGTGACGCGTATTGCGGGTGAAATTTTGAAGGGGAGGAATGCAAGTGGCTATTTCGTTGGAACATTTTTTGTGGAATAAGCGATAAAACAGGGAAAGACAAGAGACATTTCTACGATGTTCAAGTGAGTCTATAGAGCTCACAATATCTCTATCACCTATTAGTTTATCGCGCGGTTCTGAACCCTATCTAGAATGTGCAAAACGGTCTTGGGTGCACCAGACCAGATGTGGGCGTTGTATTCCATTTTTGGGCGGATGAATGCCTTATATATTGAAGCCAGATCAGATGGGGTAAAATATTTCTTGCACCGCTTAAGGAATCCTAGACATTTTGCAGCATTTTTGGCGACCTCGAATATGTGTTCGTTCCAACGAAGATGATTGTTAATGCACATACCGAGAATGGCAAGTCTTTCGGTTTCTGCGATGCAAGTACCATTCATAGATAATGGTTGAGGGTCTTGGTTTCGCTTGAGAGACAGAAGACAGCACTGAGTTTTGGATGCATTAAATTCCACTCTATTTGTAGAGCCCCATTTGATTATGCTGTCAATGTCGGAATTTAATGAGTTTAACATACGTTGCCGTTCCTCTTCTACGGCCGAAGAGCAGGGACGTGAGTTGGGGAACGAATATGAAAAACTGAGGGTACTGTCATCAGCGAAGGAATGGATTGGATTAGAGGTTGCAGACAAGAGATCATTTATGAAAATGAGAAAGAGAGTCGGAGACAAAACTGAGCCCTGGGGGACACCAGCATTTATATGGTGAATATCAGACTTGAAGCCGTCCAAGACTATAAGTCGCAGCTCAACTCCAAAAGCAGATTTGAATTCAGGAAAGGTGCGAGCTTAATTCTACATAAACAGTTTTCAAATCGGGGTGGAAAAAAAAAATTTCAAATTTTTACAAGGGTTGCATTCGAATTCCTGACCACCTCGAAGAGCGATAGAAAAATTCCATTTTCTCGAAATCTATAAGTCGCAGCTCAACTCCAAAAGCAGATTTGAATTCAGGAAAGGTGCGAGCTTAATTCTACATAAACAGTTTTCAAATCGGGGAGGAAAAAAAAAATTTCAAATTTTTACATGGGTTGCATTGGAATTCCTGACCACCTCGAAGAGCGATAGAAAAATTCCATTTTCCCGAAAACTATAAGTCGCAGCTCAACTCCAAAAGCAGATTTGAATTCAGGAAAGGTGCGAGCTTAATTCTACATAAACAGTTTTCAAATCGGGGAGGAAAAAAAAAATTTCAAATTTTTACATGGGTTGCATTGGAATTCCTGACCACCTCGAAGAGCGATAGAAAAATTCCATTTTCTCGAAAACTATAAGTCGCAGCTCAACTCCAAAAGCAGATTTGAATTCAGGAAAGGTGCGAGTTTAATTCTACAGAAACAGTTTTCAAATCGGGGAGGAAAAAAAAAATTTCAAATTTTTACATGGGTTGCATTGGAATTCCTGACCACCTCGAAGAGCGATAGAAAAATTCCATTTTCTCGAAAACTATAAGTCGCAGCTCAACTCCAAAAGCAGATTTGAATTCAGGAAAGGTGCGAGCTTAATTCTACATAAACAGTTTTCAAATCGGGGAGGAAAAAAAAAATTTCAAATTTTTACATGGGTTGCATTGGAATTCCTGACCACCTCGAAGAGCGATAGAAAAAATCCATTTTCTCGAAAACTATAAGTCGCAGCTCAACTCCAAAAGCAGATTTGAATTCAGGAAAGGTGCGAGCTTAATTCTACATAAACAGTTTTCAAATCGGGGAGGAAAAAAAAAATTTCAAATTTTTACATGGGTTGCATTGGAATTCCTGACCACCTCGAAGAGCGATAGAAAAATTCCATTTTCTCGAAAATTATAAGTCGGAGCTCAACTCCAAAAGCAGATTTGAATTCAGGAAAGGTGCGAGCTTAATTCTACATAAACAGTTTTCAAATCGGGGAGGAAAAAAAAAATTTCAAATTTTTACAAGGATTGCATTGGAATTCCTGACCACCTCGAAGAGCGATAGAAAAATTCCATTTTCTCGAAAACCATAAGTCGCAGCTCAACTCCAAAAGCAGATTTGAATTCAGGAAAGGTCCGAGCTTAATTCTACATAAACAGTTTTCAAATCGGGGAGGAAAAAAAAAATTTCAAATTTTTACATGGGTTGCATTGGAATTCCTGACCACCTCGAAGAGCAATAGAAAAATTCCATTTTCTCGAAAACTATAAGTCGCAGCTCAACTCCAAAAGCAGATTTGAATTCAGGAAAGGTGCGAGCTTAATTCTACATAAACAGTTTTCAAATCGGGGAGGAAAAAAAAAATTTCAAATTTTTACATGGGTTGCATTGGAATTCCTGACCACCTCGAAGAGCGATAGAAAAATTCCATTTTCTCGAAAACTATAAGTCGCAGCTCAACTCCAAAAGCAGATTTGAATTCAGGAAAGGTGCGAGCTTAATTCTACATAAACAGTTTTCAAATCGGGGAGGAAAAAAAAAATTTCAAATTTTTACATGGGTTGCATTGGAATTCCTGACCACCTCGAAGAGCGATAGAAAAATTCCATTTTCTCGAAAACTATAAGTGGCAGCTCAACTCCAAAAGCAGATTTGAATTCAGGAAAGGTGCGAGCTTAATTCTACATAAACAGTTTTCAAATCGGGGAGGAAAAAACAAATTTCAAATTTTTACAAGGGTTGCATTGGAATTCCTGACCACCTCGAAGAGCGATAGAAAAATTCCATTTTCTCGTAAACTATAAGTCGCAGCTCAACTCCAAAAGCAGATTTGAATTCAGGAAAGGTGCGAGCTTAATTCTACATAAATAGTTTTCAAATCGGGGAGGAAAAAAAAAATTTCAAATTTTTACAAGGGTTGCATTGGAATTCCTGACCACCTCGAAGAGCGATAGAAAAGTTCCATTTTCTCGAAAACTATAAGTCGCAGCTCAACTCCAAAAGCAGATTTGAATTCAGGAAAGGTGCGAGCTTAATTCTACATAAACAGTTTTCAAATCGGGGTGGAAAAAAAAAATTTCAAATTTTTACAAGGGTTGCATTCGAATTCCTGACCACCTCGAAGAGCGATAGAAAAATTCCATTTTCTCGAAAACTATAAGTCGCAGCTCAACTCCAAAAGCAGATTTGAATTCAGGAAAGGTGCGAGCTTAATTCTACATAAACAGTTTTCAAATCGGGGAGGAAAAAAAAAATTTCAAATTTTTACATGGGTTGCATTGGAATTCCTGACCATCTCGAAGAGCGATAGAAAAATTCCATTTTCCCGAAAACTATAAGTCGCAGCTCAACTCCAAAAGCAGATTTGAATTCAGGAAAGGTGCGAGCTTAATTCTACATAAACAGTTTTCAAATCGGGGAGGAAAAAAAAAATTTCAAATTTTTACATGGGTTGCATTGGAATTCCTGACCACCTCGAAGAGCGATAGAAAAATTCCATTTTCTCGAAAACTATAAGTCGCAGCTCAACTCCAAAAGCAGATTTGAATTCAGGAAAGGTGCGAGTTTAATTCTACATAAACAGTTTTCAAATCGGGGAGGAAAAAAAAAATTTCAAATTTTTACATGGGTTGCATTGGAATTCCTGACCACCTCGAAGAGCGATAGAAAAATTCCATTTTCTCGAAAACTATAAGTCGCAGCTCAACTCCAAAAGCAGATTTGAATTCAGGAAAGGTGCGAGCTTAATTCTACATAAACAGTTTTCAAATCGGGGAGGAAAAAAAAAATTTCAAATTTTTACATGGGTTGCATTGGAATTCCTGACCACCTCGAAGAGCGATAGAAAAATTCAATTTTCTCGAAAACTATAAGTCGCAGCTCAACTCCAAAAGCAGATTTGAATTCAGGAAAGGTGCGAGCTTAATTCTACATAAACAGTTTTCAAATCGGGGAGGAAAAAAAAAATTTCAAATTTTTACATGGGTTGCATTGGAATTCCTGACCACCTCGAAGAGCAATAGAAAAATTCCATTTTCTCGAAAACTATAAGTCGCAGCTCAACTCCAAAAGCAGATTTGAATTCAGGAAAGGTGCGAGCTTAATTCTACATAAACAGTTTTCAAATCGGGGAGGAAAAAAAAAATTTCAAATTTTTACATGGGTTGCATTGGAATTCCTGACCACCTCGAAGAGCGATAGAAAAATTCCATTTTCTCGAAAACTATAAGTCGCAGCTCAACTCCAAAAGCAGATTTGAATTCAGGAAAGGTGCGAGCTTAATTCTACATAAACAGTTTTCAAATCGGGGAGGAAAAAAAAAATTTCAAATTTTTACATGGGTTGCATTGGAATTCCTGACCACCTCGAAGAGCGATAGAAAAATTCCATTTTCTCGAAAACTATAAGTCGCAGCTCAACTCCAAAAGCAGATTTGAATTCAGGAAAGGTGCGAGCTTAATTCTACATAAATAGTTTTCAAATCGGGGAGGAAAAAAAAATTTCAAATTTTTACAAGGGTTGCATTGGAATTCCGGACCACCTCGAAGAGCGATAGAAAAGTTCCATTTTCTCGAAAACTATAAGTCGCAGCTCAACTCCAAAAGCAGATTTGAATTCAGGAAAGGTGCGAGCTTAATTCTACATAAACAGTTTTCAAATCGGGGAGGAAAAAAAAAATTTCAAATTTTTACATGGGTTGCATTGGAATTCCTGACCACCTCGAAGAGCGATAGAAAAATTCCATTTTCTCGAAAACTATAAGTCGCAGCTCAACTCCAAAAGCAGATTTGAATTCAGGAAAGGTGCGAGCTTAATTCTACATAAACAGTTTTCAAATCGGGGAGGAAAAAAAAAATTTCAAATTTTTACATGGGTTGCATTGGAATTCCTGACCACCTCGAAGAGCGATAGAAAAAATCCATTTTCTCGAAAACTATAAGTCGCAGCTCAACTCCAAAAGCAGATTTGAATTCAGGAAAGGTGCGAGCTTAATTCTACATAAACAGTTTTCAAATCGGGAAGGAAAAAAAAAATTTCAAATTTTTACATGGGTTGCATTGGAATTCCTGACCACCTCGAAGAGCGATAGAAAAATTCCATTTTCTCGAAAACTATAAGTCGGAGCTCAACTCCAAAAGCAGATTTGAATTCAGGAAAGGTGCGAGCTTAATTCTACATAAACAGTTTTCAAATCGGGGAGGAAAAAAAAAATTTCAAATTTTTACAAGGATTGCATTGGAATTCCTGACCACCTCGAAGAGCGATAGAAAAATTCCATTTTCTCGAAAACCATAAGTCGCAGCTCAACTCCAAAAGCAGATTTGAATTCAGGAAAGGTCCGAGCTTAATTCTACATAAACAGTTTTCAAATCGGGGAGGAAAAAAAAAATTTCAAATTTTTACATGGGTTGCATTGGAATTCCTGACCACCTCGAAGAGCAATAGAAAAATTCCATTTTCTCGAAAACTATAAGTCGCAGCTCAACTCGAAAAGCAGATTTGAATTCAGGAAAGGTGCGAGCTTAATTCTACATAAACAGTTTTCAAATCGGGGAGGAAAAAAAAAATTTCAAATTTTTACATGGGTTGCATTGGAATTCCTGACCACCTCGAAGAGCGATAGAAAAATTCCATTTTCTCGAAAACTATAAGTCGCAGCTCAACTCCAAAAGCAGATTTGAATTCAGGAAAGGTGCGAGCTTAATTCTACATAAACAGTTTTCAAATCGGGGAGGAAAAAAAAAATTTCAAATTTTTACATGGGTTGCATTGGAATTCCTGACCACCTCGAAGAGCGATAGAAAAATTCCATTTTCTCGAAAACTATAAGTCGCAGCTCAACTCCAAAAGCAGATTTGAATTCAGGAAAGGTGCGAGCTTAATTCTACATAAACAGTTTTCAAATCGGGGAGGAAAAAACAAATTTCAAATTTTTACAAGGGTTGCATTGGAATTCCTGACCACCTCGAAGAGCGATAGAAAAATTCCATTTTCTCGTAAACTATAAGTCGCAGCTCAACTCCAAAAGCAGATTTGAATTCAGGAAAGGTGCGAGCTTAATTCTACATAAATAGTTTTCAAATCGGGGAGGAAAAAAAAAATTTCAAATTTTTACAAGGGTTGCATTGGAATTCCTGACCACCTCGAAGAGCGATAGAAAAGTTCCATTTTCTCGAAAACTATAAGTCGCAGCTCAACTCCAAAAGCAGATTTGAATTCAGGAAAGGTGCGAGCTTAATTCTACATAAACAGTTTTCAAATCGGGGTGGAAAAAAAAAATTTCAAATTTTTACAAGGGTTGCATTCGAATTCCTGACCACCTCGAAGAGCGATAGAAAAATTCCATTTTCTCGAAAACTATAAGTCGCAGCTCAACTCCAAAAGCAGATTTGAATTCAGGAAAGGTGCGAGCTTAATTCTACATAAACAGTTTTCAAATCGGGGAGGAAAAAAAAAATTTCAAATTTTTACATGGGTTGCATTGGAATTCCTGACCACCTCGAAGAGCGATAGAAAAATTCCATTTTCCCGAAAACTATAAGTCGCAGCTCAACTCCAAAAGCAGATTTGAATTCAGGAAAGGTGCGAGCTTAATTCTACATAAACAGTTTTCAAATCGGGGAGGAAAAAAAAAATTTCAAATTTTTACATGGGTTGCATTGGAATTCCTGACCACCTCGAAGAGCGATAGAAAAATTCCATTTTCTCGAAAACTATAAGTCGCAGCTCAACTCCAAAAGCAGATTTGAATTCAGGAAAGGTGCGAGTTTAATTCTACATAAACAGTTTTCAAATCGGGGAGGAAAAAAAAAATTTCAAATTTTTACATGGGTTGCATTGGAATTCCTGACCACCTCGAAGAGCGATAGAAAAATTCCATTTTCTCGAAAACTATAAGTCGCAGCTCAACTCCAAAAGCAGATTTGAATTCAGGAAAGGTGCGAGCTTAATTCTACATAAACAGTTTTCAAATCGGGGAGGAAAAAAAAAATTTCAAATTTTTACATGGGTTGCATTGGAATTCCTGACCACCTCGAAGAGCGATAGAAAAATTCAATTTTCTCGAAAACTATAAGTCGCAGCTCAACTCCAAAAGCAGATTTGAATTCAGGAAAGGTGCGAGCTTAATTCTACATAAACAGTTTTCAAATCGGGGAGGAAAAAAAAAATTTCAAATTTTTACATGGGTTGCATTGGAATTCCTGACCACCTCGAAGAGCAATAGAAAAATTCCATTTTCTCGAAAACTATAAGTCGCAGCTCAACTCCAAAAGCAGATTTGAATTCAGGAAAGGTGCGAGCTTAATTCTACATAAACAGTTTTCAAATCGGGGAGGAAAAAAAAAATTTCAAATTTTTACATGGGTTGCATTGGAATTCCTGACCACCTCGAAGAGCGATAGAAAAATTCCATTTTCTCGAAAACTATAAGTCGCAGCTCAACTCCAAAAGCAGATTTGAATTCAGGAAAGGTGCGAGCTTAATTCTACATAAACAGTTTTCAAATCGGGGAGGAAAAAAAAAATTTCAAATTTTTACATGGGTTGCATTGGAATTCCTGACCACCTCGAAGAGCGATAGAAAAATTCCATTTTCTCGAAAACTATAAGTCGCAGCTCAACTCCAAAAGCAGATTTGAATTCAGGAAAGGTGCGAGCTTAATTCTACATAAATAGTTTTCAAATCGGGGAGGAAAAAAAAATTTCAAATTTTTACAAGGGTTGCATTGGAATTCCGGACCACCTCGAAGAGCGATAGAAAAGTTCCATTTTCTCGAAAACTATAAGTCGCAGCTCAACTCCAAAAGCAGATTTGAATTCAGGAAAGGTGCGAGCCTAATTCTACATAAACAGTTTTCAAATCGGGGAGGAAAAAAAAAATTTCAAATTTTTACATGGGTTGCATTGGAATTCCTGACCACCTCGAAGAGCGATAGAAAAATTCCATTTTCTCGAAAACCATAAGTCGCAGCTCAACTCCAAAAGCAGATTTGAATTAAGGAAAGGTCCGAGCTTAATTCTACATAAACAGTTTTCAAATCGGGGAGGAAAAAAAAAATTTCAAATTTTTACATGGGTTGCATTGGAATTCCTGACCACCTCGAAGAGCGATAGAAAAATTCCATTTTCTCGAAAACTATAAGTCGCAGCTCAACTCCAAAAGCAGATTTGAATTCAGGAAAGGTGCGAGCTTAATTCTACATAAACAGTTTTCAAATCGGGGAGGAAAAAAAAAATTTCAAATTTTTACATGGGTTGCATTGGAATTCCTGACCACCTCGAAGAGCGATAGAAAAATTCCATTTTCTCGAAAACTATAAGTCGCAGCTCAACTCCAAAAGCAGATTTGAATTCAGGAAAGGTGCGAGCTTAATTCTACATAAACAGTTTTCAAATCGGGGAGGAAAAAACAAATTTCAAATTTTTACAAGGGTTGCATTGGAATTCCTGACCACCTCGAAGAGCGATAGAAAAGTTCCATTTTCTCGAAAACTATAAGTCGCAGCTCAACTCCAAAAGCAGATTTGAATTCAGGAAAGGTGCGAGCTTAATTCTACATAAATAGTTTTCAAATCGGGGAGGAAAAAAAAATTTCAAATTTTTACAAGGGTTGCATTGGAATTCCGGACCACCTCGAAGAGCGATAGAAAAGTTCCATTTTCTCGAAAACTATAAGTCGCAGCTCAACTCCAAAAGCAGATTTGAATTCAGGAAAGGTGCGAGCTTAATTCTACATAAACAGTTTTCAAATCGGGGAGGAAAAAAAAAATTTCAAATTTTTACATGGGTTGCATTGGAATTCCTGACCACCTCGAAGAGCGATAGAAAAATTCCATTTTCTCGAAAACTATAAGTCGCAGCTCAACTCCAAAAGCAGATTTGAATTCAGGAAAGGTGCGAGCTTAATTCTACATAAACAGTTTTCAAATCGGGGAGGAAAAAACAAATTTCAAATTTTTACAAGGGTTGCATTGGAATTCCTGACCACCTCGAAGAGCGATAGAAAAATTCCATTTTCTCGTAAACTATAAGTCGCAGCTCAACTCCAAAAGCAGATTTGAATTCAGGAAAGGTGCGAGCTTAATTCTACATAAATAGTTTTCAAATCGGGGAGGAAAAAAAAAATTTCAAATTTTTACAAGGGTTGCATTCGAATTCCTGACCACCTCGAAGAGCGATAGAAAAATTCCATTTTCTCGAAAACTATAAGTCGCAGCTCAACTCCAAAAGCAGATTTGAATTCAGGAAAGGTGCGAGCTTAATTCTACATAAACAGTTTTCAAATCGGGGAGGAAAAAAAAAATTTCAAATTTTTACATGGGTTGCATTGGAATTCCTGACCACCTCGAAGAGCGATAGAAAAATTCCATTTTCTCGAAAACTATAAGTCGCAGCTCAACTCCAAAAGCAGATTTGAATTCAGGAAAGGTGCGAGCTTAATTCTACATAAACAGTTTTCAAATCGGGGAGGAAAAAAAAAATTTCAAATTTTTACATGGGTTGCATTGGAATTCCTGACCACCTCGAAGAGCGATAGAAAAATTCCATTTTCTCGAAAACTATAAGTCGCAGCTCAACTCCAAAAGCAGATTTGAATTCAGGAAAGGTGCGAGTTTAATTCTACATAAACAGTTTTCAAATCGGGGAGGAAAAAAAAAATTTCAAATTTTTACATGGGTTGCATTGGAATTCCTGACCACCTCGAAGAGCGATAGAAAAATTCCATTTTCTCGAAAACTATAAGTCGCAGCTCAACTCCAAAAGCAGATTTGAATTCAGGAAAGGTGCGAGCTTAATTCTACATAAACAGTTTTCAAATCGGGGAGGAAAAAAAAAATTTCAAATTTTTACATGGGTTGCATTGGAATTCCTGACCACCTCGAAGAGCGATAGAAAAATTCAATTTTCTCGAAAACTATAAGTCGCAGCTCAACTCCAAAAGCAGATTTGAATTCAGGAAAGGTGCGAGCTTAATTCTACATAAACAGTTTTCAAATCGGGGAGGAAAAAAAAAATTTCAAATTTTTACAAAGGTTGCATTGGAATTCCTGACCACCTCGAAGAGCGATAGAAAAATTCCATTTTCTCGAAAACTATAAGTCGCAGCTCAACTCCAAAAGCAGATTTGAATTCAGGAAAGGTGCTAGCTTAATTCTACATAAACAGTTTTCAAATCGGGGAGGAAAAAAAAAATTTCAAATTTTTACAAGGGTTGCATTGGAATTCCTGACCACCTCGAAGAGCGATAGAAAAATTCCATTTACTCGAAAACTATAAGTCGCAGCTCAACTCCAAAAGCAGATTTGAATTCAGGAAAGGTGCTAGCTTAATTCTACATAAACAGTTTTCAAATCCTGGAGGAAAAAAAAAATTTCAAATTTTTACAGGGGTTGCATTGGAATTCCTGACCACCTCGAAGAGCGATAGAAAAATTCCATTTTCTCGAAAACTATAAGTCGCAGCTCAACTCCAAAAGCAGATTTGAATTCAGGAAAGGTGCGAGCTTAATTCTACATAAACAGTTTTCAAATCGGGGAGGAAAAAAAAAATTTCAAATTTTTACATGGGTTGCATTGGAATTCCTGACCACCTCGAAGAGCGATAGAAAAATTCCATTTTCTCGAAAACTATAAGTCGCAGCTCAACTCCAAAAGCAGATTTGAATTCAGGAAAGGTGCGAGCTTAATTCTACATAAATAGTTTTCAAATCGGGGAGGAAAAAAAAAATTTCAAATTTTTACATGGGTTGCATTGGAATTCCTGACCACCTCGAAGAGCGATAGAAAAATTCCATTTTCTCGAAAACTATAAGTCGCAGCTCAACTCCAAAAGCAGATTTGAATTCAGGAAAGGTGCGAGCTTAATTCTACATAAACAGTTTTCAAATCCTGGAGGAAAAAAAAAATTTCAAATTTTTACATGGGTTGCATTGGAATTCCTGACCACCTCGAAGAGCGATAGAAAAATTCCATTTTCTCGAAAACTATAAGTGGCAGCTCAACTCCAAAAGCAGATTTGAATTCAGGAAAGGTGATAGCTTAATTCTACATAAACAGTTTTCAAATCGGGGAGGAAAAAAAAAATTTCAAATTTTTACAGGGGTTGCATTGGAATTCCTGACCACCTCGAAGAGCGATAGAAAAATTCCATTTTCTCGAAAACTATAAGTCGCAGCTCAACTCCAAAAGCAGATTTGAATTCAGGAAAGGTGCGAGCTTAATTCTACATAAACAGTTTTCAAATCGGGGAGGAAAAAAAATTTTATATTTTTACAGGGGTTGCATTGGAATTCCTGACCACCTCGAAGAGCGATAGAAAAATTCCATTTTCTCGAAAACTATAAGTCGCAGCTCAACTCCAAAAGCAGATTTGAATTCAGGAAAGGTGCTAGCTTAATTCTACATAAACAGTTTTCAAATCGGGGAGGAAAAAAAAAATTTCAAATTTTTACAAGGGTTGCATTGGAATTCCTGACCACCTCGAAGAGCGATAGAAAAATTCCATTTTCTCGAAAACTATAAGTCGCAGCTCAACTCCAAAAGCAGATTTGAATTCAGGAAAGGTGCTAGCTTAATTCTACATAAACAGTTTTCAAATCCTGGAGGAAAAAAAAAATTTCAAATTTTTACAGGGGTTGCATTGGAATTCCTGACCACCTCGAAGAGCGATAGAAAAATTCCATTTTCTCGAAAACTATAAGTCGCAGCTCAACTCCAAAAGCAGATTTGAATTCAGGAAAGGTGCGAGCTTAATTCTACATAAACAGTTTTCAAATCGGGGAGGAAAAAAAAAATTTCAAATTTTTACATGGGTTGCATTGGAATTCCTGACCACCTCGAAGAGCGATAGAAAAATTCCATTTTCTCGAAAACTATAAGTCGCAGCTCAACTCCAAAAGCAGATTTGAATTCAGGAAAGGTGCGAGCTTAATTCTACATAAACAGTTTTCAAATCGGGGAGGAAAAAAAAAATTTCAAATTTTTACATGGGTTGCATTGGAATTCCTGACCACCTCGAAGAGCGATAGAAAAATTCCATTTTCTCGAATACTATAAGTCGCAGCTCAACTCCAAAAGCAGATTTGAATTCAGGAAAGGTGCGAGCTTAATTCTACATAAATAGTTTTCAAATCGGGGAGGAAAAAAAAAATTTCAAATTTTTACATGGGTTGCATTGGAATTCCTGACCACCTCGAAGAGCGATAGAAAAATTCCATTTTCTCGAAAACTATAAGTCGCAGCTCAACTCCAAAAGCAGATTTGAATTCAGGAAAGGTGCGAGCTTAATTCTACATAAACAGTTTTCAAATCGGGGAGGAAAAAAAAAATTTCAAATTTTTACATGGGTTGCATTGGAATTCCTGACCACCTCGAAGAGCGATAGAAAAATTCCATTTTCTCGAAAACTATAAGTCGCAGCTCAACTCCAAAAGCAGATTTGAATTCAGGAAAGGTGATAGCTTAATTCTACATAAACAGTTTTCAAATCGGGGAGGAAAAAAAAAATTTCAAATTTTTACATGGGTTGCATTGGAATTCCTGACCACCTCGAAGAGCGATAGAAAAATTCCATTTTCTCGAAAACTATAAGTCGCAGCTCAACTCCAAAAGCAGATTTGAATTCAGGAAAGGTGCGAGCTTAATTCTACATAAACAGTTTTCAAATCGGGGAGGAAAAAAGAAATTTAAAATTTTTACAGGGGTTGCATTGGAATTCCTGACCACCTCGAAGAGCGATAGAAAAATTCCATTTTCTCGTAAACTATAAGTCGCAGCTCAACTCCAAAAGCAGATTTGAATTCAGGAAAGGTGCGAGCTTAATTCTACATAAATAGTTTTCAAATCGGGGAGGAAAAAAAAAATTTCAAATTTTTACAAGGGTTGCATTGGAATTCCTGACCACCTCGAAGAGCGATAGAAAAGTTCCATTTTCTCGAAAACTATAAGTCGCAGCTCAACTCCAAAAGCAGATTTGAATTCAGGAAAGGTGCGAGCTTAATTCTACATAAACAGTTTTCAAATCGGGGTGGAAAAAAAAAATTTCAAATTTTTACAAGGGTTGCATTCGAATTCCTGACCACCTCGAAGAGCGATAGAAAAATTCCATTTTCTCGAAAACTATAAGTCGCAGCTCAACTCCAAAAGCAGATTTGAATTCAGGAAAGGTGCGAGCTTAATTCTACATAAACAGTTTTCAAATCGGGGAGGAAAAAAAAAATTTCAAATTTTTACATGGGTTGCATTGGAATTCCTGACCACCTCGAAGAGCGATAGAAAAATTCCATTTTCTCGAAAACTATAAGTCGCAGCTCAACTCCAAAAGCAGATTTGAATTCAGGAAAGGTGCGAGCTTAATTCTACATAAACAGTTTTCAAATCGGGGTGGAAAAAAAAATTTCAAATTTTTACAAGGGTTGCATTCGAATTCCTGACCACCTCGAAGAGCGATAGAAAAATTCCATTTTCTCGAAAACTATAAGTCGCAGCTCAACTCCAAAAGCAGACTTGAATTCAGGAAAGGTGCGAGCTTAATTCTACATAAACAGTTTTCAAATCGGGGAGGAAAAAAAAAATTTCAAATTTTTACATGGGTTGCATTGGAATTCCTGACCACCTCGAAGAGCGATAGAAAAATTCCATTTTCTCGAAAACTATAAGTCGCAGCTCAACTCCAAAAGCAGATTTGAATTCAGGAAAGGTGCGAGCTTAATTCTACATAAACAGTTTTCAAATCGGGGAGGAAAAAAAATTTCAAATTTTTACATGGGTTGCATTGGAATTCCTGACCACCTCGAAGAGCGATAGAAAAATTCCATTTTCTCGAAAACTATAAGTCGCAGCTCAACTCCAAAAGCAGATTTGAATTCAGGAAAGGTGCGAGCTTAATTCTACATAAACAGTTTTCAAATCGGGGAGGAAAAAAAAATTTCAAATTTTTACATGGGTTGCATTGGAATTCCTGACCACCTCGAAGAGCGATAGAAAAATTCCATTTTCTCGAAAACTATAAGTCGCAGCTCAACTCCAAAAGCAGATTTGAATTCAGAAAAGGTGCGAGCTTAATTCTACATAAACAGTTTTCAAATCGGGGAGGAAAAAAAAATTTCAAATTTTTACATGGGTTGCATTGGAATTCCTGACCACCTCGAAGAGCGATAGAAAAATTCCATTTTCTCGAAAACTATAAGTCGCAGCTCAACTCCAAAAGCAGATTTGAATTCAGGAAAGGTGCGAGCTTAATTCTACATAAACAGTTTTCAAATCGGGGAGGAAAAAAAAAATTTCAAATTTTTACATGGGTTGCATTGGAATTCCTGACCACCTCGAAGAGCGATAGAAAAATTCCATTTTCTCGAAAACTATAAGTCGCAGCTCAACTCCAAAAGCAGATTTGAATTCAGGAAAGGTGCGAGCTTAATTCTACATAAACAGTTTTCAAATCGGGGAGGAAAAAAAAATTTCAAATTTTTACATGGGTTGCATTGGAATTCCTGACCACCTCGAAGAGCGATAGAAAAATTCCATTTTCTCGAAAACTATAAGTCGCAGCTCAACTCCAAAAGCAGATTTGAATTCAGGAAAGGTGCGAGCTTAATTCTACATAAACAGTTTTCAAATCGGGGAGGAAAAAAAAAATTTCAAATTTTTACATGGGTTGCATTGGAATTCCTGACCACCTCGAAGAGCGATAGAAAAATTCCATTTTCTCGAAAACTATAAGTCGCAGCTCAACTCCAAAAGCAGATTTGAATTCAGGAAAGGTGCGAGCTTAATTCTACATAAACAGTTTTCAAATCGGGGAGGAAAAAAAATTTCAAATTTTTACATGGGTTGCATTGGAATTCCTGACCACCTCGAAGAGCGATAGAAAAATTCCATTTTCTCGAAAACTATAAGTCGCAGCTCAACTCCAAAAGCAGATTTGAATTCAGGAAAGGTGCGAGCTTAATTCTACATAAATAGTTTTCAAATCGGGGAGGAAAAAAAAAATTTCAAATTTTTACATGGGTTGCATTGGAATTCCTGACCACCTCGAAGAGCGATAGAAAAATTCCATTTTCTCGAAAACTATAAGTCGCAGCTCAACTCCAAAAGCAGATTTGAATTCAGGAAAGGTGCGAGCTTAATTCTACATAAACAGTTTTCAAATCGGGGAGGAAAAAAAAAATTTCAAATTTTTACATGGGTTGCATTGGAATTCCTGACCACCTCGAAGAGCGATAGAAAAATTCCATTTTCTCGAAAACTATAAGTCGCAGCTCAACTCCAAAAGCAGATTTGAATTCAGAAAAGGTGCGAGCTTAATTCTACATAAACAGTTTTCAAATCGGGGAGGAAAAAAAAAATTTCAAATTTTTACATGGGTTGCATTGGAATTCCTGACCACCTCGAAGAGCGATAGAAAAATTCCATTTTCTCGAAAACTATAAGTCGCAGCTCAACTCCAAAAGCAGATTTGAATTCAGGAAAGGTGCGAGCTTAATTCTACATAAACAGTTTTCAAATCGGGGAGGAAAAAAAAAATTTCAAATTTTTACATGGGTTGCATTGGAATTCCTGACCACCTCGAAGAGCGATAGAAAAATTCCATTTTCTCGAAAACTATAAGTCGCAGCTCAACTCCAAAAGCAGATTTGAATTCAGGAAAGGTGCGAGCTTAATTCTACATAAACAGTTTTCAAATCGGGGAGGAAAAAAAAATTTCAAATTTTTACATGGGTTGCATTGGAATTCCTGACCACCTCGAAGAGCGATAGAAAAATTCCATTTTCTCGAAAACTATAAGTCGCAGCTCAACTCCAAAAGCAGATTTGAATTCAGGAAAGGTGCGAGCTTAATTCTACATAAACAGTTTTCAAATCGGGGAGGAAAAAAAAAATTTCAAATTTTTACATGGGTTGCATTGGAATTCCTGACCACCTCGAAGAGCGATAGAAAAATTCCATTTTCTCGAAAACTATAAGTCGCAGCTCAACTCCAAAAGCAGATTTGAATTCAGGAAAGGTGCGAGCTTAATTCTACATAAACAGTTTTCAAATCGGGGAGGAAAAAAAAAATTTCAAATTTTTACAAGGATTGCATTGGAATTCCTGACCACCTCGAAGAGCGATAGAAAAATTCCATTTTCTCGAAAACCATAAGTCGCAGCTCAACTCCAAAAGCAGATTTGAATTCAGGAAAGGTCCGAGCTTAATTCTACATAAACAGTTTTCAAATCGGGGAGGAAAAAAAAAATTTCAAATTTTTACATGGGTTGCATTGGAATTCCTGACCACCTCGAAGAGCGATAGAAAAATTCCATTTTCTCGAAAACTATAAGTCGCAGCTCAACTCCAAAAGCAGATTTGAATTCAGGAAAGGTGCGAGCTTAATTCTACATAAACAGTTTTCAAATCGGGGAGGAAAAAAAAATTTCAAATTTTTACATGGGTTGCATTGGAATTCCTGACCACCTCGAAGAGCGATAGAAAAATTCCATTTTCTCGAAAACTATAAGTCGCAGCTCAACTCCAAAAGCAGATTTGAATTCAGGAAAGGTGCGAGCTTAATTCTACATAAACAGTTTTCAAATCGGGGAGGAAAAAAAAAATTTCAAATTTTTACATGGGTTGCATTGGAATTCCTGACCACCTCGAAGAGCGATAGAAAAATTCCATTTTCTCGAAAACTATAAGTCGCAGCTCAACTCCAAAAGCAGATTTGAATTCAGGAAAGGTGCGAGCTTAATTCTACATAAACAGTTTTCAAATCGGGGAGGAAAAAAAAAATTTCAAATTTTTACATGGGTTGCATTGGAATTCCTGACCACCTCGAAGAGCGATAGAAAAATTCCATTTTCTCGAAAACTATAAGTCGCAGCTCAACTCCAAAAGCAGATTTGAATTCAGGAAAGGTGCTAGCTTAATTCTACATAAACAGTTTTCAAATCCTGGAGGAAAAAAAAAAGTTAAAATTTTTACAGGGGTTGCATTGGAATTCCTGACCACCTCGAAGAGCGATAGAAAAATTCCATTTTCTCGAAAACTATAAGTCGCAGCTCAACTCCAAAAGCAGATTTGAATTCAGGAAAGCTGCGAGCTTAATTCTACATAAACAGTTTTCAAATCGGGGAGGAAAAAAAAAATTTCAAATTTTTACATGGGTTGCATTGGAATTCCTGACCACCTCGAAGAGCGATAGAAAAATTCAATTTTCTCGAAAACTATAAGTCGCAGCTCAACTCCAAAAGCAGATTTGAATTCAGGAAAGGTGCGAGCTTAATTCTACATAAACAGTTTTCAAATCGGGGAGGAAAAAAAAAATTTCAAATTTTTACAAGGGTTGCATTGGAATTCCTGACCACCTCGAAGAGCGATAGAAAAATTCCATTTTCTCGTAAACTATAAGTCGCAGCTCAACTCCAAAAGCAGATTTGAATTCAGGAAAGGTGCGAGCTTAATTCTACATAAACAGTTTTCAAATCGGGGAGGAAAAAAAAAATTTCAAATTTTTACAAGGGTTGCATTGGAATTCCTGACCACCTCGAAGAGCGATAGAAAAATTCCATTTTCTCGAAAACTATAAGTCGCAGCTCAACTCCAAAAGCAGATTTGAATTCAGGAAAGGTGCTGGCTTAATTCTACATAAACAGTTTTCAAATCCTGGAGGAAAAAAAAAATTTCAAATTTTTACAGGGGTTGCATTGGAATTCCTGACCACCTCGAAGAGCGATAGAAAAATTCCATTTTCTCGAAAACTATAAGTCGCAGCTCAACTCCAAAAGCAGATTTGAATTCAGGAAAGCTGCGAGCTTAATTCTACATAAACAGTTTTCAAATCGGGGAGGAAAAAAAAAATTTCAAATTTTTACATGGGTTGCATTGGAATTCCTGACCACCTCGAAGAGCGATAGAAAAATTCCATTTTCTCGAAAACTATAAGTCGCAGCTCAACTCCAAAAGCAGATTTGAATTCAGGAAAGGTGCGAGCTTAATTCTACATAAATAGTTTTCAAATCGGGGAGGAAAAAAAAAATTTCAAATTTTTACATGGGTTGCATTGGAATTCCTGACCACCTCGAAGAGCGATAGAAAAATTCCATTTTCTCGAAAACTATAAGTCGCAGCTCAACTCCAAAAGCAGATTTGAATTCAGGAAAGGTGCGAGCTTAATTCTACATAAACAGTTTTCAAATCGGGGAGGAAAAAAAAAATTTCAAATTTTTACATGGGTTGCATTGGAATTCCTGACCACCTCGAAGAGCGATAGAAAAATTCCATTTTCTCGAAAACTATAAGTCGCAGCTCAACTCCAAAAGCAGATTTGAATTCAGGAAAGGTGCGAGCTTAATTCTACATAAACAGTTTTCAAATCGGGGAGGAAAAAAAAATTTCAAATTTTTACATGGGTTGCATTGGAATTCCTGACCACCTCGAAGAGCGATAGAAAAATTCCATTTTCTCGAAAACTATAAGTCGCAGCTAACTCCAAAAGCAGATTTGAATTCAGGAAAGGTGCGAGCTTAATTCTACATAAACAGTTTTCAAATCGGGGAGGAAAAAAAAAATTTCAAATTTTTACAAGGGTTGCATTGGAATTCCTGACCACCTCGAAGAGCGATAGAAAAGTTCCATTTTCTCAAAACTATAAGTCGCAGCTCAACTCCAAAAGCAGATTTGAATTCAGGAAAGGTGCGAGCTTAATTATACATAAACAGTTTTCAAATCGGGGAGGAAAAAAAAAATTTCAAATTTTTACATGGGTTGCATTGGAATTCCTGACCACCTCGAAGAGCGATAGAAAAATTCCATTTTCTCGAAAACTATAAGTCGCAGCTCAACTCCAAAAGCAGATTTGAATTCAGGAAAGGTGCGAGCTTAATTCTACATAAACAGTTTTCAAATCGGGGAGGAAAAAAAAAATTTCAAATTTTTACATGGGTTGCATTGGAATTCCTGACCACCTCGAAGAGCGATAGAAAAATTCCATTTTCTCGAAAACTATAAGTCGCAGCTCAACTCCAAAAGCAGATTTGAATTCAGGAAAGGTGCGAGCTTAATTCTACATAAACAGTTTTCAAATCGGGGAGGAAAAAAAAATTTTAAATTTTTACAAGGATTGCATTGGAATTCCTGACCACCTCGAAGAGCGATAGAAAAATTCCATTTTCTCGAAAACCATAAGTCGCAGCTCAACTCCAAAAGCAGATTTGAATTCAGGAAAGGTCCGAGCTTAATTCTACATAAACAGTTTTCAAATCGGGGAGGAAAAAAAAAATTTCAAATTTTTACATGGGTTGCATTGGAATTCCTGACCACCTCGAAGAGCGATAGAAAAATTCCATTTTCTCGAAAACTATAAGTCGCAGCTCAACTCCAAAAGCAGATTTGAATTCAGGAAAGGTGCGAGCTTAATTCTACATAAACAGTTTTCAAATCGGGGAGGAAAAAAAAAATTTCAAATTTTTACATGGGTTGCATTGGAATTCCTGACCACCTCGAAGAGCGATAGAAAAATTCCATTTTCTCGAAAACTATAAGTCGCAGCTCAACTCCAAAAGCAGATTTGAATTCAGGAAAGGTGCGAGCTTAATTCTACATAAACAGTTTTCAAATCGGGGAGGAAAAAAAAAATTTCAAATTTTTACATGGGTTGCATTGGAATTCCTGACCACCTCGAAGAGCGATAGAAAAATTCCATTTTCTCGAAAACTATAAGTCGCAGCTCAACTCCAAAAGCAGATTTGAATTCAGGAAAGGTGCTAGCTTAATTCTACATAAACAGTTTTCAAATCCTGGAGGAAAAAAAAAATTTCAAATTTTTACAGGGGTTGCATTGGAATTCCTGACCACCTCGAAGAGCGATAGAAAAATTCCATTTTCTCGAAAACTATAAGTCGCAGCTCAACTCCAAAAGCAGATTTGAATTCAGGAAAGCTGCGAGCTTAATTCTACATAAACAGTTTTCAAATCGGGGAGGAAAAAAAAAATTTCAAATTTTTACATGGGTTGCATTGGAATTCCTGACCACCTCGAAGAGCGATAGAAAAATTCAATTTTCTCGAAAACTATAAGTCGCAGCTCAACTCCAAAAGCAGATTTGAATTCAGGAAAGGTGCGAGCTTAATTCTACATAAACAGTTTTCAAATCGGGGAGGAAAAAAAAAATTTCAAATTTTTACAAGGGTTGCATTGGAATTCCTGACCACCTCGAAGAGCGATAGAAAAATTCCATTTTCTCGTAAACTATAAGTCGCAGCTCAACTCCAAAAGCAGATTTGAATTCAGGAAAGGTGCGAGCTTAATTCTACATAAACAGTTTTCAAATCGGGGAGGAAAAAAAAAATTTCAAATTTTTACAAGGGTTGCATTGGAATTCCTGACCACCTCGAAGAGCGATAGAAAAATTCCATTTTCTCGAAAACTATAAGTCGCAGCTCAACTCCAAAAGCAGATTTGAATTCAGGAAAGGTGCTAGCTTAATTCTACATAAACAGTTTTCAAATCGGGGAGGAAAAAAAAAATTTCAAATTTTTACATGGGTTGCATTGGAATTCCTGACCACCTCGAAGAGCGATAGAAAAATTCCATTTTCTCGAAAACTATAAGTCGCAGCTCAACTCCAAAAGCAGATTTGAATTCAGGAAAGGTGCTAGCTTAATTCTACATAAACAGTTTTCAAATCCTGGAGGAAAAAAAAAATTTCAAATTTTTACAGGGGCTGCATTGGAATTCCTGACCACCTCGAAGAGCGATAGAAAAATTCCATTTTCTCGAAAACTATAAGTCGCAGCTCAACTCCAAAAGCAGATTTGAATTCAGGAAAGCTGCGAGCTTAATTCTACATAAACAGTTTTCAAATCGGGGAGGAAAAAAAAAATTTCAAATTTTTACATGGGTTGCATTGGAATTCCTGACCACCTCGAAGAGCGATAGAAAAATTCCATTTTCTCGAAAACTATAAGTCGCAGCTCAACTCCAAAAGCAGATTTGAATTCAGGAAAGGTGCGAGCTTAATTCTACATAAATAGTTTTCAAATCGGGGAGGAAAAAAAAAATTTCAAATTTTTACATGGGTTGCATTGGAATTCCTGACCACCTCGAAGAGCGATAGAAAAATTCAATTTTCTCGAAAACTATAAGGCGCAGCTCAACTCCAAAAGCAGATTTGAATTCAGGAAAGCTGCGAGCTTAATTCTACATAAACAGTTTTCAAATCGGGGAGGAAAAAAAAAATTTCAAATTTTTACATGGGTTGCATTGGAATTCCTGACCACCTCGAAGAGCGATAGAAAAATTCAATTTTCTCGAAAACTATAAGTCGCAGCTCAACTCCAAAAGCAGATTTGAATTCAGGAAAGGTGCGAGCTTAATTCTACATAAACAGTTTTCAAATCGGGGAGGAAAAAAAAAATTTCAAATTTTTACAAGGGTTGCATTGGAATTCCTGACCACCTCGAAGAGCGATAGAAAAATTCCATTTTCTCGTAAACTATAAGTCGCAGCTCAACTCCAAAAGCAGATTTGAATTCAGGAAAGGTGCGAGCTTAATTCTACATAAACAGTTTTCAAATCGGGGAGGAAAAAAAAAATTTCAAATTTTTACAAGGGTTGCATTGGAATTCCTGACCACCTCGAAGAGCGATAGAAAAATTCCATTTTCTCGAAAACTATAAGTCGCAGCTCAACTCCAAAAGCAGATTTGAATTCAGGAAAGGTGCTAGCTTAATTCTACATAAACAGTTTTCAAATCGGGGAGGAAAAAAAAAATTTCAAATTTTTACATGGGTTGCATTGGAATTCCTGACCACCTCGAAGAGCGATAGAAAAATTCCATTTTCTCGAAAACTATAAGTCGCAGCTCAACTCCAAAAGCAGATTTGAATTCAGGAAAGGTGCTAGCTTAATTCTACATAAACAGTTTTCAAATCCTGGAGGAAAAAAAAAATTTCAAATTTTTACAGGGGCTGCATTGGAATTCCTGACCACCTCGAAGAGCGATAGAAAAATTCCATTTTCTCGAAAACTATAAGTCGCAGCTCAACTCCAAAAGCAGATTTGAATTCAGGAAAGCTGCGAGCTTAATTCTACATAAACAGTTTTCAAATCGGGGAGGAAAAAAAAAATTTCAAATTTTTACATGGGTTGCATTGGAATTCCTGACCACCTCGAAGAGCGATAGAAAAATTCCATTTTCTCGAAAACTATAAGTCGCAGCTCAACTCCAAAAGCAGATTTGAATTCAGGAAAGGTGCGAGCTTAATTCTACATAAATAGTTTTCAAATCGGGGAGGAAAAAAAAAATTTCAAATTTTTACATGGGTTGCATTGGAATTCCTGACCACCTCGAAGAGCGATAGAAAAATTCCATTTTCTCGAAAACTATAAGTCGCAGCTCAACTCCAAAAGCAGATTTGAATTCAGGAAAGGTGCGAGCTTAATTCTACATAAACAGTTTTCAAATCGGGGAGGAAAAAAAAAATTTCAAATTTTTACATGGGTTGCATTGGAATTCCTGACCACCTCGAAGAGCGATAGAAAAATTCCATTTTCTCGAAAACTATAAGTCGCAGCTCAACTCCAAAAGCAGATTTGAATTCAGGAAAGGTGCGAGCTTAATTCTACATAAACAGTTTTCAAATCGGGGAGGAAAAAAAAATTTCAAATTTTTACATGGGTTGCATTGGAATTCCTGACCACCTCGAAGAGCGATAGAAAAATTCCATTTTCTCGAAAACTATAAGTCGCAGCTCAACTCCAAAAGCAGATTTGAATTCAGGAAAGGTGTGAGCTTAATTCTACATAAACAGTTTTCAAATCGGGGAGGAAAAAAAAAATTTCAAATTTTTACATGGGTTGCATTGGAATTCCTGACCACCTCGAAGAGCGATAGAAAAATTCAATTTTCTCGAAAACTATAAGTCGCAGCTCAACTCCAAAAGCAGATTTGAATTCAGGAAAGGTCCGAGCTTAATTCTACATAAACAGTTTTCAAATCGGGGAGGAAAAAAAAAATTTAAAATTTTTACATGGGTTGCATTGGAATTCCTGACCACCTCGAAGAGCGATAGAAAAATTCCATTTCCTCGAAAACTATAAGTCGCAGCTCAACTCCAAAAGCAGATTTGAATTCAGGAAAGGTGCGAGCTTAATTCTACATAAACAGTTTTCAAATCGGGGAGGAAAAAAAAAATTTAAAATTTTTACATGGGTTGCATTGGAATTCCTGACCACCTCGAAGAGCGATAGAAAAATTCAATTTTCTCGAAAACTATAAGTCGCAGCTCAACTCCAAAAGCAGATTTGAATTCAGGAAAGGTGCGAGCTTAATTCTACATAAACAGTTTTCAAATCGGGGAGGAAAAAAAAAATTTCAAATTTTTACAAGGGTTGCATTGGAATTCCTGACCACCTCGAAGAGCGATAGAAAAATTCCATTTTCTCGTAAACTATAAGTCGCAGCTCAACTCCAAAAGCAGATTTGAATTCAGGAAAGGTGCGAGCTTAATTCTACATAAACAGTTTTCAAATCGGGGAGGAAAAAAAAAATTTCAAATTTTTACAGGGGTTGCATTGGAATTCCTGACCACCTCGAAGAGCGATAGAAAAATTCCATTTTCTCGAAAACTATAAGTCGCAGCTCAACTCCAAAAGCAGATTTGAATTCAGGAAAGGTGCGAGCTTAATTCTACATAAACAGTTTTCAAATCGGGGAGGAAAAAAAAAATTTAAAATTTTTACATGGGTTGCATTGGAATTCCTGACCACCTCGAAGAGCGATAGAAAAATTCAATTTTCTCGAAAACTATAAGTCGCAGCTCAACTCCAAAAGCAGATTTGAATTCAGGAAAGCTGCGAGCTTAATTCTACATAAACAGTTTTCAAATCGGGGAGGAAAAAAAAAATTTCAAATTTTTACATGGGTTGCATTGGAATTCCTGACCACCTCGAAGAGCGATAGAAAAATTCAATTTTCTCGAAAACTATAAGTCGCAGCTCAACTCCAAAAGCAGATTTGAATTCAGGAAAGGTGCGAGCTTAATTCTACATAAACAGTTTTCAAATCGGGGAGGAAAAAAAAAATTTCAAATTTTTACAAGGGTTGCATTGGAATTCCTGACCACCTCGAAGAGCGATAGAAAAATTCCATTTTCTCGTAAACTATAAGTCGCAGCTCAACTCCAAAAGCAGATTTGAATTCAGGAAAGGTGCGAGCTTAATTCTACATAAACAGTTTTCAAATCGGGGAGGAAAAAAAAAATTTCAAATTTTTACATGGGTTGCATTGGAATTCCTGACCACCTCGAAGAGCGATAGAAAAATTCAATTTTCTCGAAAACTATAAGTCGCAGCTCAACTCCAAAAGCAGATTTGAATTCAGGAAAGCTGCGAGCTTAATTCTACATAAACAGTTTTCAAATCGGGGAGGAAAAAAAAAATTTCAAATTTTTACATGGGTTGCATTGGAATTCCTGACCACCTCGAAGAGCGATAGAAAAATTCAATTTTCTCGAAAACTATAAGTCGCAGCTCAACTCCAAAAGCAGATTTGAATTCAGGAAAGGTGCGAGCTTAATTCTACATAAACAGTTTTCAAATCGGGGAGGAAAAAAAAAATTTCAAATTTTTACAAGGGTTGCATTGGAATTCCTGACCACCTCGAAGAGCGATAGAAAAATTCCATTTTCTCGTAAACTATAAGTCGCAGCTCAACTCCAAAAGCAGATTTGAATTCAGGAAAGGTGCGAGCTTAATTCTACATAAACAGTTTTCAAATCGGGGAGGAAAAAAAAAATTTCAAATTTTTACAAGGGTTGCATTGGAATTCCTGACCACCTCGAAGAGCGATAGAAAAATTCCATTTTCTCGAAAACTATAAGTCGCAGCTCAACTCCAAAAGCAGATTTGAATTCAGGAAAGGTGCTAGCTTAATTCTACATAAACAGTTTTCAAATCGGGGAGGAAAAAAAAAATTTCAAATTTTTACATGGGTTGCATTGGAATTCCTGACCACCTCGAAGAGCGATAGAAAAATTCCATTTTCTCGAAAACTATAAGTCGCAGCTCAACTCCAAAAGCAGATTTGAATTCAGGAAAGGTGCTAGCTTAATTCTACATAAACAGTTTTCAAATCCTGGAGGAAAAAAAAAATTTCAAATTTTTACAGGGGCTGCATTGGAATTCCTGACCACCTCGAAGAGCGATAGAAAAATTCCATTTTCTCGAAAACTATAAGTCGCAGCTCAACTCCAAAAGCAGATTTGAATTCAGGAAAGGTGCGAGCTTAATTCTACATAAACAGTTTTCAAATCGGGGAGGAAAAAAAAAATTTCAAATTTTTACATGGGTTGCATTGGAATTCCTGACCACCTCGAAGAGCGATAGAAAAATTCCATTTTCTCGAAAACTATAAGTCGCAGCTCAACTCCAAAAGCAGATTTGAATTCAGGAAAGGTGCGAGCTTAATTCTACATAAATAGTTTTCAAATCGGGGAGGAAAAAAAAAATTTCAAATTTTTACATGGGTTGCATTGGAATTCCTGACCACCTCGAAGAGCGATAGAAAAATTCCATTTTCTCGAAAACTATAAGTCGCAGCTCAACTCCAAAAGCAGATTTGAATTCAGGAAAGGTGCGAGCTTAATTCTACATAAACAGTTTTCAAATCGGGGAGGAAAAAAAAAATTTCAAATTTTTACATGGGTTGCATTGGAATTCCTGACCACCTCGAAGAGCGATAGAAAAATTCCATTTTCTCGAAAACTATAAGTCGCAGCTCAACTCCAAAAGCAGATTTGAATTCAGGAAAGGTGCGAGCTTAATTCTACATAAACAGTTTTCAAATCGGGGAGGAAAAAAAAATTTCAAATTTTTACATGGGTTGCATTGGAATTCCTGACCACCTCGAAGAGCGATAGAAAAATTCCATTTTCTCGAAAACTATAAGTCGCAGCTCAACTCCAAAAGCAGATTTGAATTCAGGAAAGGTGCGAGCTTAATTCTACATAAACAGTTTTCAAATCGGGGAGGAAAAAAAAAATTTCAAATTTTTACATGGGTTGCATTGGAATTCCTGACCACCTCGAAGAGCGATAGAAAAATTCAATTTTCTCGAAAACTATAAGTCGCAGCTCAACTCCAAAAGCAGATTTGAATTCAGGAAAGGTCCGAGCTTAATTCTACATAAACAGTTTTCAAATCGGGGAGGAAAAAAAAAATTTAAAATTTTTACATGGGTTGCATTGGAATTCCTGACCACCTCGAAGAGCGATAGAAAAATTCCATTTCCTCGAAAACTATAAGTCGCAGCTCAACTCCAAAAGCAGATTTGAATTCAGGAAAGGTGCGAGCTTAATTCTACATAAACAGTTTTCAAATCGGGGAGGAAAAAAAAAATTTAAAATTTTTACATGGGTTGCATTGGAATTCCTGACCACCTCGAAGAGCGATAGAAAAATTCAATTTTCTCGAAAACTATAAGTCGCAGCTCAACTCCAAAAGCAGATTTGAATTCAGGAAAGGTGCGAGCTTAATTCTACATAAACAGTTTTCAAATCGGGGAGGAAAAAAAAAATTTCAAATTTTTACAAGGGTTGCATTGGAATTCCTGACCACCTCGAAGAGCGATAGAAAAATTCCATTTTCTCGTAAACTATAAGTCGCAGCTCAACTCCAAAAGCAGATTTGAATTCAGGAAAGGTGCGAGCTTAATTCTACATAAACAGTTTTCAAATCGGGGAGGAAAAAAAAAATTTCAAATTTTTACAGGGGTTGCATTGGAATTCCTGACCACCTCGAAGAGCGATAGAAAAATTCCATTTTCTCGAAAACTATAAGTCGCAGCTCAACTCCAAAAGCAGATTTGAATTCAGGAAAGGTGCGAGCTTAATTCTACATAAACAGTTTTCAAATCGGGGAGGAAAAAAAAAATTTCAAATTTTTACATGGGTTGCATTGGAATTCCTGACCACCTCGAAGAGCGATAGAAAAATTCCATTTTCTCGAAAACTATAAGTCGCAGCTCAACTCCAAAAGCAGATTTGAATTCAGGAAAGGTGCTAGCTTAATTCTACATAAACAGTTTTCAAATCGGGGAGGAAAAAAAAAATTTCAAATTTTTACAAGGGTTGCATTGGAATTCCTGACCACCTCGAAGAGCGATAGAAAAATTCCATTTTCTCGAAAACTATAAGTCGCAGCTCAACTCCAAAAGCAGATTTGAATTCAGGAAAGGTGCGAGCTTAATTCTACATAAACAGTTTTCAAATCGGGGAGGAAAAAAAAAATTTCAAATTTTTACATGGGTTGCATTGGAATTCCTGACCACCTCGAAGAGCGATAGAAAAATTCCATTTTCTCGAAAACTATAAGTCGCAGCTCAACTCCAAAAGCAGATTTGAATTCAGGAAAGGTGCGAGCTTAATTCTACATAAACAGTTTTCAAATCGGGGAGGAAAAAAAAATTTCAAATTTTTACATGGGTTGCATTGGAATTCCTGACCACCTCGAAGAGCGATAGAAAAATTCCATTTTCTCGAAAACTATAAGTCGCAGGTCAACTCCAAAAGCAGATTTGAATTCAGGAAAGGTGCGAGCTTAATTCTACATAAACAGTTTTCAAATCGGGGAGGAAAAAAAAATTTCAAATTTTTACATGGGTTGCATTGGAATTCCTGACCACCTCGAAGAGCGATAGAAAAATTCCATTTTCTCGAAAACTATAAGTCGCAGCTCAACTCCAAAAGCAGATTTGAATTCAGGAAAGGTGCGAGCTTAATTCTACATAAACAGTTTTCAAATCGGGGAGGAAAAAAAAAATTTCAAATTTTTACAAGGGTTGCATTGGAATTCCTGACCACCTCGAAGAGCGATAGAAAAATTCCATTTTCTCGAAAACTATAAGTCGCAGCTCAACTCCAAAAGCAGATTTGAATTCAGGAAAGGTGCGAGCTTAATTCTACATAAACAGTTTTCAAATCGGGGAGGAAAAAAAAAATTTCAAATTTTTACATGGGTTGCATTGGAATTCCTGACCACCTCGAAGAGCGATAGAAAAATTCCATTTTCTCGAAAACTATAAGTCGCAGCTCAACTCCAAAAGCAGATTTGAATTCAGGAAAGGTGCGAGCTTAATTCTACATAAACAGTTTTCAAATCGGGGAGGAAAAAAAAATTTCAAATTTTTACATGGGTTGCATTGGAATTCCTGACCACCTCGAAGAGCGATAGAAAAATTCCATTTTCTCGAAAACTATAAGTCGCAGGTCAACTCCAAAAGCAGATTTGAATTCAGGAAAGGTGCGAGCTTAATTCTACATAAACAGTTTTCAAATCGGGGAGGAAAAAAAAAATTTCAAATTTTTACAAGGGTTGCATTGGAATTCCTGACCACCTCGAAGAGCGATAGAAAAATTCCATTTTCTCGAAAACTATAAGTCGCAGCTCAACTCCAAAAGCAGATTTGAATTCAGGAAAGGTGCGAGCTTAATTCTACATAAACAGTTTTCAAATCGGGGAGGAAAAAAAAAATTTCAAATTTTTACATGGGTTGCATTGGAATTCCTGACCACCTCGAAGAGCGATAGAAAAATTCCATTTTCTCGAAAACTATAAGTCGCAGCTCAACTCCAAAAGCAGATTTGAATTCAGGAAAGGTGCGAGCTTAATTCTACATAAACAGTTTTCAAATCGGGGAGGAAAAAAAAATTTCAAATTTTTACATGGGTTGCATTGGAATTCCTGACCACCTCGAAGAGCGATAGAAAAATTCCATTTTCTCGAAAACTATAAGTCGCAGCTCAACTCCAAAAGCAGATTTGAATTCAGGAAAGGTGCGAGCTTAATTCTACATAAACAGTTTTCAAATCGGGGAGGAAAAAAAAAATTTCAAATTTTTACAAGGGTTGCATTGGAATTCCTGACCACCTCGAAGAGCGATAGAAAAATTCCATTTTCTCGAAAACTATAAGTCGCAGCTCAACTCCAAAAGCAGATTTGAATTCAGGAAAGGTGCGAGCTTAATTCTACATAAACAGTTTTCAAATCGGGGAGGAAAAAAAAATTTCAAATTTTTACATGGGTTGCATTGGAATTCCTGACCACCTCGAAGAGCGATAGAAAAATTCCATTTTCTCGAAAACTATAAGTCGCAGCTCAACTCCAAAAGCAGATTTGAATTCAGGAAAGGTGCTAGCTTAATTCTACATAAACAGTTTTCAAATCGGGGAGGAAAAAAAAATTTCAAATTTTTACATGGGTTGCATTGGAATTCCTGACCACCTCGAAGAGCGATAGAAAAATTCCATTTTCTCGAAAACTATAAGTCGCAGCTCAACTCCAAAAGCAGATTTGAATTCAGGAAAGGTGCGAGCTTAATTCTACATAAACAGTTTTCAAATCGGGGAGGAAAAAAAAAATTTCAAATTTTTACAAGGGTTGCATTGGAATTCCTGACCACCTCGAAGAGCGATAGAAAAATTCCATTTTCTCGAAAACTATAAGTCGCAGCTCAACTCCAAAAGCAGATTTGAATTCAGGAAAGGTGCTAGCTTAATTCTACATAAACAGTTTTCAAATCCTGGAGGAAAAAAAAAATTTCAAATTTTTACAGGGGTTGCATTGCAATTCCTGGCCACCTCGAAGAGCGATAGAAAAATTCAATTTTCTCGAAAACTATAAGTCGCAGCTCAACTCCAAAAGCAGATTTGAATTCAGGAAAGGTGCGAGCTTAATTCTACATAAACAGTTTTCAAATCGGGGAGGAAAAAAAAAATTTCAAATTTTTACATGGGTTGCATTGGAATTCCTGACCACCTCGAAGAGCGATAGAAAAATTCAATTTTCTCGAAAACTATAAGTCGCAGCTCAACTCCAAAAGCAGATTTGAATTCAGGAAAGGTGCGAGCTTAATTCTACATAAACAGTTTTCAAATCGGGGAGGAAAAAAAAAATTTCAAATTTTTACAAGGGTTGCATTGGAATTCCTGACCACCTCGAAGAGCGATAGAAAAATTCCATTTTCTCGTAAACTATAAGTCGCAGCTCAACTCCAAAAGCAGATTTGAATTCAGGAAAGGTGCGAGCTTAATTCTACATAAACAGTTTTCAAATCGGGGAGGAAAAAAAAAATTTCAAATTTTTACAAGGGTTGCATTGGAATTCCTGACCACCTCGAAGAGCGATAGAAAAATTCCATTTTCTCGAAAACTATAAGTCGCAGCTCAACTCCAAAAGCAGATTTGAATTCAGGAAAGGTGCTAGCTTAATTCTACATAAACAGTTTTCAAATCCTGGAGGAAAAAAAAAATTTCAAATTTTTACAGGGGTTGCATTGGAATTCCTGACCACCTCGAAGAGCGATAGAAAAATTCCATTTTCTCGAAAACTATAAGTCGCAGCTCAACTCCAAAAGCAGATTTGAATTCAGGAAAGGTGCGAGCTTAATTCTACATAAACAGTTTTCAAATCGGGGAGGAAAAAAAAAATTTCAAATTTTTACATGGGTTGCATTGGAATTCCTGACCACCTCGAAGAGCCATAGAAAAATTCCATTTTCTCGAAAACAATAAGTCGCAGCTCAACTCCAAAAGCAAATTTGAATTCAGGAAAGGTGCGAGCTTAATTCTACATAAACAGTTTTCAAATCGGGGAGGAAAAAAAAAATTTCAAATTTTTACATGGGTTGCATTGGAATTCCTGACCACCTCGAAGAGCGATAGAAAAATTCCATTTTCTCGAAAACTATAAGTCGCAGCTCAACTCCAAAAGCAGATTTGAATTCAGGAAAGGTGCGAGCTTAATTCTACATAAACAGTTTTCAAATCGGGGAGGAAAAAAAAAATTTCAAATTTTTACAGGGGTTGCATTGGAATTCCTGACCACCTCGAAGAGCGATAGAAAAATTCCATTTTCTCGAAAACTATAAGTCGCAGCTCAACTCCAAAAGCAGATTTGAATTCAGGAAAGGTGCGAGCTTAATTCTACATAAACAGTTTTCAAATCGGGGAGGAAAAAAAAAATTTCAAATTTTTACAAGGGTTGCATTGGAATTCCTGACCACCTCGAAGAGCGATAGAAAAATTCCATTTTCTCGAAAACTATAAGTCGCAGCTCAACTCCAAAAGCAGATTTGAATTCAGGAAAGGTGCGAGCATAATTCTACATAAACAGTTTTCAAATCGGGGAGGAAAAAAAAAATTCAAATTTTTACATGGGTTGCATTGGAATTCCTGACCACCTCGAAGAGCGATAGAAAAATTTCATTTTCTCGAAAACTATAAGTCGCAGCTCAACTCCAAAAGCAGATTTGAATTCAGGAAAGGTGCGAGCTTAATTCTACATAAACAGTTTTCAAATCGGGGAGGAAAAAAAAATTTCAAATTTTTACATGGGTTGCATTGGAATTCCTGACCACCTCGAAGAGCGATAGAAAAATTCCATTTTCTCGAAAACTATAAGTCGCAGCTCAACTCCAAAAGCAGATTTGAATTCAGGAAAGGTGCGAGCTTAATTCTACATAAACAGTTTTCAAATCGGGGAGGAAAAAAAAATTTCAAATTTTTACAAGGGTTGCATTGGAATTCCTGACCACCTCGAAGAGCGATAGAAAAATTCCATTTTCTCGAAAACTATAAGTCGCAGCTCAACTCCAAAAGCAGATTTGAATTCAGGAAAGGTGCGAGCTTAATTCTACATAAACAGTTTTCAAATCGGGGAGGAAAAAAAAAATTTCAAATTTTTACATGGGTTGCATTGGAATTCCTGACCACCTCGAAGAGCGATAGAAAAATTCAATTTTCTCGAAAACTATAAGTCGCAGCTCAACTCCAAAAGCAGATTTGAATTCAGGAAAGGTGCGAGCTTAATTCTACATAAACAGTTTTCAAATCGGGGAGGAAAAAAAAAATTTCAAATTTTTACAAGGGTTGCATTGGAATTCCTGACCACCTCGAAGAGCGATAGAAAAATTCCATTTTCTCGAAAACTATAAGTCGCAGCTCAACTCCAAAAGCAGATTTGAATTCAGGAAAGGTGCTAGCTTAATTCTACATAAACAGTTTTCAAATCCTGGAGGAAAAAAAAAATTTCAAATTTTTACAGGGGTTGCATTGGAATTCCTGACCACCTCGAAGAGCGATAGAAAAATTCCATTTTCTCGAAAACTATAAGTCGCAGCTCAACTCCAAAAGCAGATTTGAATTCAGGAAAGGTGCTAGCTTAATTCTACATAAACAGTTTTCAAATCGGGGAGGAAAAAAAAAATTTCAAATTTTTACAGGGGTTGCATTGGAATTCCTGACCACCTCGAAGAGCGATAGAAAAATTCCATTTTCTCGAAAACTATAAGTCGCAGCTCAACTCCAAAAGCAGATTTGAATTCAGGAAAGGTGCGAGCTTAATTCTACATAAACAGTTTTCAAATCGGGGAGGAAAAAAAAAATTTCAAATTTTTACAAGGGTTGCATTGGAATTCCTGACCACCTCGAAGAGCGATAGAAAAATTCCATTTTCTCGAAAACTATAAGTCGCAGCTCAACTCCAAAAGCAGATTTGAATTCAGGAAAGGTGCGAGCATAATTCTACATAAACAGTTTTCAAATCGGGGAGGAAAAAAAAAATTCAAATTTTTACATGGGTTGCATTGGAATTCCTGACCACCTCGAAGAGCGATAGAAAAATTTCATTTTCTCGAAAACTATAAGTCGCAGCTCAACTCCAAAAGCAGATTTGAATTCAGGAAAGGTGCGAGCTTAATTCTACATAAACAGTTTTCAAATCGGGGAGGAAAAAAAAATTTCAAATTTTTACATGGGTTGCATTGGAATTCCTGACCACCTCGAAGAGCGATAGAAAAATTCCATTTTCTCGAAAACTATATTGATATTGACGCCGGCACTACCGGCATTTATTTTGCTTAATACAAGCACTTAAACAATCTAAACTTAAAACTAAGACTTAAAAACTAAAGGCAAATACGATAGGAGAGGAGAGGTAAGCAGGAAGGCAAGGTCGAGATATGGTTATTCGGTATTGGGGCGATGCAGAAGGTTGTTTCGAAGGGAGGTTCTGCTGCAGTGGAAGTCAAAAGTATTTTCCGTATTGTTGGCCAAACGCAGCATTCTAGACAGTGGTGCGTTAAAACCATAATTAGTGCGATGAGGAAAAAGACGGAAGAGTGGAATAGACCTTAGATTACGGGGATTGGTATTAAATGAGATTAGTTCAAGAAGCGCGGGGCAGTCAATGTAACCAGTAATTAGCTGATGAAGGAAGAGTATGTCAGCAATTTTGCGACGATCTTCGAGAGATTGGAGATTGATCAGTTTTAAACGATCAGGGTAGGGAGGCAAGTTGTATCTATCAACCCAAGGGAGATCGCGAAGAGCGAAACGGATAAACCTGCGCTGGACGGCTTCAATACGTTGGGTGTGTACAGCGTAGTGTGGCGACCATACCTGGCTAGCGTATTCAAGGATGGGTCTAACGAAGGTGATATAAAGTGATTTGGTAACGTAGGGGTTCGAAAATTCCTTGGACCAACGCTTCACAAAGCCAAGCGCAGAATTGGCTCTACTTATTACGTTGTCGATATGAGAACGGAAGTTAAGTTCCCTATCGCAGGTAACGCCTAAGTCTCGCAAAGATGAGACTGATGGGACAATCTCGTTGCAGAGAAAGTAGTTCCTAGGGGTTGGTGGGAGGCGTTTACGAGTATAGGTGATGGACTGGCATTTACTAACATTTAGTTCGAGATAATTTTTCTGACACCAGACAGAAAATCTGTTAAGGTCATCTTGAAGAGGGCGAGAATCAGATGGAGAAGATATATATCTAAATATTTTCATATCATCGGCGTAGACAGAGAAATAAGAGTCTTTAATAATGAAAGCGACATCGTTGGTGGCCAGGACGAAAAGTAAAGGACCAAGGTGGCTGCCCTGAGGGACTCCCGAGGTGGCTTTAATGGGGTTAGAGAGAGAAGATCTAAATATAACCTCGTAATGTCGACCTTCTAAGTACGATTTGATCCAATTGACAAAACCAGGTTGAAAACCTAGAGTTTTTAACTTAAGAGTAATAATCCGATGCGAGATTTTATCAAATGCTTTGCTGAAGTCAGTGGCAATTACGTCAATTTCATTGCCATCTTCAAATGCATATAGTGCTTTAGAAACGAATTCTGTTAGGTTGGTAGTTGTTGATCTTCCTTTAAGAAATCCGTGTTGGTTAGTAGAAAATAAGGATTTGCAATGAAAAAACATCGAGTCGTACACTATGCTTTCAAAGAGTTTCGGTATGCATGAGAGTTTAGCTATAGGCCGATAGTTGGGTATTTCATTTTTTGGGCCTTTCTTGTGAATGGGGATGATAAATGAGTGCTTCCAAGAAAGGGGGAAAGAACTTTCGGATAAGGACATGAGAAAAAGAGAAGTCAAGGGTTGAGCCAAGTGCGTCACGCATTTTTTTAGAACAATTGCAGGTAACCCATCAGGACCGGGGGAGTAGTCATCCTTAAGTTTGTTAATCTTCTCCGTGACAAGTAGCGCGGTGATATTAACCGAAACTAAAGAAGTTTGGGCGCAATTGTCCATATAAGAGAAATAATTATGGTCGGGTTCGGAGATGCGGTCTGTAAACGACTGACTAAAAAAGTGAGCGAATAAGTTTGCGACAATTTTGGGGTCTGATGAGGAGGTGTTGCCGAGTTTAAGAGTAGATGGATAACTATCAGATTTACGTTTGGCATTTATGAAATGATAGAATCGCTTAGGATCAGTAATTAAACTGGATTGCATTCGGTCAAGGTAATCATGATAAAGAGCCTCGGAGAGTTCGGCGAATTGATTGTGTGAGTGGTGATAAATGGAGTAGTCATAGCCAGAACGAGATTTCAAGTATGCTCTCCAAAGTTTGTTCCTCTTGTTACGAAGTGAGCGTAATTGTTTATTATACCATGGTGGGGATGAAGAACAATTTTTTTGGAGCGAGTACGGAACAGTTTGAAGAAGGCAATCGAATATTACAGAATAGAAAGACGAGAGAGCATTATCCACAGTCACGCGTGCGAAGTTAAAATTAACATTACCGAGCAGGTTGTTAAGTTTGGCGAAGTCAGCTTTCCGGAAGTTGAAGCTGTAAGAATTCTGAGTATGAATGTTGGAATTCATGTCACCATAGGAAAATGAAAGAAAGAGGGGTGGATGGTAGTGGTCTAGAGTAGAGAGAAGGTGACTACTTTCTGTAACAATACAATTATCAGCATCGGTTGAGAAAATGAGATCAAGTTGTCTGCCAAGGTTATTAGTTACGCCACTGATTTGATAGAGGCCAGAGTTGGAGAGACAATCGACGAAAATTATTTCTTTTTCTGAGGTTGCATTTGAGGTAACAAAATGAGACTCATCTTCAGACAGAGCCCAATGCAGATGGGGAAGATTAAAATCCCCTAAGATTATGACATCGTCGCTTGGATCAGTAACATCAAAGAGAGAGTCTATAGCATCTACAGCAAGTTGGTAGCCTAGAATTGGTTGGGAGGGGCGAATGTAACAGCAAAGTAGGTATAGATTACGCGTAAGGATGGTAATTTTGGCACAAATAAACTCGAAATTTGCGGTATGCGACGTTTTATAGAGTGCTGAGTCGAAACGGTTGTGTATAGCCAGAAGAACTCCCCGACCAGAAGAGTCATCGTCTTTCTCAAGACCGTCATCGCGAAAGATGTCAAAGTCAGAGGTAAATAACTCGTTACTCTTATAAACCGATGAGAGATTTGTTTCAGTTAGGGCGAAGACGTCGTAGGGAAGTTTTTGAGAATTGAGGAACACAGTGGAAGTTTTGGTACGCAAGCCGCGTACATTTTGGTAGTAAATGGATAGGTGTTTAACAGGGCTTATGTTCGCGTTATTAGGGCATGGCGTTTTACTGCTGGGTAGGTTAGGAACGAAAATAGTTTTTGTAGTTAGCGCGAGTTCTTTGTAGATGGGAGATGCGTTTCGATTCAACATGGGAGGCAAAAGTGGACAGATCATTAGCTACATTACTGGGTTCAAGATTGAGACATTCATGATAACGGACGAAAATCTGTTTGAGTTCAGCGGGGTTGGTTGGAAGCCCTTCTTGGTGAAGCGAGACCATGACATTGGTTTTAGTGATCCCGTCAATACAGACAGTGTCGTCTTTGTTGTGTAAGTAGGCTAAGTAGAGGCGCACATTATCATAGATCTTGCGATCTCGCAACCGTGATAGAACATAGCGATCAACTTCGCCGGATTCAGAAAGCTGCTTCGTAAGTTTGGCAGTGGGTGGAAATAATGGATCTAAGAAAGAGGGGGATGGTACAACAGAATTAGAGGAGTTAATAAGCGGGGAAAGTGTGGAAGAATTGGTCGAATGAGAAGAAGTGGAAGAGAAAGAAGGTTTGGAGGGGGAAGGATTGAGGGTATGGGAGTGAATAAAGTTCGGATAATTGGTGGATGATGGATTTTTACCAGGAGGCGGGCGTTTATTTTTAGGGGCAGCAAAATTGGGATAGTTAGCTGGTGGAAAAGTTATTTTTGGAGCTGGGGTATTCAGTGGGGGAATGGGGGCGGGTGTGAGATCAAATGACACGCGCTTACTGATAGGCGATTTGAAGGTAGGGGGTCTTACAAAGTTAGGGAATATTCCCGTTTTTAGAGTCCAATTAGAACTAGGGCTGATTTCGGAGTTGGCGGATTTTGAATTGTGAGTGAGGGGTTTGCGGGTTGCGGGTTGTGGGATTGACTTACTGGAGCTAGAGCTTGAGTTATTTTTCTTATTGCTAGCCTGTTTCTTGTTAGGTTTTTCTGTCCATTTACTGACACGCATCTTTCCAAGGGTGAAGTTAGTACCAGTAGGATTGTGGAACAACCATTCGTATCTGGACGGGAGGTCAAATTTGAAGTATGTACTGCTCTTGTGGTGGGATGGCGCGAGCATTTTGCATTGGCTGATGATGATACCAAATTTCTTTTCGAAGAAATTCGTAACCCAAGAAACGTCAGCGTTAGGAGGAGCACCTTTGATGAGGAGGGTGGTTACCTGCTGGTTATCTGAACGCAATTTGTCCAGCCTTCGCCGCCACTCGGAAGGTGTCCATGTTGTCCCAAACTGTTTGATGAGATTGCGTGTGGCGGGGACGGGAGGATTAGACGCTGTAAATGCTGCAGACTCCTGGCTTGAGAGGGCGTTGGAAGAATTTTCGGATTGAGCAGTCTGCTGTAGCTGAGGAGGACGAGGTAAGCTTGAGTTGGCATCGGTTTCCAAAAGTTCGTCGAAAATTGAGGTGTTGTAGTCGACAATCGGTTTATGGATGCTGTGGGTTGGAAAGTCATCGATTTTATTGTTAACCGTTTCAATGTGATTTTCGATATCGAAGATTGTTGAACGTGTCGCTGTAAGTTCGTCACCGATCTCGTTGATTTTATCGAGAATTACTTCGAACATAGGATCAGGCTGTGTGGGAGATGGTTGTTTGGTTGAAGATGTTTGAAGATGTATATCGATGTCTTCACGCAGGGAGTTTATTGACTCGGAGATTTTTTTGTTGGAAATGAATTCCTGGGCACACTTATTTTTGAGATCGCTTAAGGATGAGTTCAATTTGTCCAAGTTGGTTTCGAGGTTTGTGAATCTAGTTGAAACCATCTCGGTCAAACTATTAGTTTGTTTTTCTATGTTGATGAGTTTAGGAATGATGAGGTCAGTAGAGGACTGTAACGAGCGGCCAAGGTCATCAACATATCTAACACTACTCTCTAAGTTCGATAGTTTAACCGTGATCATTTTCGCTTGACCTTTACGGAAAGAGTCAATGGAGTCACTGAGGCACTTAATTGCTAGGAGCACATGCGAAAGAGAGATATTTTTACATTCTTCGCAGAAGAAAAGGAGGTTGTCGGAGAATTCTTTAACGAAAACTGTATTTCTTTTGTTTAGTCCGACACAACACGCATGAAAAGATTTACCACAGATGCCCTTACAAGCGACCCAGTCGGCATTACTATCGACGATTGCACAATTTTTGATACCGCAAGACATGACAATTAAAGAAGTGGGTCACGTTTTTAGAACGCGTCGGCGAAAAACAATTGCGAAAAAGTGGCGAAAGAGAAAAAAAAATTATGTGGGTAACTGCTAACGCGGCGAGAATTACCGAAATTAATAATAAATTAATTTGAGGGAGCACAAAGAAAAATGAACTGAACACGGTTACGGTCAATTGACAACGCTGATAAGTCGCAGCTCAACTCCAAAAGCAGATTTGAATTCAGGAAAGGTGCGAGCTTAATTCTACATAAACAGTTTTCAAATCGGGGAGGAAAAAAAAATTTCAAATTTTTACAAGGGTTGCATTGGAATTCCTGACCACCTCGAAGAGCGATAGAAAAATTCCATTTTCTCGAAAACTATAAGTCGCAGCTCAACTCCAAAAGCAGATTTGAATTCAGGAAAGGTGCGAGCTTAATTCTACATAAACAGTTTTCAAATCGGGGAGGAAAAAAAAAATTTCAAATTTTTACATGGGTTGCATTGGAATTCCTGACCACCTCGAAGAGCGATAGAAAAATTCAATTTTCTCGAAAACTATAAGTCGCAGCTCAACTCCAAAAGCAGATTTGAATTCAGGAAAGGTGCGAGCTTAATTCTACATAAACAGTTTTCAAATCGGGGAGGAAAAAAAAAATTTCAAATTTTTACAAGGGTTGCATTGGAATTCCTGACCACCTCGAAGAGCGATAGAAAAATTCCATTTTCTCGAAAACTATAAGTCGCAGCTCAACTCCAAAAGCAGATTTGAATTCAGGAAAGGTGCTAGCTTAATTCTACATAAACAGTTTTCAAATCCTGGAGGAAAAAAAAAATTTCAAATTTTTACAGGGGTTGCATTGGAATTCCTGACCACCTCGAAGAGCGATAGAAAAATTCCATTTTCTCGAAAACTATAAGTCTCAGCTCAACTCCAAAAGCAGATTTGAATTCAGGAAAGGTGCGAGCTTAATTCTACATAAACAGTTTTCAAATCGGGGAGGAAAAAAAAAATTTCAAATTTTTACATGGGTTGCATTGGAATTCCTGACCACCTCGAAGAGCGATAGAAAAATTCCATTTTCTCGAAAACTATAAGTCGCAGCTCAACTCCAAAAGCAGATTTGAATTCAGGAAAGGTGCGAGCTTAATTCTACATAAACAGTTTTCAAATCGGGGAGGAAAAAAAAATTTCAAATTTTTACATGGGTTGCATTGGAATTCCTGACCACCTCGAAGAGCGATAGAAAAATTCCATTTTCTCGAAAACTATAAGTCGCAGCTCAACTCCAAAAGCAGATTTGAATTCAGGAAAGGTGCGAGCTTAATTCTACATAAACAGTTTTCAAATCGGGGAGGAAAAAAAAAATTTCAAATTTTTACAAGGGTTGCATTGGAATTCCTGACCACCTCGAAGAGCGATAGAAAAATTCCATTTTCTCGTAAACTATAAGTCGCAGCTCAACTCCAAAAGCAGATTTGAATTCAGGAAAGGTGCGAGCTTAATTCTACATAAACAGTTTTCAAATCGGGGAGGAAAAAAAAAATTTCAAATTTTTACATGGGTTGCATTGGAATTCCTGACCACCTCGAAGAGCGATAGAAAAATTCCATTTTCTCGAAAACTATAAGTCGCAGCTCAACTCCAAAAGCAGATTTGAATTCAGGAAAGGTGCGAGCTTAATTCTACATAAACAGTTTTCAAATCGGGGAGGAAAAAAAAAATTTCAAATTTTTACATGGGTTGCATTGGAATTCCTGACCACCTCGAAGAGCGATAGAAAAATTCCATTTTCTCGAAAACTATAAGTCGCAGCTCAACTCCAAAAGCAGATTTGAATTCAGGAAAGGTGCGAGCTTAATTCTACATAAACAGTTTTCAAATCGGGGAGGAAAAAAAAAATTTCAAATTTTTACATGGGTTGCATTGGAATTCCTGACCACCTCGAAGAGCGATAGAAAAATTCCATTTTCTCGAAAACTATAAGTCGCAGCTCAACTCCAAAAGCAGATTTGAATTCAGGAAAGGTGCGAGCTTAATTCTACATAAACAGTTTTCAAATCGGGGAGGAAAAAAAAAATTTCAAATTTTTACATGGGTTGCATTGGAATTCCTGACCACCTCGAAGAGCGATAGAAAAATTCCATTTTCTCGAAAACTATAAGTCGCAGCTCAACTCCAAAAGCAGATTTGAATTCAGGAAAGGTGCGAGCTTAATTCTACATAAACAGTTTTCAAATCGGGGAGGAAAAAAAAAATTTCAAATTTTTACAAGGGTTGCATTGGAATTCCTGACCACCTCGAAGAGCGATAGAAAAATTCCATTTTCTCGAAAACTATAAGTCGCAGCTCAACTCCAAAAGCAGATTTGAATTCAGGAAAGGTGCGAGCTTAATTCTACATAAACAGTTTTCAAATCGGGGAGGAAAAAAAAATTTCAAATTTTTACATGGGTTGCATTGGAATTCCTGACCACCTCGAAGAGCGATAGAAAAATTCCATTTTCTCGAAAACTATAAGTCGCAGCTCAACTCCAAAAGCAGATTTGAATTCAGGAAAGGTGCGAGCTTAATTCTACATAAACAGTTTTCAAATCGGGGAGGAAAAAAAAAATTTCAAATTTTTACAAGGGTTGCATTGGAATTCCTGGAATTGAAATTTTCTATCGCTCTTCGAGGTGGCCAGGAATTGCAATGCAACCCCTGTAAAAATTTGAAATTTTTTTTTTCCTCCCCGATTTGAAAACTGTTTATGTAGAATTAAGCTAGCACCTTTCCTGAATTCAAATCTGCTTTTGGAGTTGAGCTGCGACTTATAGTTTTCGAGAAAATGGAATTTTTCTATCGCTCTTCGAGGTGGTCAGGAATTCCAATGCAACCCATGTAAAAATTTGAATTTTTTTTTTTCCTCCCCGATTTGAAAACTGTTTATGTAGAATTAAGCTCGCACCTTTCCTGAATTCAAATCTGCTTTTGGAGTTGAGCTGCGACTTATAGTTTTCGAGAAAATGGAATTTTTCTATCGCTCTTCGAGGTGGTCAGGAATTCCAATGCAACCCATGTAAAAATTTGAATTTTTTTTTTTCCTCCCCGATTTGAAAACTGTTTATGTAGAATTAAGCTCGCACCTTTCCTGAATTCAAATCTGCTTTTGGATTTGAATTCAGGAAAGGTGCGAGCTTAATTCTACATAAACAGTTTTCAAATCGGGGAGGAAAAAAAAATTTCAAATTTTTACATGGGTTGCATTGGAATTCCTGACCACCTCGAAGAGCGATAGAAAAATTCCATTTTCTCGAAAACTATAAGTCGCAGCTCAACTCCAAAAGCAGATTTGAATTCAGGAAAGGTGCGAGCTTAATTCTACATAAACAGTTTTCAAATCGGGGAGGAAAAAAAAAATTTCAAATTTTTACAAGGGTTGCATTGGAATTCCTGACCACCTCGAAGAGCGATAGAAAAATTCCATTTTCTCGAAAACTATAAGTCGCAGCTCAACTCCAAAAGCAGATTTGAATTCAGGAAAGGTGCTAGCTTAATTCTACATAAACAGTTTTCAAATCGGGGAGGAAAAAAAAAATTTCAAATTTTTACAGGGGTTGCATTGCAATTCCTGGCCACCTCGAAGAGCGATAGAAAATTTCAATTTTCTCGAAAACTATAAGTCGCAGCTCAACTCCAAAAGCAGATTTGAATTCAGGAAAGGTGCGAGCTTAATTCTACATAAACAGTTTTCAAATCGGGGAGGAAAAAAAAAATTTCAAATTTTTACAAGGGTTGCATTGGAATTCCTGACCACCTCGAAGAGCGATAGAAAAATTCCATTTTCTCGAAAACTATAAGTCGCAGCTCAACTCCAAAAGCAGATTTGAATTCAGGAAAGGTGCTAGCTTAATTCTACATAAACAGTTTTCAAATCCTGGAGGAAAAAAAAAATTTCAAATTTTTACAGGGGTTGCATTGCAATTCCTGGCCACCTCGAAGAGCGATAGAAAAATTCAATTTTCTCGAAAACTATAAGTCGCAGCTCAACTCCAAAAGCAGATTTGAATTCAGGAAAGGTGCGAGCTTAATTCTACATAAACAGTTTTCAAATCGGGGAGGAAAAAAAAATTTCAAATTTTTACAAGGGTTGCATTGGAATTCCTGACCACCTCGAAGAGCGATAGAAAAATTCCATTTTCTCGAAAACTATAAGTCGCAGCTCAACTCCAAAAGCAGATTTGAATTCAGGAAAGGTGCTAGCTTAATTCTACATAAACAGTTTTCAAATCCTGGAGGAAAAAAAAAATTTCAAATTTTTACAGGGGTTGCATTGCAATTCCTGGCCACCTCGAAGAGCGATAGAAAAATTCAATTTTCTCGAAAACTATAAGTCGCAGCTCAACTCCAAAAGCAGATTTGAATTCAGGAAAGGTGCGAGCTTAATTCTACATAAACAGTTTTCAAATCGGGGAGGAAAAAAAAAATTTCAAATTTTTACATGGGTTGCATTGGAATTCCTGACCACCTCGAAGAGCGATAGAAAAATTCAATTTTCTCGAAAACTATAAGTCGCAGCTCAACTCCAAAAGCAGATTTGAATTCAGGAAAGGTGCTAGCTTAATTCTACATAAACAGTTTTCAAATCCTGGAGGAAAAAAAAAATTTCAAATTTTTACAGGGGTTGCATTGGAATTCCTGACCACCTCGAAGAGCGATAGAAAAATTCCATTTTCTCGAAAACTATAAGTCGCAGCTCAACTCCAAAAGCAGATTTGAATTCAGGAAAGGTGCGAGCTTAATTCTACATAAACAGTTTTCAAATCGGGGAGGCAAAAAAAAATATCAAATTTTTACAAGGGTTGCATTGGAATTCCTGACCACCTCGAAGAGCGATAGAAAAATTCCATTTTCTCGTAAACTATAAGTCGCAGCTGAACTCCAAAAGCAGATTTGAATTCAGGAAAGGTGCGAGCTTAATTCTCCATAAACAGTTTTCAAATCGGGGAGGAAAAAAAAATTTCAAATTTTTACAAGGGTTGCATTGGAATTCCTGACCACCTCGAAGAGCGATAGAAAAATTCCATTTTCTCGAAAACTATAAGTCGCAGCTCAACTCCAAAAGCAGATTTGAATTCAGGAAAGGTGCTAGCTTAATTCTACATAAACAGTTTTCAAATCCTGGAGGAAAAAAAAAATTTCAAATTTTTACAGGGGTTGCATTGGAATTCCTGACCACCTCGAAGAGCGATAGAAAAATTCCATTTTCTCGAAAACTATAAGTCGCAGCTCAACTCCAAAAGCAGATTTGAATTCAGGAAAGGTGCGAGCTTAATTCTACATAAACAGTTTTCAAATCGGGGAGGAAAAAAAAAATTTCAAATTTTTACATGGGTTGCATTGGAATTCCTGACCACCTCGAAGAGCGATAGAAAAATTCCATTTTCTCGAAAACTATAAGTCGCAGCTCAACTCCAAAAGCAGATTTGAATTCAGGAAAGGTGCGAGCTTAATTCTACATAAACAGTTTTCAAATCGGGGAGGAAAAAAAAAATTTCAAATTTTTACATGGGTTGCATTGGAATTCCTGACCACCTCGAAGAGCGATAGAAAAATTCCATTTTCTCGAAAACTATAAGTCGCAGCTCAACTCCAAAAGCAGATTTGAATTCAGGAAAGGTGCGAGCTTAATTCTACATAAACAGTTTTCAAATCGGGGAGGAAAAAAAAAATTTCAAATTTTTACATGGGTTGCATTGGAATTCCTGACCACCTCGAAGAGCGATAGAAAAATTCCATTTTCTCGAAAACTATAAGTCGCAGCTCAACTCCAAAAGCAGATTTGAATTCAGGAAAGGTGCGAGCTTAATTCTACATAAACAGTTTTCAAATCGGGGAGGAAAAAAAAAATTTCAAATTTTTACAAGGGTTGCATTGGAATTCCTGACCACCTCGAAGAGCGATAGAAAAATTCCATTTTCTCGAAAACTATAAGTCGCAGCTCAACTCCAAAAGCAGATTTGAATTCAGGAAAGGTGCGAGCATAATTCTACATAAACAGTTTTCAAATCGGGGAGGAAAAAAAAAATTTCAAATTTTTACATGGGTTGCATTGGAATTCCTGACCACCTCGAAGAGCGATAGAAAAATTCAATTTTCTCGAAAACTATAAGTCGCAGCTCAACTCCAAAAGCAGATTTGAATTCAGGAAAGGTGCTAGCTTAATTCTACATAAACAGTTTTCAAATCCTGGAGGAAAAAAAAAATTTCAAATTTTTACAGGGGTTGCATTGGAATTCCTGACCACCTCGAAGAGCGATAGAAAAATTCCATTTTCTCGAAAACTATAAGTCGCAGCTCAACTCCAAAAGCAGATTTGAATTCAGGAAAGGTGCGAGCTTAATTCTACATAAACAGTTTTCAAATCGGGGAGGCAAAAAAAAATATCAAATTTTTACAAGGGTTGCATTGGAATTCCTGACCACCTCGAAGAGCGATAGAAAAATTCCATTTTCTCGTAAACTATAAGTCGCAGCTGAACTCCAAAAGCAGATTTGAATTCAGGAAAGGTGCGAGCTTAATTCTCCATAAACAGTTTTCAAATCGGGGAGGAAAAAAAAATTTCAAATTTTTACAAGGGTTGCATTGGAATTCCTGACCACCTCGAAGAGCGATAGAAAAATTCCATTTTCTCGAAAACTATAAGTCGCAGCTCAACTCCAAAAGCAGATTTGAATTCAGGAAAGGTGCTAGCTTAATTCTACATAAACAGTTTTCAAATCCTGGAGGAAAAAAAAAATTTCAAATTTTTACAGGGGTTGCATTGGAATTCCTGACCACCTCGAAGAGCGATAGAAAAATTCCATTTTCTCGAAAACTATAAGTCGCAGCTCAACTCCAAAAGCAGATTTGAATTCAGGAAAGGTGCGAGCTTAATTCTACATAAACAGTTTTCAAATCGGGGAGGAAAAAAAAAATTTCAAATTTTTACATGGGTTGCATTGGAATTCCTGACCACCTCGAAGAGCGATAGAAAAATTCCATTTTCTCGAAAACTATAAGTCGCAGCTCAACTCCAAAAGCAGATTTGAATTCAGGAAAGGTGCGAGCATAATTCTACATAAACAGTTTTCAAATCGGGGAGGAAAAAAAAAATTTCAAATTTTTACATGGGTTGCATTGGAATTCCTGACCACCTCGAAGAGCGATAGAAAAATTCCATTTTCTCGAAAACTATGAGTCGCAGCTGAACTCCAAAAGCAGATTTGAATTCAGGAAAGGTGCGAGCTTAATTCTCCATAAACAGTTTTCAAATCGGGGAGGAAAAAAAAATTTCAAATTTTTACAAGGGTTGCATTGGAATTCCTGACCACCTCGAAGAGCGATAGAAAAATTCCATTTTCTCGAAAACTATAAGTCGCAGCTCAACTCCAAAAGCAGATTTGAATTCAGGAAAGGTGCTAGCTTAATTCTACATAAACAGTTTTCAAATCCTGGAGGAAAAAAAAAATTTCAAATTTTTACAGGGGTTGCATTGGAATTCCTGACCACCTCGAAGAGCGATAGAAAAATTCCATTTTCTCGAAAACTATAAGTCGCAGCTCAACTCCAAAAGCAGATTTGAATTCAGGAAAGGTGCGAGCTTAATTCTACATAAACAGTTTTCAAATCGGGGAGGAAAAAAAAAATTTCAAATTTTTACATGGGTTGCATTGGAATTCCTGACCACCTCGAAGAGCGATAGAAAAATTCCATTTTCTCGAAAACTATAAGTCGCAGCTCAACTCCAAAAGCAGATTTGAATTCAGGAAAGGTGCGAGCTTAATTCTACATAAACAGTTTTCAAATCGGGGAGGAAAAAAAAAATTTCAAATTTTTACATGGGTTGCATTGGAATTCCTGACCACCTCGAAGAGCGATAGAAAAATTCCATTTTCTCGAAAACTATAAGTCGCAGCTCAACTCCAAAAGCAGATTTGAATTCAGGAAAGGTGCGAGCTTAATTCTACATAAACAGTTTTCAAATCGGGGAGGAAAAAAAAAATTTCAAATTTTTACATGGGTTGCATTGGAATTCCTGACCACCTCGAAGAGCGATAGAAAAATTCCATTTTCTCGAAAACTATAAGTCGCAGCTCAACTCCAAAAGCAGATTTGAATTCAGGAAAGGTGCGAGCTTAATTCTACATAAACAGTTTTCAAATCGGGGAGGAAAAAAAAAATTTCAAATTTTTACAAGGGTTGCATTGGAATTCCTGACCACCTCGAAGAGCGATAGAAAAATTCCATTTTCTCGAAAACTATAAGTCGCAGCTCAACTCCAAAAGCAGATTTGAATTCAGGAAAGGTGCGAGCATAATTCTACATAAACAGTTTTCAAATCGGGGAGGAAAAAAAAAATTTCAAATTTTTACATGGGTTGCATTGGAATTCCTGACCACCTCGAAGAGCGATAGAAAAATTCCATTTTCTCGAAAACTATGAGTCGCAGCTCAACTCCAAAAGCAGATTTGAATTCAGGAAAGGTGCGAGCTTAATTCTACATAAACAGTTTTCAAATCGGGGAGGAAAAAAAAATTTCAAATTTTTACATGGGTTGCATTGGAATTCCTGACCACCTCGAAGAGCGATAGAAAAATTCCATTTTCTCGAAAACTATAAGTCGCAGCTCAACTCCAAAAGCAGATTTGAATTCAGGAAAGGTGCGAGCTTAATTCTACATAAACAGTTTTCAAATCGGGGAGGAAAAAAAAAATTTCAAATTTTTACAAGGGTTGCATTGGAATTCCTGACCACCTCGAAGAGCGATAGAAAAATTCCATTTTCTCGAAAACTATAAGTCGCAGCTCAACTCCAAAAGCAGATTTGAATTCAGGAAAGGTGCGAGCTTAATTCTACATAAACAGTTTTCAAATCGGGGAGGAAAAAAAAATTTCAAATTTTTACATGGGTTGCATTGGAATTCCTGACCACCTCGAAGAGCGATAGAAAAATTCCATTTTCTCGAAAACTATAAGTCGCAGCTCAACTCCAAAAGCAGATTTGAATTCAGGAAAGGTGCTAGCTTAATTCTACATAAACAGTTTTCAAATCGGGGAGGAAAAAAAAAATTAAAATTTTTACATGGGTTGCATTGGAATTCCTGACCACCTCGAAGAGCGATAGAAAAATTCAATTTTCTCGAAAACTATAAGTCGCAGCTCAACTCCAAAAGCAGATTTGAATTCAGGAAAGGTGCGAGCTTAATTCTACATAAACAGTTTTCAAATCGGGAGGAAAAAAAAAATTTCAAATTTTTACAAGGGTTGCATTGGAATTCCTGACCACCTCGAAGAGCGATAGAAAAATTCCATTTTCTCGAAAACTATAAGTCGCAGCTCAACTCCAAAAGCAGATTTGAATTCAGGAAAGGTGCTAGCTTAATTCTACATAAACAGTTTTCAAATCGGGGAGGAAAAAAAAAATTTCAAATTTTTACAGGGGTTGCATTGCAATTCCTGGCCACCTCGAAGAGCGATAGAAAATTTCAATTTTCTCGAAAACTATAAGTCGCAGCTCAACTCCAAAAGCAGATTTGAATTCAGGAAAGGTGCGAGCTTAATTCTACATAAACAGTTTTCAAATCGGGGAGGAAAAAAAAAATTTCAAATTTTTACATGGGTTGCATTGGAATTCCTGACCACCTCGAAGAGCGATAGAAAAATTCCATTTTCTCGAAAACTATGAGTCGCAGCTCAACTCCAAAAGCAGATTTGAATTCAGGAAAGGTGCGAGCTTAATTCTACATAAACAGTTTTCAAATCGGGGAGGAAAAAAAAATTTCAAATTTTTACATGGGTTGCATTGGAATTCCTGACCACCTCGAAGAGCGATAGAAAAATTCCATTTTCTCGAAAACTATAAGTCGCAGCTCAACTCCAAAAGCAGATTTGAATTCAGGAAAGGTGCGAGCTTAATTCTACATAAACAGTTTTCAAATCGGGGAGGAAAAAAAAAATTTCAAATTTTTACAAGGGTTGCATTGGAATTCCTGACCACCTCGAAGAGCGATAGAAAAATTCCATTTTCTCGAAAACTATAAGTCGCAGCTCAACTCCAAAAGCAGATTTGAATTCAGGAAAGGTGCGAGCTTATTTCTACATAAACAGTTTTCAAATCGGGGAGGAAAAAAAAATTTCAAATTTTTACATGGGTTGCATTGGAATTCCTGACCACCTCGAAGAGCGATAGAAAAATTCCATTTTCTCGAAAACTATAAGTCGCAGCTCAACTCCAAAAGCAGATTTGAATTCAGGAAAGGTGCTAGCTTAATTCTACATAAACAGTTTTCAAATCGGGGAGGAAAAAAAAAAATTCAAATTTTTACATGGGTTGCATTGGAATTCCTGACCACCTCGAAGAGCGATAGAAAAATTCAATTTTCTCGAAAACTATAAGTCGCAGCTCAACTCCAAAAGCAGATTTGAATTCAGGAAAGGTGCTAGCTTAATTCTACAACAGTTTTCAAATCGGGGAGGAAAAAAAAAATTTCAAATTTTTACAGGGGTTGCATTGCAATTCCTGGCCACCTCGAAGAGCGATAGAAAATTTCAATTTTCTCGAAAACTATAAGTCGCAGCTCAACTCCAAAAGCAGATTTGAATTCAGGAAAGGTGCGAGCTTAATTCTACATAAACAGTTTTCAAATCGGGGAGGAAAAAAAAAATTCAAATTTTTACAAGGGTTGCATTGGAATTCCTGACCACCTCGAAGAGCGATAGAAAAATTCCATTTTCTCGAAAACTATAAGTCGCAGCTCAACTCCAAAAGCAGATTTGAATTCAGGAAAGGTGCGAGTTTTCAAATCGGGGAGGAAAAAAAAAATTTCAAATTTTTACAAGGGTTGCATTGGAATTCCTGACCACCTCGAAGAGCGATAGAAAAATTCCATTTTCTCGAAAACTATAAGTCGCAGCTCAACTCCAAAAGCAGATTTGAATTCAGGAAAGGTGCGAGCTTAATTCTACATAAACAGTTTTCAAATCGGGGAGGAAAAAAAAAATTTCAAATTTTTACAAGGGTTGCATTGGAATTCCTGACCACCTCGAAGAGCGATAGAAAAATTCCATTTTCTCGAAAACTATAAGTCGCAGCTCAACTCCAAAAGCAGATTTGAATTCAGGAAAGGTGCGAGCTTATTTCTACATAAACAGTTTTCAAATCGGGGAGGAAAAAAAAATTTCAAATTTTTACATGGGTTGCATTGGAATTCCTGACCACCTCGAAGAGCGATAGAAAAATTCCATTTTCTCGAAAACTATAAGTCGCAGCTCAACTCCAAAAGCAGATTTGAATTCAGGAAAGGTGCTAGCTTAATTCTACATAAACAGTTTTCAAATCGGGGAGGAAAAAAAAAAATTCAAATTTTTACATGGGTTGCATTGGAATTCCTGACCACCTCGAAGAGCGATAGAAAAATTCAATTTTCTCGAAAACTATAAGTCGCAGCTCAACTCCAAAAGCAGATTTGAATTCAGGAAAGGTGCTAGCTTAATTCTACAACAGTTTTCAAATCGGGGAGGAAAAAAAAAATTTCAAATTTTTACAGGGGTTGCATTGCAATTCCTGGCCACCTCGAAGAGCGATAGAAAATTTCAATTTTCTCGAAAACTATAAGTCGCAGCTCAACTCCAAAAGCAGATTTGAATTCAGGAAAGGTGCGAGCTTAATTCTACATAAACAGTTTTCAAATCGGGGAGGAAAAAAAAAATTCAAATTTTTACAAGGGTTGCATTGGAATTCCTGACCACCTCGAAGAGCGATAGAAAAATTCCATTTTCTCGAAAACTATAAGTCGCAGCTCAACTCCAAAAGCAGATTTGAATTCAGGAAAGGTGCGAGTTTTCAAATCGGGGAGGAAAAAAAAAATTTCAAATTTTTACAAGGGTTGCATTGGAATTCCTGACCACCTCGAAGAGCGATAGAAAAATTCCATTTTCTCGAAAACTATAAGTCGCAGCTCAACTCCAAAAGCAGATTTGAATTCAGGAAAGGTGCGAGCATAATTCTACATAAACAGTTTTCAAATCGGGGAGGAAAAAAAAAATTTCAAATTTTTACATGGGTTGCATTGGAATTCCTGACCACCTCGAAGAGCGATAGAAAAATTCCATTTTCTCGAAAACTATGAGTCGCAGCTCAACTCCAAAAGCAGATTTGAATTCAGGAAAGCTGCGAGCTTAATTCTACATAAACAGTTTTCAAATCGGGGAGGAAAAAAAAATTTCAAATTTTTACATGGGTTGCATTGGAATTCCTGACCACCTCGAAGAGCGATAGAAAAATTCCATTTTCTCGAAAACTATAAGTCGCAGCTCAACTCCAAAAGCAGATTTGAATTCAGGAAAGGTGCGAGCTTAATTCTACATAAACAGTTTTCAAATCGGGGAGGAAAAAAAAAATTTCAAATTTTTACAAGGGTTGCATTGGAATTCCTGACCACCTCGAAAAGCGATAGAAAAATTCCATTTTCTCGAAAACTATAAGTCGCAGCTCAACTCCAAAAGCAGATTTGAATTCAGGAAAGGTGCGAGCTTAATTCTACATAAACAGTTTTCAAATCGGGGAGGAAAAAAAAATTTCAAATTTTTACATGGGTTGCATTGGAATTCCTGACCACCTCGAAGAGCGATAGAAAAATTCCATTTTCTCGAAAACTATAAGTCGCAGCTCAACTCCAAAAGCAGATTTGAATTCAGGAAAGGTGCTAGCTTAATTCTACATAAACAGTTTTCAAATCGGGGAGGAAAAAAAAAATTTCAAATTTTTACATGGGTTGCATTGGAATTCCTGACCACCTCGAAGAGCGATAGAAAAATTCAATTTTCTCGAAAACTATAAGTCGCAGCTCAACTCCAAAAGCAGATTTGAATTCAGGAAAGGTGCGAGCTTAATTCTACATAAACAGTTTTCAAATCGGGAGGAAAAAAAAAATTTCAAATTTTTACAAGGGTTGCATTGGAATTCCTGACCACCTCGAAGAGCGATAGAAAAATTCCATTTTCTCGAAAACTATAAGTCGCAGCTCAACTCCAAAAGCAGATTTGAATTCAGGAAAGGTGCGAGCTTAATTCTACATAAACAGTTTTCAAATCGGGGAGGAAAAAAAAAATTTCAAATTTTTACAAGGGTTGCATTGGAATTCCTGACCACCTCGAAGAGCGATAGAAAAATTCCATTTTCTCGAAAACTATAAGTCGCAGCTCAACTCCAAAAGCAGATTTGAATTCAGGAAAGGTGCGAGCTTATTTCTACATAAACAGTTTTCAAATCGGGGAGGAAAAAAAAATTTCAAATTTTTACATGGGTTGCATTGGAATTCCTGACCACCTCGAAGAGCGATAGAAAAATTCCATTTTCTCGAAAACTATAAGTCGCAGCTCAACTCCAAAAGCAGATTTGAATTCAGGAAAGGTGCTAGCTTAATTCTACATAAACAGTTTTCAAATCGGGGAGGAAAAAAAAAAATTCAAATTTTTACATGGGTTGCATTGGAATTCCTGACCACCTCGAAGAGCGATAGAAAAATTCAATTTTCTCGAAAACTATAAGTCGCAGCTCAACTCCAAAAGCAGATTTGAATTCAGGAAAGGTGCGAGCTTAATTCTACATAAACAGTTTTCAAATCGGGAGGAAAAAAAAAATTTCAAATTTTTACAAGGGTTGCATTGGAATTCCTGACCACCTCGAAGAGCGATAGAAAAATTCCATTTTCTCGAAAACTATAAGTCGCAGCTCAACTCCAAAAGCAGATTTGAATTCAGGAAAGGTGCTAGCTTAATTCTACATAAACAGTTTTCAAATCGGGGAGGAAAAAAAAAATTTCAAATTTTTACAGGGGTTGCATTGCAATTCCTGGCCACCTCGAAGAGCGATAGAAAATTTCAATTTTCTCGAAAACTATAAGTCGCAGCTCAACTCCAAAAGCAGATTTGAATTCAGGAAAGGTGCGAGCTTAATTCTACATAAACAGTTTTCAAATCGGGGAGGAAAAAAAAAATTTCAAATTTTTACATGGGTTGCATTGGAATTCCTGACCACCTCGAAGAGCGATAGAAAAATTCAATTTTCTCGAAAACTATAAGTCGCAGCTCAACTCCAAAAGCAGATTTGAATTCAGGAAAGGTGCGAGCTTAATTCTACATAAACAGTTTTCAAATCGGGGAGGAAAAAAAAAATTTCAAATTTTTACAAGGGTTGCATTGGAATTCCTGACCACCTCGAAGAGCGATAGAAAAATTCCATTTTCTCGAAAACTATAAGTCGCAGCTCAACTCCAAAAGCAGATTTGAATTCAGGAAAGGTGCGAGCTTAATTCTACATAAACAGTTTTCAAATCGGGGAGGAAAAAAAAAATTTCAAATTTTTACAGGGGTTGCATTGGAATTCCTGACCACCTCGAAGAGCGATAGAAAAATTCCATTTTCTCGAAAACTATAAGTCGCAGCTCAACTCCAAAAGCAGATTTGAATTCAGGAAAGGTGCGAGCTTAATTCTACATAAACAGTTTTCAAATCGGGGAGGAAAAAAAAAATTTCAAATTTTTACAAGGGTTGCATTGGAATTCCTGACCACCTCGAAGAGCGATAGAAAAATTCCATTTTCTCGAAAACTATAAGTCGCAGCTCAACTCCAAAAGCAGATTTGAATTCAGGAAAGGTGTGTGCTTAATTCTACATAAACAGTTTTCAAATCGGGGAGGAAAAAAAAAATTTCAAATTTTTACATGGGTTGCATTGGAATTCCTGACCACCTCGAAGAGCGATAGAAAAATTCAATTTTCTCGAAAACTATAAGTCGCAGCTCAACTCCAAAAGCAGATTTGAATTCAGGAAAGGTGCGAGCTTAATTCTACATAAACAGTTTTCAAATCGGGGAGGAAAAAAAAATTTCAAATTTTTACAAGGGTTGCATTGGAATTCCTGACCACCTCGAAGAGCGATAGAAAAATTCCATTTTCTCGAAAACTATAAGTCGCAGCTCAACTCCAAAAGCAGATTTGAATTCAGGAAAGGTGCTAGCTTAATTCTACATAAACAGTTTTCAAATCCTGGAGGAAAAAAAAAATTTCAAATTTTTACAGGGGTTGCATTGCAATTCCTGGCCACCTCGAAGAGCGATAGAAAAATTCAATTTTCTCGAAAACTATAAGTCGCAGCTCAACTCCAAAAGCAGATTTGAATTCAGGAAAGGTGCGAGCTTAATTCTACATAAACAGTTTTCAAATCGGGGAGGAAAAAAAAAATTTCAAATTTTTACATGGGTTGCATTGGAATTCCTGACCACCTCGAAGAGCGATAGAAAAATTCAATTTTCTCGAAAACTATAAGTCGCAGCTCAACTCCAAAAGCAGATTTGAATTCAGGAAAGGTGCGAGCTTAATTCTACATAAACAGTTTTCAAATCGGGGAGGAAAAAAAAAATTTCAAATTTTTACAAGGGTTGCATTGGAATTCCTGACCACCTCGAAGAGCGATAGAAAAATTCCATTTTCTCGTAAACTATAAGTCGCAGCTCAACTCCAAAAGCAGATTTGAATTCAGGAAAGGTGCGAGCTTAATTCTACATAAACAGTTTTCAAATCGGGGAGGAAAAAAAAAATTTCAAATTTTTACATGGGTTGCATTGGAATTCCTGACCACCTCGAAGAGCGATAGAAAAATTCCATTTTCTCGAAAACTATAAGTCGCAGCTCAACTCCAAAAGCAGATTTGAATTCAGGAAAGGTGCGAGCTTAATTCTACATAAACAGTTTTCAAATCGGGGAGGAAAAAAAAAATTTCAAATTTTTACATGGGTTGCATTGGAATTCCTGACCACCTCGAAGAGCGATAGAAAAATTCCATTTTCTCGAAAACTATAAGTCGCAGCTCAACTCCAAAAGCAGATTTGAATTCAGGAAAGGTGCGAGCTTAATTCTACATAAACAGTTTTCAAATCGGGGAGGAAAAAAAAAATTTCAAATTTTTACATGGGTTGCATTGGAATTCCTGACCACCTCGAAGAGCGATAGAAAAATTCCATTTTCTCGAAAACTATAAGTCGCAGCTCAACTCCAAAAGCAGATTTGAATTCAGGAAAGGTGCGAGCTTAATTCTACATAAACAGTTTTCAAATCGGGGAGGAAAAAAAAAATTTCAAATTTTTACAAGGGTTGCATTGGAATTCCTGACCACCTCGAAGAGCGATAGAAAAATTCCATTTTCTCGAAAACTATAAGTCGCAGCTCAACTCCAAAAGCAGATTTGAATTCAGGAAAGGTGCGAGCATAATTCTACATAAACAGTTTTCAAATCGGGGAGGAAAAAAAAAATTTCAAATTTTTACATGGGTTGCATTGGAATTCCTGACCACCTCGAAGAGCGATAGAAAAATTCCATTTTCTCGAAAACTATAAGTCGCAGCTCAACTCCAAAAGCAGATTTGAATTCAGGAAAGGTGCGAGCTTAATTCTACATAAACAGTTTTCAAATCGGGGAGGAAAAAAAAATTTCAAATTTTTACATGGGTTGCATTGGAATTCCTGACCACCTCGAAGAGCGATAGAAAAATTCCATTTTCTCGAAAACTATAAGTCGCAGCTCAACTCCAAAAGCAGATTTGAATTCAGGAAAGGTGCGAGCTTAATTCTACATAAACAGTTTTAAAATCGGGGAGGAAAAAAAAAATTTCAAATTTTTACAAGGGTTGCATTGGAATTCCTGACCACCTCGAAGAGCGATAGAAAAATTCCATTTTCTCGAAAACTATAAGTCGCAGCTCAACTCCAAAAGCAGATTTGAATTCAGGAAAGGTGCGAGCTTAATTCTACATAAACAGTTTTCAAATCGGGGAGGAAAAAAAAATTTCAAATTTTTACATGGGTTGCATTGGAATTCCTGACCACCTCGAAGAGCGATAGAAAAATTCCATTTTCTCGAAAACTATAAGTCGCAGCTCAACTCCAAAAGCAGATTTGAATTCAGGAAAGGTCCGAGCTTAATTCTACATAAACAGTTTTCAAATCGGGGAGGAAAAAAAAAATTTCAAATTTTTACAAGGGTTGCATTGGAATTCCTGACCACCTCGAAGAGCGATAGAAAAATTCCATTTTCTCGAAAACTATAAGTCGCAGCTCAACTCCAAAAGCAGATTTGAATTCAGGAAAGGTGCGAGCTTAATTCTACATAAACAGTTTTCAAATCGGGGAGGAAAAAAAAAATTTCAAATTTTTACAGGGGTTGCATTGGAATTCCTGGCCACCTCGAAGAGCGATAGAAAAATTCCATTTTCTCGAAAACTATAAGTCGCAGCTCAACTCCAAAAGCAGATTTGAATTCAGAAAAGGTGCGAGCTTAATTCTACATAAACAGTTTTCAAATCGGGGAGGAAAAAAAAAATTTCAAATTTTTACAAGGGTTGCATTGGAATTCCTGGCCACCTCGAAGAGCGATAGAAAAATTCCATTTTCTCGAAAACTATAAGTCGCAGCTCAACTCCAAAAGCAGATTTGAATTCAGGAAAGGTGCGAGCTTAATTCTACATAAACAGTTTTCAAATCGGGGAGGAAAAAAAAAATTTCAAATTTTTACATGGGTTGCATTGGAATTCCTGACCACCTCGAAGAGCGATAGAAAAATTCCATTTTCTCGAAAACTATAAGTCGCAGCTCAACTCCAAAAGCAGATTTGAATTCAGGAAAGGTGCGAGCTTAATTCTACATAAACAGTTTTCAAATCGGGGAGGAAAAAAAAAATTTCAAATTTTTACAAGGGTTGCATTGGAATTCCTGACCACCTCGAAGAGCGATAGAAAAATTCCATTTTCTCGAAAACTATAAGTCGCAGCTCAACTCCAAAAGCAGATTTGAATTCAGGAAAGGTGCGAGCTTAATTCTACATAAACAGTTTTCAAATCGGGGAGGAAAAAAAAAATTTCAAATTTTTACATGGGTTGCATTGGAATTCCTGACCACCTCGAAGAGCGATAGAAAAATTCCATTTTCTCGAAAACTATAAGTCGCAGCTCAACTCCAAAAGCAGATTTGAATTCAGGAAAGGTGCGAGCTTAATTCTACATAAACAGTTTTCAAATCGGGGAGGAAAAAAAAAATTTCAAATTTTTACATGGGTTGCATTGGAATTCCTGACCACCTCGAAGAGCGATAGAAAAATTCCATTTTCTCGAAAACTATAAGTCGCAGCTCAACTCCAAAAGCAGATTTGAATTCAGGAAAGGTGCGAGCTTAATTCTACATAAACAGTTTTCAAATCGGGGAGGAAAAAAAAAATTTCAAATTTTTACAAGGGTTGCATTGGAATTCCTGACCACCTCGAAGAGCGATAGAAAAATTCCATTTTCTCGAAAACTATAAGTCGCAGCTCAACTCCAAAAGCAGATTTGAATTCAGGAAAGGTGCGAGCTTAATTCTACATAAACAGTTTTCAAATCGGGGAGGAAAAAAAAAATTTCAAATTTTTACAAGGGTTGCATTGGAATTCCTGACCACCTCGAAGAGCGATAGAATAATTCCATTCTCTCGAAAACTATAAGTCGCAGCTCAACTCCAAAAGCAGATTTGAATTCAGGAAAGGTGCGAGCTTAATTCTACATAAACAGTTTTCAAATCGGGGAGGAAAAAAAAAATTTCAAATTTTTACATGGGTTGCATTGGAATTCCTGACCACCTCGAAGAGCGATAGAAAAATTCCATTTTCTCGAAAACTATAAGTCGCAGCTCAACTCCAAAAGCAGATTTGAATTCAGGAAAGGTGCGAGCTTAATTCTACATAAACAGTTTTCAAATCGGGGAGGAAAAAAAAAATTTCAAATTTTTACATGGGTTGCATTGGAATTCCTGACCACCTCGAAGAGCGATAGAAAAATTCCATTTTCTCGAAAACTATAAGTCGCAGCTCAACTCCAAAAGCAGATTTGAATTCAGGAAAGGTGCTAGCTTAATTCTACATAAACAGTTTTCAAATCCTGGAGGAAAAAAAAAATTTCAAATTTTTACAGGGGTTGCATTGGAATTCCTGGCCACCTCGAAGAGCGATAGAAAAATTCCATTTTCTCGAAAACTATAAGTCGCAGCTCAACTCCAAAAGCAGATTTGAATTCAGGAAAGGTGCGAGCTTAATTCTACATAAACAGTTTTCAAATCGGGGAGGAAAAAAAAAATTTCAAATTTTTACAAGGGTTGCATTGGAATTCCTGACCACCTCGAAGAGCGAGAGAAAAATTCCATTTTCTCGAAAACTATAAGTCGCAGCTCAACTCCAAAAGCAGATTTGAATTCAGGAAAGGTGCGAGCTTAATTCTACATAAACAGTTTTCAAATCGGGGAGGAAAAAAAAAATTTCAAATTTTTACATGGGTTGCATTGGAATTCCTGACCACCTCGAAGAGCGATAGAAAAATTCCATTTTCTCGAAAACTATAAGTCGCAGCTCAACTCCAAAAGCAGATTTGAATTCAGGAAAGGTGCGAGTTTAATTCTACATAAACAGTTTTCAAATCGGGGAGGAAAAAAAAAATTTCAAATTTTTACATGGGTTGCATTGGAATTCCTGACCACCTCGAAGAGCGATAGAAAAATTCCATTTTCTCGAAAACTATAAGTCGCAGCTCAACTCCAAAAGCAGATTTGAATTCAGGAAAGGTGCGAGCTTAATTCTACATAAACAGTTTTCAAATCGGGGAGGAAAAAAAAAATTTCAAATTTTTACAAGGGTTGCATTGGAATTCCTGACCACCTCGAAGAGCGATAGAAAAATTCCATTTTCTCGAAAACTATAAGTCGCAGCTCAACTCCAAAAGCAGATTTGAATTCAGGAAAGGTGCGAGCTTAATTCTACATAAACAGTTTTCAAATCGGGGAGGAAAAAAAAAATTTCAAATTTTTACAAGGGTTGCATTGGAATTCCTGACCACCTCGAAGAGCGATAGAATAATTCCATTCTCTCGAAAACTATAAGTCGCAGCTCAACTCCAAAAGCAGATTTGAATTCAGGAAAGGTGCGAGCTTAATTCTACATAAACAGTTTTCAAATCGGGGAGGAAAAAAAAAATTTCAAATTTTTACATGGGTTGCATTGGAATTCCTGACCACCTCGAAGAGCGATAGAAAAATTCCATTTTCTCGAAAACTATAAGTCGCAGCTCAACTCCAAAAGCAGATTTGAATTCAGGAAAGGTGCGAGCTTAATTCTACATAAACAGTTTTCAAATCGGGGAGGAAAAAAAAAATTTCAAATTTTTACATGGGTTGCATTGGAATTCCTGACCACCTCGAAGAGCGATAGAAAAATTCCATTTTCTCGAAAACTATAAGTCGCAGCTCAACTCCAAAAGCAGATTTGAATTCAGGAAAGGTGCTAGCTTAATTCTACATAAACAGTTTTCAAATCCTGGAGGAAAAAAAAAATTTCAAATTTTTACAGGGGTTGCATTGGAATTCCTGGCCACCTCGAAGAGCGATAGAAAAATTCCATTTTCTCGAAAACTATAAGTCGCAGCTCAACTCCAAAAGCAGATTTGAATTCAGGAAAGGTGCGAGCTTAATTCTACATAAACAGTTTTCAAATCGGGGAGGAAAAAAAAAATTTCAAATTTTTACAAGGGTTGCATTGGAATTCCTGACCACCTCGAAGAGCGATAGAAAAATTCCATTTTCTCGAAAACTATAAGTCGCAGCTCAACTCCAAAAGCAGATTTGAATTCAGGAAAGGTGCGAGCTTAATTCTACATAAACAGTTTTCAAATCGGGGAGGAAAAAAAAAATTTCAAATTTTTACAGGGGTTGCATTGGAATTCCTGGCCACCTCGAAGAGCGATAGAAAAATTCCATTTTCTCGAAAACTATAAGTCGCAGCTCAACTCCAAAAGCAGATTTGAATTCAGAAAAGGTGCGAGCTTAATTCTACATAAACAGTTTTCAAATCGGGGAGGAAAAAAAAAATTTCAAATTTTTACAAGGGTTGCATTGGAATTCCTGGCCACCTCGAAGAGCGATAGAAAAATTCCATTTTCTCGAAAACTATAAGTCGCAGCTCAACTCCAAAAGCAGATTTGAATTCAGGAAAGGTGCGAGCTTAATTCTACATAAACAGTTTTCAAATCGGGGAGGAAAAAAAAAATTTCAAATTTTTACATGGGTTGCATTGGAATTCCTGACCACCTCGAAGAGCGATAGAAAAATTCCATTTTCTCGAAAACTATAAGTCGCAGCTCAACTCCAAAAGCAGATTTGAATTCAGGAAAGGTGCGAGCTTAATTCTACATAAACAGTTTTCAAATCGGGGAGGAAAAAAAAAATTTCAAATTTTTACAAGGGTTGCATTGGAATTCCTGACCACCTCGAAGAGCGATAGAAAAATTCCATTTTCTCGAAAACTATAAGTCGCAGCTCAACTCCAAAAGCAGATTTGAATTCAGGAAAGGTGCGAGCTTAATTCTACATAAACAGTTTTCAAATCGGGGAGGAAAAAAAAAATTTCAAATTTTTACATGGGTTGCATTGGAATTCCTGACCACCTCGAAGAGCGATAGAAAAATTCCATTTTCTCGAAAACTATAAGTCGCAGCTCAACTCCAAAAGCAGATTTGAATTCAGGAAAGGTGCGAGCTTAATTCTACATAAACAGTTTTCAAATCGGGGAGGAAAAAAAAAATTTCAAATTTTTACATGGGTTGCATTGGAATTCCTGACCACCTCGAAGAGCGATAGAAAAATTCCATTTTCTCGAAAACTATAAGTCGCAGCTCAACTCCAAAAGCAGATTTGAATTCAGGAAAGGTGCGAGCTTAATTCTACATAAACAGTTTTCAAATCGGGGAGGAAAAAAAAAATTTCAAATTTTTACAAGGGTTGCATTGGAATTCCTGACCACCTCGAAGAGCGATAGAAAAATTCCATTTTCTCGAAAACTATAAGTCGCAGCTCAACTCCAAAAGCAGATTTGAATTCAGGAAAGGTGCGAGCTTAATTCTACATAAACAGTTTTCAAATCGGGGAGGAAAAAAAAAATTTCAAATTTTTACAAGGGTTGCATTGGAATTCCTGACCACCTCGAAGAGCGATAGAATAATTCCATTCTCTCGAAAACTATAAGTCGCAGCTCAACTCCAAAAGCAGATTTGAATTCAGGAAAGGTGCGAGCTTAATTCTACATAAACAGTTTTCAAATCGGGGAGGAAAAAAAAAATTTCAAATTTTTACATGGGTTGCATTGGAATTCCTGACCACCTCGAAGAGCGATAGAAAAATTCCATTTTCTCGAAAACTATAAGTCGCAGCTCAACTCCAAAAGCAGATTTGAATTCAGGAAAGGTGCGAGCTTAATTCTACATAAACAGTTTTCAAATCGGGGAGGAAAAAAAAAATTTCAAATTTTTACATGGGTTGCATTGGAATTCCTGACCACCTCGAAGAGCGATAGAAAAATTCCATTTTCTCGAAAACTATAAGTCGCAGCTCAACTCCAAAAGCAGATTTGAATTCAGGAAAGGTGCTAGCTTAATTCTACATAAACAGTTTTCAAATCCTGGAGGAAAAAAAAAATTTCAAATTTTTACAGGGGTTGCATTGGAATTCCTGGCCACCTCGAAGAGCGATAGAAAAATTCCATTTTCTCGAAAACTATAAGTCGCAGCTCAACTCCAAAAGCAGATTTGAATTCAGGAAAGGTGCGAGCTTAATTCTACATAAACAGTTTTCAAATCGGGGAGGAAAAAAAAAATTTCAAATTTTTACAAGGGTTGCATTGGAATTCCTGACCACCTCGAAGAGCGAGAGAAAAATTCCATTTTCTCGAAAACTATAAGTCGCAGCTCAACTCCAAAAGCAGATTTGAATTCAGGAAAGGTGCGAGCTTAATTCTACATAAACAGTTTTCAAATCGGGGAGGAAAAAAAAAATTTCAAATTTTTACATGGGTTGCATTGGAATTCCTGACCACCTCGAAGAGCGATAGAAAAATTCCATTTTCTCGAAAACTATAAGTCGCAGCTCAACTCCAAAAGCAGATTTGAATTCAGGAAAGGTGCGAGTTTAATTCTACATAAACAGTTTTCAAATCGGGGAGGAAAAAAAAAATTTCAAATTTTTACATGGGTTGCATTGGAATTCCTGACCACCTCGAAGAGCGATAGAAAAATTCCATTTTCTCGAAAACTATAAGTCGCAGCTCAACTCCAAAAGCAGATTTGAATTCAGGAAAGGTGCGAGCTTAATTCTACATAAACAGTTTTCAAATCGGGGAGGAAAAAAAAAATTTCAAATTTTTACAAGGGTTGCATTGGAATTCCTGACCACCTCGAAGAGCGATAGAAAAATTCCATTTTCTCGAAAACTATAAGTCGCAGCTCAACTCCAAAAGCAGATTTGAATTCAGGAAAGGTGCGAGCTTAATTCTACATAAACAGTTTTCAAATCGGGGAGGAAAAAAAAAATTTCAAATTTTTACAAGGGTTGCATTGGAATTCCTGACCACCTCGAAGAGCGATAGAATAATTCCATTCTCTCGAAAACTATAAGTCGCAGCTCAACTCCAAAAGCAGATTTGAATTCAGGAAAGGTGCGAGCTTAATTCTACATAAACAGTTTTCAAATCGGGGAGGAAAAAAAAAATTTCAAATTTTTACATGGGTTGCATTGGAATTCCTGACCACCTCGAAGAGCGATAGAAAAATTCCATTTTCTCGAAAACTATAAGTCGCAGCTCAACTCCAAAAGCAGATTTGAATTCAGGAAAGGTGCGAGCTTAATTCTACATAAACAGTTTTCAAATCGGGGAGGAAAAAAAAAATTTCAAATTTTTACATGGGTTGCATTGGAATTCCTGACCACCTCGAAGAGCGATAGAAAAATTCCATTTTCTCGAAAACTATAAGTCGCAGCTCAACTCCAAAAGCAGATTTGAATTCAGGAAAGGTGCTAGCTTAATTCTACATAAACAGTTTTCAAATCCTGGAGGAAAAAAAAAATTTCAAATTTTTACAGGGGTTGCATTGGAATTCCTGGCCACCTCGAAGAGCGATAGAAAAATTCCATTTTCTCGAAAACTATAAGTCGCAGCTCAACTCCAAAAGCAGATTTGAATTCAGGAAAGGTGCGAGCTTAATTCTACATAAACAGTTTTCAAATCGGGGAGGAAAAAAAAAATTTCAAATTTTTACAAGGGTTGCATTGGAATTCCTGACCACCTCGAAGAGCGAGAGAAAAATTCCATTTTCTCGAAAACTATAAGTCGCAGCTCAACTCCAAAAGCAGATTTGAATTCAGGAAAGGTGCGAGCTTAATTCTACATAAACAGTTTTCAAATCGGGGAGGAAAAAAAAAATTTCAAATTTTTACATGGGTTGCATTGGAATTCCTGACCACCTCGAAGAGCGATAGAAAAATTCCATTTTCTCGAAAACTATAAGTCGCAGCTCAACTCCAAAAGCAGATTTGAATTCAGGAAAGGTGCGAGTTTAATTCTACATAAACAGTTTTCAAATCGGGGAGGAAAAAAAAAATTTCAAATTTTTACATGGGTTGCATTGGAATTCCTGACCACCTCGAAGAGCGATAGAAAAATTCCATTTTCTCGAAAACTATAAGTCGCAGCTCAACTCCAAAAGCAGATTTGAATTCAGGAAAGGTGCGAGCTTAATTCTACATAAACAGTTTTCAAATCGGGGAGGAAAAAAAAAATTTCAAATTTTTACAAGGGTTGCATTGGAATTCCTGACCACCTCGAAGAGCGATAGAAAAATTCCATTTTCTCGAAAACTATAAGTCGCAGCTCAACTCCAAAAGCAGATTTGAATTCAGGAAAGGTGCGAGCTTAATTCTACATAAACAGTTTTCAAATCGGGGAGGAAAAAAAAAATTTCAAATTTTTACAAGGGTTGCATTGGAATTCCTGACCATCTCGAAGAGCGATAGAAAAATTCCATTTTCTCGAAAACTATAAGTCGCAGCTCAACTCCAAAAGCAGATTTGAATTCAGGAAAGGTCCGAGCTTAATTCTACATAAACAGTTTTCAAATTGGGGAGGAAAAAAAAAATTTCAAATTTTTACATGGGTTGCATTGGAATTCCTGACCACCTCGAAGAGCGATAGAAAAATTCCATTTTCTCGAAAACTACAAGTCGCAGCTCAACTCCAAAAGCAGATTTGAATTCAGGAAAGGTGCGAGCTTAATTCTACATAAACAGTTTTCAAATCGGGGAGGAAAAGAAAATTTCAAATTTTTACATGGGTTGCATTGGAATTCCTGACCACCTCGAAGAGCGGTAGAAAAATTCCATTTTCTCGAAAACTATAAGTCGTAGCTCAACTCCAAAAGCAGATTTGAATTCAGGAAAGGTGCGAGCTTAATTCTACATAAACAGTTTTCAAATCGGGGAGGAAAAAAAAAATTTCAAATTTTTACATGGGTTGCATTGGAATTCCTGACCACCTCGAAGAGCGATAGAAAAATTCCATTTTCTCGAAAACTATAAGTCGCAGCTCAACTCCAAAAGCAGATTTGAATTCAGGAAAGGTGCTAGCTTAATTCTACATAAACAGTTTTCAAATCCTGGAGGAAAAAAAAAATTTCAAATTTTTACATGGGTTGCATTGGAATTCCTGGCCACCTCGAAGAGCGATAGAAAAATTCCATTTTCTCGAAAACTATAAGTCGCAGCTCAACTCCAAAAGCAGATTTGAATTCAGGAAAGGTGCGAGCTTAATTCTACATAAACAGTTTTCAAATCGGGGAGGAAAAAAAAAATTTCAAATTTTTACAAGGGTTGCATTGGAATTCCTGACCACCTCGAAGAGCGAGAGAAAAATTCCATTTTCTCGAAAACTATAAGTCGCAGCTCAACTCCAAAAGCAGATTTGAATTCAGGAAAGGTGCGAGCTTAATTCTACATAAACAGTTTTCAAATCGGGGAGGAAAAAAAAAATTTCAAATTTTTACATGGGTTGCATTGGAATTCCTGACCACCTCGAAGAGCGATAGAAAAATTCCATTTTCTCGAAAACTATAAGTCGCAGCTCAACTCCAAAAGCAGATTTGAATTCAGGAAAGGTGCGAGCTTAATTCTACATAAACAGTTTTCAAATCGGGGAGGAAAAAAAAATTTCAAATTTTTACAAGGGTAAAACAGTTTGAATTCAGGAAAGGTGCGAGCTTAATTCTACATAAACAGTTTTCAAATCGGGGAGGAAAAAAAAAATTTCAAATTTTTACAAGGGTTGCATTGGAATTCCTGACCATCTCGAAGAGCGATAGAAAAATTCCATTTTCTCGAAAACTATAAGTCGCAGCTCAACTCCAAAAGCAGATTTGAATTCAGGAAAGGTCCGAGCTTAATTCTACATAAACAGTTTTCAAATTGGGGAGGAAAAAAAAAATTTCAAATTTTTACATGGGTTGCATTGGAATTCCTGACCACCTCGAAGAGCGATAGAAAAATTCCATTTTCTCGAAAACTACAAGTCGCAGCTCAACTCCAAAAGCAGATTTGAATTCAGGAAAGGTGCGAGCTTAATTCTACATAAACAGTTTTCAAATCGGGGAGGAAAAGAAAATTTCAAATTTTTACATGGGTTGCATTGGAATTCCTGACCACCTCGAAGAGCGGTAGAAAAATTCCATTTTCTCGAAAACTATAAGTCGTAGCTCAACTCCAAAAGCAGATTTGAATTCAGGAAAGGTGCGAGCTTAATTCTACATAAACAGTTTTCAAATCGGGGAGGAAAAAAAAAATTTCAAATTTTTACATGGGTTGCATTGGAATTCCTGACCACCTCGAAGAGCGATAGAAAAATTCCATTTTCTCGAAAACTATAAGTCGCAGCTCAACTCCAAAAGCAGATTTGAATTCAGGAAAGGTGCTAGCTTAATTCTACATAAACAGTTTTCAAATCCTGGAGGAAAAAAAAAATTTCAAATTTTTACAGGGGTTGCATTGGAATTCCTGGCCACCTCGAAGAGCGATAGAAAAATTCCATTTTCTCGAAAACTATAAGTCGCAGCTCAACTCCAAAAGCAGATTTGAATTCAGGAAAGGTGCGAGCTTAATTCTACAGTTTTCAAATCGGGGAGGAAAAAAAAAATTTCAAATTTTTACAAGGGTTGCATTGGAATTCCTGACCACCTCGAAGAGCGAGAGAAAAATTCCATTTTCTCGAAAACTATAAGTCGCAGCTCAACTCCAAAAGCAGATTTGAATTCAGGAAAGGTGCGAGCTTAATTCTACATAAACAGTTTTCAAATCGGGGAGGAAAAAAAAAATTTCAAATTTTTACATGGGTTGCATTGGAATTCCTGACCACCTCGAAGAGCGATAGAAAAATTCCATTTTCTCGAAAACTATAAGTCGCAGCTCAACTCCAAAAGCAGATTTGAATTCAGGAAAGGTGCGAGCTTAATTCTACATAAACAGTTTTCAAATCGGGGAGGAAAAAAAAAATTTCAAATTTTTACAAGGGTTGCATTGGAATTCCTGACCACCTCGAAGAGCGAGAGAAAAATTCCATTTTCTCGAAAACTATAAGTCGCAGCTCAACTCCAAAAGCAGATTTGAATTCAGGAAAGGTGCGAGCTTAATTCTACATAAACAGTTTTCAAATCGGGGAGGAAAAAAAAAATTTCAAATTTTTACATGGGTTGCATTGGAATTCCTGACCACCTCGAAGAGCGATAGAAAAATTCCATTTTCTCGAAAACTATAAGTCGCAGCTCAACTCCAAAAGCAGATTTGAATTCAGGAAAGGTGCGAGCTTAATTCTACATAAACAGTTTTCAAATCGGGGAGGAAAAAAAAAATTTCAAATTTTTACAAGGGTTGCATTGGAATTCCTGACCACCTCGAAGAGCGATAGAAAAATTCCATTTTCTCGAAAACTATAAGTCGCAGCTCAACTCCAAAAGCAGATTTGAATTCAGGAAAGGTGCGAGCTTAATTCTACATAAACAGTTTTCAAATCGGGGAGGAAAAAAAAAATTTCAAATTTTTACAAGGGTTGCATTGGAATTCCTGACCACCTCGAAGAGCGATAGAAAAATTCCATTTTCTCGAAAACTATAAGTCGCAGCTCAACTCCAAAAGCAGATTTGAATTCAGGAAAGGTCCGAGCTTAATTCTACATAAACAGTTTTCAAATCGGGGAGGAAAAAAAAAATTTCAAATTTTTACATGGGTTGCATTGGAATTCCTGACCACCTCGAAGAGCGATAGAAAAATTCCATTTTCTCGAAAACTATAAGTCGCAGCTCAACTCCAAAAGCAGATTTGAATTCAGGAAAGGTGCGAGCTTAATTCTACATAAACAGTTTTCAAATCGGGGAGGAAAAAAAAATTTCAAATTTTTACAAGGGTAAAACAGTTTGAATTCAGGAAAGGTGCGAGCTTAATTCTACATAAACAGTTTTCAAATCGGGGAGGAAAAAAAAAATTTCAAATTTTTACAAGGGTTGCATTGGAATTCCTGACCATCTCGAAGAGCGATAGAAAAATTCCATTTTCTCGAAAACTATAAGTCGCAGCTCAACTCCAAAAGCAGATTTGAATTCAGGAAAGGTCCGAGCTTAATTCTACATAAACAGTTTTCAAATTGGGGAGGAAAAAAAAAATTTCAAATTTTTACATGGGTTGCATTGGAATTCCTGACCACCTCGAAGAGCGATAGAAAAATTCCATTTTCTCGAAAACTACAAGTCGCAGCTCAACTCCAAAAGCAGATTTGAATTCAGGAAAGGTGCGAGCTTAATTCTACATAAACAGTTTTCAAATCGGGGAGGAAAAGAAAATTTCAAATTTTTACATGGGTTGCATTGGAATTCCTGACCACCTCGAAGAGCGGTAGAAAAATTCCATTTTCTCGAAAACTATAAGTCGTAGCTCAACTCCAAAAGCAGATTTGAATTCAGGAAAGGTGCGAGCTTAATTCTACATAAACAGTTTTCAAATCGGGGAGGAAAAAAAAAATTTCAAATTTTTACATGGGTTGCATTGGAATTCCTGACCACCTCGAAGAGCGATAGAAAAATTCCATTTTCTCGAAAACTATAAGTCGCAGCTCAACTCCAAAAGCAGATTTGAATTCAGGAAAGGTGCTAGCTTAATTCTACATAAACAGTTTTCAAATCCTGGAGGAAAAAAAAAATTTCAAATTTTTACAGGGGTTGCATTGGAATTCCTGGCCACCTCGAAGAGCGATAGAAAAATTCCATTTTCTCGAAAACTATAAGTCGCAGCTCAACTCCAAAAGCAGATTTGAATTCAGGAAAGGTGCGAGCTTAATTCTACAGTTTTCAAATCGGGGAGGAAAAAAAAAATTTCAAATTTTTACAAGGGTTGCATTGGAATTCCTGACCACCTCGAAGAGCGAGAGAAAAATTCCATTTTCTCGAAAACTATAAGTCGCAGCTCAACTCCAAAAGCAGATTTGAATTCAGGAAAGGTGCGAGCTTAATTCTACATAAACAGTTTTCAAATCGGGGAGGAAAAAAAAAATTTCAAATTTTTACATGGGTTGCATTGGAATTCCTGACCACCTCGAAGAGCGATAGAAAAATTCCATTTTCTCGAAAACTATAAGTCGCAGCTCAACTCCAAAAGCAGATTTGAATTCAGGAAAGGTGCGAGCTTAATTCTACATAAACAGTTTTCAAATCGGGGAGGAAAAAAAAAATTTCAAATTTTTACAAGGGTTGCATTGGAATTCCTGACCACCTCGAAGAGCGAGAGAAAAATTCCATTTTCTCGAAAACTATAAGTCGCAGCTCAACTCCAAAAGCAGATTTGAATTCAGGAAAGGTGCGAGCTTAATTCTACATAAACAGTTTTCAAATCGGGGAGGAAAAAAAAAATTTCAAATTTTTACATGGGTTGCATTGGAATTCCTGACCACCTCGAAGAGCGATAGAAAAATTCCATTTTCTCGAAAACTATAAGTCGCAGCTCAACTCCAAAAGCAGATTTGAATTCAGGAAAGGTGCGAGCTTAATTCTACATAAACAGTTTTCAAATCGGGGAGGAAAAAAAAAATTTCAAATTTTTACAAGGGTTGCATTGGAATTCCTGACCACCTCGAAGAGCGATAGAAAAATTCCATTTTCTCGAAAACTATAAGTCGCAGCTCAACTCCAAAAGCAGATTTGAATTCAGGAAAGGTGCGAGCTTAATTCTACATAAACAGTTTTCAAATCGGGGAGGAAAAAAAAAATTTCAAATTTTTACAAGGGTTGCATTGGAATTCCTGACCACCTCGAAGAGCGATAGAAAAATTCCATTTTCTCGAAAACTATAAGTCGCAGCTCAACTCCAAAAGCAGATTTGAATTCAGGAAAGGTCCGAGCTTAATTCTACATAAACAGTTTTCAAATCGGGGAGGAAAAAAAAAATTTCAAATTTTTACATGGGTTGCATTGGAATTCCTGACCACCTCGAAGAGCGATAGAAAAATTCCATTTTCTCGAAAACTATAAGTCGCAGCTCAACTCCAAAAGCAGATTTGAATTCAGGAAAGGTGCGAGCTTAATTCTACATAAACAGTTTTCAAATCGGGGAGGAAAAAAAAAATTTCAAATTTTTACAAGGGTTGCATTGGAATTCCTGACCACCTCGAAGAGCGATAGAATAATTCCATTTTCTCGAAAACTATAAGTCGCAGCTCAACTCCAAAAGCAGATTTGAATTCAGGAAAGGTGCGAGCTTAATTCTACATAAACAGTTTTCAAATCGGGGAGGAAAAAAAAAATTTCAAATTTTTACATGGGTTGCATTGGAATTCCTGACCACCTCGAAGAGCGATAGAAAAATTCCATTTTCTCGAAAACTATAAGTCGCAGCTCAACTCCAAAAGCAGATTTGAATTCAGGAAAGGTGCGAGCTTAATTCTACATAAACAGTTTTCAAATCGGGGAGGAAAAAAAAAATTTCAAATTTTTACATGGGTTGCATTGGAATTCCTGACCACCTCGAAGAGCGATAGAAAAATTCCATTTTCTCGAAAACTATAAGTCGCAGCTCAACTCCAAAAGCAGATTTGAATTCAGGAAAGGTGCTAGCTTAATTCTACATAAACAGTTTTCAAATCCTGGAGGAAAAAAAAAATTTCAAATTTTTACAGGGGTTGCATTGGAATTCCTGGCCACCTCGAAGAGCGATAGAAAAATTCCATTTTCTCGAAAACTATAAGTCGCAGCTCAACTCCAAAAGCAGATTTGAATTCAGGAAAGGTGCGAGCTTAATTCTACATAAACAGTTTTCAAATCGGGGAGGAAAAAAAAAATTTCAAATTTTTACAAGGGTTGCATTGGAATTCCTGACTACCTCGAAGAGCGAGAGAAAAATTCCATTTTCTCGAAAACTATAAGTCGCAGCTCAACTCCAAAAGCAGATTTGAATTCAGGAAAGGTGCGAGCTTAATTCTACATAAACAGTTTTCAAATCGGGGAGGAAAAAAAAAATTTCAAATTTTTACATGGGTTGCATTGGAATTCCTGACCACCTCGAAGAGCGATAGAAAAATTCCATTTTCTCGAAAACTATAAGTCGCAGCTCAACTCCAAAAGCAGATTTGAATTCAGGAAAGGTGCGAGCTTAATTCTACATAAACAGTTTTCAAATCGGGGAGGAAAAAAAAAATTTCAAATTTTTACATGGGTTGCATTGGAATTCCTGACCACCTCGAAGAGCGATAGAAAAATTCCATTTTCTCGAAAACTATAAGTCGCAGCTCAACTCCAAAAGCAGATTTGAATTCAGGAAAGGTGCGAGCTTAATTCTACATAAACAGTTTTCAAATCGGGGTGGAAAAAAAAAAATTTCAAATTTTTACAAGGGTTGCATTCGAATTCCTGACCACCTCGAAGAGCGATAGAAAAATTCCATTTTCTCGAAAACTATAAGTCGCAGCTCAACTCCAAAAGCAGATTTGAATTCAGGAAAGGTGCGAGCTTAATTCTACATAAACAGTTTTCAAATCGGGGAGGAAAAAAAAAATTTCAAATTTTTACAAGGGTTGCATTGGAATTCCTGACCATCTCGAAGAGCGATAGAAAAATTCCATTTTCTCGAAAACTATAAGTCGCAGCTCAACTCCAAAAGCAGATTTGAATTCAGGAAAGGTCCGAGCTTAATTCTACATAAACAGTTTTCAAATTGGGGAGGAAAAAAAAAATTTCAAATTTTTACATGGGTTGCATTGGAATTCCTGACCACCTCGAAGAGCGATAGAAAAATTCCATTTTCTCGAAAACTATAAGTCGCAGCTCAACTCCAAAAGCAGATTTGAATTCAGGAAAGGTGCGAGCTTAATTCTACATAAACAGTTTTCAAATCGGGGAGGAAAAGAAAATTTCAAATTTTTACATGGGTTGCATTGGAATTCCTGACCACCTCGAAGAGCGGTAGAAAAATTCCATTTTCTCGAAAACTATAAGTCGCAGCTCAACTCCAAAAGCAGATTTGAATTCAGGAAAGGTGCGAGCTTAATTCTACATAAACAGTTTTCAAATCGGGGAGGAAAAAAAAAATTTCAAATTTTTACATGGGTTGCATTGGAATTCCTGACCACCTCGAAGAGCGATAGAAAAATTCCATTTTCTCGAAAACTATAAGTCGCAGCTCAACTCCAAAAGCAGATTTGAATTCAGGAAAGGTGCTAGCTTAATTCTACATAAACAGTTTTCAAATCCTGGAGGAAAAAAAAAATTTCAAATTTTTACAGGGGTTGCATTGGAATTCCTGACCACCTCGAAGAGCGAGAGAAAAATTCCATTTTCTCGAAAACTATAAGTCGCAGCTCAACTCCAAAAGCAGATTTGAATTCAGGAAAGGTGCGAGCTTAATTCTACATAAACAGTTTTCAAATCGGGGAGGAAAAAAAAAATTTCAAATTTTTACATGGGTTGCATTGGAATTCCTGACCACCTCGAAGAGCGATAGAAAAATTCCATTTTCTCGAAAACTATAAGTCGCAGCTCAACTCCAAAAGCAGATTTGAATTCAGGAAAGGTGCGAGCTTAATTCTACATAAACAGTTTTCAAATCGGGGAGGAAAAAAAAAATTTCAAATTTTTACATGGGTTGCATTGGAATTCCTGACCACCTCGAAGAGCGATAGAAAAATTCCATTTTCTCGAAAACTATAAGTCGCAGCTCAACTCCAAAAGCAGATTTGAATTCAGGAAAGGTGCGAGCTTAATTCTACATAAACAGTTTTCAAATCGGGGTGGAAAAAAAAAAATTTCAAATTTTTACAAGGGTTGCATTCGAATTCCTGACCACCTCGAAGAGCGATAGAAAAATTCCATTTTCTCGAAAACTATAAGTCGCAGCTCAACTCCAAAAGCAGATTTGAATTCAGGAAAGGTGCGAGCTTAATTCTACATAAACAGTTTTCAAATCGGGGAGGAAAAAAAAAATTTCAAATTTTTACAAGGGTTGCATTGGAATTCCTGACCATCTCGAAGAGCGATAGAAAAATTCCATTTTCTCGAAAACTATAAGTCGCAGCTCAACTCCAAAAGCAGATTTGAATTCAGGAAAGGTCCGAGCTTAATTCTACATAAACAGTTTTCAAATTGGGGAGGAAAAAAAAAATTTCAAATTTTTACATGGGTTGCATTGGAATTCCTGACCACCTCGAAGAGCGATAGAAAAATTCCATTTTCTCGAAAACTATAAGTCGCAGCTCAACTCCAAAAGCAGATTTGAATTCAGGAAAGGTGCGAGCTTAATTCTACATAAACAGTTTTCAAATCGGGGAGGAAAAGAAAATTTCAAATTTTTACATGGGTTGCATTGGAATTCCTGACCACCTCGAAGAGCGATAGAAAAATTCCATTTTCTCGAAAACTATAAGTCGCAGCTCAACTCCAAAAGCAGATTTGAATTCAGGAAAGGTGCGAGCTTAATTCTACATAAACAGTTTTCAAATCGGGGAGGAAAAAAAAAATTTCAAATTTTTACATGGGTTGCATTGGAATTCCTGACCACCTCGAAGAGCGATAGAAAAATTCCATTTTCTCGAAAACTATAAGTCGCAGCTCAACTCCAAAAGCAGATTTGAATTCAGGAAAGGTGCTAGCTTAATTCTACATAAACAGTTTTCAAATCCTGGAGGAAAAAAAAAATTTCAAATTTTTACAGGGGTTGCATTGGAATTCCTGGCCACCTCGAAGAGCGATAGAAAAATTCCATTTTCTCGAAAACTATAAGTCGCAGCTCAACTCCAAAAGCAGATTTGAATTCAGGAAAGGTGCGAGCTTAATTCTACATAAACAGTTTTCAAATCGGGGAGGAAAAAAAAAATTTCAAATTTTTACAAGGGTTGCATTGGAATTCCTGACCACCTCGAAGAGCGAGAGAAAAATTCCATTTTCTCGAAAACTATAAGTCGCAGCTCAACTCCAAAAGCAGATTTGAATTCAGGAAAGGTGCGAGCTTAATTCTACATAAACAGTTTTCAAATCGGGGAGGAAAAAAAAAATTTCAAATTTTTACATGGGTTGCATTGGAATTCCTGACCACCTCGAAGAGCGATAGAAAAATTCCATTTTCTCGAAAACTATAAGTCGCAGCTCAACTCCAAAAGCAGATTTGAATTCAGGAAAGGTGCGAGCTTAATTCTACATAAACAGTTTTCAAATCGGGGAGGAAAAAAAAAATTTCAAATTTTTACAAGGGTTGCATTGGAATTCCTGACCACCTCGAAGAGCGATAGAAAAATTCCATTTTCTCGAAAACTATAAGTCGCAGCTCAACTCCAAAAGCAGATTTGAATTCAGGAAAGGTGCGAGCTTAATTCTACATAAACAGTTTTCAAATCGGGGAGGAAAAAAACAATTTCAAATTTTTACAAGGGTTGCATTGGAATTCCTGACCACCTCGAAGAGCGATAGAAAAATTCCATTTTCTCGAAAACTATAAGTCGCAGCTCAACTCCAAAAGCAGATTTGAATTCAGGAAAGGTCCGAGCTTAATTCTACATAAACAGTTTTCAAATCGGGGAGGAAAAAAAAAATTTCAAATTTTTACATGGGTTGCATTGGAATTCCTGACCACCTCGAAGAGCGGTAGAAAAATTCCATTTTCTCGAAAACTATAAGTCGCAGCTCAACTCCAAAAGCAGATTTGAATTCAGGAAAGGTGCGAGCTTAATTCTACATAAACAGTTTTCAAATCGGGGAGGAAAAGAAAATTTCAAATTTTTACATGGGTTGCATTGGAATTCCTGACCACCTCGAAGAGCGGTAGAAAAATTCCATTTTCTCGAAAACTATAAGTCGCAGCTCAACTCCAAAAGCAGATTTGAATTCAGGAAAGGTGCGAGCTTAATTCTACATAAACAGTTTTCAAATCGGGGAGGAAAAAAAAAATTTCAAATTTTTACATGGGTTGCATTGGAATTCCTGACCACCTCGAAGAGCGATAGAAAAATTCCATTTTCTCGAAAACTATAAGTCGCAGCTCAACTCCAAAAGCAGATTTGAATTCAGGAAAGGTGCTAGCTTAATTCTACATAAACAGTTTTCAAATCCTGGAGGAAAAAAAAAATTTCAAATTTTTACAGGGGTTGCATTGGAATTCCTGGCCACCTCGAAGAGAGATAGAAAAATTCCATTTTCTCGAAAACTATAAGTCGCAGCTCAACTCCAAAAGCAGATTTGAATTCAGGAAAGGTGCGAGCTTAATTCTACATAAACAGTTTTCAAATCGGGGAGGAAAAAAAAAATTTCAAATTTTTACAAGGGTTGCATTGGAATTCCTGACCACCTCGAAGAGCGAGAGAAAAATTCCATTTTCTCGAAAACTATAAGTCGCAGCTCAACTCCAAAAGCAGATTTGAATTCAGGAAAGGTGCGAGCTTAATTCTACATAAACAGTTTTCAAATCGGGGAGGAAAAAAAAAATTTCAAATTTTTACATGGGTTGCATTGGAATTCCTGACCACCTCGAAGAGCGGTAGAAAAATTCCATTTTCTCGAAAACTATAAGTCGCAGCTCAACTCCAAAAGCAGATTTGAATTCAGGAAAGGTGCGAGCTTAATTCTACATAAACAGTTTTCAAATCGGGGAGGAAAAGAAAATTTCAAATTTTTACATGGGTTGCATTGGAATTCCTGACCACCTCGAAGAGCGGTAGAAAAATTCCATTTTCTCGAAAACTATAAGTCGCAGCTCAACTCCAAAAGCAGATTTGAATTCAGGAAAGGTGCGAGCTTAATTCTACATAAACAGTTTTCAAATCGGGGAGGAAAAAAAAAATTTCAAATTTTTACATGGGTTGCATTGGAATTCCTGACCACCTCGAAGAGCGATAGAAAAATTCCATTTTCTCGAAAACTATAAGTCGCAGCTCAACTCCAAAAGCAGATTTGAATTCAGGAAAGGTGCTAGCTTAATTCTACATAAACAGTTTTCAAATCCTGGAGGAAAAAAAAAATTTCAAATTTTTACAGGGGTTGCATTGGAATTCCTGGCCACCTCGAAGAGAGATAGAAAAATTCCATTTTCTCGAAAACTATAAGTCGCAGCTCAACTCCAAAAGCAGATTTGAATTCAGGAAAGGTGCGAGCTTAATTCTACATAAACAGTTTTCAAATCGGGGAGGAAAAAAAAAATTTCAAATTTTTACAAGGGTTGCATTGGAATTCCTGACCACCTCGAAGAGCGAGAGAAAAATTCCATTTTCTCGAAAACTATAAGTCGCAGCTCAACTCCAAAAGCAGATTTGAATTCAGGAAAGGTGCGAGCTTAATTCTACATAAACAGTTTTCAAATCGGGGAGGAAAAAAAAAATTTCAAATTTTTACATGGGTTGCATTGGAATTCCTGACCACCTCGAAGAGCGATAGAAAAATTCCATTTTCTCGAAAACTATAAGTCGCAGCTCAACTCCAAAAGCAGATTTGAATTCAGGAAAGGTGCGAGCTTAATTCTACATAAACAGTTTTCAAATCGGGGAGGAAAAAAAAAATTTCAAATTTTTACAAGGGTTGCATTGGAATTCCTGACCACCTCGAAGAGCGATAGAAAAATTCCATTTTCTCGAAAACTATAAGTCGCAGCTCAACTCCAAAAGCAGATTTGAATTCAGGAAAGGTCCGAGCTTAATTCTACATAAACAGTTTTCAAATCGGGGAGGAAAAAAAAAATTTCAAATTTTTACATGGGTTGCATTGGAATTCCTGACCACCTCGAAGAGCGATAGAAAAATTCCATTTTCTCGAAAACTATAAGTCGCAGCTCAACTCCAAAAGCAGATTTGAATTCAGGAAAGGTGCGAGCTTAATTCTACATAAACAGTTTTCAAATCGGGGAAAAAAAAAAAATTTCAAATTTTTACATGGGTTGCATTGGAATTCCTGACCACCTCGAAGAGCGGTAGAAAAATTCCATTTTCTCGAAAACTATAAGTCGCAGCTCAACTCCAAAAGCAGATTTGAATTCAGGAAAGGTGCGAGCTTAATTCTACATAAACAGTTTTCAAATCGGGGAGGAAAAAAAAAATTTCAAATTTTTACATGGGTTGCATTGGAATTCCTGACCACCTCGAAGAGCGATAGAAAAATTCCATTTTCTCGAAAACTATAAGTCGCAGCTCAACTCCAAAAGCAGATTTGAATTCAGGAAAGGTGCTAGCTTAATTCTACATAAACAGTTTTCAAATCCTGGAGGAAAAAAAAAATTTCAAATTTTTGCAGGGGTTGCATTGGAATTCCTGGCCACCTCGAAGAGCGATAGAAAAATTCCATTTTCTCGAAAACTATAAGTCGCAGCTCAACTCCAAAAGCAGATTTGAATTCAGGAAAGGTGCGAGCTTAATTCTACATAAACAGTTTTCAAATCGGGGAGGAAAAAAAAAATTTCAAATTTTTACAAGGGTTGCATTGGAATTCCTGACCACCTCGAAGAGCGAGAGAAAAATTCCATTTTCTCGAAAACTATAAGTCGCAGCTCAACTCCAAAAGCAGATTTGAATTCAGGAAAGGTGCGAGCTTAATTCTACATAAACAGTTTTCAAATCGGGGAGGAAAAAAAAAATTTCAAATTTTTACATGGGTTGCATTGGAATTCCTGACCACCTCGAAGAGCGATAGAAAAATTCCATTTTCTCGAAAACTATAAGTCGCAGCTCAACTCCAAAAGCAGATTTGAATTCAGGAAAGGTGCGAGCTTAATTCTACATAAACAGTTTTCAAATCGGGGAGGAAAAAAAAAATTTCAAATTTTTACAAGGGTTGCATTGGAATTCCTGACCACCTCGAAGAGCGATAGAAAAATTCCATTTTCTCGAAAACTATAAGTCGCAGCTCAACTCCAAAAGCAGATTTGAATTCAGGAAAGGTCCGAGCTTAATTCTACATAAACAGTTTTCAAATCGGGGAGGAAAAAAAAAATTTCAAATTTTTACATGGGTTGCATTGGAATTCCTGACCACCTCGAAGAGCGATAGAAAAATTCCATTTTCTCGAAAACTATAAGTCGCAGCTCAACTCCAAAAGCAGATTTGAATTCAGGAAAGGTGCGAGCTTAATTCTACATAAACAGTTTTCAAATCGGGGAAAAAAAAAAATTTCAAATTTTTACATGGGTTGCATTGGAATTCCTGACCACCTCGAAGAGCGGTAGAAAAATTCCATTTTCTCGAAAACTATAAGTCGCAGCTCAACTCCAAAAGCAGATTTGAATTCAGGAAAGGTGCGAGCTTAATTCTACATAAACAGTTTTCAAATCGGGGAGGAAAAAAAAAATTTCAAATTTTTACAAGGGTTGCATTGGAATTCCTGACCACCTCGAAGAGCGATAGAATAATTCCATTTTCTCGAAAACTATAAGTCGCAGCTCAACTCCAAAAGCAGATTTGAATTCAGGAAAGGTGCGAGCTTAATTCTACATAAACAGTTTTCAAATTGGGGAGGAAAAAAAAAATTTCAAATTTTTACATGGGTTGCATTGGAATTCCTGACCACCTCGAAGAGCGATAGAAAAATTCCATTTTCTCGAAAACTATAAGTCGCAGCTCAACTCCAAAAGCAGATTTGAATTCAGGAAAGGTGCGAGCTTAATTCTACATAAACAGTTTTCAAATCGGGGAGGAAAAAAAAATTTCAAATTTTTACATAGGTTGCATTGGAATTCCTGACCACCTCGAAGAGCGATAGAAAAATTCCATTTTCTCGAAAACTATAAGTCGCAGCTCAACTCCAAAAGCAGATTTGAATTCAGGAAAGGTGCGAGCTTAATTCTACATAAACAGTTTTCAAATCGGGGAGAAAAAAAAAAATTTCAAATTTTTACAAGGGTTGCATTGGACTTCCTGACCACCTCGAAGAGCGATAGAAAAATTCCATTTTCTCGTAAACTATAAGTCGCAGCTCAACTCCAAAAGCAGATTTGAATTCAGGAAAGGTGCGAGCTTAATTCTACATAAACAGTTTTCAAATCGGGGAGGAAAAAAATAAATTTCAAATTTTTACAAGGGTTGCATTGGAATTCCTGACCACCTCGAAGAGTGATAGAAAAATTCAATTTTCTCGAAAACTATAAGTCGCAGCTCAACTCCAAAAGCAGATTTGAATTCAGGAAAGGTGCTAGCTTAATTCTACATAAACAGTTTTTAAATCCTGGAGGAAAAAAAAATTTCAAATTTTTACAGGGGTTGCATTGGAATTCCTGGCCACCTCGAAGAGCGATAGAAAAATTCCATTTTCTCGAAAACTATAAGTCGCAGCTCAACTCCAAAAGCAGATTTGAATTCAGGAAAGGTGCGAGCTTAATTCTACATAAACAGTTTTCAAATCGGGGAGGAAAAAAACAATTTCAAATTTTTACAAGGGTTGCATTGGAATTCCTGACCACCTCGAAGAGCGATAGAAAAATTCCATTTTCTCGAAAACTATAAGTCGCAGCTCAACTCCAAAAGCAGATTTGAATTCAGGAAAGGTGCGAGCTTAATTCTACATAAACAGTTTTCAAATCGGGGAGGAAAAACAAAATTTCAAATTTTTACATGGGTTGCATTGGAATTCCTGACCACCTCGAAGAGCGATAGAAAAATTCCATTTTCTCGAAAACTATAAGTCGCAGCTCAACTCCAAAAGCAGATTTGAATTCAGGAAAGGTGCGAGCTTAATTCTACATAAACAGTTTTCAAATCGGGGAGGAAAAAAAAATTTCAAATTTTTACATGGGTTGCATTGGAATTCCTGACCACCTCGAAGAGCGGTAGAAAAATTCCATTTTCTCGAAAACTATAAGTCGCAGCTCAACTCCAAAAGCAGATTTGAATTCAGGAAAGGTGCGAGCTTAATTCTACATAAACAGTTTTCAAATCGGGGAGGAAAAAAAAAATTTCAAATTTTTACAAGGGTTGCATTGGAATTCCTGACCACCTCGAAGAGCGGTAGAAAAATTCCATTTTCTCGAAAACTATAAGTCGCAGCTCAACTCCAAAAGCAGATTTGAATTCAGGAAAGGTGCGAGCTTAATTCTACATAAACAGTTTTCAAATCGGGGAGGAAAAAAAAAATTTCAAATTTTTACAAGGGTTGCATTGGAATTCCTGACCACCTCGAAGAGCGATAGAAAAATTCCATTTTCTCGTAAACTATAAGTCGCAGCTCAACTCCAAAAGCAGATTTGAATTCAGGAAAGGTGCTAGCTTAATTCTACATAAACAGTTTTCAAATCGGGGAAGAAAAAAAAATTTCAAATTTTTACATGGGTTGCATTGGAATTCCTGACCACCTCGAAGAGCGATAGAAAAATTCCATTTTCTCGAAAACTATAAGTCGCAGCTCAACTCCAAAAGCAGATTTGAATTCAGGAAAGGTGCGAGCTTAATTCTACATAAACAGTTTTCAAATCGGGGAGGAAAAAAAAAATTTCAAATTTTTACATGGGTTGCATTGGAATTCCTGACCACCTCGAAGAGCTCAACTCCAAAAGCAGATTTGAATTCAGGAAAGGTGCGAGCTTAATTCTACATAAACAGTTTTCAAATCGGGGAAGAAAAAAAAATTTCAAATTTTTACAGGGGTTGCATTGGAATTCCTGGCCACCTCGAAGAGCGATAGAAAAATTCCATTTTCTCGAAAACTATAAGTCGCAGCTCAACTCCAAAAGCAGATTTGAATTCAGGAAAGGTGCGAGCTTAATTCTACATAAACAGTTTTCAAATCGGGGAGGAAAAAAAAAATTTCAAATTTTTACAAGGGTTGCATTGGAATTCCTGACCACCTCGAAGAGCGAGAGAAAAATTCCATTTTCTCGAAAACTATAAGTCGCAGCTCAACTCCAAAAGCAGATTTGAATTCAGGAAAGGTGCGAGCTTAATTCTACATAAACAGTTTTCAAATCGGGGAGGAAAAAAAAAATTTCAAATTTTTACATGGGTTGCATTGGAATTCCTGACCACCTCGAAGAGCGATAGAAAAATTCCATTTTCTCGAAAACTATAAGTCGCAGCTCAACTCCAAAAGCAGATTTGAATTCAGGAAAGGTGCGAGCTTAATTCTACATAAACAGTTTTCAAATCGGGGAGGAAAAAAAAAATTTCAAATTTTTACAAGGGTTGCATTGGAATTCCTGACCACCTCGAAGAGCGATAGAAAAATTCCATTTTCTCGAAAACTATAAGTCGCAGCTCAACTCCAAAAGCAGATTTGAATTCAGGAAAGGTCCGAGCTTAATTCTACATAAACAGTTTTCAAATCGGGGAGGAAAAAAAAAATTTCAAATTTTTACATGGGTTGCATTGGAATTCCTGACCACCTCGAAGAGCGATAGAAAAATTCCATTTTCTCGAAAACTATAAGTCGCAGCTCAACTCCAAAAGCAGATTTGAATTCAGGAAAGGTGCGAGCTTAATTCTACATAAACAGTTTTCAAATCGGGGAAAAAAAAAAAATTTCAAATTTTTACATGGGTTGCATTGGAATTCCTGACCACCTCGAAGAGCGGTAGAAAAATTCCATTTTCTCGAAAACTATAAGTCGCAGCTCAACTCCAAAAGCAGATTTGAATTCAGGAAAGGTGCGAGCTTAATTCTACATAAACAGTTTTCAAATCGGGGAGGAAAAAAAAAATTTCAAATTTTTACAAGGGTTGCATTGGAATTCCTGACCACCTCGAAGAGCGATAGAATAATTCCATTTTCTCGAAAACTATAAGTCGCAGCTCAACTCCAAAAGCAGATTTGAATTCAGGAAAGGTGCGAGCTTAATTCTACATAAACAGTTTTCAAATTGGGGAGGAAAAAAAAAATTTCAAATTTTTACATGGGTTGCATTGGAATTCCTGACCACCTCGAAGAGCGATAGAAAAATTCCATTTTCTCGAAAACTATAAGTCGCAGCTCAACTCCAAAAGCAGATTTGAATTCAGGAAAGGTGCGAGCTTAATTCTACATAAACAGTTTTCAAATCGGGGAGGAAAAAAAAATTTCAAATTTTTACATAGGTTGCATTGGAATTCCTGACCACCTCGAAGAGCGATAGAAAAATTCCATTTTCTCGAAAACTATAAGTCGCAGCTCAACTCCAAAAGCAGATTTGAATTCAGGAAAGGTGCGAGCTTAATTCTACATAAACAGTTTTCAAATCGGGGAGGAAAAAAAAAATTTCAAATTTTTACAAGGGTTGCATTGGACTTCCTGACCACCTCGAAGAGCGATAGAAAAATTCCATTTTCTCGTAAACTATAAGTCGCAGCTCAACTCCAAAAGCAGATTTGAATTCAGGAAAGGTGCGAGCTTAATTCTACATAAACAGTTTTCAAATCGGGGAGGAAAAAAAAAAATTTCAAATTTTTACAAGGGTTGCATTGGAATTCCTGACCACCTCGAAGAGTGATAGAAAAATTCAATTTTCTCGAAAACTATAAGTCGCAGCTCAACTCCAAAAGCAGATTTGAATTCAGGAAAGGTGCTAGCTTAATTCTACATAAACAGTTTTTAAATCCTGGAGGAAAAAAAAATTTCAAATTTTTACAGGGGTTGCATTGGAATTCCTGGCCACCTCGAAGAGCGATAGAAAAATTCCATTTTCTCGAAAACTATAAGTCGCAGCTCAACTCCAAAAGCAGATTTGAATTCAGGAAAGGTGCGAGCTTAATTCTACATAAACAGTTTTCAAATCGGGGAGGAAAAAAACAATTTCAAATTTTTACAAGGGTTGCATTGGAATTCCTGACCACCTCGAAGAGCGATAGAAAAATTCCATTTTCTCGAAAACTATAAGTCGCAGCTCAACTCCAAAAGCAGATTTGAATTCAGGAAAGGTGCGAGCTTAATTCTACATAAACAGTTTTCAAATCGGGGAGGAAAAACAAAATTTCAAATTTTTACATGGGTTGCATTGGAATTCCTGACCACCTCGAAGAGCGATAGAAAAATTCCATTTTCTCGAAAACTATAAGTCGCAGCTCAACTCCAAAAGCAGATTTGAATTCAGGAAAGGTGCGAGCTTAATTCTACATAAACAGTTTTCAAATCGGGGAGGAAAAAAAAATTTCAAATTTTTACATGGGTTGCATTGGAATTCCTGACCACCTCGAAGAGCGGTAGAAAAATTCCATTTTCTCGAAAACTATAAGTCGCAGCTCAACTCCAAAAGCAGATTTGAATTCAGGAAAGGTGCGAGCTTAATTCTACATAAACAGTTTTCAAATCGGGGAGGAAAAAAAAAATTTCAAATTTTTACAAGGGTTGCATTGGAATTCCTGACCACCTCGAAGAGCGGTAGAAAAATTCCATTTTCTCGAAAACTATAAGTCGCAGCTCAACTCCAAAAGCAGATTTGAATTCAGGAAAGGTGCGAGCTTAATTCTACATAAACAGTTTTCAAATCGGGGAGGAAAAAAAAAATTTCAAATTTTTACAAGGGTTGCATTGGAATTCCTGACCACCTCGAAGAGCGATAGAAAAATTCCATTTTCTCGTAAACTATAAGTCGCAGCTCAACTCCAAAAGCAGATTTGAATTCAGGAAAGGTGCTAGCTTAATTCTACATAAACAGTTTTCAAATCGGGGAAGAAAAAAAAATTTCAAATTTTTACATGGGTTGCATTGGAATTCCTGACCACCTCGAAGAGCGATAGAAAAATTCCATTTTCTCGAAAACTATAAGTCGCAGCTCAACTCCAAAAGCAGATTTGAATTCAGGAAAGGTGCGAGCTTAATTCTACATAAACAGTTTTCAAATCGGGGAGGAAAAAAAAAATTTCAAATTTTTACATGGGTTGCATTGGAATTCCTGACCACCTCGAAGAGCTCAACTCCAAAAGCAGATTTGAATTCAGGAAAGGTGCGAGCTTAATTCTACATAAACAGTTTTCAAATCGGGGAAGAAAAAAAAATTTCAAATTTTTACATGGGTTGCATTGGAATTCCTGACCACCTCGAAGAGCGATAGAAAAATTCCATTTTCTCGAAAACTATAAGTCGCAGCTCAACTCCAAAAGCAGATTTGAATTCAGGAAAGGTGCGAGCTTAATTCTACATAAACAGTTTTCAAATCGGGGAGGAAAAAAAAAATTTCAAATTTTTACATGGGTTGCATTGGAATTCCTGACCACCTCGAAGAGCGATAGAAAAATTCCATTTTCTCGTAAACTATAAGTCGCAGCTCAACTCCAAAAGCAGATTTGAATTCAGGAAAGGTGCGAGCTTAATTCTACATAAACAGTTTTCAAATCGGGGAGGAAAAAAAAAATTTCAAATTTTTACAAGGGTTGCATTGGAATTCCTGACCACCTCGAAGAGCGATAGAAAAATTCCATTTTCTCGAAAACTATAAGTCGCAGCTCAACTCCAAAAGCAGATTTGAATTCAGGAAAGGTGCGAGCTTAATTCTACATAAACAGTTTTCAAATCGGGGAGGAAAAAAAAAATTTCAAATTTTTACAGGGGTTGCATTGGAATTCCTGGCCACCTCGAAGAGCGATAGAAAAATTCCATTTTCTCGAAAACTATAAGTCGCAGCTCAACTCCAAAAGCAGATTTGAATTCAGGAAAGGTGCGAGCTTAATTCAACATAAACAGTTTTCAAAGCGGGGAGGAAAAAAAAAATTTCAAATTTTTACAAGGGTTGCATTGGAATTCCTGACCACCTCGAAGAGCGAGAGAAAAATTCCATTTTCTCGAAAACTATAAGTCGCAGCTCAACTCCAAAAGCAGATTTGAATTCAGGAAAGGTGCGAGCTTAATTCTACATAAACAGTTTCAAATCGGGGAGGAAAAAAAAAATTTCAAATTTTTACAAGGGTTGCATTGGAATTCCTGACCACCTCGAAGAGCGATAGAAAAATTCCATTTTCTCGAAAACTATAAGTCGCAGCTCAACTCCAAAAGCAGATTTGAATTCAGGAAAGGTGCAAGCTTAATTCTACATAAACAGTTTTCAAATCGGGGAGGAAAAAAAAAATTTCAAATTTTTACATGGGTTGCATTGGAATTCCTGACCACCTCGAAGAGCGATAGAAAAATTCCATTTTCTCGAAAACTATAAGTCGCAGCTCAACTCCAAAAGCAGATTTGAATTCAGGAAAGGTGCTAGCTTAATTCTACATAAACAGTTTTTAAATCCTGGAGGAAAAAAAAATTTCAAATTTTTACAGGGGTTGCATTGGAATTCCTGGCCACCTCGAAGAGCGATAGAAAAATTCCATTTTCTCGAAAACTATAAGTCGCAGCTCAACTCCAAAAGCAGATTTGAATTCAGGAAAGGTGCGAGCTTAATTCTACATAAACAGTTTTCAAATCGGGGAGGAAAAAAACAATTTCAAATTTTTACAAGGGTTGCATTGGAATTCCTGACCACCTCGAAGAGCGATAGAAAAATTCCATTTTCTCGAAAACTATAAGTCGCAGCTCAACTCCAAAAGCAGATTTGAATTCAGGAAAGGTGCGAGCTTAATTCTACATAAACAGTTTTCAAATCGGGGAGGAAAAAAAAAATTTCAAATTTTTACATGGGTTGCATTGGAATTCCTGACCACCTCGAAGAGCGATAGAAAAATTCCATTTTCTCGAAAACTATAAGTCGCAGCTCAACTCCAAAAGCAGATTTGAATTCAGGAAAGGTGCGAGCTTAATTCTACATAAACAGTTTTCAAATCGGGGAGGAAAAAAAAAATTTCAAATTTTTACATGGGTTGCATTGGAATTCCTGACCACCTCGAAGAGCTCAACTCCAAAAGCAGATTTGAATTCAGGAAAGGTGCGAGCTTAATTCTACATAAACAGTTTTCAAATCGGGGAGGAAAAAAAAATTTCAAATTTTTACATGGGTTGCATTGGAATTCCTGACCACCTCGAAGAGCGGTAGAAAAATTCCATTTTCTCGAAAACTATAAGTCGCAGCTCAACTCCAAAAGCAGATTTGAATTCAGGAAAGGTGCGAGCTTAATTCTACATAAACAGTTTTCAAATCGGGGAGGAAAAAAAAAATTTCAAATTTTTACAAGGGTTGCATTGGAATTCCTGACCACCTCGAAGAGCGATAGAATAATTCCATTTTCTCGAAAACTATAAGTCGCAGCTCAACTCCAAAAGCAGATTTGAATTCAGGAAAGGTGCGAGCTTAATTCTACATAAACAGTTTTCAAATCGGGGAGGAAAAAAAAAATTTCAAATTTTTACATGGGTTGCATTGGAATTCCTGACCACCTCGAAGAGCGATAGAAAAATTCCATTTTCTCGAAAACTATAAGTCGCAGCTCAACTCCAAAAGCAGATTTGATTTCAGGAAAGGTGCGAGCTTAATTCTACATAAATAGTTTTCAAATCGGGGAGGAAAAAAAAAATTTCAAATTTTTACATGGGTTGCATTGGAATTCCTGACCACCTCGAAGAGCGATAAAAAAATTCCATTTTCTCGAAAACTATAAGTCGCAGCTCAACTCCAAAAGCAGATTTGAATTCAGGAAAGGTGCGAGCTTAATTCTACATAAACAGTTTTCAAATCGGGGAGGAAAAAAAAAATTTCAAATTTTTACAGGGGTTGCATTGGAATTCCTGACCACCTCGAAGAGCGATAGAAAAATTCCATTTTCTCGAAAACTATAAGTCGCAGCTCAACTCCAAAAGCAGATTTGAATTCAGGAAAGGTGCGAGCTTAATTCTACATAAACAGTTTTCAAATCGGGGAAGAAAAAAAAATTTCAAATTTTTACATGGGTTGCATTGGAATTCCTGACCACCTCGAAGAGCGATAGAAAAATTCCATTTTCTCGAAAACTATAAGTCGCAGCTCAACTCCAAAAGCAGATTTGAATTCAGGAAAGGTGCGAGCTTAATTCTACATAAACAGTTTTCAAATCGGGGAGGAAAAAAAAAATTTCAAATTTTTACATGGGTTGCATTGGAATTCCTGACCACCTCGAAGAGCGATAGAAAAATTCCATTTTCTCGTAAACTATAAGTCGCAGCTCAACTCCAAAAGCAGATTTGAATTCAGGAAAGGTGCGAGCTTAATTCTACATAAACAGTTTTCAAATCGGGGAGGAAAAAAAAAATTTCAAATTTTTACAAGGGTTGCATTGGAATTCCTGACCACCTCGAAGAGCGATAGAAAAATTCCATTTTCTCGAAAACTATAAGTCGCAGCTCAACTCCAAAAGCAGATTTGAATTCAGGAAAGGTGCGAGCTTAATTCTACATAAACAGTTTTCAAATCGGGGAGGAAAAAAAAAATTTCAAATTTTTACAGGGGTTGCATTGGAATTCCTGGCCACCTCGAAGAGCGATAGAAAAATTCCATTTTCTCGAAAACTATAAGTCGCAGCTCAACTCCAAAAGCAGATTTGAATTCAGGAAAGGTGCGAGCTTATTTCAACATAAACAGTTTTCAAAGCGGGGAGGAAAAAAAAAATTTCAAATTTTTACAAGGGTTGCATTGGAATTCCTGACCACCTCGAAGAGCGAGAGAAAAACTCCATTTTCTCGAAAACTATAAGTCGCAGCTCAACTCCAAAAGCAGATTTGAATTCAGGAAAGGTGCGAGCTTAATTCTACATAAACAGTTTCAAATCGGGGAGGAAAAAAAAAATTTCAAATTTTTACAAGGGTTGCATTGGAATTCCTGACCACCTCGAAGAGCGATAGAAAAATTCCATTTTCTCGAAAACTATAAGTCGCAGCTCAACTCCAAAAGCAGATTTGAATTCAGGAAAGGTGCGAGCTTAATTCTACATAAACAGTTTTCAAATCGGGGAGGAAAAAAAAAATTTCAAATTTTTACAAGGGTTGCATTGGAATTCCTGACCACCTCGAAGAGCGATAGAAAAATTCCATTTTCTCGAAAACTATAAGTCGCAGCTCAACTCCAAAAGCAGATTTGAATTCAGGAAAGGTGCGAGCTTAATTCTACATAAACAGTTTTCAAATCGGGGAGGAAAAAAAAAATTTTAAATTTTTACAAGGGTTGCATTGGAATTCCTGACCACCTCGAAGAGCGATAGAAAAATTCCATTTTCTCGAAAACTATAAGTCGCAGCTCAACTCCAAAAGCAGATTTGAATTCAGGAAAGGTGCGAGCTTAATTCTACATAAACAGTTTTCAAATCGGGGAGGAAAAAAAAAATTTCAAATTTTTACATGGGTTGCATTGGAATTCCTGACCACCTCGAAGAGCTCAACTCCAAAAGCAGATTTGAATTCAGGAAAGGTGCGAGCTTAATTCTACATAAACAGTTTTCAAATCGGGGAGGAAAAAAAAATTTCAAATTTTTACATGGGTTGCATTGGAATTCCTGACCACCTCGAAGAGCGGTAGAAAAATTCCATTTTCTCGAAAACTATAAGTCGCAGCTCAACTCCAAAAGCAGATTTGAATTCAGGAAAGGTGCGAGCTTAATTCTACATAAACAGTTTTCAAATCGGGGAGGAAAAAAAAAATTTCAAATTTTTACAAGGGTTGCATTGGAATTCCTGACCACCTCGAAGAGCGATAGAATAATTCCATTTTCTCGAAAACTATAAGTCGCAGCTCAACTCCAAAAGCAGATTTGAATTCAGGAAAGGTGCGAGCTTAATTCTACATAAACAGTTTTCAAATCGGGGAGGAAAAAAAAAATTTCAAATTTTTACATGGGTTGCATTGGAATTCCTGACCACCTCGAAGAGCGATAGAAAAATTCCATTTTCTCGAAAACTATAAGTCGCAGCTCAACTCCAAAAGCAGATTTGAATTCAGGAAAGGTGCGAGCTTAATTCTACATAAATAGTTTTCAAATCGGGGAGGAAAAAAAAAATTTCAAATTTTTACATGGGTTGCATTGGAATTCCTGACCACCTCGAAGAGCGATAAAAAAATTCCATTTTCTCGAAAACTATAAGTCGCAGCTCAACTCCAAAAGCAGATTTGAATTCAGGAAAGGTGCGAGCTTAATTCTACATAAACAGTTTTCAAATCGGGGAGGAAAAAAAAAATTTCAAATTTTTACAGGGGTTGCATTGGAATTCCTGACCACCTCGAAGAGCGATAGAAAAATTCCATTTTCTCGAAAACTATAAGTCGCAGCTCAACTCCAAAAGCAGATTTGAATTCAGGAAAGGTGCGAGCTTAATTCTACATAAACAGTTTTCAAATCGGGGAAGAAAAAAAAATTTCAAATTTTTACATGGGTTGCATTGGAATTCCTGACCACCTCGAAGAGCGATAGAAAAATTCCATTTTCTCGAAAACTATAAGTCGCAGCTCAACTCCAAAAGCAGATTTGAATTCAGGAAAGGTGCGAGCTTAATTCTACATAAACAGTTTTCAAATCGGGGAGGAAAAAAAAAATTTCACATTTTTACATGGGTTGCATTGGAATTCCTGACCACCTCGAAGAGCGATAGAAAAATTCCATTTTCTCGTAAACTATAAGTCGCAGCTCAACTCCAAAAGCAGATTTGAATTCAGGAAAGGTGCGAGCTTAATTCTACATAAACAGTTTTCAAATCGGGGAGGAAAAAAAAAATTTCAAATTTTTACAGGGGTTGCATTGGAATTCCTGACCACCTCGAAGAGCGATAGAAAAATTCCATTTTCTCGAAAACTATAAGTCGCAGCTCAACTCCAAAAGCAGATTTGAATTCAGGAAAGGTGCGAGCTTAATTCTACATAAACAGTTTTCAAATCGGGGAAGAAAAAAAAATTTCAAATTTTTACATGGGTTGCATTGGAATTCCTGACCACCTCGAAGAGCGATAGAAAAATTCCATTTTCTCGAAAACTATAAGTCGCAGCTCAACTCCAAAAGCAGATTTGAATTCAGGAAAGGTGCGAGCTTAATTCTACATAAACAGTTTTCAAATCGGGGAGGAAAAAAAAATTTCAAATTTTTACATGGGTTGCATTGGAATTCCTGACCACCTCGAAGAGCGATAGAAAAATTCCATTTTCTCGTAAACTATAAGTCGCAGCTCAACTCCAAAAGCAGATTTGAATTCAGGAAAGGTGCGAGCTTAATTCTACATAAACAGTTTTCAAATCGGGGAGGAAAAAAAAAATTTCAAATTTTTACAAGGGTTGCATTGGAATTCCTGACCACCTCGAAGAGCGATAGAAAAATTCCATTTTCTCGAAAACTATAAGTCGCAGCTCAACTCCAAAAGCAGATTTGAATTCAGGAAAGGTGCGAGCTTAATTCTACATAAACAGTTTTCAAATCGGGGAGGAAAAAAAAAATTTCAAATTTTTACAGGGGTTGCATTGGAATTCCTGGCCACCTCGAAGAGCGATAGAAAAATTCCATTTTCTCGAAAACTATAAGTCGCAGCTCAACTCCAAAAGCAGATTTGAATTCAGGAAAGGTGCGAGCTTAATTCAACATAAACAGTTTTCAAAGCGGGGAGGAAAAAAAAAATTTCAAATTTTTACAAGGGTTGCATTGGAATTCCTGACCACCTCGAAGAGCGAGAGAAAAATTCCATTTTCTCGAAAACTATAAGTCGCAGCTCAACTCCAAAAGCAGATTTGAATTCAGGAAAGGTGCGAGCTTAATTCTACATAAACAGTTTCAAATCGGGGAGGAAAAAAAAAATTTCAAATTTTTACAAGGGTTGCATTGGAATTCCTGACCACCTCGAAGAGCGATAGAAAAATTCCATTTTCTCGAAAACTATAAGTCGCAGCTCAACTCCAAAAGCAGATTTGAATTCAGGAAAGGTGCGAGCTTAATTCTACATAAACAGTTTTCAAATCCTGGAGGAAAAAAAAAATTTCAAATTTTTACATGGGTTGCATTGGAAATCCTGACCACCTCGAAGAGCGATAGAAAAATTCCATTTTCTCGAAAACTATAAGTCGCAGCTCAACTCCAAAAGCAGATTTGAATTCAGGAAAGGTGCGAGCTTAATTCTACATAAACAGTTTTCAAATCGGGGAGGAAAAAAAAAATTTTAAATTTTTACAAGGGTTGCATTGGAATTCCTGACCACCTCGAAGAGCGATAGAAAAATTCCATTTTCTCGAAAACTATAAGTCGCAGCTCAACTCCAAAAGCAGATTTGAATTCAGGAAAGGTGCGAGCTTAATTCTACATAAACAGTTTTCAAATCGGGGAAGAAAAAAAAAATTCAAATTTTTACATGGGTTGCATTGGAATTCCTGACCACCTCGAAGAGCGATAGAAAAATTCCATTTTCTCGAAAACTATAAGTCGCAGCTCAACTCCAAAAGCAGATTTGAATTCAGGAAAGGTGCGAGCTTAATTCTACATAAACAGTTTTCAAATCGGGGAGGAAAAAAAAAATTTCAAATTTTTACATGGGTTGCATTGGAATTCCTGACCACCTCGAAGAGCGATAGAAAAATTCCATTTTCTCGTAAACTATAAGTCGCAGCTCAACTCCAAAAGCAGATTTGAATTCAGGAAAGGTGCGAGCTTAATTCTACATAAACAGTTTTCAAATCGGGGAAGAAAAAAAAAATTCAAATTTTTACATGGGTTGCATTGGAATTCCTGACCACCTCGAAGAGCGATAGAAAAATTCCATTTTCTCGAAAACTATAAGTCGCAGCTCAACTCCAAAAGCAGATTTGAATTCAGGAAAGGTGCGAGCTTAATTCTACATAAACAGTTTTCAAATCGGGGAGGAAAAAAAAAATTTCAAATTTTTACATGGGTTGCATTGGAATTCCTGACCACCTCGAAGAGCGATAGAAAAATTCCATTTTCTCGTAAACTATAAGTCGCAGCTCAACTCCAAAAGCAGATTTGAATTCAGGAAAGGTGCGAGCTTAATTCTACATAAACAGTTTTCAAATCGGGGAGGAAAAAAAAAATTTCAAATTTTTACAGGGGTTGCATTGGAATTCCTGGCCACCTCGAAGAGCGATAGAAAAATTCCATTTTCTCGAAAACTATAAGTCGCAGCTCAACTCCAAAAGCAGATTTGAATTCAGGAAAGGTGCGAGCTTAATTCAACATAAACAGTTTTCAAAGCGGGGAGGAAAAAAAAAATTTCAAATTTTTACAAGGGTTGCATTGGAATTCCTGACCACCTCGAAGAGCGAGAGAAAAATTCCATTTTCTCGAAAACTATAAGTCGCAGCTCAACTCCAAAAGCAGATTTGAATTCAGGAAAGGTGCGAGCTTAATTCTACATAAACAGTTTTCAAATCGGGGAGGAAAAAAAAAATTTTAAATTTTTACAAGGGTTGCATTGGAATTCCTGACCACCTCGAAGAGCGATAGAAAAATTCCATTTTCTCGAAAACTATAAGTCGCAGCTCAACTCCAAAAGCAGATTTGAATTCAGGAAAGGTGCGAGCTTAATTCTACATAAACAGTTTTCAAATCGGGGAGGAAAAAAAAATTTAAAATTTTTACATGGGTTGCATTGGAATTCCTGACCACCTCGAAGAGCGGTAGAAAAATTCCATTTTCTCGAAAACTATAAGTCGCAGCTCAACTCCAAAAGCAGATTTGAATTCAGGAAAGGTGCGAGCTTAATTCTACATAAACAGTTTTCAAATCGGGGAAGAAAAAAAAATTTCAAATTTTTACATGGGTTGCATTGGAATTCCTGACCACCTCGAAGAGCGATAGAAAAATTCCATTTTCTCGAAAACTATAAGTCGCAGCTCAACTCCAAAAGCAGATTTGAATTCAGGAAAGGTGCGAGCTTAATTCTACATAAACAGTTTTCAAATCGGGGAGGAAAAAAAAATTTCAAATTTTTACATGGGTTGCATTGGAATTCCTGACCACCTCGAAGAGCTCAACTCCAAAAGCAGATTTGAATTCAGGAAAGGTGCGAGCTTAATTCTACATAAACAGTTTTCAAATCGGGGAGGAAAAAAAAATTTCAAATTTTTACATGGGTTGCATTGGAATTCCTGACCACCTCGAAGAGCGGTAGAAAAATTCCATTTTCTCGAAAACTATAAGTCGCAGCTCAACTCCAAAAGCAGATTTGAATTCAGGAAAGGTGCGAGCTTAATTCTACATAAACAGTTTTCAAATCGGGGAGGAAAAAAAAAATTTCAAATTTTTACAAGGGTTGCATTGGAATTCCTGACCACCTCGAAGAGCGATAGAATAATTCCATTTTCTCGAAAACTATAAGTCGCAGCTCAACTCCAAAAGCAGATTTGAATTCAGGAAAGGTGCGAGCTTAATTCTACATAAACAGTTTTCAAATCGGGGAGGAAAAAAAAAATTTCAAATTTTTACATGGGTTGCATTGGAATTCCTGACCACCTCGAAGAGCGATAGAAAAATTCCATGTTCTCGAAAACTATAAGTCGCAGCTCAACTCCAAAAGCAGATTTGAATTCAGGAAAGGTGCGAGCTTAATTCTACATAAACAGTTTTCAAATCGGGGAGGAAAAAAAAAATTTCAAATTTTTACAGGGGTTGCATTGGAATTCCTGACCACCTCGAAGAGCGATAGAAAAATTCCATTTTCTCGAAAACTATAAGTCGCAGCTCAACTCCAAAAGCAGATTTGAATTCAGGAAAGGTGCGAGCTTAATTCTACATAAACAGTTTTCAAATCGGGGAGGAAAAAAAAAATTTCAAATTTTTACAAGGGTTGCATTGGAATTCCTGACCACCTCGAAGAGCGATAGAAAAATTCCATTTTCTCGAAAACAATAAGTCGCAGCTCAACTCCAAAAGCAGATTTGAATTCAGGAAAGGTGCGAGCTTAATTCTACATAAACAGTTTTCAAATCGGGGAGGAAAAAAAAAATTTCAAATTTTTACAAGGGTTGCATTGGAATTCCTGACCACCTCGAAGAGCGATAGAAAAATTCCATTTTCTCGAAAACTATAAGTCGCAGCTCAACTCCAAAAGCAGATTTGAATTCAGGAAAGGTGCGAGCTTAATTCTACATAAACAGTTTTCAAATCCTGGAGGAAAAAAAAAATTTCAAATTTTTACATGGGTTGCATTGGAATTCCTGACCACCTCGAAGAGCGATAGAAAAATTCCATTTTCTCGAAAACTATAAGTCGCAGCTCAACTCCAAAAGCAGATTTGAATTCAGGAAAGGTGCGAGCTTAATTCTACATAAACAGTTTTCAAATCGGGGAGGAAAAAAAAAATTTTAAATTTTTACAAGGGTTGCATTGGAATTCCTGACCACCTCGAAGAGCGATAGAAAAATTCCATTTTCTCGAAAACTATAAGTCGCAGCTCAACTCCAAAAGCAGATTTGAATTCAGGAAAGGTGCGAGCTTAATTCTACATAAACAGTTTTCAAATCGGGGAGGAAAAAAAAATTTAAAATTTTTACATGGGTTGCATTGGAATTCCTGACCACCTCGAAGAGCGATAGAAAAATTCCATTTTCTCGAAAACTATAAGTCGCAGCTCAACTCCAAAAGCAGATTTGAATTCAGGAAAGGTGCGAGCTTAATTCTACATAAACAGTTTTCAAATCGGGGAGGAAAAAAAAAATTTCAAATTTTTACAAGGGTTGCATTGGAATTCCTGACCACCTCGAAGAGCGATAGAATAATTCCATTTTCTCGAAAACTATAAGTCGCAGCTCAACTCCAAAAGCAGATTTGAATTCAGGAAAGGTGCGAGCTTAATTCTACATAAACAGTTTTCAAATCGGGGAGGAAAAAAAAAATTTCAAATTTTTACATGGGTTGCATTGGAATTCCTGACCACCTCGAAGAGCGATAGAAAAATTCCATGTTCTCGAAAACTATAAGTCGCAGCTCAACTCCAAAAGCAGATTTGAATTCAGGAAAGGTGCGAGCTTAATTCTACATAAACAGTTTTCAAATCGGGGAGGAAAAAAAAAATTTCAAATTTTTACAGGGGTTGCATTGGAATTCCTGACCACCTCGAAGAGCGATAGAAAAATTCCATTTTCTCGAAAACTATAAGTCGCAGCTCAACTCCAAAAGCAGATTTGAATTCAGGAAAGGTGCTAGCTTAATTCTACATAAACAGTTTTCAAATCGGGGAGGAAAAAAAAAATTTCAAATTTTTACAGGGGTTGCATTGGAATTCCTGACCACCTCGAAGAGCGATAGAAAAATTCCATTTTCTCGAAAACTATAAGTCGCAGCTCAACTCCAAAAGCAGATTTGAATTCAGGAAAGGTGCGAGCTTAATTCTACATAAACAGTTTTCAAATCGGGGAGGAAAAAAAAATTTAAAATTTTTACAAGGTTTGCATTGGAATTCCTGACCACCTCGAAGAGCGATAGAAAAATTCCATTTTCTCGAAAACTATAAGTCGCAGCTCAACTCCAAAAGCAGATTTGAATTCAGGAAAGGTGCGAGCTTAATTCTACATAAACAGTTTTCAAATCGGGGAGGAAAAAAAAATTTCAAATTTTTACAGGGGTTGCATTGGAATTCCTGACCACCTCGAAGAGCGATAGAAAAATTCCATTTTCTCGAAAACTATAAGTCGCAGCTCAACTCCAAAAGCAGATTTGAATTCAGGAAAGGTGCGAGCTTAATTCTACATAAACAGTTTTCAAATCGGGGAGGAAAAAAAAATTTCAAATTTTTACAAGGGTTGCATTGGAATTCCTGACCACCTCGAAGAGCGATAGAAAAATTCCATTTTCTCGAAAACTATAAGTCGCAGCTCAACTCCAAAAGCAGATTTGAATTCAGGAAAGGTGCGAGCTTAATTCTACATAAATAGTTTTCAAATCGGGGAGGAAAAAAAAAATTTCAAATTTTTACAAGGGTTGCATTGGAATTCCTGACCACCTCGAAGAGCGATAGAAAAATTCCATTTTCTCGAAAACTATAAGTCGCAGCTCAACTCCAAAAGCAGATTTGAATTCAGGAAAGGTGCGAGCTTAATTCTACATAAACAGTTTTCAAATCGGGGAGGAAAAAAAAAATTTCAAATTTTTACAAGGGTTGCATTGGAATTCCTGACCACCTCGAAGAGCGATAGAATAATTCCATTTTCTCGAAAACTATAAGTCGCAGCTCAACTCCAAAAGCAGATTTGAATTCAGGAAAGGTGCGAGCTTAATTCTACATAAACAGTTTTCAAATCGGGGAGGAAAAAAAAAATTTCAAATTTTTACATGGGTTGCATTGGAATTCCTGACCACCTCGTAGAGCGATAGAAAAATTCCATTTTCTCGAAAACTATAAGTCGCAGCTCAACTCCAAAAGCAGATTTGAATTCAGGAAAGGTGCGAGCTTAATTCTACATAAACAGTTTTCAAATCGGGGAGGAAAAAAAAAATTTCAAATTTTTACATGGGTTGCATTGGAATTCCTGACCACCTCGAAGAGCGATAAAAAAATTCCATTTTCTCGAAAACTATAAGTCGCAGCTCAACTCCAAAAGCAGATTTGAATTCAGGAAAGGTGCGAGCTTAATTCTACATAAACAGTTTTCAAATCGGGGAGGAAAAAAAAAATTTCAAATTTTTACAAGGGTTGCATTGGAATTCCTGACCACCTCGAAGAGCGATAGAAAAATTCCATTTTCTCGTAAACTATAAGTCGCAGCTCAACTCCAAAAGCAGATTTGAATTCAGGAAAGGTGCTAGCTTAATTCTACATAAACAGTTTTCAAATCGGGGAGGAAAAAAAAAATTGCAAATTTTTACAGGGGTTGCATTGGAATTCCTGACTACCTCGAAGAGCGATAGAAAAATTCCATTTTCTCGAAAACTATAAGTCGCAGCTCAACTCCAAAAGCAGATTTGAATTCAGGAAAGGTGCGAGCTTAATTCTACATAAACAGTTTTCAAATCGGGGAAGAAAAAAAAATTTCAAATTTTTACATGGGTTGCATTGGAATTCCTGACCACCTCGAAGAGCGATAGAAAAATTCCATTTTCTCGAAAACTATAAGTCGCAGCTCAACTCCAAAAGCAGATTTGAATTCAGGAAAGGTGCGAGCTTAATTCTACATAAACAGTTTTCAAATCGGGGAGGAAAAAAAAAATTTCAAATTTTTACAGGGGTTGCATTGGAATTCCTGGCCACCTCGAAGAGCGATAGAAAAATTCCATTTTCTCGAAAACTATAAGTCGCAGCTCAACTCCAAAAGCAGATTTGAATTCAGGAAAGGTGCGAGCTTAATTCTACATAAACAGTTTTCAAATCGGGGAGGAAAAAAAAAATTTCAAATTTTTACATGGGTTGCATTGGAATTCCTGACCACCTCGAAGAGCGATAAAAAAATTCCATTTTCTCGAAAACTATAAGTCGCAGCTCAACTCCAAAAGCAGATTTGAATTCAGGAAAGGTGCGAGCTTAATTCTACATAAACAGTTTTCAAATCGGGGAGGAAAAAAAAAATTTCAAATTTTTACAAGGGTTGCATTGGAATTCCTGACCACCTCGAAGAGCGATAGAAAAATTCCATTTTCTCGTAAACTATAAGTCGCAGCTCAACTCCAAAAGCAGATTTGAATTCAGGAAAGGTGCTAGCTTAATTCTACATAAACAGTTTTCAAATCGGGGAGGAAAAAAAAAATTGCAAATTTTTACAGGGGTTGCATTGGAATTCCTGACTACCTCGAAGAGCGATAGAAAAATTCCATTTTCTCGAAAACTATAAGTCGCAGCTCAACTCCAAAAGCAGATTTGAATTCAGGAAAGGTGCGAGCTTAATTCTACATAAACAGTTTTCAAATCGGGGAAGAAAAAAAAATTTCAAATTTTTACATGGGTTGCATTGGAATTCCTGACCACCTCGAAGAGCGATAGAAAAATTCCATTTTCTCGAAAACTATAAGTCGCAGCTCAACTCCAAAAGCAGATTTGAATTCAGGAAAGGTGCGAGCTTAATTCTACATAAACAGTTTTCAAATCGGGGAGGAAAAAAAAAATTTCAAATTTTTACAGGGGTTGCATTGGAATTCCTGGCCACCTCGAAGAGCGATAGAAAAATTCCATTTTCTCGAAAACTATAAGTCGCAGCTCAACTCCAAAAGCAGATTTGAATTCAGGAAAGGTGCGAGCTTAATTCTACATAAACAGTTTTCAAATCGGGGAGGAAAAAAAAATTTCAAATTTTTACAAGGGTTGCATTGGAATTCCTGACCACCTCGAAGAGCGAGAGAAAAATTCCATTTTCTCGAAAACTATAAGTCGCAGCTCAACTCCAAAAGCAGATTTGAATTCAGGAAAGGTGCGAGCTTAATTCTACATAAACAGTTTTCAAATCGGGGAGGAAAAAAAAAATTTCAAATTTTTACATGGGTTGCATTGGAATTCCTGACCACCTCGAAGAGCGATAGAAAAATTCCATTTTCTCGAAAACTATAAGTCGCAGCTCAACTCCAAAAGCAGATTTGAATTCAGGAAAGGTGCGAGCTTAATTCTACATAAACAGTTTTCAAATCGGGGAGGAAAAAAAAAATTTCAAATTTTTACAAGGGTTGGATTGGAATTCCTGACCACCTCGAAGAGCGATAGAAAAATTCCATTTTCTCGAAAACTATAAGTCGCAGCTCAACTCCAAAAGCAGATTTGAATTCAGGAAAGGTGCGAGCTTAATTCTACATAAACAGTTTTCAAATCGGGGAGGAAAAAAAAATTTCAAATTTTTACATGGGTTGCATTGGAATTCCTGACCACCTCGAAGAGCGGTAGAAAAATTCCATTTTCTCGAAAACTATAAGTCGCAGCTCAACTCCAAAAGCAGATTTGAATTCAGGAAAGGTGCGAGCTTAATTCTACATAAACAGTTTTCAAATCGGGGAGGAAAAAAAAAATTTCAAATTTTTACAGGGGTTGCATTGGAATTCCTGACCACCTCGAAGAGCGATAGAAAAATTCAATTTTCTCGAAAACTATAAGTCGCAGCTCAACTCCAAAAGCAGATTTGAATTCAGGAAAGGTGCGAGCTTAATTCTACATAAACAGTTTTCAAATCGGGGAGGAAAAAAAAAATTTCAAATTTTTACAAGGGTTGCATTGGAATTCCTGACCACCTCGAAGAGCGATAGAAAAATTCCATTTTCTCGAAAACTATAAGTCGCAGCTCAACTCCAAAAGCAGATTTGAATTCAGGAAAGGTGCGAGCTTAATTCTACATAAACAGTTTTCAAATCGGGGAGGAAAAAAAAATTTCAAATTTTTACATGGGTTGCATTGGAATTCCTGACCACCTCGAAGAGCGATAGAAAAATTCCATTTTCTCGAAAACTATAAGTCGCAGCTCAACTCCAAAAGCAGATTTGAATTCAGGAAAGGTGCGAGCTTAATTCTACATAAACAGTTTTCAAATCGGGGAGGAAAAAAAAAATTTCAAATTTTTACAAGGGTTGCATTGGAATTCCTGACCACCTCGAAGAGCGATAGAATAATTCCATTTTCTCGAAAACTATAAGTCGCAGCTCAACTCCAAAAGCAGATTTGAATTCAGGAAAGGTGCGAGCTTAATTCTACATAAACAGTTTTCAAATCGGGGAGGAAAAAAAAAATTTCAAATTTTTACATGGGTTGCATTGGAATTCCTGACCACCTCGAAGAGCGATAGAAAAATTCCATTTTCTCGAAAACTATAAGTCGCAGCTCAACTCCAAAAGCAGATTTGAATTCAGGAAAGGTGCGAGCTTAATTCTACATAAACAGTTTTCAAATCGGGGAGGAAAAAAAAAATTTCAAATTTTTACATGGGTTGCATTGGAATTCCTGACCACCTCGAAGAGCGATAGAAAAATTCCATTTTCTCGAAAACTATAAGTCGCAGCTCAACTCCAAAAGCAGATTTGAATTCAGGAAAGGTGCGAGCTTAATTCTACATAAACAGTTTTCAAATCGGGGAGGAAAAAAAAATTTCAAATTTTTACATGGGTTGCATTGGAATTCCTGACCACCTCGAAGAGCGATAGAAAAATTCCATTTTCTCGAAAACTATAAGTCGCAGCTCAACTCCAAAAGCAGATTTGAATTCAGGAAAGGTGCGAGCTTAATTCTACATAAACAGTTTTCAAATCGGGGAGGAAAAAAAAAATTTCAAATTTTTACATGGGTTGCATTGGAATTCCTGACCACCTCGAAGAGCGATAGAAAAATTCCATTTTCTCGAAAACTATAAGTCGCAGCTCAACTCCAAAAGCAGATTTGAATTCAGGAAAGGTGCGAGCTTAATTCTACATAAACAGTTTTCAAATCGGGGAGGAAAAAAAAAATTTCAAATTTTTACATGGGTTGCATTGGAATTCCTGACCACCTCGAAGAGCGATAGAAAAATTCCATTTTCTCGAAAACTATAAGTCGCAGCTCAACTCCAAAAGCAGATTTGAATTCAGGAAAGGTGCTAGCTTAATTCTACATAAACAGTTTTCAAATCCTGGAGGAAAAAAAAAATTTCAAATTTTTACAAGGGTTGCATTGGAATTCCTGACCACCTCGAAGAGCGATAGAAAAATTCCATTTTCTCGAAAACTATAAGTCGCAGCTCAACTCCAAAAGCAGATTTGAATTCAGGAAAGGTGCGAGCTTAATTCTACATAAACAGTTTTCAAATCGGGGAGGAAAAAAAAAATTTCAAATTTTTACATGGGTTGCATTGGAATTCCTGACCACCTCGAAGAGCGATAGAAAAATTCCATTTTCTCGAAAACTATAAGTCGCAGCTCAACTCCAAAAGCAGATTTGAATTCAGGAAAGGTGCGAGCTTAATTCTACATAAACAGTTTTCAAATCGGGGAGGAAAAAAAAATTTCAAATTTTTACATGGGTTGCATTGGAATTCCTGACCACCTCGAAGAGCGATAGAAAAATTCCATTTTCTCGAAAACTATAAGTCGCAGCTCAACTCCAAAAGCAGATTTGAATTCAGGAAAGGTGCGAGCTTAATTCTACATAAACAGTTTTCAAATCGGGGAGGAAAAAAAAATTTCAAATTTTTACATGGGTTGCATTGGAATTCCTGACCACCTCGAAGAGCGATAGAAAAATTCAATTTTCTCGAAAACTATAAGTCGCAGCTCAACTCCAAAAGCAGATTTGAATTCAGGAAAGGTCCGAGCTTAATTCTACATAAACAGTTTTCAAATCGGGGAGGAAAAAAAAAATTTCAAATTTTTACAAGGGTTGCATTGGAATTCCTGACCACCTCGAAGAGCGATAGAAAAATTCAATTTTCTCGAAAACTATAAGTCGCAGCTCAACTCCAAAAGCAGATTTGAATTCAGGAAAGGTGCGAGCTTAATTCTACATAAACAGTTTTCAAATCGGGGAGGAAAAAAAAAATTTCAAATTTTTACAAGGGTTGCATTGGAATTCCTGACCACCTCGAAGAGCGATAGAAAAATTCCATTTTCTCGTAAACTATAAGTCGCAGCTCAACTCCAAAAGCAGATTTGAAAGGTGCGAGCTTAATTCTACATAAACAGTTTTCAAATCGGGGAGGAAAAAAAAAATTTCAAATTTTTACAGGGGTTGCATTGGAATTCCTGACCACCTCGAAGAGCGATAGAAAAATTCCATTTTCTCGAAAACTATAAGTCGCAGCTCAACTCCAAAAGCAGATTTGAATTCAGGAAAGGTGCGAGCTTAATTCTACATAAACAGTTTTCAAATCGGGGAGGAAAAAAAAAATTTCAAATTTTTACAAGGGTTGCATTGGAATTCCTGACCACCTCGAAGAGCGATAGAAAAATTCCATTTTCTCGAAAACTATAAGTCGCAGCTCAACTCCAAAAGCAGATTTGAATTCAGGAAAGGTGCGAGCTTAATTCTACATAAACAGTTTTCAAATCGGGGAGGAAAAAAAAATTTCAAATTTTTACATGGGTTGCATTGGAATTCCTGACCACCTCGAAGAGCGATAGAAAAATTCCATTTTCTCGAAAACTATAAGTCGCAGCTCAACTCCAAAAGCAGATTTGAATTCAGGAAAGGTGCGAGCTTAATTCTACATAAACAGTTTTCAAATCGGGGAGGAAAAAAAAAATTTCAAATTTTTACATGGGTTGCATTGGAATTCCTGACCACCTCGAAGAGCGATAGAAAAATTCCATTTTCTCGAAAACTATAAGTCGCAGCTCAACTCCAAAAGCAGATTTGAATTCAGGAAAGGTGCGAGCTTAATTCTACATAAACAGTTTTCAAATCGGGGAGGAAAAAAAAATTTCAAATTTTTACATGGGTTGCATTGGAATTCCTGACCACCTCGAAGAGCGATAGAAAAATTCCATTTTCTCGAAAACTATAAGTCGCAGCTCAACTCCAAAAGCAGATTTGAATTCAGGAAAGGTGCGAGCTTAATTCTACATAAACAGTTTTCAAATCGGGGAGGAAAAAAAAAATTTCAAATTTTTACATGGGTTGCATTGGAATTCCTGACCACCTCGAAGAGCGATAGAAAAATTCCATTTTCTCGAAAACTATAAGTCGCAGCTCAACTCCAAAAGCAGATTTGAATTCAGGAAAGGTGCGAGCTTAATTCTACATAAACAGTTTTCAAATCGGGGAGGAAAAAAAAAATTTCAAATTTTTACATGGGTTGCATTGGAATTCCTGACCACCTCGAAGAGCGATAGAAAAATTCCATTTTCTCGAAAACTATAAGTCGCAGCTCAACTCCAAAAGCAGATTTGAATTCAGGAAAGGTGCTAGCTTAATTCTACATAAACAGTTTTCAAATCCTGGAGGAAAAAAAAAATTTCAAATTTTTACAAGGGTTGCATTGGAATTCCTGACCACCTCGAAGAGCGATAGAAAAATTCCATTTTCTCGAAAACTATAAGTCGCAGCTCAACTCCAAAAGCAGATTTGAATTCAGGAAAGGTGCGAGCTTAATTCTACATAAACAGTTTTCAAATCGGGGAGGAAAAAAAAAATTTCAAATTTTTACATGGGTTGCATTGGAATTCCTGACCACCTCGAAGAGCGATAGAAAAATTCCATTTTCTCGAAAACTATAAGTCGCAGCTCAACTCCAAAAGCAGATTTGAATTCAGGAAAGGTGCGAGCTTAATTCTACATAAACAGTTTTCAAATCGGGGAGGAAAAAAAAATTTCAAATTTTTACATGGGTTGCATTGGAATTCCTGACCACCTCGAAGAGCGATAGAAAAATTCCATTTTCTCGAAAACTATAAGTCGCAGCTCAACTCCAAAAGCAGATTTGAATTCAGGAAAGGTGCGAGCTTAATTCTACATAAACAGTTTTCAAATCGGGGAGGAAAAAAAAATTTCAAATTTTTACATGGGTTGCATTGGAATTCCTGACCACCTCGAAGAGCGATAGAAAAATTCAATTTTCTCGAAAACTATAAGTCGCAGCTCAACTCCAAAAGCAGATTTGAATTCAGGAAAGGTCCGAGCTTAATTCTACATAAACAGTTTTCAAATCGGGGAGGAAAAAAAAAATTTCAAATTTTTACAAGGGTTGCATTGGAATTCCTGACCACCTCGAAGAGCGATAGAAAAATTCAATTTTCTCGAAAACTATAAGTCGCAGCTCAACTCCAAAAGCAGATTTGAATTCAGGAAAGGTGCGAGCTTAATTCTACATAAACAGTTTTCAAATCGGGGAGGAAAAAAAAAATTTCAAATTTTTACAAGGGTTGCATTGGAATTCCTGACCACCTCGAAGAGCGATAGAAAAATTCCATTTTCTCGTAAACTATAAGTCGCAGCTCAACTCCAAAAGCAGATTTGAAAGGTGCGAGCTTAATTCTACATAAACAGTTTTCAAATCGGGGAGGAAAAAAAAAATTTCAAATTTTTACAGGGGTTGCATTGGAATTCCTGACCACCTCGAAGAGCGATAGAAAAATTCCATTTTCTCGAAAACTATAAGTCGCAGCTCAACTCCAAAAGCAGATTTGAATTCAGGAAAGGTGCGAGCTTAATTCTACATAAACAGTTTTCAAATCGGGGAGGAAAAAAAAAATTTCAAATTTTTACATGGGTTGCATTGGAATTCCTGACCACCTCGAAGAGCGATAGAAAAATTCCATTTTCTCGAAAACTATAAGTCGCAGCTCAACTCCAAAAGCAGATTTGAATTCAGGAAAGGTGCGAGCTTAATTCTACATAAACAGTTTTCAAATCGGGGAGGAAAAAAAAAATTTCAAATTTTTACAAGGGTTGCATTGGAATTCCTGACCACCTCGAAGAGCGATAGAAAAATTCCATTTTCTCGAAAAATATAAGTCGCAGCTCAACTCCAAAAGCAGATTTGAATTCAGGAAAGGTGCTAGCTTAATTCTACATAAACAGTTTTCAAATCGGGGAAAAAAAAAAAATTTCAAATTTTTACAAGGGTTGCATTGGAATTCCTGACCACCTCGAAGAGCGATAGAAAAATTCCATTTTCTCGAAAACTATAAGTCGCAGCTCAACTCCAAAAGCAGATTTGAATTCAGGAAAGGTGCGAGCTTAATTCTACATAAACAGTTTTCAAATCGGGGAGGAAAAAAAAATTTCAAATTTTTACATGGGTTGCATTGGAATTCCTGACCACCTCGAAGAGCGATAGAAAAATTCCATTTTCTCGAAAACTATAAGTCGCAGCTCAACTCCAAAAGCAGATTTGAATTCAGGAAAGGTGCGAGCTTAATTCTACATAAACAGTTTTCAAATCGGGGAGGAAAAAAAAAATTTCAAATTTTTACAAGGGTTGCATTGGAATTCCTGACCACCTCGAAGAGCGATAGAATAATTCCATTTTCTCGAAAACTATAAGTCGCAGCTCAACTCCAAAAGCAGATTTGAATTCAGGAAAGGTGCGAGCTTAATTCTACATAAACAGTTTTCAAATCGGGGAGGAAAAAAAAAATTTCAAATTTTTACATGGGTTGCATTGGAATTCCTGACCACCTCGAAGAGCGATAGAAAAATTCCATTTTCTCGAAAACTATAAGTCGCAGCTCAACTCCAAAAGCAGATTTGAATTCAGGAAAGGTGCGAGCTTAATTCTACATAAACAGTTTTCAAATCGGGGAGGAAAAAAAAAATTTCAAATTTTTACATGGGTTGCATTGGAATTCCTGACCACCTCGAAGAGCGATAGAAAAATTCCATTTTCTCGAAAACTATAAGTCGCAGCTCAACTCCAAAAGCAGATTTGAATTCAGGAAAGGTGCGAGCTTAATTCTACATAAACAGTTTTCAAATCGGGGAGGAAAAAAAAATTTCAAATTTTTACATGGGTTGCATTGGAATTCCTGACCACCTCGAAGAGCGATAGAAAAATTCCATTTTCTCGAAAACTATAAGTCGCAGCTCAACTCCAAAAGCAGATTTGAATTCAGGAAAGGTGCGAGCTTAATTCTACATAAACAGTTTTCAAATCGGGGAGGAAAAAAAAAATTTCAAATTTTTACATGGGTTGCATTGGAATTCCTGACCACCTCGAAGAGCGATAGAAAAATTCCATTTTCTCGAAAACTATAAGTCGCAGCTCAACTCCAAAAGCAGATTTGAATTCAGGAAAGGTGCGAGCTTAATTCTACATAAACAGTTTTCAAATCGGGGAGGAAAAAAAAAATTTCAAATTTTTACATGGGTTGCATTGGAATTCCTGACCACCTCGAAGAGCGATAGAAAAATTCCATTTTCTCGAAAACTATAAGTCGCAGCTCAACTCCAAAAGCAGATTTGAATTCAGGAAAGGTGCTAGCTTAATTCTACATAAACAGTTTTCAAATCCTGGAGGAAAAAAAAAATTTCAAATTTTTACAAGGGTTGCATTGGAATTCCTGACCACCTCGAAGAGCGATAGAAAAATTCCATTTTCTCGAAAACTATAAGTCGCAGCTCAACTCCAAAAGCAGATTTGAATTCAGGAAAGGTGCGAGCTTAATTCTACATAAACAGTTTTCAAATCGGGGAGGAAAAAAAAAATTTCAAATTTTTACATGGGTTGCATTGGAATTCCTGACCACCTCGAAGAGCGATAGAAAAATTCCATTTTCTCGAAAACTATAAGTCGCAGCTCAACTCCAAAAGCAGATTTGAATTCAGGAAAGGTGCGAGCTTAATTCTACATAAACAGTTTTCAAATCGGGGAGGAAAAAAAAATTTCAAATTTTTACATGGGTTGCATTGGAATTCCTGACCACCTCGAAGAGCGATAGAAAAATTCAATTTTCTCGAAAACTATAAGTCGCAGCTCAACTCCAAAAGCAGATTTGAATTCAGGAAAGGTCCGAGCTTAATTCTACATAAACAGTTTTCAAATCGGGGAGGAAAAAAAAAATTTAAAATTTTTACATGGGTTGCATTGGAATTCCTGACCACCTCGAAGAGCGATAGAAAAATTCAATTTTCTCGAAAACTATAAGTCGCAGCTCAACTCCAAAAGCAGATTTGAATTCAGGAAAGGTGCGAGCTTAATTCTACATAAACAGTTTTCAAATCGGGGAGGAAAAAAAAAATTTCAAATTTTTACAAGGGTTGCATTGGAATTCCTGACCACCTCGAAGAGCGATAGAAAAATTCCATTTTCTCGTAAACTATAAGTCGCAGCTCAACTCCAAAAGCAGATTTGAATTCAGGAAAGGTGCGAGCTTAATTCTACATAAACAGTTTTCAAATCGGGGAGGAAAAAAAAAATTTCAAATTTTTACAGGGGTTGCATTGGAATTCCTGACCACCTCGAAGAGCGATAGAAAAATTCCATTTTCTCGAAAACTATAAGTCGCAGCTCAACTCCAAAAGCAGATTTGAATTCAGGAAAGGTGCGAGCTTAATTCTACATAAACAGTTTTCAAATCGGGGAGGAAAAAAAAAATTTCAAATTTTTACATGGGTTGCATTGGAATTCCTGACCACCTCGAAGAGCGATAGAAAAATTCCATTTTCTCGAAAACTATAAGTCGCAGCTCAACTCCAAAAGCAGATTTGAATTCAGGAAAGGTGCGAGCTTAATTCTACATAAACAGTTTTCAAATCGGGGAGGAAAAAAAAAATTTCAAATTTTTACAAGGGTTGCATTGGAATTCCTGACCACCTCGAAGAGCGATAGAAAAATTCCATTTTCTCGAAAAATATAAGTCGCAGCTCAACTCCAAAAGCAGATTTGAATTCAGGAAAGGTGCTAGCTTAATTCTACATAAACAGTTTTCAAATCGGGGAAAAAAAAAAAATTTCAAATTTTTACAAGGGTTGCATTGGAATTCCTGACCACCTCGAAGAGCGATAGAAAAATTCCATTTTCTCGAAAACTATAAGTCGCAGCTCAACTCCAAAAGCAGATTTGAATTCAGGAAAGGTGCGAGCTTAATTCTACATAAACAGTTTTCAAATCGGGGAGGAAAAAAAAAATTTCAAATTTTTACATGGGTTGCATTGGAATTCCTGACCACCTCGAAGAGCGATAGAAAAATTCCATTTTCTCGAAAACTATAAGTCGCAGCTCAACTCCAAAAGCAGATTTGAATTCAGGAAAGGTGCGAGCTTAATTCTACATAAATAGTTTTCAAATCGGGGAGGAAAAAAAAATTTCAAATTTTTACATGGGTTGCATTGGAATTCCTGACCACCTCGAAGAGCGATAGAAAAATTCCATTTTCTCGAAAACTATAAGTCGCAGGTCAACTCCAAAAGCAGATTTGAATTCAGGAAAGGTGCGAGCTTAATTCTACATAAACAGTTTTCAAATCGGGGAGGAAAAAAAAAATTTCAAATTTTTACAAGGGTTGCATTGGAATTCCTGACCACCTCGAAGAGCGATAGAAAAATTCCATTTTCTCGAAAACTATAAGTCGCAGCTCAACTCCAAAAGCAGATTTGAATTCAGGAAAGGTGCGAGCTTAATTCTACATAAACAGTTTTCAAATCGGGGAGGAAAAAAAAAATTTCAAATTTTTACATGGGTTGCATTGGAATTCCTGACCACCTCGAAGAGCGATAGAAAAATTCCATTTTCTCGAAAACTATAAGTCGCAGCTCAACTCCAAAAGCAGATTTGAATTCAGGAAAGGTGCGAGCTTAATTCTACATAAACAGTTTTCAAATCGGGGAGGAAAAAAAAATTTCAAATTTTTACATGGGTTGCATTGGAATTCCTGACCACCTCGAAGAGCGATAGAAAAATTCCATTTTCTCGAAAACTATAAGTCGCAGCTCAACTCCAAAAGCAGATTTGAATTCAGGAAAGGTGCGAGCTTAATTCTACATAAACAGTTTTCAAATCGGGGAGGAAAAAAAAAATTTCAAATTTTTACAAGGGTTGCATTGGAATTCCTGACCACCTCGAAGAGCGATAGAAAAATTCCATTTTCTCGAAAACTATAAGTCGCAGCTCAACTCCAAAAGCAGATTTGAATTCAGGAAAGGTGCGAGCTTAATTCTACATAAACAGTTTTCAAATCGGGGAGGAAAAAAAAATTTCAAATTTTTACATGGGTTGCATTGGAATTCCTGACCACCTCGAAGAGCGATAGAAAAATTCCATTTTCTCGAAAACTATAAGTCGCAGCTCAACTCCAAAAGCAGATTTGAATTCAGGAAAGGTGCTAGCTTAATTCTACATAAACAGTTTTCAAATCGGGGAGGAAAAAAAAAATTTCAAATTTTTACATGGGTTGCATTGGAATTCCTGACCACCTCGAAGAGCGATAGAAAAATTCCATTTTCTCGAAAACTATAAGTCGCAGCTCAACTCCAAAAGCAGATTTGAATTCAGGAAAGGTGCTAGCTTAATTCTACATAAACAGTTTTCAAATCCTGGAGGAAAAAAAAAATTTCAAATTTTTACAGGGGTTGCATTGGAATTCCTGACCACCTCGAAGAGCGATAGAAAAATTCCATTTTCTCGAAAACTATAGGTCGCAGCTCAACTCCAAAAGCAGATTTGAATTCAGGAAAGCTGCGAGCTTAATTCTACATAAACAGTTTTCAAATCGGGGAGGAAAAAAAAATTTCAAATTTTTACATGGGTTGCATTGGAATTCCTGACCACCTCGAAGAGCGATAGAAAAATTCCATTTTCTCGAAAACTATAAGTCGCAGCTCAACTCCAAAAGCAGATTTGAATTCAGGAAAGGTGCGAGCTTAATTCTACATAAACAGTTTTCAAATCGGGGAGGAAAAAAAAAATTTCAAATTTTTACAAGGGTTGCATTGGAATTCCTGACCACCTCGAAGAGCGATAGAAAAATTCCATTTTCTCGAAAACTATAAGTCGCAGCTCAACTCCAAAAGCAGATTTGAATTCAGGAAAGGTGCGAGCTTAATTCTACATAAACAGTTTTCAAATCGGGGAGGAAAAAAAAATTTCAAATTTTTACATGGGTTGCATTGGAATTCCTGACCACCTCGAAGAGCGATAGAAAAATTCCATTTTCTCGAAAACTATAAGTCGCAGCTCAACTCCAAAAGCAGATTTGAATTCAGGAAAGGTGCTAGCTTAATTCTACATAAACAGTTTTCAAATCGGGGAGGAAAAAAAAAATTTCAAATTTTTACATGGGTTGCATTGGAATTCCTGACCACCTCGAAGAGCGATAGAAAAATTCCATTTTCTCGAAAACTATAAGTCGCAGCTCAACTCCAAAAGCAGATTTGAATTCAGGAAAGGTGCTAGCTTAATTCTACATAAACAGTTTTCAAATCCTGGAGGAAAAAAAAAATTTCAAATTTTTACAGGGGTTGCATTGGAATTCCTGACCACCTCGAAGAGCGATAGAAAAATTCCATTTTCTCGAAAACTATAGGTCGCAGCTCAACTCCAAAAGCAGATTTGAATTCAGGAAAGCTGCGAGCTTAATTCTACATAAACAGTTTTCAAATCGGGGAGGAAAAAAAAAATTTCAAATTTTTACATGGGTTGCATTGGAATTCCTGACCACCTCGAAGAGCGATAGAAAAATTCCATTTTCTCGAAAACTATAAGTCGCAGCTCAACTCCAAAAGCAGATTTGAATTCAGGAAAGGTGCGAGCTTAATTCTACATAAATAGTTTTCAAATCGGGGAGGAAAAAAAAAATTTCAAATTTTTACATGGGTTGCATTGGAATTCCTGACCACCTCGAAGAGCGATAGAAAAATTCCATTTTCTCGAAAACTATAAGTCGCAGCTCAACTCCAAAGGCAGATTTGAATTCAGGAAAGGTGCGAGCTTAATTCTACATAAACAGTTTTCAAATCGGGGAGGAAAAAAAAAATTTCAAATTTTTACATGGGTTGCATTGGAATTCCTGACCACCTCGAAGAGCGATAGAAAAATTCCATTTTCTCGAAAACTATAAGTCGCAGCTCAACTCCAAAAGCAGATTTGAATTCAGGAAAGGTGCGAGCTTAATTCTACATAAACAGTTTTCAAATCGGGGAGGAAAAAAAAATTTCAAATTTTTACATGGGTTGCATTGGAATTCCTGACCACCTCGAAGAGCGATAGAAAAATTCCATTTTCTCGAAAACTATAAGTCGCAGCTCAACTCCAAAAGCAGATTTGAATTCAGGAAAGGTGCGAGCTTAATTCTACATAAACAGTTTTCAAATCGGGGAGGAAAAAAAAATTTCAAATTTTTACATGGGTTGCATTGGAATTCCTGACCACCTCGAAGAGCGATAGAAAAATTCAATTTTCTCGAAAACTATAAGTCGCAGCTCAACTCCAAAAGCAGATTTGAATTCAGGAAAGGTCCGAGCTTAATTCTACATAAACAGTTTTCAAATCGGGGAGGAAAAAAAAAATTTAAAATTTTTACATGGGTTGCATTGGAATTCCTGACCACCTCGAAGAGCGATAGAAAAATTCAATTTTCTCGAAAACTATAAGTCGCAGCTCAACTCCAAAAGCAGATTTGAATTCAGGAAAGGTGCGAGCTTAATTCTACATAAACAGTTTTCAAATCGGGGAGGAAAAAAAAAATTTCAAATTTTTACAAGGGTTGCATTGGAATTCCTGACCACCTCGAAGAGCGATAGAAAAATTCAATTTTCTCGAAAACTATAAGTCGCAGCTCAACTCCAAAAGCAGATTTGAATTCAGGAAAGGTCCGAGCTTAATTCTACATAAACAGTTTTCAAATCGGGGAGGAAAAAAAAACTTTAAAATTTTTACATGGGTTGCATTGGAATTCCTGACCACCTCGAAGAGCGATAGAAAAATTCAATTTTCTCGAAAACTATAAGTCGCAGCTCAACTCCAAAAGCAGATTTGAATTCAGGAAAGGTGCGAGCTTAATTCTACATAAACAGTTTTCAAATCGGGGAGGAAAAAAAAAATTTCAAATTTTTACATGGGTTGCATTGGAATTCCTGACCACCTCGAAGAGCGATAGAAAAATTCAATTTTCTCGAAAACTATAAGTCGCAGCTCAACTCCAAAAGCAGATTTGAATTCAGGAAAGGTGCGAGCTTAATTCTACATAAACAGTTTTCAAATCGGGGAGGAAAAAAAAAATTTCAAATTTTTACATGGGTTGCATTGGAATTCCTGACCACCTCGAAGAGCGATAGAAAAATTCCATTTTCTCGAAAACTATAAGTCGCAGCTCAACTCCAAAAGCAGATTTGAATTCAGGAAAGGTGCGAGCTTAATTCTACATAAACAGTTTTCAAATCGGGGAGGAAAAAAAAAATTTCAAATTTTTACAAGGGTTGCATTGGAATTCCTGACCACCTCGAAGAGCGATAGAAAAATTCCATTTTCTCGAAAAATATAAGTCGCAGCTCAACTCCAAAAGCAGATTTGAATTCAGGAAAGGTGCTAGCTTAATTCTACATAAACAGTTTTCAAATCGGGGAGGAAAAAAAAATTTCAAATTTTTACAAGGGTTGCATTGGAATTCCTGACCACCTCGAAGAGCGATAGAAAAATTCCATTTTCTCGAAAACTATAAGTCGCAGCTCAACTCCAAAAGCAGATTTGAATTCAGGAAAGGTGCGAGCTTAATTCTACATAAACAGTTTTCAAATCGGGGAGGAAAAAAAAAATTTCAAATTTTTACATGGGTTGCATTGGAATTCCTGACCACCTCGAAGAGCGATAGAAAAATTCCATTTTCTCGAAAACTATAAGTCGCAGCTCAACTCCAAAAGCAGATTTGAATTCAGGAAAGGTGCGAGCTTAATTCTACATAAATAGTTTTCAAATCGGGGAGGAAAAAAAAATTTCAAATTTTTACATGGGTTGCATTGGAATTCCTGACCACCTCGAAGAGCGATAGAAAAATTCCATTTTCTCGAAAACTATAAGTCGCAGGTCAACTCCAAAAGCAGATTTGAATTCAGGAAAGGTGCGAGCTTAATTCTACATAAACAGTTTTCAAATCGGGGAGGAAAAAAAAAATTTCAAATTTTTACAAGGGTTGCATTGGAATTCCTGACCACCTCGAAGAGCGATAGAAAAATTCCATTTTCTCGAAAACTATAAGTCGCAGCTCAACTCCAAAAGCAGATTTGAATTCAGGAAAGGTGCGAGCTTAATTCTACATAAACAGTTTTCAAATCGGGGAGGAAAAAAAAAATTTCAAATTTTTACATGGGTTGCATTGGAATTCCTGACCACCTCGAAGAGCGATAGAAAAATTCCATTTTCTCGAAAACTATAAGTCGCAGCTCAACTCCAAAAGCAGATTTGAATTCAGGAAAGGTGCGAGCTTAATTCTACATAAACAGTTTTCAAATCGGGGAGGAAAAAAAAATTTCAAATTTTTACATGGGTTGCATTGGAATTCCTGACCACCTCGAAGAGCGATAGAAAAATTCCATTTTCTCGAAAACTATAAGTCGCAGCTCAACTCCAAAAGCAGATTTGAATTCAGGAAAGGTGCGAGCTTAATTCTACATAAACAGTTTTCAAATCGGGGAGGAAAAAAAAAATTTCAAATTTTTACAAGGGTTGCATTGGAATTCCTGACCACCTCGAAGAGCGATAGAAAAATTCCATTTTCTCGAAAACTATAAGTCGCAGCTCAACTCCAAAAGCAGATTTGAATTCAGGAAAGGTGCGAGCTTAATTCTACATAAACAGTTTTCAAATCGGGGAGGAAAAAAAAATTTCAAATTTTTACATGGGTTGCATTGGAATTCCTGACCACCTCGAAGAGCGATAGAAAAATTCCATTTTCTCGAAAACTATAAGTCGCAGCTCAACTCCAAAAGCAGATTTGAATTCAGGAAAGGTGCTAGCTTAATTCTACATAAACAGTTTTCAAATCGGGGAGGAAAAAAAAAATTTCAAATTTTTACATGGGTTGCATTGGAATTCCTGACCACCTCGAAGAGCGATAGAAAAATTCAATTTTCTCGAAAACTATAAGTCGCAGCTCAACTCCAAAAGCAGATTTGAATTCAGGAAAGGTGCGAGCTTAATTCTACATAAACAGTTTTCAAATCGGGGAGGAAAAAAAAAATTTCAAATTTTTACAAGGGTTGCATTGGAATTCCTGACCACCTCGAAGAGCGATAGAAAAATTCCATTTTCTCGAAAACTATAAGTCGCAGCTCAACTCCAAAAGCAGATTTGAATTCAGGAAAGGTGCTAGCTTAATTCTACATAAACAGTTTTCAAATCCTGGAGGAAAAAAAAAATTTCAAATTTTTACAGGGGTTGCATTGCAATTCCTGGCCACCTCGAAGAGCGATAGAAAAATTCAATTTTCTCGAAAACTATAAGTCGCAGCTCAACTCCAAAAGCAGATTTGAATTCAGGAAAGGTGCGAGCTTAATTCTACATAAACAGTTTTCAAATCGGGGAGGAAAAAAAAAATTTCAAATTTTTACATGGGTTGCATTGGAATTCCTGACTACCTCGAAGAGCGATAGAAAAATTCAATTTTCTCGAAAACTATAAGTCGCAGCTCAACTCCAAAAGCAGATTTGAATTCAGGAAAGGTGCGAGCTTAATTCTACATAAACAGTTTTCAAATCGGGGAGGAAAAAAAAAATTTCAAATTTTTACAAGGGTTGCATTGGAATTCCTGACCACCTCGAAGAGCGATAGAAAAATTCCATTTTCTCGTAAACTATAAGTCGCAGCTCAACTCCAAAAGCAGATTTGAATTCAGGAAAGGTGCGAGCTTAATTCTACATAAACAGTTTTCAAATCGGGGAGGAAAAAAAAAATTTCAAATTTTTACAAGGGTTGCATTGGAATTCCTGACCACCTCGAAGAGCGATAGAAAAATTCCATTTTCTCGAAAACTATAAGTCGCAGCTCAACTCCAAAAGCAGATTTGAATTCAGGAAAGGTGCTAGCTTAATTCTACATAAACAGTTTTCAAATCCTGGAGGAAAAAAAAAATTTCAAATTTTTACAGGGGTTGCATTGGAATTCCTGACCACCTCGAAGAGCGATAGAAAAATTCCATTTTCTCGAAAACTATAAGTCGCAGCTCAACTCCAAAAGCAGATTTGAATTCAGGAAAGGTGCGAGCTTAATTCTACATAAACAGTTTTCAAATCGGGGAGGAAAAAAAAAATTTCAAATTTTTACATGGGTTGCATTGGAATTCCTGACCACCTCGAAGAGCGATAGAAAAATTCCATTTTCTCGAAAACTATAAGTCGCAGCTCAACTCCAAAAGCAGATTTGAATTCAGGAAAGGTGCGAGCTTAATTCTACATAAACAGTTTTCAAATCGGGGAGGAAAAAAAAAATTTCAAATTTTTACATGGGTTGCATTGGAATTCCTGACCACCTCGAAGAGCGATAGAAAAATTCCATTTTCTCGAAAACTATAAGTCGCAGCTCAACTCCAAAAGCAGATTTGAATTCAGGAAAGGTGCGAGCTTAATTCTACATAAACAGTTTTCAAATCGGGGAGGAAAAAAAAAATTTCAAATTTTTACATGGGTTGCATTGGAATTCCTGACCACCTCGAAGAGCGATAGAAAAATTCCATTTTCTCGAAAACTATAAGTCGCAGCTCAACTCCAAAAGCAGATTTGAATTCAGGAAAGGTGCGAGCTTAATTCTACATAAACAGTTTTCAAATCGGGGAGGAAAAAAAAAATTTCAAATTTTTACAAGGGTTGCATTGGAATTCCTGACCACCTCGAAGAGCGATAGAAAAATTCCATTTTCTCGAAAACTATAAGTCGCAGCTCAACTCCAAAAGCAGATTTGAATTCAGGAAAGGTGCGAGCATAATTCTACATAAACAGTTTTCAAATCGGGGAGGAAAAAAAAAATTTCAAATTTTTACATGGGTTGCATTGGAATTCCTGACCACCTCGAAGAGCGATAGAAAAATTCCATTTTCTCGAAAACTATAAGTCGCAGCTCAACTCCAAAAGCAGATTTGAATTCAGGAAAGGTGCGAGCTTAATTCTACATAAACAGTTTTCAAATCGGGGAGGAAAAAAAAATTTCAAATTTTTACAAGGGTTGCATTGGAATTCCTGACCACCTCGAAGAGCGATAGAAAAATTCCATTTTCTCGAAAACTATAAGTCGCAGCTCAACTCCAAAAGCAGATTTGAATTCAGGAAAGGTGCTAGCTTAATTCTACATAAACAGTTTTCAAATCCTGGAGGAAAAAAAAAATTTCAAATTTTTACAGGGGTTGCATTGCAATTCCTGGCCACCTCGAAGAGCGATAGAAAAATTCAATTTTCTCGAAAACTATAAGTCGCAGCTCAACTCCAAAAGCAGATTTGAATTCAGGAAAGGTGCGAGCTTAATTCTACATAAACAGTTTTCAAATCGGGGAGGAAAAAAAAAATTTCAAATTTTTACATGGGTTGCATTGGAATTCCTGACCACCTCGAAGAGCGATAGAAAAATTCAATTTTCTCGAAAACTATAAGTCGCAGCTCAACTCCAAAAGCAGATTTGAATTCAGGAAAGGTGCGAGCTTAATTCTACATAAACAGTTTTCAAATCGGGGAGGAAAAAAAAAATTTCAAATTTTTACAAGGGTTGCATTGGAATTCCTGACCACCTCGAAGAGCGATAGAAAAATTCCATTTTCTCGTAAACTATAAGTCGCAGCTCAACTCCAAAAGCAGATTTGAATTCAGGAAAGGTGCGAGCTTAATTCTACATAAACAGTTTTCAAATCGGGGAGGAAAAAAAAAATTTCAAATTTTTACAAGGGTTGCATTGGAATTCCTGACCACCTCGAAGAGCGATAGAAAAATTCCATTTTTTCGAAAACTATAAGTCGCAGCTCAACTCCAAAAGCAGATTTGAATTCAGGAAAGGTGCTAGCTTAATTCTACATAAACAGTTTTCAAATCCTGGAGGAAAAAAAAAATTTCAAATTTTTACAGGGGTTGCATTGGAATTCCTGACCACCTCGAAGAGCGATAGAAAAATTCCATTTTCTCGAAAACTATAAGTCGCAGCTCAACTCCAAAAGCAGATTTGAATTCAGGAAAGGTGCGAGCTTAATTCTACATAAACAGTTTTCAAATCGGGGAGGAAAAAAAAAATTTCAAATTTTTACATGGGTTGCATTGGAATTCCTGACCACCTCGAAGAGCGATAGAAAAATTCCATTTTCTCGAAAACTATAAGTCGCAGCTCAACTCCAAAAGCAGATTTGAATTCAGGAAAGGTGCGAGCTTAATTCTACATAAACAGTTTTCAAATCGGGGAGGAAAAAAAAAATTTCAAATTTTTACATGGGTTGCATTGGAATTCCTGACCACCTCGAAGAGCGATAGAAAAATTCCATTTTCTCGAAAACTATAAGTCGCAGCTCAACTCCAAAAGCAGATTTGAATTCAGGAAAGGTGCGAGCTTAATTCTACATAAACAGTTTTCAAATCGGGGAGGAAAAAAAAAATTTCAAATTTTTACATGGGTTGCATTGGAATTCCTGACCACCTCGAAGAGCGATAGAAAAATTCCATTTTCTCGAAAACTATAAGTCGCAGCTCAACTCCAAAAGCAGATTTGAATTCAGGAAAGGTGCGAGCTTAATTCTACATAAACAGTTTTCAAATCGGGGAGGAAAAAAAAAATTTCAAATTTTTACAAGGGTTGCATTGGAATTCCTGACCACCTCGAAGAGCGATAGAAAAATTCCATTTTCTCGAAAACTATAAGTCGCAGCTCAACTCCAAAATCAGATTTGAATTCAGGAAAGGTGCGAGCTTAATTCTACATAAACAGTTTTCAAATCGGGGAGGAAAAAAAAATTTCAAATTTTTACATGGGTTGCATTGGAATTCCTGACCACCTCGAAGAGCGATAGAAAAATTCCATTTTCTCGAAAACTATAAGTCGCAGCTCAACTCCAAAAGCAGATTTGAATTCAGGAAAGGTGCGAGCTTAATTCTACATAAACAGTTTTCAAATCGGGGAGGAAAAAAAAAATTTCAAATTTTTACAAGGGTTGCATTGGAATTCCTGACCACCTCGAAGAGCGATAGAAAAATTCCATTTTCTCGAAAACTATAAGTCGCAGCTCAACTCCAAAAGCAGATTTGAATTCAGGAAAGGTGCGAGCTTAATTCTACATAAACAGTTCTCAAATCGGGGAGGAAAAAAAAAATTTCAAATTTTTACAAGGGTTGCATTGGAATTCCTGACCACCTCGAAGAGCGATAGAAAAATTCCATTTTCTCGTAAACTATAAGTCGCAGCTCAACTCCAAAAGCAGATTTGAATTCAGGAAAGGTGCGAGCTTAATTCTACATAAACAGTTTTCAAATCGGGGAGGAAAAAAAAAATTTCAAATTTTTACAAGGGTTGCATTGGAATTCCTGACCACCTCGAAGAGCGATAGAAAAATTCCATTTTCTCGAAAACTATAAGTCGCAGCTCAACTCCAAAAGCAGATTTGAATTCAGGAAAGGTGCTAGCTTAATTCTACATAAACAGTTTTCAAATCCTGGAGGAAAAAAAAAATTTCAAATTTTTACAGGGGTTGCATTGGAATTCCTGACCACCTCGAAGAGCGATAGAAAAATTCCATTTTCTCGAAAACTATAAGTCGCAGCTCAACTCCAAAAGCAGATTTGAATTCAGGAAAGGTGCGAGCTTAATTCTACATAAACAGTTTTCAAATCGGGGAGGAAAAAAAAAATTTCAAATTTTTACATGGGTTGCATTGGAATTCCTGACCACCTCGAAGAGCGATAGAAAAATTCCATTTTCTCGAAAACTATAAGTCGCAGCTCAACTCCAAAAGCAGATTTGAATTCAGGAAAGGTGCGAGCTTAATTCTACATAAACAGTTTTCAAATCGGGGAGGAAAAAAAAAATTTCAAATTTTTACATGGGTTGCATTGGAATTCCTGACCACCTCGAAGAGCGATAGAAAAATTCCATTTTCTCGAAAACTATAAGTCGCAGCTCAACTCCAAAAGCAGATTTGAATTCAGGAAAGGTGCGAGCTTAATTCTACATAAACAGTTTTCAAATCGGGGAGGAAAAAAAAAATTTCAAATTTTTACATGGGTTGCATTGGAATTCCTGACCACCTCGAAGAGCGATAGAAAAATTCCATTTTCTCGAAAACTATAAGTCGCAGCTCAACTCCAAAAGCAGATTTGAATTCAGGAAAGGTGCGAGCTTAATTCTACATAAACAGTTTTCAAATCGGGGAGGAAAAAAAATTTCAAATTTTTACATGGGTTGCATTGGAATTCCTGACCACCTCGAAGAGCGATAGAAAAATTCCATTTTCTCGAAAACTATAAGTCGCAGCTCAACTCCAAAAGCAGATTTGAATTCAGGAAAGGTGCTAGCTTAATTCTACATAAACAGTTTTCAAATCGGGGAGGAAAAAAAAAATTTCAAATTTTTACATGGGTTGCATTGGAATTCCTGACCACCTCGAAGAGCGATAGAAAAATTCAATTTTCTCGAAAACTATAAGTCGCAGCTCAACTCCAAAAGCAGATTTGAATTCAGGAAAGGTGCGAGCTTAATTCTACATAAACAGTTTTCAAATCGGGGAGGAAAAAAAAAATTTCAAATTTTTACAAGGGTTGCATTGGAATTCCTGACCACCTCGAAGAGCGATAGAAAAATTCCATTTTCTCGAAAACTATAAGTCGCAGCTCAACTCCAAAAGCAGATTTGAATTCAGGAAAGGTGCTAGCTTAATTCTACATAAACAGTTTTCAAATCCTGGAGGAAAAAAAAAATTTCAAATTTTTACAGGGGTTGCATTGGAATTCCTGACCACCTCGAAGAGCGATAGAAAAATTCCATTTTCTCGAAAACTATAAGTCGCAGCTCAACTCCAAAAGCAGATTTGAATTCAGGAAAGGTGCGAGCTTAATTCTACATAAACAGTTTTCAAATCGGGGAGGAAAAAAAAAATTTCAAATTTTTACATGGGTTGCATTGGAATTCCTGACCACCTCGAAGAGCGATAGAAAAATTCCATTTTCTCGAAAACTATAAGTCGCAGCTCAACTCCAAAAGCAGATTTGAATTCAGGAAAGGTGCGAGCTTAATTCTACATAAACAGTTTTCAAATCGGGGAGGAAAAAAAAATTTCAAATTTTTACATGGGTTGCATTGGAATTCCTGACCACCTCGAAGAGCGATAGAAAAATTCCATTTTCTCGAAAACTATAAGTCGCAGCTCAACTCCAAAAGCAGATTTGAATTCAGGAAAGGTGCGAGCTTAATTCTACATAAACAGTTTTCAAATCGGGGAGGAAAAAAAAAATTTCAAATTTTTACATGGGTTGCATTGGAATTCCTGACCACCTCGAAGAGCGATAGAAAAATTCAATTTTCTCGAAAACTATAAGTCGCAGCTCAACTCCAAAAGCAGATTTGAATTCAGGAAAGGTCCGAGCTTAATTCTACATAAACAGTTTTCAAATCGGGGAGGAAAAAAAAAATTTAAAATTTTTACATGGGTTGCATTGGAATTCCTGACCACCTCGAAGAGCGATAGAAAAATTCAATTTTCTCGAAAACTATAAGTCGCAGCTCAACTCCAAAAGCAGATTTGAATTCAGGAAAGGTGCGAGCTTAATTCTACATAAACAGTTTTCAAATCGGGGAGGAAAAAAAAAATTTCAAATTTTTACAAGGGTTGCATTGGAATTCCTGACCACCTCGAAGAGCGATAGAAAAATTCCATTTTCTCGTAAACTATAAGTCGCAGCTCAACTCCAAAAGCAGATTTGAATTCAGGAAAGGTGCGAGCTTAATTCTACATAAACAGTTTTCAAATCGGGGAGGAAAAAAAAAATTTCAAATTTTTACAGGGGTTGCATTGGAATTCCTGACCACCTCGAAGAGCGATAGAAAAATTCCATTTTCTCGAAAACTATAAGTCGCAGCTCAACTCCAAAAGCAGATTTGAATTCAGGAAAGGTGCGAGCTTAATTCTACATAAACAGTTTTCAAATCGGGGAGGAAAAAAAAAATTTCAAATTTTTACATGGGTTGCATTGGAATTCCTGACCACCTCGAAGAGCGATAGAAAAATTCCATTTTCTCGAAAACTATAAGTCGCAGCTCAACTCCAAAAGCAGATTTGAATTCAGGAAAGGTGCGAGCTTAATTCTACATAAACAGTTTTCAAATCGGGGAGGAAAAAAAAAATTTCAAATTTTTACAAGGGTTGCATTGGAATTCCTGACCACCTCGAAGAGCGATAGAAAAATTCCATTTTCTCGAAAAATATAAGTCGCAGCTCAACTCCAAAAGCAGATTTGAATTCAGGAAAGGTGCGAGCTTAATTCTACATAAACAGTTTTCAAATCGGGGAGGAAAAAAAAAATTTCAAATTTTTACAAGGGTTGCATTGGAATTCCTGACCACCTCGAAGAGCGATAGAAAAATTCCATTTTCTCGAAAAATATAAGTCGCAGCTCAACTCCAAAAGCAGATTTGAATTCAGGAAAGGTGCTAGCTTAATTCTACATAAACAGTTTTCAAATCGGGGAGGAAAAAAAAAATTTCAAATTTTTACAAGGGTTGCATTGGAATTCCTGACCACCTCGAAGAGCGATAGAAAAATTCCATTTTCTCGAAAACTATAAGTCGCAGCTCAACTCCAAAAGCAGATTTGAATTCAGGAAAGGTGCGAGCTTAATTCTACATAAACAGTTTTCAAATCGGGGAGGAAAAAAAAATTTCAAATTTTTACATGGGTTGCATTGGAATTCCTGACCACCTCGAAGAGCGATAGAAAAATTCCATTTTCTCGAAAACTATAAGTCGCAGCTCAACTCCAAAACCAGATTTGAATTCAGGAAAGGTGCGAGCTTAATTCTACATAAACAGTTTTCAAATCGGGGAGGAAAAAAAAATTTCAAATTTTTACATGGGTTGCATTGGAATTCCTGACCACCTCGAAGAGCGATAGAAAAATTCCATTTTCTCGAAAACTATAAGTCGCAGCTCAACTCCAAAAGCAGATTTGAATTCAGGAAAGGTGCGAGCTTAATTCTACATAAACAGTTTTCAAATCGGGGAGGAAAAAAAAAATTTCAAATTTTTACAAGGGTTGCATTGGAATTCCTGACCACCTCGAAGAGCGATAGAAAAATTCCATTTTCTCGAAAACTATAAGTCGCAGCTCAACTCCAAAAGCAGATTTGAATTCAGGAAAGGTGCGAGCTTAATTCTACATAAACAGTTTTCAAATCGGGGAGGAAAAAAAAATTTCAAATTTTTACATGGGTTGCATTGGAATTCCTGACCACCTCGAAGAGCGATAGAAAAATTCCATTTTCTCGAAAACTATAAGTCGCAGCTCAACTCCAAAAGCAGATTTGAATTCAGGAAAGGTGCTAGCTTAATTCTACATAAACAGTTTTCAAATCGGGGAGGAAAAAAAAAATTTCAAATTTTTACATGGGTTGCATTGGAATTCCTGACCACCTCGAAGAGCGATAGAAAAATTCAATTTTCTCGAAAACTATAAGTCGCAGCTCAACTCCAAAAGCAGATTTGAATTCAGGAAAGGTGCGAGCTTAATTCTACATAAACAGTTTTCAAATCGGGGAGGAAAAAAAAAATTTCAAATTTTTACAAGGGTTGCATTGGAATTCCTGACCACCTCGAAGAGCGATAGAAAAATTCCATTTTCTCGAAAACTATAAGTCGCAGCTCAACTCCAAAAGCAGATTTGAATTCAGGAAAGGTGCTAGCTTAATTCTACATAAACAGTTTTCAAATCCTGGAGGAAAAAAAAAATTTCAAATTTTTACAGGGGTTGCATTGCAATTCCTGGCCACCTCGAAGAGCGATAGAAAAATTCAATTTTCTCGAAAACTATAAGTCGCAGCTCAACTCCAAAAGCAGATTTGAATTCAGGAAAGGTGCGAGCTTAATTCTACATAAACAGTTTTCAAATCGGGGAGGAAAAAAAAAATTTCAAATTTTTACATGGGTTGCATTGGAATTCCTGACTACCTCGAAGAGCGATAGAAAAATTCAATTTTCTCGAAAACTATAAGTCGCAGCTCAACTCCAAAAGCAGATTTGAATTCAGGAAAGGTGCGAGCTTAATTCTACATAAACAGTTTTCAAATCGGGGAGGAAAAAAAAAATTTCAAATTTTTACAAGGGTTGCATTGGAATTCCTGACCACCTCGAAGAGCGATAGAAAAATTCCATTTTCTCGTAAACTATAAGTCGCAGCTCAACTCCAAAAGCAGATTTGAATTCAGGAAAGGTGCGAGCTTAATTCTACATAAACAGTTTTCAAATCGGGGAGGAAAAAAAAAATTTCAAATTTTTACAAGGGTTGCATTGGAATTCCTGACCACCTCGAAGAGCGATAGAAAAATTCCATTTTCTCGAAAACTATAAGTCGCAGCTCAACTCCAAAAGCAGATTTGAATTCAGGAAAGGTGCTAGCTTAATTCTACATAAACAGTTTTCAAATCCTGGAGGAAAAAAAAAATTTCAAATTTTTACAGGGGTTGCATTGGAATTCCTGACCACCTCGAAGAGCGATAGAAAAATTCCATTTTCTCGAAAACTATAAGTCGCAGCTCAACTCCAAAAGCAGATTTGAATTCAGGAAAGGTGCGAGCTTAATTCTACATAAACAGTTTTCAAATCGGGGAGGAAAAAAAAAATTTCAAATTTTTACATGGGTTGCATTGGAATTCCTGACCACCTCGAAGAGCGATAGAAAAATTCCATTTTCTCGAAAACTATAAGTCGCAGCTCAACTCCAAAAGCAGATTTGAATTCAGGAAAGGTGCGAGCTTAATTCTACATAAACAGTTTTCAAATCGGGGAGGAAAAAAAAAATTTCAAATTTTTACATGGGTTGCATTGGAATTCCTGACCACCTCGAAGAGCGATAGAAAAATTCCATTTTCTCGAAAACTATAAGTCGCAGCTCAACTCCAAAAGCAGATTTGAATTCAGGAAAGGTGCGAGATTAATTCTACATAAACAGTTTTCAAATCGGGGAGGAAAAAAAAAATTTCAAATTTTTACATGGGTTGCATTGGAATTCCTGACCACCTCGAAGAGCGATAGAAAAATTCCATTTTCTCGAAAACTATAAGTCGCAGCTCAACTCCAAAAGCAGATTTGAATTCAGGAAAGGTGCGAGCTTAATTCTACATAAACAGTTTTCAAATCGGGGAGGAAAAAAAAAATTTCAAATTTTTACAAGGGTTGCATTGGAATTCCTGACCACCTCGAAGAGCGATAGAAAAATTCCATTTTCTCGAAAACTATAAGTCGCAGCTCAACTCCAAAAGCAGATTTGAATTCAGGAAAGGTGCGAGCATAATTCTACATAAACAGTTTTCAAATCGGGGAGGAAAAAAAAAATTTCAAATTTTTACATGGGTTGCATTGGAATTCCTGACCACCTCGAAGAGCGATAGAAAAATTCCATTTTCTCGAAAACTATAAGTCGCAGCTCAACTCCAAAAGCAGATTTGAATTCAGGAAAGGTGCGAGCTTAATTCTACATAAACAGTTTTCAAATCGGGGAGGAAAAAAAAATTTCAAATTTTTACATGGGTTGCATTGGAATTCCTGACCACCTCGAAGAGCGATAGAAAAATTCCATTTTCTCGAAAACTATAAGTCGCAGCTCAACTCCAAAAGCAGATTTGAATTCAGGAAAGGTGCGAGCTTAATTCTACATAAACAGTTTTCAAATCGGGGAGGAAAAAAAAAATTTCAAATTTTTACAAGGGTTGCATTGGAATTCCTGACCACCTCGAAGAGCGATAGAAAAATTCCATTTTCTCGAAAATTATAAGTCGCAGCTCAACTCCAAAAGCAGATTTGAATTCAGGAAAGGTGCTAGCTTAATTCTACATAAACAGTTTTCAAATCCTGGAGGAAAAAAAAAATTTCAAATTTTTACAGGGGTTGCATTGGAATTCCTGACCACCTCGAAGAGCGATAGAAAAATTCCATTTTCTCGAAAACTATAAGTCGCAGCTCAACTCCAAAAGCAGATTTGAATTCAGGAAAGGTGCGAGCTTAATTCTACATAAACAGTTTTCAAATCGGGGAGGAAAAAAAAATTTCAAATTTTTACATGGGTTGCATTGGAATTCCTGACCACCTCGAAGAGCGATAGAAAAATTCCATTTTCTCGAAAACTATAAGTCGCAGCTCAACTCCAAAAGCAGATTTGAATTCAGGAAAGGTGCGAGCTTAATTCTACATAAACAGTTTTCAAATCGGGGAGGAAAAAAAAATTTCAAATTTTTACATGGGTTGCATTGGAATTCCTGACCACCTCGAAGAGCGATAGAAAAATTCCATTTTCTCGAAAACTATAAGTCGCAGCTCAACTCCAAAAGCAGATTTGAATTCAGGAAAGGTGCGAGCTTAATTCTACATAAACAGTTTTCAAATCGGGGAGGAAAAAAAAAATTTCAAATTTTTACAAGGGTTGCATTGGAATTCCTGACCACCTCGAAGAGCGATAGAAAAATTCCATTTTCTCGAAAACTATAAGTCGCAGCTCAACTCCAAAAGCAGATTTGAATTCAGGAAAGGTGCGAGCTTAATTCTACATAAACAGTTTTCAAATCGGGGAGGAAAAAAAAATTTCAAATTTTTACAAGGGTTGCATTGGAATTCCTGACCACCTCGAAGAGCGATAGAAAAATTCCATTTTCTCGAAAACTATAAGTCGCAGCTCAACTCCAAAAGCAGATTTGAATTCAGGAAAGGTGCTAGCTTAATTCTACATAAACAGTTTTCAAATCCTGGAGGAAAAAAAAAATTTCAAATTTTTACAGGGGTTGCATTGCAATTCCTGGCCACCTCGAAGAGCGATAGAAAAATTCAATTTTCTCGAAAACTATAAGTCGCAGCTCAACTCCAAAAGCAGATTTGAATTCAGGAAAGGTGCGAGCTTAATTCTACATAAACAGTTTTCAAATCGGGGAGGAAAAAAAAAATTTCAAATTTTTACATGGGTTGCATTGGAATTCCTGACCACCTCGAAGAGCGATAGAAAAATTCCATTTTCTCGAAAACTATAAGTCGCAGCTCAACTCCAAAAGCAGATTTGAATTCAGGAAAGGTGCGAGCTTAATTCTACATAAACAGTTTTCAAATCGGGGAGGAAAAAAAAAATTTCAAATTTTTACATGGGTTGCATTGGAATTCCTGACCACCTCGAAGAGCGATAGAAAAATTCCATTTTCTCGAAAACTATAAGTCGCAGCTCAACTCCAAAAGCAGATTTGAATTCAGGAAAGGTGCGAGCTTAATTCTACATAAACAGTTTTCAAATCGGGGAGGAAAAAAAAAATTTCAAATTTTTACATGGGTTGCATTGGAATTCCTGACCACCTCGAAGAGCGATAGAAAAATTCCATTTTCTCGAAAACTATAAGTCGCAGCTCAACTCCAAAAGCAGATTTGAATTCAGGAAAGGTGCGAGCTTAATTCTACATAAACAGTTTTCAAATCGGGGAGGAAAAAAAAATTTCAAATTTTTACATGGGTTGCATTGGAATTCCTGACCACCTCGAAGAGCGATAGAAAAATTCCATTTTCTCGAAAACTATAAGTCGCAGCTCAACTCCAAAAGCAGATTTGAATTCAGGAAAGGTGCGAGCTTAATTCTACATAAACAGTTTTCAAATCGGGGAGGAAAAAAAAAATTTCAAATTTTTACATGGGTTGCATTGGAATTCCTGACCACCTCGAAGAGCGATAGAAAAATTCCATTTTCTCGAAAACTATAAGTCGCAGCTCAACTCCAAAAGCAGATTTGAATTCAGGAAAGGTGCGAGCTTAATTCTACATAAACAGTTTTCAAATCGGGGAGGAAAAAAAAAATTTCAAATTTTTACAAGGGTTGCATTGGAATTCCTGACCACCTCGAAGAGCGATAGAAAAATTCCATTTTCTCGAAAACTATAAGTCGCAGCTCAACTCCAAAAGCAGATTTGAATTCAGGAAAGGTGCGAGCTTAATTCTACATAAACAGTTTTCAAATCGGGGAGGAAAAAAAAATTTCAAATTTTTACATGGGTTGCATTGGAATTCCTGACCACCTCGAAGAGCGATAGAAAAATTCCATTTTCTCGAAAACTATAAGTCGCAGCTCAACTCCAAAAGCAGATTTGAATTCAGGAAAGGTGCGAGCTTAATTCTACATAAACAGTTTTCAAATCGGGGAGGAAAAAAAAAATTTCAAATTTTTACAAGGGTTGCATTGGAATTCCTGACCACCTCGAAGAGCGATAGAAAAATTCCATTTTCTCGAAAACTATAAGTCGCAGCTCAACTCCAAAAGCAGATTTGAATTCAGGAAAGGTGCGAGCTTAATTCTACATAAACAGTTTTCAAATCGGGGAGGAAAAAAAAAATTTCAAATTTTTACAAGGGTTGCATTGGAATTCCTGACCACCTCGAAGAGCGATAGAAAAATTCCATTTTCTCGTAAACTAAAGCAGATTTGAATTCAGGAAAGGTGCGAGCTTAATTCTACATAAACAGTTTTCAAATCGGGGAGGAAAAAAAAAATTTCAAATTTTTACAAGGGTTGCATTGGAATTCCTGACCACCTCGAAGAGCGATAGAAAAATTCCATTTTCTCGAAAACTATAAGTCGCAGCTCAACTCCAAAAGCAGATTTGAATTCAGGAAAGGTGCTAGCTTAATTCTACATAAACAGTTTTCAAATCCTGGAGGAAAAAAAAAATTTCAAATTTTTACAGGGGTTGCATTGGAATTCCTGACCACCTCGAAGAGCGATAGAAAAACTCCATTTTCTCGAAAACTATAAGTCGCAGCTCAACTCCAAAAGCAGATTTGAATTCAGGAAAGGTGCGAGCTTAATTCTACATAAACAGTTTTCAAATCGGGGAGGAAAAAAAAAATTTCAAATTTTTACATGGGTTGCATTGGAATTCCTGACCACCTCGAAGAGCGATAGAAAAATTCCATTTTCTCGAAAACTATAAGTCGCAGCTCAACTCCAAAAGCAGATTTGAATTCAGGAAAGGTGCGAGCTTAATTCTACATAAACAGTTTTCAAATCGGGGAGGAAAAAAAAAATTTCAAATTTTTACATGGGTTGCATTGGAATTCCTGACCACCTCGAAGAGCGATAGAAAAATTCCATTTTCTCGAAAACTATAAGTCGCAGCTCAACTCCAAAAGCAGATTTGAATTCAGGAAAGGTGCGAGCTTAATTCTACATAAACAGTTTTCAAATCGGGGAGGAAAAAAAAAATTTCAAATTTTTACATGGGTTGCATTGGAATTCCTGACCACCTCGAAGAGCGATAGAAAAATTCCATTTTCTCGAAAACTATAAGTCGCAGCTCAACTCCAAAAGCAGATTTGAATTCAGGAAAGGTGCGAGCTTAATTCTACATAAACAGTTTTCAAATCGGGGAGGAAAAAAAAAATTTCAAATTTTTACAAGGGTTGCATTGGAATTCCTGACCACCTCGAAGAGCGATAGAAAAATTCCATTTTCTCGAAAACTATAAGTCGCAGCTCAACTCCAAAAGCAGATTTGAATTCAGGAAAGGTGCGAGCTTAATTCTACATAAACAGTTTTCAAATCGGGGAGGAAAAAAAAATTTCAAATTTTTACAAGGGTTGCATTGGAATTCCTGACCACCTCGAAGAGCGATAGAAAAATTCCATTTTCTCGAAAACTATAAGTCGCAGCTCAACTCCAAAAGCAGATTTGAATTCAGGAAAGGTGCTAGCTTAATTCTACATAAACAGTTTTCAAATCCTGGAGGAAAAAAAAAATTTCAAATTTTTACAGGGGTTGCATTGCAATTCCTGGCCACCTCGAAGAGCGATAGAAAAATTCAATTTTCTCGAAAACTATAAGTCGCAGCTCAACTCCAAAAGCAGATTTGAATTCAGGAAAGGTGCGAGCTTAATTCTACATAAACAGTTTTCAAATCGGGGAGGAAAAAAAAAATTTCAAATTTTTACATGGGTTGCATTGGAATTCCTGACCACCTCGAAGAGCGATAGAAAAATTCCATTTTCTCGAAAACTATAAGTCGCAGCTCAACTCCAAAAGCAGATTTGAATTCAGGAAAGGTGCGAGCTTAATTCTACATAAACAGTTTTCAAATCGGGGAGGAAAAAAAAAATTTCAAATTTTTACATGGGTTGCATTGGAATTCCTGACCACCTCGAAGAGCGATAGAAAAATTCCATTTTCTCGAAAACTATAAGTCGCAGCTCAACTCCAAAAGCAGATTTGAATTCAGGAAAGGTGCGAGCTTAATTCTACATAAACAGTTTTCAAATCGGGGAGGAAAAAAAAAATTTCAAATTTTTACATGGGTTGCATTGGAATTCCTGACCACCTCGAAGAGCGATAGAAAAATTCCATTTTCTCGAAAACTATAAGTCGCAGCTCAACTCCAAAAGCAGATTTGAATTCAGGAAAGGTGCGAGCTTAATTCTACATAAACAGTTTTCAAATCGGGGAGGAAAAAAAAATTTCAAATTTTTACATGGGTTGCATTGGAATTCCTGACCACCTCGAAGAGCGATAGAAAAATTCCATTTTCTCGAAAACTATAAGTCGCAGCTCAACTCCAAAAGCAGATTTGAATTCAGGAAAGGTGCGAGCTTAATTCTACATAAACAGTTTTCAAATCGGGGAGGAAAAAAAAAATTTCAAATTTTTACATGGGTTGCATTGGAATTCCTGACCACCTCGAAGAGCGATAGAAAAATTCCATTTTCTCGAAAACTATAAGTCGCAGCTCAACTCCAAAAGCAGATTTGAATTCAGGAAAGGTGCGAGCTTAATTCTACATAAACAGTTTTCAAATCGGGGAGGAAAAAAAAAATTTCAAATTTTTACAAGGGTTGCATTGGAATTCCTGACCACCTCGAAGAGCGATAGAAAAATTCCATTTTCTCGAAAACTATAAGTCGCAGCTCAACTCCAAAAGCAGATTTGAATTCAGGAAAGGTGCGAGCTTAATTCTACATAAACAGTTTTCAAATCGGGGAGGAAAAAAAAATTTCAAATTTTTACATGGGTTGCATTGGAATTCCTGACCACCTCGAAGAGCGATAGAAAAATTCCATTTTCTCGAAAACTATAAGTCGCAGCTCAACTCCAAAAGCAGATTTGAATTCAGGAAAGGTGCGAGCTTAATTCTACATAAACAGTTTTCAAATCGGGGAGGAAAAAAAAAATTTCAAATTTTTACAAGGGTTGCATTGGAATTCCTGACCACCTCGAAGAGCGATAGAAAAATTCCATTTTCTCGAAAACTATAAGTCGCAGCTCAACTCCAAAAGCAGATTTGAATTCAGGAAAGGTGCGAGCTTAATTCTACATAAACAGTTTTCAAATCGGGGAGGAAAAAAAAAATTTCAAATTTTTACAAGGGTTGCATTGGAATTCCTGACCACCTCGAAGAGCGATAGAAAAATTCCATTTTCTCGTAAACTAAAGCAGATTTGAATTCAGGAAAGGTGCGAGCTTAATTCTACATAAACAGTTTTCAAATCGGGGAGGAAAAAAAAAATTTCAAATTTTTACAAGGGTTGCATTGGAATTCCTGACCACCTCGAAGAGCGATAGAAAAATTCCATTTTCTCGAAAACTATAAGTCGCAGCTCAACTCCAAAAGCAGATTTGAATTCAGGAAAGGTGCTAGCTTAATTCTACATAAACAGTTTTCAAATCCTGGAGGAAAAAAAAAATTTCAAATTTTTACAGGGGTTGCATTGGAATTCCTGACCACCTCGAAGAGCGATAGAAAAACTCCATTTTCTCGAAAACTATAAGTCGCAGCTCAACTCCAAAAGCAGATTTGAATTCAGGAAAGGTGCGAGCTTAATTCTACATAAACAGTTTTCAAATCGGGGAGGAAAAAAAAAATTTCAAATTTTTACATGGGTTGCATTGGAATTCCTGACCACCTCGAAGAGCGATAGAAAAATTCCATTTTCTCGAAAACTATAAGTCGCAGCTCAACTCCAAAAGCAGATTTGAATTCAGGAAAGGTGCGAGCTTAATTCTACATAAACAGTTTTCAAATCGGGGAGGAAAAAAAAAATTTCAAATTTTTACATGGGTTGCATTGGAATTCCTGACCACCTCGAAGAGCGATAGAAAAATTCCATTTTCTCGAAAACTATAAGTCGCAGCTCAACTCCAAAAGCAGATTTGAATTCAGGAAAGGTGCGAGCTTAATTCTACATAAACAGTTTTCAAATCGGGGAGGAAAAAAAAAATTTCAAATTTTTACATGGGTTGCATTGGAATTCCTGACCACCTCGAAGAGCGATAGAAAAATTCCATTTTCTCGAAAACTATAAGTCGCAGCTCAACTCCAAAAGCAGATTTGAATTCAGGAAAGGTGCGAGCTTAATTCTACATAAACAGTTTTCAAATCGGGGAGGAAAAAAAAAATTTCAAATTTTTACAAGGGTTGCATTGGAATTCCTGACCACCTCGAAGAGCGATAGAAAAATTCCATTTTCTCGAAAACTATAAGTCGCAGCTCAACTCCAAAAGCAGATTTGAATTCAGGAAAGGTGCGAGCTTAATTCTACATAAACAGTTTTCAAATCGGGGAGGAAAAAAAAATTTCAAATTTTTACATGGGTTGCATTGGAATTCCTGACCACCTCGAAGAGCGATAGAAAAATTCCATTTTCTCGAAAACTATAAGTCGCAGCTCAACTCCAAAAGCAGATTTGAATTCAGGAAAGGTGCGAGCTTAATTCTACATAAACAGTTTTCAAATCGGGGAGGAAAAAAAAAATTTCAAATTTTTACAAGGGTTGCATTGGAATTCCTGACCACCTCGAAGAGCGATAGAAAAATTCCATTTTCTCGAAAACTATAAGTCGCAGCTCAACTCCAAAAGCAGATTTGAATTCAGGAAAGGTGCGAGCTTAATTCTACATAAACAGTTTTCAAATCGGGGAGGAAAAAAAAATTTCAAATTTTTACATGGGTTGCATTGGAATTCCTGACCACCTCGAAGAGCGATAGAAAAATTCCATTTTCTCGAAAACTATAAGTCGCAGCTCAACTCCAAAAGCAGATTTGAATTCAGGAAAGGTGCTAGCTTAATTCTACATAAACAGTTTTCAAATCGGGGAGGAAAAAAAAAAATTCAAATTTTTACATGGGTTGCATTGGAATTCCTGACCACCTCGAAGAGCGATAGAAAAATTCAATTTTCTCGAAAACTATAAGTCGCAGCTCAACTCCAAAAGCAGATTTGAATTCAGGAAAGGTGCGAGCTTAATTCTACATAAACAGTTTTCAAATCGGGGAGGAAAAAAAAAATTTCAAATTTTTACAAGGGTTGCATTGGAATTCCTGACCACCTCGAAGAGCGATAGAAAAATTCCATTTTCTCGAAAACTATAAGTCGCAGCTCAACTCCAAAAGCAGATTTGAATTCAGGAAAGGTGCGAGCTTAATTCTACATAAACAGTTTTCAAATCGGGGAGGAAAAAAAAAATTTCAAATTTTTACAGGGGTTGCATTGCAATTCCTGGCCACCTCGAAGAGCGATAGAAAATTTCAATTTTCTCGAAAACTATAAGTCGCAGCTCAACTCCAAAAGCAGATTTGAATTCAGGAAAGGTGCGAGCTTAATTCTACATAAACAGTTTTCAAATCGGGGAGGAAAAAAAAAATTTCAAATTTTTACATGGGTTGCATTGGAATTCCTGACCACCTCGAAGAGCGATAGAAAAATTCAATTTTCTCGAAAACTATAAGTCGCAGCTCAACTCCAAAAGCAGATTTGAATTCAGGAAAGGTGCGAGCTTAATTCTACATAAACAGTTTTCAAATCGGGGAGGAAAAAAAAAATTTCAAATTTTTACAAGGGTTGCATTGGAATTCCTGACCACCTCGAAGAGCGATAGAAAAATTCCATTTTCTCGAAAACTATAAGTCGCAGCTCAACTCCAAAAGCAGATTTGAATTCAGGAAAGGTGCTAGCTTAATTCTACATAAACAGTTTTCAAATCCTGGAGGAAAAAAAAAATTTCAAATTTTTACAGGGGTTGCATTGCAATTCCTGGCCACCTCGAAGAGCGATAGAAAAATTCAATTTTCTCGAAAACTATAAGTCGCAGCTCAACTCCAAAAGCAGATTTGAATTCAGGAAAGGTGCGAGCTTAATTCTACATAAACAGTTTTCAAATCGGGGAGGAAAAAAAAAATTTCAAATTTTTACATGGGTTGCATTGGAATTCCTGACCACCTCGAAGAGCGATAGAAAAATTCAATTTTCTCGAAAACTATAAGTCGCAGCTCAACTCCAAAAGCAGATTTGAATTCAGGAAAGGTGCGAGCTTAATTCTACATAAACAGTTTTCAAATCGGGGAGGAAAAAAAAAATTTCAAATTTTTACAAGGGTTGCATTGGAATTCCTGACCACCTCGAAGAGCGATAGAAAAATTCCATTTTCTCGTAAACTATAAGTCGCAGCTCAACTCCAAAAGCAGATTTGAATTCAGGAAAGGTGCGAGCTTAATTCTCCATAAACAGTTTTCAAATCGGGGAGGAAAAAAAAAATTTCAAATTTTTACAAGGGTTGCATTGGAATTCCTGACCACCTCGAAGAGCGATAGAAAAATTCCATTTTCTCGAAAACTATAAGTCGCAGCTCAACTCCAAAAGCAGATTTGAATTCAGGAAAGGTGCTAGCTTAATTCTACATAAACAGTTTTCAAATCCTGGAGGAAAAAAAAAATTTCAAATTTTTACAGGGGTTGCATTGGAATTCCTGACCACCTCGAAGAGCGATAGAAAAATTCCATTTTCTCGAAAACTATAAGTCGCAGCTCAACTCCAAAAGCAGATTTGAATTCAGGAAAGGTGCGAGCTTAATTCTACATAAACAGTTTTCAAATCGGGGAGGAAAAAAAAAATTTCAAATTTTTACATGGGTTGCATTGGAATTCCTGACCACCTCGAAGAGCGATAGAAAAATTCCATTTTCTCGAAAACTATAAGTCGCAGCTCAACTCCAAAAGCAGATTTGAATTCAGGAAAGGTGCGAGCTTAATTCTACATAAACAGTTTTCAAATCGGGGAGGAAAAAAAAAATTTCAAATTTTTACATGGGTTGCATTGGAATTCCTGACCACCTCGAAGAGCGATAGAAAAATTCCATTTTCTCGAAAACTATAAGTCGCAGCTCAACTCCAAAAGCAGATTTGAATTCAGGAAAGGTGCGAGCTTAATTCTACATAAACAGTTTTCAAATCGGGGAGGAAAAAAAAAATTTCAAATTTTTACATGGGTTGCATTGGAATTCCTGACCACCTCGAAGAGCGATAGAAAAATTCCATTTTCTCGAAAACTATAAGTCGCAGCTCAACTCCAAAAGCAGATTTGAATTCAGGAAAGGTGCGAGCTTAATTCTACATAAACAGTTTTCAAATCGGGGAGGAAAAAAAAAATTTCAAATTTTTACAAGGGTTGCATTGGAATTCCTGACCACCTCGAAGAGCGATAGAAAAATTCCATTTTCTCGAAAACTATAAGTCGCAGCTCAACTCCAAAAGCAGATTTGAATTCAGGAAAGGTGCGAGCATAATTCTACATAAACAGTTTTCAAATCGGGGAGGAAAAAAAAAATTTCAAATTTTTACATGGGTTGCCATTGGAATTCCTGACCACCTCGAAGAGCGATAGAAAAATTCCATTTTCTCGAAAACTATGAGTCGCAGCTCAACTCCAAAAGCAGATTTGAATTCAGGAAAGGTGCGAGCTTAATTCTACATAAACAGTTTTCAAATCGGGGAGGAAAAAAAAATTTCAAATTTTTACATGGGTTGCATTGGAATTCCTGACCACCTCGAAGAGCGATAGAAAAATTCCATTTTCTCGAAAACTATAAGTCGCAGCTCAACTCCAAAAGCAGATTTGAATTCAGGAAAGGTGCGAGCTTAATTCTACATAAACAGTTTTCAAATCGGGGAGGAAAAAAAAAATTTCAAATTTTTACAAGGGTTGCATTGGAATTCCTGACCACCTCGAAGAGCGATAGAAAAATTCCATTTTCTCGAAAACTATAAGTCGCAGCTCAACTCCAAAAGCAGATTTGAATTCAGGAAAGGTGCGAGCTTAATTCTACATAAACAGTTTTCAAATCGGGGAGGAAAAAAAAAATTTCAAATTTTTACATGGGTTGCATTGGAATTCCTGACCACCTCGAAGAGCGATAGAAAAATTCCATTTTCTCGAAAACTATAAGTCGCAGCTCAACTCCAAAAGCAGATTTGAATTCAGGAAAGGTGCGAGCTTAATTCTACATAAACAGTTTTCAAATCGGGGAGGAAAAAAAAAATTTCAAATTTTTACATGGGTTGCATTGGAATTCCTGACCACCTCGAAGAGCGATAGAAAAATTCCATTTTCTCGAAAACTATAAGTCGCAGCTCAACTCCAAAAGCAGATTTGAATTCAGGAAAGGTGCGAGCTTAATTCTACATAAACAGTTTTCAAATCGGGGAGGAAAAAAAAAATTTCAAATTTTTACAAGGGTTGCATTGGAATTCCTGACCACCTCGAAGAGCGATAGAAAAATTCCATTTTCTCGAAAACTATAAGTCGCAGCTCAACTCCAAAAGCAGATTTGAATTCAGGAAAGGTGCGAGCATAATTCTACATAAACAGTTTTCAAATCGGGGAGGAAAAAAAAAATTTCAAATTTTTACATGGGTTGCCATTGGAATTCCTGACCACCTCGAAGAGCGATAGAAAAATTCCATTTTCTCGAAAACTATGAGTCGCAGCTCAACTCCAAAAGCAGATTTGAATTCAGGAAAGGTGCGAGCTTAATTCCACATAAACAGTTTTCAAATCGGGGAGGAAAAAAAAATTTCAAATTTTTACATGGGTTGCATTGGAATTCCTGACCACCTCGAAGAGCGATAGAAAAATTCCATTTTCTCGAAAACTATAAGTCGCAGCTCAACTCCAAAAGCAGATTTGAATTCAGGAAAGGTGCGAGCTTAATTCTACATAAACAGTTTTCAAATCGGGGAGGAAAAAAAAATTTCAAATTTTTACATGGGTTGCATTGGAATTCCTGACCACCTCGAAGAGCGATAGAAAAATTCCATTTTCTCGAAAACTATAAGTCGCAGCTCAACTCCAAAAGCAGATTTGAATTCAGGAAAGGTGCTAGCTTAATTCTACATAAACAGTTTTCAAATCGGGGAGGAAAAAAAAAATTCAAATTTTTACATGGGTTGCATTGGAATTCCTGACCACCTCGAAGAGCGATAGAAAAATTCAATTTTCTCGAAAACTATAAGTCGCAGCTCAACTCCAAAAGCAGATTTGAATTCAGGAAAGGTGCGAGCTTAATTCTACATAAACAGTTTTCAAATCGGGAGGAAAAAAAAAATTTCAAATTTTTACAAGGGTTGCATTGGAATTCCTGACCACCTCGAAGAGCGATAGAAAAATTCCATTTTCTCGAAAACTATAAGTCGCAGCTCAACTCCAAAAGCAGATTTGAATTCAGGAAAGGTGCGAGCTTAATTCTACATAAACAGTTTTCAAATCGGGGAGGAAAAAAAAAATTTCAAATTTTTACATGGGTTGCATTGGAATTCCTGACCACCTCGAAGAGCGATAGAAAAATTCCATTTTCTCGAAAACTATAAGTCGCAGCTCAACTCCAAAAGCAGATTTGAATTCAGGAAAGGTGCGAGCTTAATTCTACATAAACAGTTTTCAAATCGGGGAGGAAAAAAAAAATTTCAAATTTTTACAAGGGTTGCATTGGAATTCCTGACCACCTCGAAGAGCGATAGAAAAATTCCATTTTCTCGAAAACTATAAGTCGCAGCTCAACTCCAAAAGCAGATTTGAATTCAGGAAAGGTGCGAGCTTAATTCTACATAAACAGTTTTCAAATCGGGGAGGAAAAAAAAATTTCAAATTTTTACATGGGTTGCATTGGAATTCCTGACCACCTCGAAGAGCGATAGAAAAATTCCATTTTCTCGAAAACTATAAGTCGCAGCTCAACTCCAAAAGCAGATTTGAATTCAGGAAAGGTGCGAGCTTAATTCTACATAAACAGTTTTCAAATCGGGGAGGAAAAAAAAAATTTCAAATTTTTACAAGGGTTGCATTGGAATTCCTGACCACCTCGAAGAGCGATAGAAAAATTCCATTTTCTCGAAAACTATAAGTCGCAGCTCAACTCCAAAAGCAGATTTGAATTCAGGAAAGGTGCTAGCTTAATTCTACATAAACAGTTTTCAAATCGGGGAGGAAAAAAAAAATTTTAAATTTTTACAGGGGTTGCATTGGAATTCCTGACCACCTCGAAGAGCGATAGAAAAATTCCATTTTCTCGAAAACTATAAGTCGCAGCTCAACTCCAAAAGCAGATTTGAATTCAGGAAAGGTGCGAGCTTAATTCTACATAAACAGTTTTCAAATCGGGGAGGAAAAAAAAAATTTCAAATTTTTACATGGGTTGCATTGGAATTCCTGACCACCTCGAAGAGCGATAGAAAAATTCCATTTTCTCGAAAACTATAAGTCGCAGCTCAACTCCAAAAGCAGATTTGAATTCAGGAAAGGTGCGAGCTTAATTCTACATAAACAGTTTTCAAATCGGGGAGGAAAAAAAAAATTTCAAATTTTTACATGGGTTGCATTGGAATTCCTGACCACCTCGAAGAGCGATAGAAAAATTCCATTTTCTCGAAAACTATAAGTCGCAGCTCAACTCCAAAAGCAGATTTGAATTCAGGAAAGGTGCGAGCTTAATTCTACATAAACAGTTTTCAAATCGGGGAGGAAAAAAAAAATTTCAAATTTTTACATGGGTTGCATTGGAATTCCTGACCACCTCGAAGAGCGATAGAAAAATTCCATTTTCTCGAAAACTATAAGTCGCAGCTCAACTCCAAAAGCAGATTTGAATTCAGGAAAGGTGCGAGCTTAATTCTACATAAACAGTTTTCAAATCGGGGAGGAAAAAAAAAATTTCAAATTTTTAGAAGGGTTGCATTGGAATTCCTGACCACCTCGAAGAGCGATAGAAAAATTCCATTTTCTCGAAAACTATAAGTCGCAGCTCAACTCCAAAAGCAGATTTGAATTCAGGAAAGGTGCGAGCATAATTCTACATAAACAGTTTTCAAATCGGGGAGGAAAAAAAAAATTTCAAATTTTTACATGGGTTGCCATTGGAATTCCTGACCACCTCGAAGAGCGATAGAAAAATTCCATTTTCTCGAAAACTATGAGTCGCAGCTCAACTCCAAAAGCAGATTTGAATTCAGGAAAGGTGCGAGCTTAATTCTACATAAACAGTTTTCAAATCGGGGAGGAAAAAAAAATTTCAAATTTTTACATGGGTTGCATTGGAATTCCTGACCACCTCGAAGAGCGATAGAAAAATTCCATTTTCTCGAAAACTATAAGTCGCAGCTCAACTCCAAAAGCAGATTTGAATTCAGGAAAGGTGCGAGCTTAATTCTACATAAACAGTTTTCAAATCGGGGAGGAAAAAAAAATTTCAAATTTTTACATGGGTTGCATTGGAATTCCTGACCACCTCGAAGAGCGATAGAAAAATTCCATTTTCTCGAAAACTATAAGTCGCAGCTCAACTCCAAAAGCAGATTTGAATTCAGGAAAGGTGCTAGCTTAATTCTACATAAACAGTTTTCAAATCGGGGCGGAAAAAAAAAATTCAAATTTTTACATGGGTTGCATTGGAATTCCTGACCACCTCGAAGAGCGATAGAAAAATTCAATTTTCTCGAAAACTATAAGTCGCAGCTCAACTCCAAAAGCAGATTTGAATTCAGGAAAGGTGCGAGCTTAATTCTACATAAACAGTTTTCAAATCGGGAGGAAAAAAAAAATTTCAAATTTTTACAAGGGTTGCATTGGAATTCCTGACCACCTCGAAGAGCGATAGAAAAATTCCATTTTCTCGAAAACTATAAGTCGCAGCTCAACTCCAAAAGCAGATTTGAATTCAGGAAAGGTGCGAGCTTAATTCTACATAAACAGTTTTCAAATCGGGGAGGAAAAAAAAAATTTCAAATTTTTACATGGGTTGCATTGGAATTCCTGACCACCTCGAAGAGCGATAGAAAAATTCCATTTTCTCGAAAACTATAAGTCGCAGCTCAACTCCAAAAGCAGATTTGAATTCAGGAAAGGTGCGAGCTTAATTCTACATAAACAGTTTTCAAATCGGGGAGGAAAAAAAAAATTTCAAATTTTTACAAGGGTTGCATTGGAATTCCTGACCACCTCGAAGAGCGATAGAAAAATTCCATTTTCTCGAAAACTATAAGTCGCAGCTCAACTCCAAAAGCAGATTTGAATTCAGGAAAGGTGCGAGCTTAATTCTACATAAACAGTTTTCAAATCGGGGAGGAAAAAAAAATTTCAAATTTTTACATGGGTTGCATTGGAATTCCTGACCACCTCGAAGAGCGATAGAAAAATTCCATTTTCTCGAAAACTATAAGTCGCAGCTCAACTCCAAAAGCAGATTTGAATTCAGGAAAGGTGCGAGCTTAATTCTACATAAACAGTTTTCAAATCGGGGAGGAAAAAAAAAATTTCAAATTTTTACAAGGGTTGCATTGGAATTCCTGACCACCTCGAAGAGCGATAGAAAAATTCCATTTTCTCGAAAACTATAAGTCGCAGCTCAACTCCAAAAGCAGATTTGAATTCAGGAAAGGTGCGAGCTTAATTCTACATAAACAGTTTTCAAATCGGGGAGGAAAAAAAAAATTTCAAATTTTTACAAGGGTTGCATTGGAATTCCTGACCACCTCGAAGAGCGATAGAAAAATTCCATTTTCTCGTAAACTATAAGTCGCAGCTCAACTCCAAAAGCAGATTTGAATTCAGGAAAGGTGCGAGCTTAATTCTACATAAACAGTTTTCAAATCGGGGAGGAAAAAAAAAATTTTAAATTTTTACAGGGGTTGCATTGGAATTCCTGACCACCTCGAAGAGCGATAGAAAAATTCCATTTTCTCGAAAACTATAAGTCGCAGCTCAACTCCAAAAGCAGATTTGAATTCAGGAAAGGTGCTAGCTTAATTCTACATAAACAGTTTTCAAATCCTGGAGGAAAAAAAAAATTTCAAATTTTTACAGGGGTTGCATTGGAATTCCTGACCACCTCGAAGAGCGATAGAAAAATTCCATTTTCTCGAAAACTATAAGTCGCAGCTCAACTCCAAAAGCAGATTTGAATTCAGGAAAGGTGCGAGCTTAATTCTACATAAACAGTTTTCAAATCGGGGAGGAAAAAAAAAATTTCAAATTTTTACATGGGTTGCATTGGAATTCCTGACCACCTCGAAGAGCGATAGAAAAATTCCATTTTCTCGAAAACTATAAGTCGCAGCTCAACTCCAAAAGCAGATTTGAATTCAGGAAAGGTGCGAGCTTAATTCTACATAAACAGTTTTCAAATCGGGGAGGAAAAAAAAATTTCAAATTTTTACATGGGTTGCATTGGAATTCCTGACCACCTCGAAGAGCGATAGAAAAATTCCATTTTCTCGAAAACTATAAGTCGCAGCTCAACTCCAAAAGCAGATTTGAATTCAGGAAAGGTGCGAGCTTAATTCTACATAAACAGTTTTCAAATCGGGGAGGAAAAAAAAAATTTCAAATTTTTACAAGGGTTGCATTGGAATTCCTGACCACCTCGAAGAGCGATAGAAAAATTCCATTTTCTCGAAAACTATAAGTCGCAGCTCAACTCCAAAAGCAGATTTGAATTCAGGAAAGGTGCGAGCTTAATTCTACATAAACAGTTTTCAAATCGGGGAGGAAAAAAAAATTTCAAATTTTTACATGGGTTGCATTGGAATTCCTGACCACCTCGAAGAGCGATAGAAAAATTCCATTTTCTCGAAAACTATAAGTCGCAGCTCAACTCCAAAAGCAGATTTGAATTCAGGAAAGGTGCTAGCTTAATTCTACATAAACAGTTTTCAAATCGGGGAGGAAAAAAAAAAATTCAAATTTTTACATGGGTTGCATTGGAATTCCTGACCACCTCGAAGAGCGATAGAAAAATTCCATTTTCTCGAAAACTATAAGTCGCAGCTCAACTCCAAAAGCAGATTTGAATTCAGGAAAGGTGCGAGCTTAATTCTACATAAACAGTTTTCAAATCGGGGAGGAAAAAAAAAATTTCAAATTTTTACAAGGGTTGCATTGGAATTCCTGACCACCTCGAAGAGCGATAGAAAAATTCCATTTTCTCGAAAACTATAAGTCGCAGCTCAACTCCAAAAGCAGATTTGAATTCAGGAAAGGTGCTAGCTTAATTCTACATAAACAGTTTTCAAATCGGGGAGGAAAAAAAAAATTTCAAATTTTTACAGGGGTTGCATTGCAATTCCTGGCCACCTCGAAGAGCGATAGAAAATTTCAATTTTCTCGAAAACTATAAGTCGCAGCTCAACTCCAAAAGCAGATTTGAATTCAGGAAAGGTGCGAGCTTAATTCTACATAAACAGTTTTCAAATCGGGGAGGAAAAAAAAAATTTCAAATTTTTACATGGGTTGCATTGGAATTCCTGACCACCTCGAAGAGCGATAGAAAAATTCCATTTTCTCGAAAACTATAAGTCGCAGCTCAACTCCAAAAGCAGATTTGAATTCAGGAAAGGTGCGAGCTTAATTCTACATAAACAGTTTTCAAATCGGGGAGGAAAAAAAAAATTTCAAATTTTTACAAGGGTTGCATTGGAATTCCTGACCACCTCGAAGAGCGATAGAAAAATTCCATTTTCTCGAAAACTATAAGTCGCAGCTCAACTCCAAAAGCAGATTTGAATTCAGGAAAGGTGCTTGCTTAATTCTACATAAACAGTTTTCAAATCCTGGAGGAAAAAAAAAATTTCAAATTTTTACAGGGGTTGCATTGCAATTCCTGGCCACCTCGAAGAGCGATAGAAAAATTCAATTTTCTCGAAAACTATAAGTCGCAGCTCAACTCCAAAAGCAGATTTGAATTCAGGAAAGGTGCGAGCTTAATTCTACATAAACAGTTTTCAAATCGGGGAGGAAAAAAAAAATTTCTAATTTTTACATGGGTTGCATTGGAATTCCTGACCACCTCGAAGAGCGATAGAAAAATTCAATTTTCTCGAAAACTATAAGTCGCAGCTCAACTCCAAAAGCAGATTTGAATTCAGGAAAGGTGCGAGCTTAATTCTACATAAACAGTTTTCAAATCGGGGAGGAAAAAAAAAATTTCAAATTTTTACAAGGGTTGCATTGGAATTCCTGACCACCTCGAAGAGCGATAGAAAAATTCCATTTTCTCGTAAACTATAAGTCGCAGCTCAACTCCAAAAGCAGATTTGAATTCAGGAAAGGTGCGAGCTTAATTCTCCATAAACAGTTTTCAAATCGGGGAGGAAAAAAAAAATTTCAAATTTTTACAAGGGTTGCATTGGAATTCCTGACCACCTCGAAGAGCGATAGAAAAATTCCATTTTCTCGAAAACTATAAGTCGCAGCTCAACTCCAAAAGCAGATTTGAATTCAGGAAAGGTGCTAGCTTAATTCTACATAAACAGTTTTCAAATCCTGGAGGAAAAAAAAAATTTCAAATTTTTACAGGGGTTGCATTGGAATTCCTGACCACCTCGAAGAGCGATAGAAAAATTCCATTTTCTCGAAAACTATAAGTCGCAGCTCAACTCCAAAAGCAGATTTGAATTCAGGAAAGGTGCGAGCTTAATTCTACATAAACAGTTTTCAAATCGGGGAGGAAAAAAAAAATTTCAAATTTTTACATGGGTTGCATTGGAATTCCTGACCACCTCGAAGAGCGATAGAAAAATTCCATTTTCTCGAAAACTATAAGTCGCAGCTCAACTCCAAAAGCAGATTTGAATTCAGGAAAGGTGCGAGCTTAATTCTACATAAACAGTTTTCAAATCGGGGAGGAAAAAAAAAATTTCAAATTTTTACATGGGTTGCATTGGAATTCCTGACCACCTCGAAGAGCGATAGAAAAATTCCATTTTCTCGAAAACTATAAGTCGCAGCTCAACTCCAAAAGCAGATTTGAATTCAGGAAAGGTGCGAGCTTAATTCTACATAAACAGTTTTCAAATCGGGGAGGAAAAAAAAAATTTCAAATTTTTACATGGGTTGCATTGGAATTCCTGACCACCTCGAAGAGCGATAGAAAAATTCAATTTTCTCGAAAACTATAAGTCGCAGCTCAACTCCAAAAGCAGATTTGAATTCAGGAAAGGTGCGAGCTTAATTCTACATAAACAGTTTTCAAATCGGGGAGGAAAAAAAAAATTTCAAATTTTTACAAGGGTTGCATTGGAATTCCTGACCACCTCGAAGAGCGATAGAAAAATTCCATTTTCTCGTAAACTATAAGTCGCAGCTCAACTCCAAAAGCAGATTTGAATTCAGGAAAGGTGCGAGCTTAATTCTCCATAAACAGTTTTCAAATCGGGGAGGAAAAAAAAAATTTCAAATTTTTACAAGGGTTGCATTGGAATTCCTGACCACCTCGAAGAGCGATAGAAAAATTCCATTTTCTCGAAAACTATAAGTCGCAGCTCAACTCCAAAAGCAGATTTGAATTCAGGAAAGGTGCTAGCTTAATTCTACATAAACAGTTTTCAAATCCTGGAGGAAAAAAAAAATTTCAAATTTTTACAGGGGTTGCATTGGAATTCCTGACCACCTCGAAGAGCGATAGAAAAATTCCATTTTCTCGAAAACTATAAGTCGCAGCTCAACTCCAAAAGCAGATTTGAATTCAGGAAAGGTGCGAGCTTAATTCTACATAAACAGTTTTCAAATCGGGGAGGAAAAAAAAAATTTCAAATTTTTACATGGGTTGCATTGGAATTCCTGACCACCTCGAAGAGCGATAGAAAAATTCCATTTTCTCGAAAACTATAAGTCGCAGCTCAACTCCAAAAGCAGATTTGAATTCAGGAAAGGTGCGAGCTTAATTCTACATAAACAGTTTTCAAATCGGGGAGGAAAAAAAAAATTTCAAATTTTTACATGGGTTGCATTGGAATTCCTGACCACCTCGAAGAGCGATAGAAAAATTCCATTTTCTCGAAAACTATAAGTCGCAGCTCAACTCCAAAAGCAGATTTGAATTCAGGAAAGGTGCGAGCTTAATTCTACATAAACAGTTTTCAAATCGGGGAGGAAAAAAAAAATTTCAAATTTTTACATGGGTTGCATTGGAATTCCTGACCACCTCGAAGAGCGATAGAAAAATTCCATTTTCTCGAAAACTATAAGTCGCAGCTCAACTCCAAAAGCAGATTTGAATTCAGGAAAGGTGCGAGCTTAATTCTACATAAACAGTTTTCAAATCGGGGAGGAAAAAAAAAATTTCAAATTTTTACACGGGTTGCATTGGAATTCCTGACCACCTCGAAGAGCGATAGAAAAATTCCATTTTCTCGTAAACTATAAGTCGCAGCTCAACTCCAAAAGCAGATTTGAATTCAGGAAAGGTGCTAGCTTAATTCTACATAAACAGTTTTCAAATCCTGGAGGAAAAAAAAAATTTCAAATTTTTACAGGGGTTGCATTGGAATTCCTGACCACCTCGAAGAGCGATAGAAAAATTCCATTTTCTCGAAAACTATAAGTCGCAGCTCAACTCCAAAAGCAGATTTGAATTCAGGAAAGGTGCGAGCTTAATTCTACATAAACAGTTTTCAAATCGGGGAGGAAAAAAAAAATTTCAAATTTTTACATGGGTTGCATTGGAATTCCTGACCACCTCGAAGAGCGATAGAAAAATTCCATTTTCTCGAAAACTATAAGTCGCAGCTCAACTCCAAAAGCAGATTTGAATTCAGGAAAGGTGCGAGCTTAATTCTACATAAACAGTTTTCAAATCGGGGAGGAAAAAAAAAATTTCAAATTTTTACATGGGTTGCATTGGAATTCCTGACCACCTCGAAGAGCGATAGAAAAATTCCATTTTCTCGAAAACTATAAGTCGCAGCTCAACTCCAAAAGCAGATTTGAATTCAGGAAAGGTGCGAGCTTAATTCTACATAAACAGTTTTCAAATCGGGGAGGAAAAAAAAAATTTCAAATTTTTACATGGGTTGCATTGGAATTCCTGACCACCTCGAAGAGCGATAGAAAAATTCCATTTTCTCGAAAACTATAAGTCGCAGCTCAACTCCAAAAGCAGATTTGAATTCAGGAAAGGTGCGAGCTTAATTCTACATAAACAGTTTTCAAATCGGGGAGGAAAAAAAAATTTCAAATTTTTACATGGGTTGCATTGGAATTCCTGACCACCTCGAAGAGCGATAGAAAAATTCCAAATTTTTACAAGGGTTGCATTGGAATTCCTGACCACCTCGAAGAGCGATAGAAAAATTCCATTTTCTCGAAAAATATAAGTCGCAGCTCAACTCCAAAAGCAGATTTGAATTCAGGAAAGGTGCTAGCTTAATTCTACATAAACAGTTTTCAAATCGGGGAGGAAAAAAAAAATTTCAAATTTTTACAAGGGTTGCATTGGAATTCCTGACCACCTCGAAGAGCGATAGAAAAATTCCATTTTCTCGAAAACTATAAGTCGCAGCTCAACTCCAAAAGCAGATTTGAATTCAGGAAAGGTGTGTGCTTAATTCTACATAAACAGTTTTCAAATCGGGGAGGAAAAAAAAAATTTCAAATTTTTACATGGGTTGCATTGGAATTCCTGACCACCTCGAAGAGCGATAGAAAAATTCCATTTTCTCGAAAACTATAAGTCGCAGCTCAACTCCAAAAGCAGATTTGAATTCAGGAAAGGTGCGAGCTTAATTCTACATAAACGGTTTTCAAATAGGGGAGGAAAAAAAAAATTTCATATTTTTACAGGGGTTGCATTGGAATTCCTAAACACCTCGAAGAGCGATAGAAAAATTCCATTTTCTCGAAAACTATAAGTCGCAGCTCAACTCCAAAAGCAGATTTGAATTCAGGAAAGGTGCGAGCTTAATTCTACATAAACGGTTTTCAAATAGGGGAGGAAAAAAAAATTTCATATTTTTACAGGGGTTGCATTGGAATTCCTAACCACCTCGAAGAGCGATAGAAAAATTCCATTTTCTCGAAAACTATAAGTCGCAGCTCAACTCCAAAAGCAGATTTGAATTCAGGAAAGGTGCGAGCTTAATTCTACATAAACGGTTTTCAAATCGGGGAGGAAAAAAAATTTCATATTTTTACAGGGGTTGCATTGGAATTCCTGACCACCTCGAAGAGCGATAGAAAAGTTCCATTTTCTCGAAAACTATAAGTCGCAGCTCAACTCCAAAAGCAGATTTGAATTCAGGAAAGGTGCGAGCTTAATTCTACATAAACAGTTTTCAAATCGGGGAGGAAAAAAAAATTTCAAATTTTTACATGGGTTGCATTGGAATTCCTGACCACCTCGAAGAGCGATAGAAAAATTCCAAATTTTTACAAGGGTTGCATTGGAATTCCTGACCACCTCGAAGAGCGATAGAAAAATTCCATTTTCTCGAAAACTATAAGTCGCAGCTCAACTCCAAAAGCAGATTTGAATTCAAGAAAGGTGCGAGCTTAATTCTACATAAACAGTTTTCAAATCGGGGAGGAAAAAAAAAATTTCATATTTTTACAGGGGTTGCATTGGAATTCCTAACCACCTCGAAGAGCGATAGAAAAATTCCATTTTCTCGAAAACTATAAGTCGCAGCTCAACTCCAAAAGCAGATTTGAATTCAAGAAAGGTGCGAGCTTAATTCTACATAAACAGTTTTCAAATCGGGGAGGAAAAAAAAAATTTCATATTTTTACAGGGGTTGCATTGGAATTCCTGACCACCTCGAAGAGCGATAGAAAAATTCCATTTTCTCGAAAACTATAAGTCGCAGCTCAACTCCAAAAGCAGATTTGAATTCAGGAAAGGTGCGAGCTTAATTCTACATAAACGGTTTTCAAATAGGGGAGGAAAAAAAAATTTCATATTTTTACAGGGGTTGCATTGGAATTCCTAACCACCTCGAAGAGCGATAGAAAAATTCCATTTTCTCGAAAACTATAAGTCGCAGCTCAACTCCAAAAGCAGATTTGAATTCAGGAAAGGTGCGAGCTTAATTCTACATAAACGGTTTTCAAATCGGGGAGGAAAAAAAATTTCATATTTTTACAGGGGTTGCATTGGAATTCCTGACCACCTCGAAGAGCGATAGAAAAGTTCCATTTTCTCGAAAACTATAAGTCGCAGCTCAACTCCAAAAGCAGATTTGAATTCAGGAAAGGTGCGAGCTTAATTCTACATAAACGGTTTTCAAATCGGGGAGGAAAAAAAATTTCATATTTTTACAGGGGTTGCATTGGAATTCCTGACCACCTCGAAGAGCGATAGAAAAGTTCCATTTTCTCGAAAACTATAAGTCGCAGCTCAACTCCAAAAGCAGATTTGAATTCAGGAAAGGTGCGAGCTTAATTCTACATAAACGGTTTTCAAATAGGGGAGGAAAAAAAAAATTTCATATTTTTACAGGGGTTGCATTGGAATTCCTGACCACCTCGAAGAGCGATAGAAAAGTTCCATTTTCTCGAAAACTATAAGTCGCAGCTCAACTCCAAAAGCAGATTTGAATTCAGGAAAGGTGCGAGCTTAATTCTACATAAACAGTTTTCAAATCGGGGAGGAAAAAAAAATTTCAAATTTTTACATGGGTTGCATTGGAATTCCTGACCACCTCGAAGAGCGATAGAAAAATTCAATTTTCTCGAAAACTATAAGTCGCAGCTCAACTCCAAAAGCAGATTTGAATTCAGGAAAGGTGCGAGCTTAATTCTACATAAACAGTTTTCAAATCGGGGAGGAAAAAAAAAATTTCATATTTTTACAGGGGTTGCATTGGAATTCCTGACCACCTCGAAGAGCGATAGAAAAATTCCATTTTCTCGAAAACTATAAGTCGCAGCTCAACTCCAAAAGCAGATTTGAATTCAGGAAAGGTGCGAGCTTAATTCTACATAAACAGTTTTCAAATCGGGGAGGAAAAAAAAAATTTCAAATTTTTACAAGGGTTGCATTGGAATTCCTGACCACCTCGAAGAGCGATAGAAAAATTCCATTTTCTCGAAAACTATAAGTCGCAGCTCAACTCCAAAAGCAGATTTGAATTCAAGAAAGGTGCGAGCTTAATTCTACATAAACAGTTTTCAAATCGGGGAGGAAAAAAAAATTTCAAATTTTTACATGGGTTGCATTGGAATTCCTGACCACCTCGAAGAGCGATAGAAAAATTCAATTTTCTCGAAAACTATAAGTCGCAGCTCAACTCCAAAAGCAGATTTGAATTCAGGAAAGGTGCGAGCTTAATTCTACATAAACAGTTTTCAAATCGGGGAGGAAAAAAAAAATTTCATATTTTTACAGGGGTTGCATTGGAATTCCTGACCACCTCGAAGAGCGATAGAAAAATTCCATTTTCTCGAAAACTATAAGTCGCAGCTCAACTCCAAAAGCAGATTTGAATTCAGGAAAGGTGCGAGCTTAATTCTACATAAACGGTTTTCAAATAGGGGAGGAAAAAAAAATTTCATATTTTTACAGGGGTTGCATTGGAATTCCTAACCACCTCGAAGAGCGATAGAAAAATTCCATTTTCTCGAAAACTATAAGTCGCAGCTCAACTCCAAAAGCAGATTTGAATTCAGGAAAGGTGCGAGCTTAATTCTACATAAACAGTTTTCAAATCCTGGAGGAAAAAAAAAATTTCAAATTTTTACAGGGGTTGCATTGCAATTCCTGGCCACCTCGAAGAGCGATAGAAAAATTCAATTTTCTCGAAAACTATAAGTCGCAGCTCAACTCCAAAAGCAGATTTGAATTCAGGAAAGGTGCGAGCTTAATTCTACATAAACAGTTTTCAAATCGGGGAGGAAAAAAAAAATTTCAAATTTTTACATGGGTTGCATTGGAATTCCTGACCACCTCGAAGAGCGATAGAAAAATTCAATTTTCTCGAAAACTATAAGTCGCAGCTCAACTCCAAAAGCAGATTTGAATTCAGGAAAGGTGCGAGCTTAATTCTACATAAACAGTTTTCAAATCGGGGAGGAAAAAAAAATTTCAAATTTTTACAAGGGTTGCATTGGAATTCCTGACCACCTCGAAGAGCGATAGAAAAATTCCATTTTCTCGTAAACTATAAGTCGCAGCTCAACTCCAAAAGCAGATTTGAATTCAGGAAAGGTGCTAGCTTAATTCTACATAAACAGTTTTCAAATCCTGGAGGAAAAAAAAAATTTCAAATTTTTACAGGGGTTGCATTGGAATTCCTGACCACCTCGAAGAGCGATAGAAAAATTCCATTTTCTCGAAAACTATAAGTCGCAGCTCAACTCCAAAAGCAGATTTGAATTCAGGAAAGGTGCGAGCTTAATTCTACATAAACAGTTTTCAAATCGGGGAGGAAAAAAAAAATTTCAAATTTTTACATGGGTTGCATTGGAATTCCTAACCACCTCGAAGAGCGATAGAAAAATTCCATTTTCTCGAAAACTATAAGTCGCAGCTCAACTCCAAAAGCAGATTTGAATTCAAGAAAGGTGCGAGCTTAATTCTACATAAACAGTTTTCAAATCGGGGAGGAAAAAAAAAATTTCAAATTTTTACAAGGGTTGCATTGGAATTCCTGACCACCTCGAAGAGCGATAGAAAAATTCCATTTTCTCGAAAACTATAAGTCGCAGCTCAACTCCAAAAGCAGATTTGAATTCAGGAAAGGTGCTAGCTTAATTCTACATAAACAGTTTTCAAATCCTGGAGGAAAAAAAAAATTTCAAATTTTTACAGGGGTTGCATTGCAATTCCTGGCCACCTCGAAGAGCGATAGAAAAATTCAATTTTCTCGAAAACTATAAGTCGCAGCTCAACTCCAAAAGCAGATTTGAATTCAGGAAAGGTGCGAGCTTAATTCTACATAAACAGTTTTCAAATCGGGGAGGAAAAAAAAAATTTCAAATTTTTACATGGGTTGCATTGGAATTCCTGACCACCTCGAAGAGCGATAGAAAAATTCAATTTTCTCGAAAACTATAAGTCGCAGCTCAACTCCAAAAGCAGATTTGAATTCAGGAAAGGTGCGAGCTTAATTCTACATAAACAGTTTTCAAATCGGGGAGGAAAAAAAAAATTTCAAATTTTTACAAGGGTTGCATTGGAATTCCTGACCACCTCGAAGAGCGATAGAAAAATTCCATTTTCTCGTAAACTATAAGTCGCAGCTCAACTCCAAAAGCAGATTTGAATTCAGGAAAGGTGCTAGCTTAATTCTACATAAACAGTTTTCAAATCCTGGAGGAAAAAAAAAATTTCAAATTTTTACAGGGGTTGCATTGGAATTCCTGACCACCTCGAAGAGCGATAGAAAAATTCCATTTTCTCGAAAACTATAAGTCGCAGCTCAACTCCAAAAGCAGATTTGAATTCAGGAAAGGTGCGAGCTTAATTCTACATAAACGGTTTTCAAATAGGGGAGGAAAAAAAAAATTTCATATTTTTACAGGGGTTGCATTGGAATTCCTAACCACCTCGAAGAGCGATAGAAAAATTCCATTTTCTCGAAAACTATAAGTCGCAGCTCAACTCCAAAAGCAGATTTGAATTCAGGAAAGGTGCGAGCTTAATTCTACATAAACGGTTTTCAAATAGGGGAGGAAAAAAAAAATTTCATATTTTTACAGGGGTTGCATTGGAATTCCTAACCACCTCGAAGAGCGATAGAAAAATTCCATTTTCTCGAAAACTATAAGTCGCAGCTCAACTCCAAAAGCAGATTTGAATTCAGGAAAGGTGCGAGCTTAATTCTACATAAACAGTTTTCAAATCGGGGAGGAAAAAAAAAATTTCATATTTTTACAGGGGTTGCATTGGAATTCCTGACCACCTCGAAGAGCGATAGAAAAATTCCATTTTCTCGAAAACTATAAGTCGCAGCTCAACTCCAAAAGCAGATTTAAATTCAGGAAAGGTGCGAGCTTAATTCTACATAAACGGTTTTCAAATAGGGGAGGAAAAAAAAAATTTCATATTTTTACAGGGGTTGCATTGGAATTCCTAACCACCTCGAAGAGCGATAGAAAAATTCCATTTTCTCGAAAACTATAAGTCGCAGCTCAACTCCAAAAGCAGATTTGAATTCAGGAAAGGTGCGAGCTTAATTCTACATAAACGGTTTTCAAATAGGGGAGGAAAAAAAAAATTTCAAATTTTTACAGGGGTTGCATTGGAATTCCTGACCACCTCGAAGAGCGATAGAAAAATTCCATTTTCTCGAAAACTATAAGTCGCAGCTCAACTCCAAAAGCAGATTTGAATTCAGGAAAGGTGCTAGCTTAATTCTACATAAACAGTTTTCAAATCGGGGAGGAAAAAAAAAATTTCAAATTTTTACATGGGTTGCATTGGAATTCCTGACCACCTCGAAGAGCGATAGAAAAATTCCATTTTCTCGAAAACTATAAGTCGCAGCTCAACTCCAAAAGCAGATTTGAATTCAGGAAAGGTGCGAGCTTAATTCTACATAAACAGTTTTCAAATCGGGGAGGAAAAAAAAAATTTCAAATTTTTACATGGGTTGCATTGGAATTCCTGACCACCTCGAAGAGCGATAGAAAAATTCCATTTTCTCGAAAACTATAAGTCGCAGCTCAACTCCAAAAGCAGATTTGAATTCAGGAAAGGTGCGAGCTTAATTCTACATAAACAGTTTTCAAATCGGGGAGGAAAAAAAAAATTTCATATTTTTACAGGGGTTGCATTGGAATTCCTGACCACCTCGAAGAGCGATAGAAAAATTCCATTTTCTCGAAAACTATAAGTCGCAGCTCAACTCCAAAAGCAGATTTGAATTCAGGAAAGGTGCGAGCTTAATTCTACATAAACAGTTTTCAAATCGGGGAGGAAAAAAAAAATTTCATATTTTTACAGGGGTTGCATTGGAATTCCTGACCACCTCGAAGAGCGAGAGAAAAATTCCATTTTCTCGAAAACTATAAGTCGCAGCTCAACTCCAAAAGCAGATTTGAATTCAGGAAAGGTGCGAGCTTAATTCTACATAAACAGTTTTCAAATCGGGGAGGAAAAAAAAAATTTCATATTTTTACAGGGGTTGCATTGGAATTCCTGACCACCTCGAAGAGCGATAGAAAAATTCCATTTTCTCGAAAACTATAAGTCGCAGCTCAACTCCAAAAGCAGATTTAAATTCAGGAAAGGTGCGAGCTTAATTCTACATAAACGGTTTTCAAATAGGGGAGGAAAAAAAAAATTTCATATTTTTACAGGGGTTGCATTGGAATTCCTAACCACCTCGAAGAGCGATAGAAAAATTCCATTTTCTCGAAAACTATAAGTCGCAGCTCAACTCCAAAAGCAGATTTGAATTCAGGAAAGGTGCGAGCTTAATTCTACATAAACGGTTTTCAAATAGGGGAGGAAAAAAAAAATTTCATATTTTTACAGGGGTTGCATTGGAATTCCTAACCACCTCGAAGAGCGATAGAAAAATTCCATTTTCTCGAAAACTATAAGTCGCAGCTCAACTCCAAAAGCAGATTTGAATTCAGGAAAGGTGCTAGCTTAATTCTACATAAACAGTTTTCAAATCCTGGAGGAAAAAAAAAATTTCAAATTTTTACAGGGGTTGCATTGGAATTCCTGACCACCTCGAAGAGCGATAGAAAAATTCCATTTTCTCGAAAACTATAAGTCGCAGCTCAACTCCAAAAGCAGATTTGAATTCAGGAAAGGTGCGAGCTTAATTCTACATAAACAGTTTTCAAATTGGGGAGGAAAAAAAAAATTTCAAATTTTTACATGGGTTGCATTGGAATTCCTAACCACCTCGAAGAGCGATAGAAAAATTCCATTTTCTCGAAAACTATAAGTCGCAGCTCAACTCCAAAAGCAGATTTGAATTCAAGAAAGGTGCGAGCTTAATTCTACATAAACAGTTTTCAAATCGGGGAGGAAAAAAAAAATTTCAAATTTTTACAAGGGTTGCATTGGAATTCCTGACCACCTCGAAGAGCGATAGAAAAATTCCATTTTCTCGAAAACTATAAGTCGCAGCTCAACTCCAAAAGCAGATTTGAATTCAGGAAAGGTGCGAGCTTAATTCTACATAAACAGTTTTCAAATCGGGGAGGAAAAAAAAAATTCAAATTTTTACATGGGTTGCATTGGAATTCCTGACCACCTCGAAGAGCGATAGAAAAATTCCAAATTTTTACATGGGTTGCATTGGAATTCCTAACCACCTCGAAGAGCGATAGAAAAATTCCATTTTCTCGAAAACTATAAGTCGCAGCTCAACTCCAAAAGCAGATTTGAATTCAAGAAAGGTGCGAGCTTAATTCTACATAAACAGTTTTCAAATCGGGGAGGAAAAAAAAAATTTCATATTTTTACAGGGGTTGCATTGGAATTCCTGACCACCTCGAAGAGCGATAGAAAAATTCCATTTTCTCGAAAACTATAAGTCGCAGCTCAACTCCAAAAGCAGATTTGAATTCAGGAAAGGTGCGAGCTTAATTCTACATAAACGGTTTTCAAATCGGGGAGGAAAAAAAATTTCATATTTTTACAGGGGTTGCATTGGAATTCCTGACCACCTCGAAGAGCGATAGAAAAGTTCCATTTTCTCGAAAACTATAAGTCGCAGCTCAACTCCAAAAGCAGATTTGAATTCAGGAAAGGTGCGAGCTTAATTCTACATAAACGGTTTTCAAATCGGGGAGGAAAAAAAATTTCATATTTTTACAGGGGTTGCATTGGAATTCCTGACCACCTCGAAGAGCGATAGAAAAGTTCCATTTTCTCGAAAACTATAAGTCGCAGCTCAACTCCAAAAGCAGATTTGAATTCAGGAAAGGTGCGAGCTTAATTCTACATAAACGGTTTTCAAATAGGGGAGGAAAAAAAAAATTTCATATTTTTACAGGGGTTGCATTGGAATTCCTAACCACCTCGAAGAGCGATAGAAAAATTCCATTTTCTCGAAAACTATAAGTCGCAGCTCAACTCCAAAAGCAGATTTGAATTCAAGAAAGGTGCGAGCTTAATTCTACATAAACAGTTTTCAAATCGGGGAGGAAAAAAAAAATTTCATATTTTTACAGGGGTTGCATTGGAATTCCTGACCACCTCGAAGAGCGATAGAAAAATTCCATTTTCTCGAAAACTATAAGTCGCAGCTCAACTCCAAAAGCAGATTTGAATTCAGGAAAGGTGCGAGCTTAATTCTACATAAACAGTTTTCAAATCGGGGAGGAAAAAAAAAATTTCATATTTTTACAGGGGTTGCATTGGAATTCCTGACCACCTCGAAGAGCGATAGAAAAATTCCATTTTCTCGAAAACTATAAGTCGCAGCTCAACTCCAAAAGCAGATTTGAATTCAGGAAAGGTGCGAGCTTAATTCTACATAAACAGTTTTCAAATCGGGGAGGAAAAAAAAAATTTCATATTTTTACAGGGGTTGCATTGGAATTCCTGACCACCTCGAAGAGCGATAGAAAAATTCCATTTTCTCGAAAACTATAAGTCGCAGCTCAACTCCAAAAGCAGATTTAAATTCAGGAAAGGTGCGAGCTTAATTCTACATAAACGGTTTTCAAATAGGGGAGGAAAAAAAAAATTTCATATTTTTACAGGGGTTGCATTGGAATTCCTAACCACCTCGAAGAGCGATAGAAAAATTCCATTTTCTCGAAAACTATAAGTCGCAGCTCAACTCCAAAAGCAGATTTGAATTCAGGAAAGGTGCGAGCTTAATTCTACATAAACGGTTTTCAAATCGGGGAGGAAAAAAAATTTCATATTTTTACAGGGGTTGCATTGGAATTCCTGACCACCTCGAAGAGCGATAGAAAAGTTCCATTTTCTCGAAAACTGTAAGTCGCAGCTCAACTCCAAAAGCAGATTTGAATTCAGGAAAGGTGCGAGCTTAATTCTACATAAACAGTTTTCAAATCGGGGAGGAAAAAAAAATTTCAAATTTTTACATGGGTTGCATTGGAATTCCTGACCACCTCGAAGAGCGATAGAAAAATTCCAAATTTTTACAAGGGTTGCATTGGAATTCCTGACCACCTCGAAGAGCGATAGAAAAATTCCATTTTCTCGAAAACTATAAGTCGCAGCTCAACTCCAAAAGCAGATTTGAATTCAAGAAAGGTGCGAGCTTAATTCTACATAAACAGTTTTCAAATCGGGGAGGAAAAAAAAAATTTCATATTTTTACAGGGGTTGCATTGGAATTCCTAACCACCTCGAAGAGCGATAGAAAAATTCCATTTTCTCGAAAACTATAAGTCGCAGCTCAACTCCAAAAGCAGATTTGAATTCAAGAAAGGTGCGAGCTTAATTCTACATAAACAGTTTTCAAATCGGGGAGGAAAAAAAAAATTTCATATTTTTACAGGGGTTGCATTGGAATTCCTGACCACCTCGAAGAGCGATAGAAAAATTCCATTTTCTCGAAAACTATAAGTCGCAGCTCAACTCCAAAAGCAGATTTGAATTCAGGAAAGGTGCGAGCTTAATTCTACATAAACGGTTTTCAAATAGGGGAGGAAAAAAAAATTTCATATTTTTACAGGGGTTGCATTGGAATTCCTAACCACCTCGAAGAGCGATAGAAAAATTCCATTTTCTCGAAAACTATAAGTCGCAGCTCAACTCCAAAAGCAGATTTGAATTCAGGAAAGGTGCGAGCTTAATTCTACATAAACGGTTTTCAAATCGGGGAGGAAAAAAAATTTCATATTTTTACAGGGGTTGCATTGGAATTCCTGACCACCTCGAAGAGCGATAGAAAAGTTCCATTTTCTCGAAAACTATAAGTCGCAGCTCAACTCCAAAAGCAGATTTGAATTCAGGAAAGGTGCGAGCTTAATTCTACATAAACGGTTTTCAAATCGGGGAGGAAAAAAAATTTCATATTTTTACAGGGGTTGCATTGGAATTCCTGACCACCTCGAAGAGCGATAGAAAAGTTCCATTTTCTCGAAAACTATAAGTCGCAGCTCAACTCCAAAAGCAGATTTGAATTCAGGAAAGGTGCGAGCTTAATTCTACATAAACGGTTTTCAAATAGGGGAGGAAAAAAAAAATTTCATATTTTTACAGGGGTTGCATTGGAATTCCTGACCACCTCGAAGAGCGATAGAAAAGTTCCATTTTCTCGAAAACTATAAGTCGCAGCTCAACTCCAAAAGCAGATTTGAATTCAGGAAAGGTGCGAGCTTAATTCTACATAAACAGTTTTCAAATCGGGGAGGAAAAAAAAATTTCAAATTTTTACATGGGTTGCATTGGAATTCCTGACCACCTCGAAGAGCGATAGAAAAATTCCAAATTTTTACAAGGGTTGCATTGGAATTCCTGACCACCTCGAAGAGCGATAGAAAAATTCCATTTTCTCGAAAACTATAAGTCGCAGCTCAACTCCAAAAGCAGATTTGAATTCAGGAAAGGTGCGAGCTTAATTCTACATAAACGGTTTTCAAATAGGGGAGGAAAAAAAAAATTTCATATTTTTACAGGGGTTGCATTGGAATTCCTGACCACCTCGAAGAGCGATAGAAAAGTTCCATTTTCTCGAAAACTATAAGTCGCAGCTCAACTCCAAAAGCAGATTTGAATTCAGGAAAGGTGCGAGCTTAATTCTACATAAACGGTTTTCAAATAGGGGAGGAAAAAAAAAATTTCATATTTTTACAGGGGTTGCATTGGAATTCCTGACCACCTCGAAGAGCGATAGAAAAGTTCCATTTTCTCGAAAACTATAAGTCGCAGCTCAACTCCAAAAGCAGATTTGAATTCAGGAAAGGTGCGAGCTTAATTCTACATAAACAGTTTTCAAATCGGGGAGGAAAAAAAAATTTCAAATTTTTACATGGGTTGCATTGGAATTCCTGACCACCTCGAAGAGCGATAGAAAAATTCCAAATTTTTACAAGGGTTGCATTGGAATTCCTGACCACCTCGAAGAGCGATAGAAAAATTCCATTTTCTCGAAAACTATAAGTCGCAGCTCAACTCCAAAAGCAGATTTGAATTCAGGAAAGGTGCGAGCTTAATTCTACATAAACGGTTTTCAAATAGGGGAGGAAAAAAAAAATTTCATATTTTTACAGGGGTTGCATTGGAATTCCTGACCACCTCGAAGAGCGATAGAAAAGTTCCATTTTCTCGAAAACTATAAGTCGCAGCTCAACTCCAAAAGCAGATTTGAATTCAGGAAAGGTGCGAGCTTAATTCTACATAAACAGTTTTCAAATCGGGGAGGAAAAAAAAAATTTCATATTTTTACAGGGGTTGCATTGGAATTCCTAACCACCTCGAAGAGCGATAGAAAAATTCCATTTTCTCGAAAACTATAAGTCGCAGCTCAACTCCAAAAGCAGATTTGAATTCAAGAAAGGTGCGAGCTTAATTCTACATAAACAGTTTTCAAATCGGGGAGGAAAAAAAAAATTTCATATTTTTACAGGGGTTGCATTGGAATTCCTGACCACCTCGAAGAGCGATAGAAAAATTCCATTTTCTCGAAAACTATAAGTCGCAGCTCAACTCCAAAAGCAGATTTGAATTCAGGAAAGGTGCGAGCTTAATTCTACATAAACGGTTTTCAAATCGGGGAGGAAAAAAAATTTCATATTTTTACAGGGGTTGCATTGGAATTCCTGACCACCTCGAAGAGCGATAGAAAAGTTCCATTTTCTCGAAAACTATAAGTCGCAGCTCAACTCCAAAAGCAGATTTGAATTCAGGAAAGGTGCGAGCTTAATTCTACATAAACGGTTTTCAAATCGGGGAGGAAAAAAAATTTCATATTTTTACAGGGGTTGCATTGGAATTCCTGACCACCTCGAAGAGCGATAGAAAAGTTCCATTTTCTCGAAAACTATAAGTCGCAGCTCAACTCCAAAAGCAGATTTGAATTCAGGAAAGGTGCGAGCTTAATTCTACATAAACGGTTTTCAAATAGGGGAGGAAAAAAAAAATTTCATATTTTTACAGGGGTTGCATTGGAATTCCTAACCACCTCGAAGAGCGATAGAAAAATTCCATTTTCTCGAAAACTATAAGTCGCAGCTCAACTCCAAAAGCAGATTTGAATTCAAGAAAGGTGCGAGCTTAATTCTACATAAACAGTTTTCAAATCGGGGAGGAAAAAAAAAATTTCATATTTTTACAGGGGTTGCATTGGAATTCCTGACCACCTCGAAGAGCGATAGAAAAATTCCATTTTCTCGAAAACTATAAGTCGCAGCTCAACTCCAAAAGCAGATTTGAATTCAGGAAAGGTGCGAGCTTAATTCTACATAAACAGTTTTCAAATCGGGGAGGAAAAAAAAAATTTCATATTTTTACAGGGGTTGCATTGGAATTCCTGACCACCTCGAAGAGCGATAGAAAAATTCCATTTTCTCGAAAACTATAAGTCGCAGCTCAACTCCAAAAGCAGATTTGAATTCAGGAAAGGTGCGAGCTTAATTCTACATAAACGGTTTTCAAATAGGGGAGGAAAAAAAAAATTTCATATTTTTACAGGGGTTGCATTGGAATTCCTAAACACCTCGAAGAGCGATAGAAAAATTCCATTTTCTCGAAAACTATAAGTCGCAGCTCAACTCCAAAAGCAGATTTGAATTCAGGAAAGGTGCGAGCTTAATTCTACATAAACGGTTTTCAAATAGGGGAGGAAAAAAAAATTTCATATTTTTACAGGGGTTGCATTGGAATTCCTAACCACCTCGAAGAGCGATAGAAAAATTCCATTTTCTCGAAAACTATAAGTCGCAGCTCAACTCCAAAAGCAGATTTGAATTCAGGAAAGGTGCGAGCTTAATTCTACATAAACGGTTTTCAAATCGGGGAGGAAAAAAAATTTCATATTTTTACAGGGGTTGCATTGGAATTCCTGACCACCTCGAAGAGCGATAGAAAAGTTCCATTTTCTCGAAAACTATAAGTCGCAGCTCAACTCCAAAAGCAGATTTGAATTCAGGAAAGGTGCGAGCTTAATTCTACATAAACGGTTTTCAAATCGGGGAGGAAAAAAAATTTCATATTTTTACAGGGGTTGCATTGGAATTCCTGACCACCTCGAAGAGCGATAGAAAAGTTCCATTTTCTCGAAAACTATAAGTCGCAGCTCAACTCCAAAAGCAGATTTGAATTCAGGAAAGGTGCGAGCTTAATTCTACATAAAAAGTTTTCAAATCGAGCAGGAAAAAAAATTTCATATTTTTACAGGGGTTGCATTGGAATTCGTGACCACCTCGAAGAGCGATAGAAAAATTCCATTTTCTCGAAAACTATAAGTCGCAGCTCAACTCCAAAAGCAGATTTGAATTCAGGAAAGGTGCGAGCTTAATTCTACATAAACGGTTTTCAAATAGGGGAGGAAAAAAAAAATTTCATATTTTTACAGGGGTTGCATTGGAATTCCTGACCACCTTGAAGAGCGATAGAAAAATTCCATTTTCTCTAAAACTATAAGTCGCAGCTCAACTCCAAAAGCAGATTTGAATTCAGGAAAGGTGCGAGCTTAAATCTACATAAACAGTTTTCAAATCGGGGAGGAAAAAAAAAATTTCATATTTTTACAGGGGTTGCATTGGAATTCCTGACCACCTCGAAGAGCGATAGAAAAATTCCATTTTCTCGAAAACTATAAGTCGCAGCTCAACTCCAAAAGCAGATTTAAATTCAGGAAAGGTGCGAGCTTAATTCTACATAAACGGTTTTCAAATAGGGGAGGAAAAAAAAAATTTCATATTTTTACAGGGGTTGCATTGGAATTCCTAACCACCTCGAAGAGCGATAGAAAAATTCCATTTTTTCGAAAACTATAAGTCGCAGCTCAACTCCAAAAGCAGATTTGAATTCAGGAAAGGTGCGAGCTTAATTCTACATAAACGGTTTTCAAATCGGGGAGGAAAAAAAATTTCATATTTTTACAGGGGTTGCATTGGAATTCCTGACCACCTCGAAGAGCGATAGAAAAGTTCCATTTTCTCGAAAACTATAAGTCGCAGCTGAACTCCAAAAGCAGATTTGAATTCAGGAAAGGTGCGAGCTTAATTCTACATAAAAAGTTTTCAAATCGAGCAGGAAAAAAAATTTCATATTTTTACAGGGGTTGCATTGGAATTCGTGACCACCTCGAAGAGCGATAGAAAAATTCCATTTTCTCGAAAACTATAAGTCGCAGCTCAACTCCAAAAGCAGATTTGAATTCAGGAAAGGTGCGAGCTTAATTCTACATAAACGGTTTTCAAATAGGGGAGGAAAAAAAAAATTTCATATTTTTACAGGGGTTGCATTGGAATTCCTGACCACCTTGAAGAGCGATAGAAAAATTCCATTTTCTCTAAAACTATAAGTCGCAGCTCAACTCCAAAAGCAGATTTGAATTCAGGAAAGGTGCGAGCTTAATTCTACATAAACGGTTTTCAAATAGGGGAGGCAAAAAAAAATTTCATATTTTTACAGGGGTTGCATTGGAATTCCTGACCACCTTGAAGAGCGATAGAAAAATTCCATTTTCTCTAAAACTATAAGTCGCAGCTCAACTCCAAAAGCAGATTTGAATTCAGGAAAGGTGCGAGCTTAATTCTACATAAACAGTTTTCAAATCGGGGAGGAAAAAAAAAATTTCATTTTCTCGAAAACTATAAGTCGCAGCTCAACTCCAAAAGCAGATTTAAATTCAGGAAAGGTGCGAGCTTAATTCTACATAAACGGTTTTCAAATAGGGGAGGAAAAAAAATTGCATATTTTTACAGGGGTTGCATTGGAATTCCTGACCACCTCGAAGAGCGATAGAAAAGTTCCATTTTCTCGAAAACTATAAGTCGCAGCTCAACTCCAAAAGCAGATTTGAATTCAGGAAAGGTGCGAGCTTAATTCTACATAAAAAGTTTTCAAATCGAGCAGGAAAAAAAATTTCATATTTTTACAGGGGTTGCATTGGAATTCGTGACCACCTCGAAGAGCGATAGAAAAATTCCATTTTCTCGAAAACTATAAGTCGCAGCTCAACTCCAAAAGCAGATTTGAATTCAGGAAAGGTGCGAGCTTAATTCTACATAAACGGTTTTCAAATAGGGGAGGAAAAAAAAAATTTCATATTTTTACAGGGGTTGCATTGGAATTCCTGACCACCTTGAAGAGCGATAGAAAAATTCCATTTTCTCTAAAACTATAAGTCGCAGCTCAACTCCAAAAGCAGATTTGAATTCAGGAGAGGTGCGAGCTTAATTCTACATAAACGGTTTTCAAATAGGGGAGGAAAAAAAAAATTTCATATTTTTACAGGGGTTGCATTGGAATTCCTGACCACCTTGAAGAGCGATAGAAAAATTCCATTTTCTCTAAAACTATAAGTCGCAGCTCAACTCCAAAAGCAGATTTGAATTCAGGAAAGGTGCGAGCTTAATTCTACATAAACAGTTTTCAAATCGGGGAGGAAAAAAAAAATTTTATTTTCTCGAAAACTATAAGTCGCAGCTCAACTCCAAAAGCAGATTTAAATTCAGGAAAGGTGCGAGCTTAATTCTACATAAACGGTTTTCAAATAGGGGAGGAAAAAAAAAATTTCATATTTTTACAGGGGTTGCATTGGAATTCCTAACCACCTCGAAGAGCGATAGAAAAATTCCATTTTTTCGAAAACTATAAGTCGCAGCTCAACTCCAAAAGCAGATTTGAATTCAGGAAAGGTGCGAGCTTAATTCTACATAAACGGTTTTCAAATCGGGGAGGAAAAAAAATTTCATATTTTTACAGGGGTTGCATTGGAATTCCTGACCACCTCGAAGAGCGATAGAAAAGTTCCATTTTCTCGAAAACTATAAGTCGCAGCTCAACTCCAAAAGCAGATTTGAATTCAGGAAAGGTGCGAGCTTAATTCTACATAAAAAGTTTTCAAATCGAGCAGGAAAAAAAATTTCATATTTTTACAGGGGTTGCATTGGAATTCGTGACCACCTCGAAGAGCGATAGAAAAATTCCATTTTCTCTAAAACTATAAGTCGCAGCTCAACTCCAAAAGCAGATTTGAATTCAGGAATGGTGCGAGCTCAATTCTACATAAACAGTTTTCAAATCGGGGGGAAAAAAAAAAATTTCATATTTTTACAGGGGTTGCATTGGAATTCCTGACCACCTCGAAGAGCGATAGAAAAATTCCATTTTCTCGAAAACTATAAGTCGCAGCTCAACTCCAAAAGCAGATTTAAATTCAGGAAAGGTGCAAGCTTAATTCTACATAAACAGTTTTCAAATCGGGGAGGAAAAAAAAATTTCATATTTTTACAGGGGTTGCATTGGAATTCCTGACCACCTCGAAGAGCGATAGAAAAATTCCATTTTCTCGAAAACTATAAGTCGCAGCTCAACTCCAAAAGCAGATTTGAATTCAGGAAAGGTGCGAGCTTAATTCTACATAAACAGTTTTCAAATCGGGGAGGAAAAAAAATTTTATATTTTTACAGGGGTTGCATTGGAATTCCTGACCACCTCGAAGAGCGATAGAAAAATTCCATTTTCTCGAAAACTATAAGTCGCAGCTCAACTCCAAAAGCAGATTTGAATTCAGGAAAGGTGCGAGCTTAATTCTACATAAACAGTTTTCAAATCGGGGAGGAAAAAAAAATTTCATATTTTTACAGGGGTTGCATTGGAATTCCTGACCACCTCGAAGAGCGATAGAAAAATTCCATTTTCTCGAAAACTATAAGTCGCAGCTCAACTCCAAAAGCAGATTTGAATTCAGGAAAGGTGCGAGCTTAATTCTACATAAACGGTTTTCAAATAGGGGAGGAAACAAAAATTTCATATTTTTACAGGGGTTGCATTGGAATTCCTGACCACCTCGAAGAGCGATAGAAAAATTCCATTTTCTCGAAAACTATAAGTCGCAGCTCAACTCCAAAAGCAGATTTGAATTCAGGAAAGGTGCGAGCTTTATTCTACATAAACAGTTTTCAAATCGGGGAGGAAAAAAAAAATTTCATATTTTTACAGGGGTTGCATTGGAATTCCTGACCACCTTGAAGAGCGATAGAAAAATTCCATTTTCTCGAAAACTATAAGTCGCAGCTCAACTCCAAAAGCAGATTTGAATTCAGGAAAGGTGCGAGCTTAATTCTACATAAACGGTTTTCAAATCGGGGATGAAAAAAAAATTTCATATTTTTACAGGGCTTGCATTGGAATTCCTGACCACCTCGAAGAGCGATAGAAAAATTCCATTTTCTCGAAAACTATAAGTCGCAGCTCAACTCCAAAAGCAGATTTGAATTCAGGAAAGGTGCGAGCTTAATTCTACATAAACAGTTTTCAAATCGAGGAGGAAAAAAATTTCATATTTTTACAGGGGTTGCATTGGAATTCCTGACCACCTCGAAGAGCGATAGAAAAATTCCATTTTCTCGAAAACTATAAGTCGCATCTCAACTCCAAAAGCAGATTTGAATTCAGGAAAGGTGCGAGCTTAATTCTACATAAACAGTTTTCAAATCGGGGAGGAAAAAAAAAATTTCATATTTTTACAGGGGTTGCATTGGAATTCCTGACCACCTCGAAGAGCGATAGAAAAATTCAATTTTCTCAAAAACTATAAGTCGCAGCTCAACTCCAAAAGCAGATTTGAATTCAGGAAAGGTGCGAGCTTAATTCTACATAAACAGTTTTCAAATCGGGGAGGAAAAAAAAAATTTCATATTTTTACAGGGGTTGCATTGGAATTCCTGACCACCTCGAAGAGCGATAGAAAAATTCCATTTTCTCGAAAACTATAAGTCGCAGCTCAACTCCAAAAGCAGATTTAAATTCAGGAAAGGTGCAAGCTTAATTCTACATAAACAGTTTTCAAATCGGGGAGGAAAAAAAAATTTCATATTTTTACAGGGGTTGAATTGGAATTCCTGACCACCTCGAAGAGCGATAGAAAAATTCAATTTTCTCGAAAACTATTAGTCGCAGCTCAACTCCAAAAGCAGATTTGAATTCAGGAAAGGTGCGAGCTTAATTCTACATAAACAGTTTTCAAATCGGGGAGGAAAAAAAAATTTCATATTTTTACAGGGGTTGCATTGGAATTCCTGACCACCTCGAAGAGCGATAGAAAAATTCCATTTTCTCGAAAACTATAAGTCGCAGCTCAACTCCAAAAGCAGATTTGAATTCAGGAAAGGTGCGAGCTTTATTCTACATAAACAGTTTTCAAATCGGGGAGGAAAAAAAAAATTCATATTTGTACAGGGGTTGCATTGGAATTCCTGACCACCTTGAAGAGCGATAGAAAAATTCCATTTTCTCGAAAACTATAAGTCGCAGCTCAACTCCAAAAGCAGATTTGAATTCAGGAAAGGTGCGAGCTTAATTCTACATAAACGGTTTTCAAATCGGGGAGGAAAAAAAAATTTCATATTTTTACAGGGCTTGCATTGGAATTCCTGACCACCTCGAAGAGCGATAGAAAAATTCCATTTTCTCGAAAACTATAAGTCGCAGCTCAACTCCAAAAGCAGATTTGAATTCAGGAAAGGTGCGAGCTTAATTCTACATAAACAGTTTACAAATCGAAGAGGAAAAAAAAAAATTTCATATTTTTACAGGGGTTGCATTGGAATTCCTGACCACCTCGAAGAGCGATAGAAAAATTCCATTTTCTCGAAAACTATAAGTCGCAGCTCAACTCCAAAAGCAGATTTGAATTCAGGAAAGGTGCGAGCTTAATTCTACATAAACGGTTTTCAAATCGGGGAGGAAAAAAAAATTTCGTATTTTTACAGGGGTTGCATTGGAATTCCTGACCACCTCGAAGAGCGATAGAAAAATTCCATTTTCTTGAAAACTATAAGTCGCAGCTCAACTCCAAAAGCAGATTTGATTTCAGGAAAGGTGCGAGCTTAATTCTACATAAACAGTTTTCAAATCGAAGGGGGAAAAAAAAATTTCATATTTTTACAGGGGTTGCATTGGAATTCCTGACCACCTCGAAGAGCGATAGAAAAATTCCATTTTCTCGAAAACTATAAGTCGCAGCTCAACTCCAAAAGCAGATTTGAATTCAGGAAAGGTGCGAGCTTAATTCTACATAAACGGTTTTCAAATAGGGGAGGAAAAAAAAAATTTCATATTTTTACAGGGGTTGCATTGGAATTCCTAACCACCTCGAAGAGCGATAGAAAAATTCCATTTTCTCGAAAACTATAAGTCGCAGCTCAACTCCAAAAGCAGATTTGAATTCAGGAAAGGTGCGAGCTTAATTCTACATAAACAGTTTTCAAATCGGGGAGGAAAAAAAAAATTTCATATTTTTACAGGGGTTGCATTGGAATTCCTGACCACCTCGAAGAGCGACAGAAAAATTCCATTTTCTCGAAAACTATAAGTCGCAGCTCAACTCCAAAAGCAGATTTGAATTCAGGAAAGGGTTGCATTGGAATTCCTGACCACCTCGAAGAGCGATAGAAAAATTCCATTTTCTCGAAAACTATAAGTCGCAGCTCAACTCCAAAAGCAGATTTGAATTCAGGAAAGGTGCGAGCTTAATTCTACATAAACAGTTTTCAAATCGGGGAGGAAAAAAAAAATTTCATATTTTTACAGGGGTTGCATTGGAATTCCTGACCACCTCGAAGAGCGATAGAAAAATTCCATTTTCTCGAAAACTATAAGTCGCAGCTCAACTCCAAAAGCAGATTTGAATTCAGGAAAGGTGCGAGCTTAATTCTACATAAACGGTTTTCAAATAGGGGAGGAAACAAAAATTTCATATTTTTACAGGGCTTGCATTGGAATTCCTGACCACCTCGAAGAGCGATAGAAAAATTCCATTTTCTCGAAAACTATAAGTCGCAGCTCAACTCCAAAAGCAGATTTGAATTCAGGAAAGGTGCGAGCTTAATTCTACGTAAACAGTTTTCAAATCGAGGAGGAAAAAAAATTTCATATTTTTACAGGGGTTGCATTGGAATTCCTGACCACCTCGAAGAGCGATAGAAAAATTCCATTTTCTCGAAAACTATAAGTCGCAGCTCAACTCCAAAAGCAGATTTGAATTCAGGAAAGGTGCGAGCTTAATTCTACATAATGTGGCAACACTAAAAAAATGTAAGAGATCGAAAAAGGAGACTGTCGGTGTGGTAGGTAGAGAATGAGAAGGGTAGTAGTTTTAGTTCAGTTCAGATCGTGTAAGAGTGCGGACGTGGAACAAAGAAAACGAGAAATAATAAAGAAATTAAAATAACCAATAGTGTGTGTAAATATAAGTGGCTAATAAAGAATCGGCTCCTTACAAAATCAGAAGTGGGATATACACATAACCACCACCATGCAGTCGGAAATTGAACAAATAAAAAAATATACCGCTGAACAAATGCGGTCATGGCTGAAGGCAATGGGGTTGAAAACAACTGGTAATAAAGGCGACCTTATGCTTCGCATCATCGAGGTTCCAGCACAACGGCGCAGCGAGTTTTCCCCTGGAATCGACAGTCCGGACAGTGGTGAACAAGCGGCGGCAAGTCCCGACGACGCAGACGATGACATCAGCAATGCAAATGAAACGGATCAGGAAGAAGAGAGCGACGACGAAATATATGAAGACAGCGTCACGTACACACGACAAACAGGCAAGGAAGAGGACACGTTAAAAAAAATACAAAAAGATGGAAAGAAGATGAACACGAAGGAGTGGACGTTGATGGAAAGGGAACTGAATATACTGAAGAAAGAAGTGGAGATTCAGAAGAGAGAAAATGAGTTGCTGAAGAAAGAAAACGACATGATGAAGAAGGCAAATGAACAGCGGAGGACAGACAGAGGACAGACGGATGAGAGGTACACATTTTCTATGCTTAAAGATTTAATTCCAGAATTCTGTGGTACGGGGGACAGTTTTGAGCACTGGGAGTCTCAACTGAAGAGTGTGATAGTGGCCTACAAATTAGACGAAAACAACGTGAGGGCATTGATTTCAAGTCGCGCAAAGGGCAGAGCTTTGAAGTGGTTGCACAGCAGGGCAGATGTGATGACGGCGCCGGTGAACGATTTGCTTGCGGATATGGGGGCGCTCTTCAAAGATCGTGCTAGTCGGTTGACTCTGAAGCGACAATTCGAGGACAGGAAGTGGTCCGCTGGTGAGACGTTCCAGGAATACTTTCATGAAAAAGTAATCCTGGCCAACAAAATCGAAATCCAAGAAGATGAACTCCTGGAACATATCATCGAAGGGATACCGGATGACACAATGCGTTCCCAAGCAAAAATGCATTGCTTCAAGGACAAAGAGCATCTACTCGAGGCGTTCAGAAGGGTGAACCTCCCAAAGCGAGCACCGCCTTCACGAGAGGTAGCAGAGCAGCAGCCGTCTACATCCAACCAGTTTTTCAGATGCTTCAACTGTAATGCGAAGGGTCATCTTGCCTCCGAGTGCCGTAAACCAAAAAGGCAGCTAGGCGCCTGTCACGTTTGTGCTGAAATGGGACATTATGCCGCTGAGTGTCCGAAGAGGAAGGGGCCCAGGATCCACCACATCAATTATGCTGATGATCAGGATGATTATGTAAGAAATTTATTTTATTCATTTGTAAGATCTGATTTCATTTGTAAAACATCATTAGGAACTTTAATCGACACCGGCAGCCCTATTAGCCTAGTTTGCCAGCAGTTTGTGCCTCAGGCCCTTATATCTAAGAATGATAATGTAAACAATTTTTTTGGTATTAATAAGAGTCCACTCATTATTGTGGGTAAAGTAAAAAGTTATGTATTATTTGAAAAGGAAGAAGTCGAAGTAACTATTTATGTGGTAAGAAATGATACTATGCAGTTTCCGGTGATATTGGGAAAAAATTTTATACGAAAAGCAAATTTGAAACTAGAAAAAAGAAAAAATGAAATGAGACAAAGTGTAGAAAACGATACATATGAAAAGGAATGTAAAAATCTAATGAATATCGAAACAGATGAAATGGAAATATGTATAAATAATAAGAAATTGGACCTCAAGTCAAAAGAGAGATTTAGGGAAATATTTAAAGAGTGTTATATGTATTGTGAGCGTCCTGATTTGCCTGAAACAAGATGCGAAATGAAATTAAGGTTGACTAATGAAAAGCCCTTCCACTGCCCCCCACGTAGGTTGTCCTACCATGAAAAGGAAAAAGTACAGGTAATCTTGGATGATTTAATTCAGCAGAAAGTTATTAGGCCCAGTAAATCAGAGTACTCATCCCCTATAGTTTTAGTAACGAAAAAGACTGGAGATATTCGATTGTGTGTAGACTATCGAACTTTAAATAAAGTGACGCTAAAGGATAATTATCCGATACCACTCATTGACGATCTTCTTGATAGGCTAGCTAATAAGACCATTTTTTCACTATTGGATCTGAAGAGTGCATTTTACCATGTGGCTATGAGTCAAGACTCAATAAAATATACTTCATTTGTGACCCCGTTGGGTCAATTCGAGTTTTTAAAGATGCCTTTTGGTTTGAGAAATGCACCTTCAACGTTCCAGCGATTTGTCAATGAAGTGTTTGATGATCTTATTCGTGCGGGAAAAATAGCAATTTACCTAGACGATATCATGCTCGCTACTAGAAATGTTGACGAGCATCTGGAAATACTGAAGGAAATTTTTGTAAGATTGATCAGGAATAAATTAGAACTGAGATTGGACAAGTGTAGGTTTATGGAAACAGAGATACGATATCTAGGATATACGGTTTCGGGAGAAGGTGTCAGGCCAGATGAAAAGGGCATTGAAGCTGTAAACAATTTTCCCACACCACACAATGTGAAGGGTGTTCATAGTTTTTGGGACTCTGTTCCTATTTCAGGAGATTCATCAAGGATTTCTCTCTCTTGGCCGAACCACTGTATAGTTTAATTCGAAAGGACGCTATATTTAGATTTGGTGAGAAGGAGATGAATTGTTTCCAAAATTTAAAGCGTAAATTGGTTGAAGCACCAATATTAGCGATATTCGATCCGCGAGATGAGGTGGAACTTCATTGTGATGCTAGCTCTCATGGGTTTGGGGCTATACTAATGCAAAAGAAACCAGACGGGAAGTTCCATCCCGTATTTTATTTCTCGAAGCATACTACTGAGCACGAGTCGAAGTATCATAGCTTCGAATTAGAAACACTGGCCATTATTTATTCATTGAAGAGGTTTAGGATATACCTGTATGGTTTGAAGTTTAAGATAGTGACAGATTGTAATTCGTTGACGTTAACTCTGAATAAAAGGGAAATAAATCCCAGAATAGCTCGATGGGCCCTTGAGTTACAGAATTATGATTACACGCTAGAACATCGAGGTGGTGCTAAGATGCAACATGTAGACGCACTTAGCCGTATGACAGGTATTCTTGTTTTAGAAGAAAATACGTTTGAACAAAATCTATCTATCTGCCAAAATAAGGATGAAGAAATAAAAAGAATCAGGGAACAGTTAGAAAAGGAAGAAAGCAGTACTTATGAAATGCGTAATAGTTTAGTTTATAGGAAAGTAAGGGAGAATATTTTGTTCTATGTACCAAGATGTATGGAAAGGAACGTAATGCAGAAGTATCATGATGAAATGGGTCATATGGGATGTGAGAAAGTCGTCGACGCACTGATGAAAAGTTATTGGTTCCCGAAAATGAGAAAGAAAGTGAAGGAACATATTACGAATTGTCTGAAATGTATAGCTTTTTCCCCGAAGACAGGAAAGCATGAAGGGCTCTTACATAACATACCAAAAGGAAGCGAGCCATTTGAAACGATCCACATAGACCACTTTGGTCCAGTCCTAATGAAGAACGCAAAGAAAAAGTATGTTTTTCTGGTGGTGGATGCATTTTCAAAGTTCACTAGGTTATATGCAGTTCGTTCAACTGGTACTTCAGAGGTTTTAACTTGCTTAAGAACTTATTTTAATGCATATAGTAGACCGAAGGTAGTAGTATCTGATCGGGGTAGTGCATTTACTTCAAAAGACTTTGAGAGTTTTATGAATAATAATAACGTACGCCATGTTAAGATTGCTACTGGATCTCCACAAGCCAATGGGCAAGTGGAAAGGGTTAATAGGAGCTTAGCTCCAATGATAGCGAAGTTGACAAGTGCGGGGACAGTTTCCTCGTTGGACAAAGTCCTACCTGAGATCGAGTTCGCATTGAATAATACGATTCACCGAAGTACTGCCACATCTGCGAGTCAGTTACTCTTCGGAGTAAATCAAAGAGGAATGGTGATAGATTATTTGAGGGAAAAGCTAGATGAAATTGAGAAAAAAAAAGATGAAAGGGATTTAGTAGAGAAGAGGAAGAAAGCGGCAGAGAAAATAAAAAAGTGTCAGAACTATAATAAACTGCTAAAGGATAGGAATAGGGTCCGTAAATACTATAAAGAGGGAGATTATATCATGATTAAAAACTTCATCAGCCAGCCAGGAGCTTGTAGGAAGATTGCACCAAAGTTCAGAGGACCCTACCAGGTAACGAAGGTGTTGCCTAATGATAGATATTTAGTAAGTGATGTTGAGGGCTTACAGATTAGTCAGATACCATACACGGGGGTATGGGAAGTGGCTAATATCAAACCATGGTTGGGCTATATTGAAGGGGATTCGGCCAATCGGGACGATTGAATGTCAGGATGGCCGAACTGTGGCAACACTAAAAAAATGTAAGAGATCGAAAAAGGAGACTGTCGGTGTGGTAGGTAGAGAATGAGAAGGGTAGTAGTTTTAGTTCAGTTCAGATCGTGTAAGAGTGCGGACGTGGAACAAAGAAAACGAGAAATAATAAAGAAATTAAAATAACCAATAGTGTGTGTAAATATAAGTGGCTAATAAAGAATCGGCTCCTTACAATAAACAGTTTTCAAATCGGGGAGGAAAAAAAAAATTTCATATTTTTGCAGGGGTTGCATTGGAATTCCTGACCACCTCGAAGAGCGATAGAAAAATTCAATTTTCTCAAAAACTATAAGTCGCAGCTCAACTCCAAAAGCAGATTTGAATTCAGGAAAGGTGCAAGCTTAATTCTACATAAACAGTTTTCAAATCGGGGAGGAAAAAAAAATTTCATATTTTTACAGGGGTTGAATTGGAATTCCTGACCACCTCGAAGAGCGATAGAAAAATTCAATTTTCTCGAAAACTATTAGTCGCAGCTCAACTCCAAAAGCAGATTTGAATTCAGGAAAGGTGCGAGCTTAATTCTACATAAACAGTTTTCAAATCGGGGAGGAAAAAAAAATTTCATATTTTTACAGGGGTTGCATTGGAATTCCTGACCACCTCGAAGAGCGATAGAAAAATTCCATTTTCTCGAAAACTATAAGGCGCAGCTCAACTCCAAAAGCAGATTTGAATTCAGGAAAGGTGCGAGCTTAATTCTACATAAACAGTTTTCAAATCGGGGAGGAAAAAAAAAATTTCAAATTTTTACAGGGGTTGCATTGGAATTCCTGACCACCTCGAAGAGCGATAGAAAAATTCCATTTTCTCGAAAACTATAAGGCGCAGCTCAACTCCAAAAGCAGATTTGAATTCAGGAAAGGTGCGAGCTTAATTCTACATAAACAGTTTTCAAATCGGGGAGGAAAAAAAAAATTTCAAATTTTTACAGGGGTTGCATTGGAATTCCTGACCACCTCGAAGAGCGATAGAAAAATTCCATTTTCTCGAAAACTATAAGGCGCAGCTCAACTCCAAAAGCAGATTTGAATTCAGGAAAGGTGCGAGCTTAATTCTACATAAACAGTTTTCAAATCGGGGAGGAAAAAAAAAATTTAAAATTTTTACAGGGGTTGCATTGGAATTCCTGACCACCTCGAAGAGCGATAGAAAAATTCCATTTTCTCGAAAACTATAAGTCGCAGCTCAACTCCAAAAGCAGATTTGAATTCAGGAAAGGTGCGAGCTTAATTCTGCATAAACAGTTTTCAAATCGGGGAGGAAAAAAAAAATTTCAAATTTTTACACGGGTTGCATTGGAATTCCTGACCACCTCGAAGAGCGATAGAAAAATTCCATTTTCTCGAAAACTATAAGGCGCAGCTCAACTCCAAAAGCAGATTTGAATTCAGGAAAGGTGCGAGCTTAATTCTACATAAACAGTTTTCAAATCGGGGAGGAAAAAAAAAATTTCAAATTTTTACAGGGGTTGCATTGGAATTCCTGACCACCTCGAAGAGCGATAGAAAAATTCCATTTTCTCGAAAACTATAAGTCGCAGCTCAACTCCAAAAGCAGATTTGAATTCAGGAAAGGTGCGAGCTTAATTCTGCATAAACAGTTTTCAAATCGGGGAGGAAAAAAAAAATTTCAAATTTTTACACGGGTTGCATTGGAATTCCTGACCACCTCGAAGAGCGATAGAAAAATTCCATTTTCTCGAAAACTATAAGTCGCAGCTCAACTCCAAAAGCAGATTTGAATTCAGGAAAGGTGCGAGCTTAATTCTGCATAAACAGTTTTCAAATCGGGGAGGAAAAAAAAATTTCAAATTTTTACACGGGTTGCATTGGAATTCCTGACCACCTCGAAGAGCGATAGAAAAATTCCATTTTCTCGAAAACTATAAGGCGCAGCTCAACTCCAAAAGCAGATTTGAATTCAGGAAAGGTGCGAGCTTAATTCTACATAAACAGTTTTCAAATCGGGGAGGAAAAAAAAAATTTCAAATTTTTACAGGGGTTGCATTGGAATTCCTGACCACCTCGAAGAGCGATAGAAAAATTCCATTTTCTCGAAAACTATAAGTCGCAGCTCAACTCCAAAAGCAGATTTGAATTCAGGAAAGGTGCGAGCTTAATTCTGCATAAACAGTTTTCAAATCGGGGAGGAAAAATAAAATTTCAAATTTTTACACGGGTTGCATTGGAATTCCTGACCACCTCGAAGAGCGATAGAAAAATTCCATTTTCTCGAAAACTATAAGTCGCAGCTCAACTCCAAAAGCAGATTTGAATTCAGGAAAGGTGCGAGCTTAATTCTACATAAACAGTTTTCAAATCGGGGAGGAAAAAAAAAATTTCAAATTTTTACAGGGGTTGCATTGGAATTCCTGACCACCTCGAAGAGCGATAGAAAAATTCCATTTTCTCGAAAACTATAAGGCGCAGCTCAACTCCAAAAGCAGATTTGAATTCAGGAAAGGTGCGAGCTTAATTCTACATAAACAGTTTTCAAATCGGGGAGGAAAAAAAAAATTTCAAATTTTTACAGGGGTTGCATTGGAATTCCTGACCACCTCGAAGAGCGATAGAAAAATTCCATTTTCTCGAAAACTATAAGTCGCAGCTCAACTCCAAAAGCAGATTTGAATTCAGGAAAGGTGCGAGCTTAATTCTGCATAAACAGTTTTCAAATCGGGGAGGAAAAATAAAATTTCAAATTTTTACACGGGTTGCATTGGAATTCCTGACCACCTCGAAGAGCGATAGAAAAATTCCATTTTCTCGAAAACTATAAGTCGCAGCTCAACTCCAAAAGCAGATTTGAATTCAGGAAAGGTGCGAGCTTAATTCTACATAAACAGTTTTCAAATCGGGGAGGAAAAAAAAAATTTCAAATTTTTACAGGGGTTGCATTTTAATTCCTGACCACCTCGAAGAGCGATAGAAATATTCCATTTTCTCGAAAACTATAAGTCGCAGCTCAACTCCAAAAGCAGATTTGAATTCAGGAAAGGTGCGAGCTTAATTCTACATAAACAGTTTTCAAATCGGGGAGGAAAAAAAAAATTTCAAATTTTTACAGGGGTTGCATTGGAATTCCTGACCACCTCGAAGAGCGATAGAAAAATTCCATTTTCTCGAAAACTATAAGGCGCAGCTCAACTCCAAAAGCAGATTTGAATTCAGGAAAGGTGCGAGCTTAATTCTACATAAACAGTTTTCAAATCGGGGAGGAAAAAAAAAATTTCAAATTTTTACAGGGCTTGCATTGGAATTCCTGACCACCTCGAAGAGCGATAGAAAAATTCCATTTTCTCGAAAACTATAAGGCGCAGCTCAACTCCAAAAGCAGATTTGAATTCAGGAAAGGTGCGAGCTTAATTCTACATAAACAGTTTTCAAATCGGGGAGGAAAAAAAAAATTTCAAATTTTTACAGGGGTTGCATTGGAATTCCTGACCACCTCGAAGAGCGATAGAAAAATTCCATTTTCTCGAAAACTATAAGTCGCAGCTCAACTCCAAAAGCAGATTTGAATTCAGGAAAGGTGCGAGCTTAATTCTGCATAAACAGTTTTCAAATCGGGGAGGAAAAATAAAATTTCAAATTTTTACACGGGTTGCATTGGAATTCCTGACCACCTCGAAGAGCGATAGAAAAATTACATTTTCTCGAAAACTATAAGTCGCAGCTCAACTCCAAAAGCAGATTTGAATTCAGGAAAGGTGCGAGCTTAATTCTACATAAACAGTTTTCAAATCGGGGAGGAAAAAAAAAATTTCAAATTTTTACAGGGGTTGCATTGGAATTCCTGACCACCTCGAAGAGCGATAGAAAAATTCCATTTTCTCGAAAACTATAAGGCGCAGCTCAACTCCAAAAGCAGATTTGAATTCAGGAAAGGTGCGAGCTTAATTCTACATAAACAGTTTTCAAATCGGGGAGGAAAAAAAAAATTTCAAATTTTTACAGGGGTTGCATTTTAATTCCTGACCACCTCGAAGAGCGATAGAAATATTCCATTTTCTCGAAAACTATAAGTCGCAGCTCAACTCCAAAAGCAGATTTGAATTCAGGAAAGGTGCGAGCTTAATTCTACATAAACAGTTTTCAAATCGGGGAGGAAAAAAAAAATTTCAAATTTTTACAGGGGTTGCATTGGAATTCCTGACCACCTCGAAGAGCGATAGAAAAATTCCATTTTCTCGAAAACTATAAGTCGCAGCTCAACTCCAAAAGCAGATTTGAATTCAGGAAAGGTGCGAGCTTAATTCTGCATAAACAGTTTTCAAATCGGGGAGGAAAAATAAAATTTCAAATTTTTACACGGGTTGCATTGGAATTCCTGACCACCTCGAAGAGCGATAGAAAAATTCCATTTTCTCGAAAACTATAAGTCGCAGCTCAACTCCAAAAGCAGATTTGAATTCAGGAAAGGTGCGAGCTTAATTCTACATAAACAGTTTTCAAATCGGGGAGGAAAAAAAAAATTTCAAATTTTTACAGGGGTTGCATTTTAATTCCTGACCACCTCGAAGAGCGATAGAAATATTCCATTTTCTCGAAAACTATAAGTCGCAGCTCAACTCCAAAAGCAGATTTGAATTCAGGAAAGGTGCGAGCTTAATTCTACATAAACAGTTTTCAAATCGGGGAGGAAAAAAAAAATTTCAAATTTTTACAGGGGTTGCATTGGAATTCCTGACCACCTCGAAGAGCGATAGAAAAATTCCATTTTCTCGAAAACTATAAGGCGCAGCTCAACTCCAAAAGCAGATTTGAATTCAGGAAAGGTGCGAGCTTAATTCTGCATAAACAGTTTTCAAATCGGGGAGGAAAAATAAAATTTCAAATTTTTACACGGGTTGCATTGGAATTCCTGACCACCTCGAAGAGCGATAGAAAAATTCCATTTTCTCGAAAACTATAAGTCGCAGCTCAACTCCAAAAGCAGATTTGAATTCAGGAAAGGTGCGAGCTTAATTCTACATAAACAGTTTTCAAATCGGGGAGGAAAAAAAAAATTTCAAATTTTTACAGGGGTTGCATTTTAATTCCTGACCACCTCGAAGAGCGATAGAAATATTCCATTTTCTCGAAAACTATAAGTCGCAGCTCAACTCCAAAAGCAGATTTGAATTCAGGAAAGGTGCGAGCTTAATTCTACATAAACAGTTTTCAAATCGGGGAGGAAAAAAAAAATTTCAAATTTTTACAGGGGTTGCATTGGAATTCCTGACCACCTCGAAGAGCGATAGAAAAATTCCATTTTCTCGAAAACTATAAGGCGCAGCTCAACTCCAAAAGCAGATTTGAATTCAGGAAAGGTGCGAGCTTAATTCTACATAAACAGTTTTCAAATCGGGGAGGAAAAAAAAAATTTCAAATTTTTACAGGGCTTGCATTGGAATTCCTGACCACCTCGAAGAGCGATAGAAAAATTCCATTTTCTCGAAAACTATAAGGCGCAGCTCAACTCCAAAAGCAGATTTGAATTCAGGAAAGGTGCGAGCTTAATTCTACATAAACAGTTTTCAAATCGGGGAGGAAAAAAAAAATTTCAAATTTTTACAGGGGTTTCCTGACCACCTCGAAGAGCGATAGAAAAATTCCATTTTCTCGAAAACTATAAATCGCAGCTCAACTCCAAAAGCAGATTTGAATTCAGGAAAGGTGCGAGCTTAATTCTACATAAACAGTTTTCAAATCGGGGAGGAAAAAAAAAATTTCAAATTTTTACAGGGGTTGCATTGGAATTCCTGACCACCTCGAAGAGCGATAGAAAAATTCCATTTTCTCGAAAACTATAAGGCGCAGCTCAACTCCAAAAGCAGATTTGAATTCAGGAAAGGTGCGAGCTTAATTCTACATAAACAGTTTTCAAATCGGGGAGGAAAAAAAAAATTTCAAATTTTTACAGGGGTTGCATTTTAATTCCTGACCACCTCGAAGAGCGATAGAAATATTCCATTTTCTCGAAAACTATAAGTCGCAGCTCAACTCCAAAAGCAGATTTGAATTCAGGAAAGGTGCGAGCTTAATTCTACATAAACAGTTTTCAAATCGGGGAGGAAAAAAAAAATTTCAAATTTTTACAGGGGTTGCATTGGAATTCCTGACCACCTCGAAGAGCGATAGAAAAATTCCATTTTCTCGAAAACTATAAGTCGCAGCTCAACTCCAAAAGCAGATTTGAATTCAGGAAAGGTGCGAGCTTAATTCTATATAAACAGTTTTTAAATCGGGGAGGAAAAAAAAAATTTCAAATTTTTACAGGGGTTGCATTGGAATTCCTGACCACCTCGAAGAGCGATAGAAAAATTCCATTTTCTCGAAAACTATAAGTCGCAGCTCAACTCCAAAAGCAGATTTGAATTCAGGAAAGGTGCGAGCTTAATTCTGCATAAACAGTTTTCAAATCGGGGAGGAAAAAAAAAATTTCAAATTTTTACACGGGTTGCATTGGAATTCCTGACCACCTCGAAGAGCGATAGAAAAATTCCATTTTCTCAAAAACTATAAGTCGCAGCTCAACTCCAAAAGCAGATTTGAATTCAGGAAAGGTGCGAGCTTAATTCTGCATAAACAGTTTTCAAATCGGGGAGGAAAAAAAAAATTTCAAATGTTTACAGGGGTTGCATTGGAATTCCTGACCACCTCGAAGAGCAATAGAAAAATTCCATTTTCTCGAAAACTATAAGTCGCAGCTCAACTCCAAAAGCAGATTTGAATTCAGGAAAGGTGCGAGCTTAATTCTACATAAACAGTTTTCAAATCGGGGAGGAAAAAAAAAATTTCAAATTTTTACAGGGGTTGCATTGGAATTCCTGACCACCTCGAAGAGCGATAGAAAAATTCCATTTTCTCGAAAACTATAAGGCGCAGCTCAACTCCAAAAGCAGATTTGAATTCAGGAAAGGTGCGAGCTTAATTCTACATAAACAGTTTTCAAATCGGGGAGGAAAAAAAAAATTTCAAATTTTTACAGGGGTTGCATTGGAATTCCTGACCACCTCGAAGAGCGATAGAAAAATTCCATTTTCTCGAAAACTATAAGGCGCAGCTCAACTCCAAAAGCAGATTTGAATTCAGGAAAGGTGCGAGCTTAATTCTACATAAACAGTTTTCAAATCGGGGAGGAAAAAAAAAATTTCAAATTTTTAACCCCTGTAATTCCTGACCACCTCGAAGAGCGATAGAAAAATTCCATTTTCTCGAAAACTATAAGTCGCAGCTCAACTCCAAAAGCAGATTTGAATTCAGGAAAGGTGCGAGCTTAATTCTACATAAACAGTTTTCAAATCGGGGAGGAAAAAAAAAATTTCAAATTTTTACAGGGGTTGCATTGGAATTCCTGACCACCTCGAAGAGCGATAGAAAAATTCCATTTTCTCGAAAACTATAAGGCGCAGCTCAACTCCAAAAGCAGATTTGAATTCAGGAAAGGTGCGAGCTTAATTCTACATAAACAGTTTTCAAATCGGGGAGGAAAAAAAAAATTTCAAATTTTTACAGGGGTTGCATTGGAATTCCTGACCACCTCGAAGAGCGATAGAAAAATTTTTTTCAAATTTTTACAGGGGTTGCATTTTAATTCCTGACCACCTCGAAGAGCGATAGAAATATTCCATTTTCTCGAAAACTATAAGTCGCAGCTCAACTCCAAAAGCAGATTTGAATTCAGGAAAGGTGCGAGCTTAATTCTACATAAACAGTTTTCAAATCGGGGAGGAAAAAAAAAATTTCAAATTTTTACAGGGGTTGCATTGGAATTCCTGACCACCTCGAAGAGCGATAGAAAAATTCCATTTTCTCGAAAACTATAAGTCGCAGCTCAACTCCAAAAGCAGATTTGAATTCAGGAAAGGTGCGAGCTTAATTCTACATAAACAGTTTTCAAATCGGGGAGGAAAAAAAAAATTTCAAATTTTTACAGGGGTTGCATTGGAATTCCTGACCACCTCGAAGAGCGATAGAAAAATTCCATTTTCTCGAAAACTATAAGGCGCAGCTCAACTCCAAAAGCAGATTTGAATTCAGGAAAGGTGCGAGCTTAATTCTGCATAAACAGTTTTCAAATCGGGGAGGAAAAAAAAAATTTCAAATTTTTACACGGGTTGCATTGGAATTCCTGACCACCTCGAAGAGCGATAGAAAAATTCCATTTTCTCGAAAACTATAAGTCGCAGCTCAACTCCAAAAGCAGATTTGAATTCAGGAAAGGTGCGAGCTTAATTCTGCATAAACAGTTTTCAAATCGGGGAGGAAAAAAAAAATTTCAAATTTTTACACGGGTTGCATTGGAATTCCTGACCACCTCGAAGAGCGATAGAAAAATTCCATTTTCTCGAAAACTATAAGTCGCAGCTCAACTCCAAAAGCAGATTTGAATTCAGGAAAGGTGCGAGCTTAATTCTACATAAACAGTTTTCAAATCGGGGAGGAAAAAAAAATTTCAAATTTTTACAGGGGTTGCATTGGAATTCCTGACCACCTCGAAGAGCGATAGAAAAATTCCATTTTCTCGAAAACTATAAGGCGCAGCTCAACTCCAAAAGCAGATTTGAATTCAGGAAAGGTGCGAGCTTAATTCTACATAAACAGTTTTCAAATCGGGGAGGAAAAAAAAAATTTCAAATTTTTACAGGGGTTGCATTTTAATTCCTGACCACCTCGAAGAGCGATAGAAATATTCCATTTTCTCGAAAACTATAAGTCGCAGCTCAACTCCAAAAGCAGATTTGAATTCAGGAAAGGTGCGAGCTTAATTCTACATAAACAGTTTTCAAATCGGGGAGGAAAAAAAAAATTTCAAATTTTTACAGGGGTTGCATTGGAATTCCTGACCACCTCGAAGAGCGATAGAAAAATTCCATTTTCTCGAAAACTATAAGGCGCAGCTCAACTCCAAAAGCAGATTTGAATTCAGGAAAGGTGCGAGCTTAATTCTACATAAACAGTTTTCAAATCGGGGAGGAAAAAAAAAATTTCAAATTTTTACAGGGGTTGCATTGGAATTCCTGACCACCTCGAAGAGCGATAGAAAAATTCCATTTTCTCGAAAACTATAAGGCGCAGCTCAACTCCAAAAGCAGATTTGAATTCAGGAAAGGTGCGAGCTTAATTCTACATAAACAGTTTTCAAATCGGGGAGGAAAAAAAAAATTTCAAATTTTTACAGGGGTTGCATTGGAATTCCTGACCACCTCGAAGAGCGATAGAAAAATTCCATTTTCTCGAAAACTATAAGTCGCAGCTCAACTCCAAAAGCAGATTTGAATTCAGGAAAGGTGCGAGCTTAATTCTGCATAAACAGTTTTCAAATCGGGGAGGAAAAAAAAAATTTCAAATTTTTACACGGGTTGCATTGGAATTCCTGACCACCTCGAAGAGCGATAGAAAAATTCCATTTTCTCGAAAACTATAAGTCGCAGCTCAACTCCGAAAGCAGATTTGAATTCAGGAAAGGTGCGAGCTTAATTCTACATAAACAGTTTTCAAATCGGGGAGGAAAAAAAAAATTTCAAATTTTTACAGGGGTTGCATTGGAATTCCTGACCACCTCGAAGAGCGATAGAAAAATTCCATTTTCTCGAAAACTATAAGGCGCAGCTCAACTCCAAAAGCAGATTTGAATTCAGGAAAGGTGCGAGCTTAATTCTACATAAACAGTTTTCAAATCGGGGAGGAAAAAAAAAATTTCAAATTTTTACAGGGGTTGCATTGGAATTCCTGACCACCTCGAAGAGCGATAGAAAAATTCCATTTTCTCGAAAACTATAAGGCGCAGCTCAACTCCAAAAGCAGATTTGAATTCAGGAAAGGTGCGAGCTTAATTCTACATAAACAGTTTTCAAATCGGGGAGGAAAAAAAAAATTTCAAATTTTTACAGGGGTTGCATTGGAATTCCTGACCACCTCGAAGAGCGATAGAAAAATTCCATTTTCTCGAAAACTATAAGGCGCAGCTCAACTCCAAAAGCAGATTTGAATTCAGGAAAGGTGCGAGCTTAATTCTACATAAACAGTTTTCAAATCGGGGAGGAAAAAAAAAATTTCAAATTTTTACAGGGGTTGCATTGGAATTCCTGACCACCTCGAAGAGCGATAGAAAAATTCCATTTTCTCGAAAACTATAAGTCGCAGCTCAACTCCAAAAGCAGATTTGAATTCAGGAAAGGTGCGAGCTTAATTCTACATAAACAGTTTTCAAATCGGGGAGGAAAAAAAAAATTTCAAATTTTTACAGGGGTTGCATTTTAATTCCTGACCACCTCGAAGAGCGATAGAAATATTCCATTTTCTCGAAAACTATAAGTCGCAGCTCAACTCCAAAAGCAGATTTGAATTCAGGAAAGGTGCGAGCTTAATTCTACATAAACAGTTTTCAAATCGGGGAGGAAAAAAAAAATTTCAAATTTTTACAGGGGTTGCATTGGAATTCCTGACCACCTCGAAGAGCGATAGAAAAATTCCATTTTCTCGAAAACTATAAGTCGCAGCTCAACTCCAAAAGCAGATTTGAATTCAGGAAAGGTGCGAGCTTAATTCTATATAAACAGTTTTTAAATCGGGGAGGAAAAAAAAAATTTCAAATTTTTACAGGGGTTGCATTGGAATTCCTGACCACCTCGAAGAGCGATAGAAAAATTCCATTTTCTCGAAAACTATAAGGCGCAGCTCAACTCCAAAAGCAGATTTGAATTCAGGAAAGGTGCGAGCTTAATTCTGCATAAACAGTTTTCAAATCGGGGAGGAAAAAAAAAATTTCAAATTTTTACACGGGTTGCATTGGAATTCCTGACCACCTCGAAGAGCGATAGAAAAATTCCATTTTCTCAAAAACTATAAGTCGCAGCTCAACTCCAAAAGCAGATTTGAATTCAGGAAAGGTGCGAGCTTAATTCTGCATAAACAGTTTTCAAATCGGGGAGGAAAAAAAAATTTCAAATTTTTACAGGGGTTGCATTGGAATTCCTGACCACCTCGAAGAGCGATAGAAAAATTCCATTTTCTCGAAAACTATAAGTCGCAGCTCAACTCCAAAAGCAGATTTGAATTCAGGAAAGGTGCGAGCTTAATTCTACATAAACAGTTTTCAAATCGGGGAGGAAAAAAAAAATTTCAAATTTTTACAGGGGTTGCATTGGAATTCCTGACCACCTCGAAGAGCGATAGAAAAATTCCATTTTCTCGAAAACTATAAGGCGCAGCTCAACTCCAAAAGCAGATTTGAATTCAGGAAAGGTGCGAGCTTAATTCTACATAAACAGTTTTCAAATCGGGGAGGAAAAAAAAAATTTCAAATTTTTACAGGGGTTGCATTGGAATTCCTGACCACCTCGAAGAGCGATAGAAAAATTCCATTTTCTCGAAAACTATAAGGCGCAGCTCAACTCCAAAAGCAGATTTGAATTCAGGAAAGGTGCGAGCTTAATTCTACATAAACAGTTTTCAAATCGGGGAGGAAAAAAAAAATTTCAAATTTTTAACCCCTGTAATTCCTGACCACCTCGAAGAGCGATAGAAAAATTCCATTTTCTCGAAAACTATAAGTCGCAGCTCAACTCCAAAAGCAGATTTGAATTCAGGAAAGGTGCGAGCTTAATTCTACATAAACAGTTTTCAAATCGGGGAGGAAAAAAAAAATTTCAAATTTTTACAGGGGTTGCATTGGAATTCCTGACCACCTCGAAGAGCGATAGAAAAATTTTTTTCAAATTTTTACAGGGGTTGCATTTTAATTCCTGACCACCTCGAAGAGCGATAGAAATATTCCATTTTCTCGAAAACTATAAGTCGCAGCTCAACTCCAAAAGCAGATTTGAATTCAGGAAAGGTGCGAGCTTAATTCTACATAAACAGTTTTCAAATCGGGGAGGAAAAAAAAAATTTCAAATTTTTACAGGGGTTGCATTGGAATTCCTGACCACCTCGAAGAGCGATAGAAAAATTCCATTTTCTCGAAAACTATAAGTCGCAGCTCAACTCCAAAAGCAGATTTGAATTCAGGAAAGGTGCGAGCTTAATTCTACATAAACAGTTTTCAAATCGGGGAGGAAAAAAAAAATTTCAAATTTTTACAGGGGTTGCATTGGAATTCCTGACCACCTCGAAGAGCGATAGAAAAATTCCATTTTCTCGAAAACTATAAGGCGCAGCTCAACTCCAAAAGCAGATTTGAATTCAGGAAAGGTGCGAGCTTAATTCTGCATAAACAGTTTTCAAATCGGGGAGGAAAAAAAAATTTCAAATTTTTACACGGGTTGCATTGGAATTCCTGACCACCTCGAAGAGCGATAGAAAAATTCCATTTTCTCGAAAACTATAAGTCGCAGCTCAACTCCAAAAGCAGATTTGAATTCAGGAAAGGTGCGAGCTTAATTCTGCATAAACAGTTTTCAAATCGGGGAGGAAAAAAAAAATTTCAAATTTTTACACGGGTTGCATTGGAATTCCTGACCACCTCGAAGAGCGATAGAAAAATTCCATTTTCTCGAAAACTATAAGTCGCAGCTCAACTCCAAAAGCAGATTTGAATTCAGGAAAGGTGCGAGCTTAATTCTACATAAACAGTTTTCAAATCGGGGAGGAAAAAAAAATTTCAAATTTTTACAGGGGTTGCATTGGAATTCCTGACCACCTCGAAGAGCGATAGAAAAATTCCATTTTCTCGAAAACTATAAGGCGCAGCTCAACTCCAAAAGCAGATTTGAATTCAGGAAAGGTGCGAGCTTAATTCTACATAAACAGTTTTCAAATCGGGGAGGAAAAAAAAAATTTCAAATTTTTACAGGGGTTGCATTGGAATTCCTGACCACCTCGAAGAGCGATAGAAAAATTCCATTTTCTCGAAAACTATAAGGCGCAGCTCAACTCCAAAAGCAGATTTGAATTCAGGAAAGGTGCGAGCTTAATTCTACATAAACAGTTTTCAAATCGGGGAGGAAAAAAAAAATTTCAAATTTTTACAGGGGTTGCATTGGTATTCCTGACCACCTCGAAGAGCGATAGAAAAATTCCATTTTCTCGAAAACTATAAGGCGCAGCTCAACTCCAAAAGCAGATTTGAATTCAGGAAAGGTGCGAGCTTAATTCTGCATAAACAGTTTTCAAATCGGGGAGGAAAAAAAAAATTTCAAATTTTTACACGGGTTGCATTGGAATTCCTGACCACCTCGAAGAGCGATAGAAAAATTCCATTTTCTCGAAAACTATAAGTCGCAGCTCAACTCCAAAAGCAGATTTGAATTCAGGAAAGGTGCGAGCTTAATTCTGCATAAACAGTTTTCAAATCGGGGAGGAAAAAAAAAATTTCAAATTTTTACACGGGTTGCATTGGAATTCCTGACCACCTCGAAGAGCGATAGAAAAATTCCATTTTCTCGAAAACTATAAGTCGCAGCTCAACTCCAAAAGCAGATTTGAATTCAGGAAAGGTGCGAGCTAAATTCTACATAAACAGTTTTCAAATCGGGGAGGAAAAAAAAAATTTCAAATTTTTACAGGGGTTGCATTGGAATTCCTGACCACCTCGAAGAGCGATAGAAAAATTTTTTTCAAATTTTTACAGGGGTTGCATTTTAATTCCTGACCACCTCGAAGAGCGATAGAAATATTCCATTTTCTCGAAAACTATAAGTCGCAGCTCAACTCCAAAAGCAGATTTGAATTCAGGAAAGGTGCGAGCTTAATTCTACATAAACAGTTTTCAAATCGGGGAGGAAAAAAAAAATTTCAAATTTTTACAGGGGTTGCATTGGAATTCCTGACCACCTCGAAGAGCGATAGAAAAATTCCATTTTCTCGAAAACTATAAGTCGCAGCTCAACTCCAAAAGCAGATTTGAATTCAGGAAAGGTGCGAGCTTAATTCTACATAAACAGTTTTCAAATCGGGGAGGAAAAAAAAAATTTCAAATTTTTACAGGGGTTGCATTGGAATTCCTGACCACCTCGAAGAGCGATAGAAAAATTCCATTTTCTCGAAAACTATAAGGCGCAGCTCAACTCCAAAAGCAGATTTGAATTCAGGAAAGGTGCGAGCTTAATTCTGCATAAACAGTTTTCAAATCGGGGAGGAAAAAAAAATTTCAAATTTTTACACGGGTTGCATTGGAATTCCTGACCACCTCGAAGAGCGATAGAAAAATTCCATTTTCTCGAAAACTATAAGTCGCAGCTCAACTCCAAAAGCAGATTTGAATTCAGGAAAGGTGCGAGCTTAATTCTGCATAAACAGTTTTCAAATCGGGGAGGAAAAAAAAAATTTCAAATTTTTACACGGGTTGCATTGGAATTCCTGACCACCTCGAAGAGCGATAGAAAAATTCCATTTTCTCGAAAACTATAAGTCGCAGCTCAACTCCAAAAGCAGATTTGAATTCAGGAAAGGTGCGAGCTTAATTCTACATAAACAGTTTTCAAATCGGGGAGGAAAAAAAAATTTCAAATTTTTACAGGGGTTGCATTGGAATTCCTGACCACCTCGAAGAGCGATAGAAAAATTCCATTTTCTCGAAAACTATAAGGCGCAGCTCAACTCCAAAAGCAGATTTGAATTCAGGAAAGGTGCGAGCTTAATTCTACATAAACAGTTTTCAAATCGGGGAGGAAAAAAAAAATTTCAAATTTTTACAGGGGTTGCATTGGAATTCCTGACCACCTCGAAGAGCGATAGAAAAATTCCATTTTCTCGAAAACTATAAGGCGCAGCTCAACTCCAAAAGCAGATTTGAATTCAGGAAAGGTGCGAGCTTAATTCTACATAAACAGTTTTCAAATCGGGGAGGAAAAAAAAAATTTCAAATTTTTACAGGGGTTGCATTGGTATTCCTGACCACCTCGAAGAGCGATAGAAAAATTCCATTTTCTCGAAAACTATAAGGCGCAGCTCAACTCCAAAAGCAGATTTGAATTCAGGAAAGGTGCGAGCTTAATTCTGCATAAACAGTTTTCAAATCGGGGAGGAAAAAAAAAATTTCAAATTTTTACACGGGTTGCATTGGAATTCCTGACCACCTCGAAGAGCGATAGAAAAATTCCATTTTCTCGAAAACTATAAGTCGCAGCTCAACTCCAAAAGCAGATTTGAATTCAGGAAAGGTGCGAGCTTAATTCTGCATAAACAGTTTTCAAATCGGGGAGGAAAAAAAAAATTTCAAATTTTTACACGGGTTGCATTGGAATTCCTGACCACCTCGAAGAGCGATAGAAAAATTCCATTTTCTCGAAAACTATAAGTCGCAGCTCAACTCCAAAAGCAGATTTGAATTCAGGAAAGGTGCGAGCTAAATTCTACATAAACAGTTTTCAAATCGGGGAGGAAAAAAAAAATTTCAAATTTTTACAGGGGTTGCATTGGAATTCCTGACCACCTCGAAGAGCGATAGAAAAATTCCATTTTCTCGAAAACTATAAGTCGCAGCTCAACTCCAAAAGCAGATTTGAATTCAGGAAAGGTGCGAGCTTAATTCTACATAAACAGTTTTCAAATCGGGGAGGAAAAAAAAAATTTCAAATTTTTACAGGGGTTGCATTGGAATTCCTGACCACCTCGAAGAGCGATAGAAAAATTCCATTTTCTCGAAAACTATAAGTCGCAGCTCAACTCCAAAAGCAGATTTGAATTCAGGAAAGGTGCGAGCTTAATTCTGCATAAACAGTTTTCAAATCGGGGAGGAAAAAAAAATTTTCAAATTTTTACACGGGTTGCATTGGAATTCCTGACCACCTCGAAGAGCGATAGAAAAATTCCATTTTCTCGAAAACTATAAGTCGCAGCTCAACTCCAAAAGCAGATTTGAATTCAGGAAAGGTGCGAGCTTAATTCTACATAAACAGTTTTCAAATCGGGGAGGAAAAAAAAAATTTCAAATTTTTACAGGGGTTGCATTGGAATTCCTGACCACCTCGAAGAGCGATAGAAAAATTCCATTTTCTCGAAAACTATAAGTCGCAGCTCAACTCCAAAAGCAGATTTGAATTCAGGAAAGGTGCGAGCTTAATTCTACATAAACAGTTTTCAAATCGGGGAGGAAAAAAAAAATTTCAAATTTTTACACGGGTTGCATTGGAATTCCTGACCACCTCGAAGAGCGATAGAAAAATTCCATTTTCTCGAAAACTATAAGTCGCAGCTCAACTCCAAAAGCAGATTTGAATTCAGGAAAGGTGCGAGCTTAATTCTACATAAACAGTTTTCAAATCGGGGAGGAAAAAAAAAATTTCAAATTTTTACAGGGGTTGCATTGGAATTCCTGACCACCTCGAAGAGCGATAGAAAAATTCCATTTTCTCGAAAACTATAAGTCGCAGCTCAACTCCAAAAGCCGATTTGAATTCAGGAAAGGTGCGAGCTTAATTCTACATAAACAGTTTTCAAATCGGGGAGGAAAAAAAAAATTCAAATTTTTACAGGGGTTGCATTGGAATTCCTGACCACCTCGAAGAGCGATAGAAAAATTCCATTTTCTCGAAAACTATAAGGCGCAGCTCAACTCCAAAAGCAGATTTGAATTCAGGAAAGGTGCGAGCTTAATTCTACATAAACAGTTTTCAAATCGGGGAGGAAAAAAAAAATTTCAAATTTTTACAGGGGTTGCATTGGAATTCCTGACCACCTCGAAGAGCGATAGAAAAATTCCATTTTCTCGAAAACTATAAGTCGCAGCTCAACTCCAAAAGCAGATTTGAATTCAGGAAAGGTGCGAGCTTAATTCTACATAAACAGTTTTCAAATCGGGGAGGAAAAAAAAATTTCAAATTTTTACACGGGTTGCATTTTAATTCCTGACCACCTCGAAGAGCGATAGAAATATTCCATTTTCTCGAAAACTATAAGTCGCAGCTCAACTCCAAAAGCAGATTTGAATTCAGGAAACAGTACATAAACAGTTTTCAAATCGGGGAGGAAAAAAAAAATTTCAAATTTTTGCAGGGGTTGCATTGGAATTCCTGACCACCTCGAAGAGCGATAGAAAAATTCCATTTTCTCGAAAACTATAAGGCGCAGCTCAACTCCAAAAGCAGATTTGAATTCAGGAAAGGTGCGAGCTTAATTCTACATAAACAGTTTTCAAATCGGGGAGGAAAAAAAAAATTTCAAATTTTTACAGGGGTTGCATTGGAATTCCTGACCACCTCGAAGAGCGATAGAAAAATTCCATTTTCTCGAAAACTATAAGTCGCAGCTCAACTCCAAAAGCAGATTTGAATTCAGGAAAGGTGCGAGCTTAATTCTGCATAAACAGTTTTCAAATCGGGGAGGAAAAAAAAAATTTAAAATTTTTACAGGGGTTGCATTCGAATTCCTGACCACCTCGAAGAGCGATAGAAAAATTCTATTTTCTCGAAAACTGTAAGTCGCAGCTCAACTCCAAAAGCAGATTTGAATTCAGGAAAGGTGCGAGCTTAATTCTACATAAATAGTTTTCAAATCGAGGAAGAAAAAAAAAATTTTAAATTTTTACAGGGGTTGCATTGGAATTCCTGACCACCTCGAAGAGCGATAGAAAAATTCCATTTTCTCGAAAACTATAAGTCGCAACTCAACTCCAAAAGCAGATTTGAATTCAGGAAAGGTGCGAGCTTAATTCTACATAAACAGTTTTCAAATTGGGGAAAAAAAAAAAATTTCAAATTTTTACAGGGGTTGCATTGGAATTCCTGACCACCTCGAAGAGCGATAGAAAAATTCCATTTTCTCGAAAACTATAAGTCGCAGCTCAACTCCAAAAGCAGATTTGAATTCAGGAAAGGTGCGAGCTTAATTCTACATAAACAGTTTTCAAATCGGGTAGGAAAAAAAAAATTTCAAATTTTTACATAGGTTGCATTGGAATTCCTGACCACCTCGAAGAGCGATAGAAAAATTCCATTTTCTCGAAAACTATAAGTCGCAGCTCAACTCCAAAAGCAGATTTGAATTCAGGAAAGGTGCGAGCTTAATTCTACATAAACAGTTTTCAAATCGGGGAGGAAAAAAAAAAATTTCAAATTTTTACAGGGGTTGCATTGGAATTCCTGACCACCTCGAAGAGCGATAGAAAAATTCCATTTTCTCGAAAACTATAAGGCGCAGCTCAACTCCAAAAGCAGATTTGAATTCAGGAAAGGTGCGAGCTTAATTCTACATAAACAGTTTTCAAATCGGGGAGGAAAAAAAAAATTTCAAATTTTTACAGGGGTTGCATTTTAATTCCTGACCAGGTGCGAGCTTAATTCTACATAAACAGTTTTCAAATCGGGGAGGAAAAAAAAAATTTCAAATTTTTACAGGGGTTGCATTGGAATTCCTGACCACCTCGAAGAGCGATAGAAAAATTCCATTTTCTCGAAAACTATAAGTCGCAGCTCAACTCCAAAAGCAGATTTGAATTCAGGAAAGGTGCGAGCTTAATTCTACATAAACAGTTTTCAAATCGGGGAGGAAAAAAAAAATTTCAAATTTTTACAGGGGTTGCATTGGAATTCCTGACCACCTCGAAGAGCGATAGAAAAATTCCATTTTCTCGAAAACTATAAGGCGCAGCTCAACTCCAAAAGCAGATTTGAATTCAGGAAAGGTGCGAGCTTAATTCTACATAAACAGTTTTCAAATCGGGGAGGAAAAAAAAAATTTCAAATTTTTACAGGGGTTGCATTGGAATTCCTGACCACCTCGAAGAGCGATAGAAAAATTCCATTTTCTCGAAAACTATAAGTCGCAGCTAAACTCCAAAAGCAGATTTGAATTCAGGAAAGGTGCGAGCTTAATTCTACATAAACAGTTTTCAAATCGGGGAGGAAAAAAAAAATTTCAAATTTTTACAGGGGTTGCATTGGAATTCCTGACCACCTCGAAGAGCGATAGAAAAATTCCATTTTCTCGAAAACTATAAGGCGCAGCTCAACTCCAAAAGCAGATTTGAATTCAGGAAAGGTGCGAGCTTAATTCTACATAAACAGTTTTCAAATCGGGGAGGAAAAAAAAAATTTCAAATTTTTACAGGGGTTGCATTTTAATTCCTGACCACCTCGAAGAGCGATAGAAATATTCCATTTTCTCGAAAACTATAAGTCGCAGCTCAACTCCAAAAGCAGATTTGAATTCAGGAAAGGTGCGAGCTTAATTCTACATAAACAGTTTTCAAATCGGGGAGGAAAAAAAAAATTTCAAATTTTTACAGGGGTTGCATTGGAATTCCTGACCACCTCGAAGAGCGATAGAAAAATTCCATTTTCTCGAAAACTATAAGGCGCAGCTCAACTCCAAAAGCAGATTTGAATTCAGGAAAGGTGCGAGCTTAATTCTACATAAACAGTTTTCAAATCGGGGAGGAAAAAAAAAATTTCAAATTTTTACAGGGGTTGCATTGGAATTCCTGACCACCTCGAAGAGCGATAGAAAAATTCCATTTTCTCGAAAACTATAAGGCGCAGCTCAACTCCAAAAGCAGATTTGAATTCAGGAAAGGTGCGAGCTTAATTCTACATAAACAGTTTTCAAATCGGGGAGGAAAAAAAAAATTTCAAATTTTTACAGGGGTTGCATTGGAATTCCTGACCACCTCGAAGAGCGATAGAAAAATTCTATTTTCTCGAAAACTGTAAGTCGCAGCTCAACTCCAAAAGCAGATTTGAATTCAGGAAAGGTGCGAGCTTAATTCTACATAAACAGTTTTCAAATCGAGCAGGAAAAAAAAAATTTCAAATTTTTACAGGGGTTGCATTGGAATTCCTGACCACCTCGAAGAGCGATAGAAAAATTCCATTTTCTCGAAAACTATAAGTCGCAGCTCAACTCCAAAAGCAGATTTGAATTCAGGAAAGGTGCGAGCTTAATTCTACATAAACAGTTTTCAAATCGGGGAGGAAAACAAAAAATTTAAAATTTTTACAGGGGTTGCATTGGAATTCCTGACCACCTCGAAGAGCGATAGAAAAATTCCATTTTCTCGAAAACTATAAGTCGCAGCTCAACTCCAAAAGCAGATTTGAATTCAGGAAAGGTGCGAGCTTAATTCTACATAAACAGTTTTTAAATCGGGGAGGAAAAAAAAAATTTCAAATTTTGACAGGGGTTGCATTGGAATTCCTGACCACCTCGAAGAGCGATAGAAAAATTCCATTTTCTCGAAAACTATAAGTCGCAGCTCAACTCCAAAAGCAGATTTGAATTCAGGAAAGGTGCGAGCTTAATTCTACATAAACAGTTTTCAAATCGGGGAGGAAAAAAAAAATTTCAAATTTTTACAGGGGTTGCATTTTAATTCCTGACCAGGTGCGAGCTTAATTCTACATAAACAGTTTTCAAATCGGGGAGGAAAAAAAAAATTTCAAATTTTTACAGGGGTTGCATTGGAATTCCTGACCACCTCGAAGAGCGATAGAAAAATTCCATTTTCTCGAAAACTTTAAGTCGCAGCTCAACTCCAAAAGCAGATTTGAATTCAGGAAAGGTGCGAGCTTAATTCTACATAAACAGTTTTCAAATCGGGGAGGAAAAAAAAAATTTCAAATTTTTACAGGGGTTGCATTGGAATTCCTGACCACCTCGAAGAGCGATAGAAAAATTCCATTTTCTCGAAAACTATAAGGCGCAGCTCAACTCCAAAAGCAGATTTGAATTCAGGAAAGGTGCGAGCTTAATTCTACATAAACAGTTTTCAAATCGGGGAGGAAAAAAAAAATTTCAAATTTTTACAGGGGTTGCATTGGAATTCCTGACCACCTCGAAGAGCGATAGAAAAATTCCATTTTCTCGAAAACTATAAGGCGCAGCTCAACTCCAAAAGCAGATTTGAATTCAGGAAAGGTGCGAGCTTAATTCTACATAAACAGTTTTCAAATCGGGGAGGAAAAAAAAAATTTCAAATTTTTACAGGGGTTGCATTGGAATTCCTGACCACCTCGAAGAGCGATAGAAAAATTCCATTTTCTCGAAAACTATAAGTCGCAGCTCAACTCCAAAAGCAGATTTGAATTCAGGAAAGGTGCGAGCTTAATTCTACATAAACAGTTTTTAAATCGGGGAGGAAAAAAAAAATTTCAAATTTTTACACGGGTTACATTGGAATTCCTGACCACCTCGAAGAGCGATAGAAAAATTCCATTTTCTCGAAAACTATAAGTCGCAGCTCAACTCCAAAAGCAGATTTGAATTCAGGAAAGGTGCGAGCTTAATTCTACATAAACAGTTTTCAAATCGGGGAGGAAAAAAAAAATTTCAAATTTTTACACGGGTTGCATTGGAATTCCTGACCACCTCGAAGAGCGATAGAAAAATTCCATTTTCTCGAAAACTATAAGGCGCAGCTCAACTCCAAAAGCAGATTTGAATTCAGGAAAGGTGCGAGCTTAATTCTACATAAACAGTTTTCAAATCGGGGAGGAAAAAAAAAATTTCAAATTTTTACAGGGGTTGCATTGGAATTCCTGACCACCTCGAAGAGCGATAGAAAAATTCCATTTTCTCGAAAACTATAATGCGCAGCTCAACTCCAAAAGCAGATTTGAATTCAGGAAAGGTGCGAGCTTAATTCTACATAAACAGTTTTCAAATCGGGGAGGAAAAAAAAATTTCAAATTTTTACAGGGGTTGCATTTTAATTCCTGACCACCTCGAAGAGCGATAGAAATATTCCATTTTCTCGAAAACTATAAGTCGCAGCTCAACTCCAAAAGCAGATTTGAATTCAGGAAAGGTGCGAGCTTAATTCTACATAAACAGTTTTCAAATCGGGGAGGAAAAAAAAAATTTCAAATTTTTACAGGGGTTGCATTGGAATTCCTGACCACCTCGAAGAGCGATAGAAAAATTCCATTTTCTCGAAAACTATAAGGCGCAGCTCAACTCCAAAAGCAGATTTGAATTCAGGAAAGGTGCGAGCTTAATTCTACATAAACAGTTTTCAAATCGGGGAGGAAAAAAAAAATTTCAAATTTTTACAGGGGTTGCATTGGAATTCCTGACCACCTCGAAGAGCGATAGAAAAATTCTATTTTCTCGAAAACTGTAAGTCGCAGCTCAACTCCAAAAGCAGATTTGAATTCAGGAAAGGTGCGAGCTTAATTCTACATAAACAGTTTTCAAATCGAGCAGGAAAAAAAAAATTTCAAATTTTTACAGGGGTTGCATTGGAATTCCTGACCACCTCGAAGAGCGATAGAAAAATTCCATTTTCTCGAAAACTATAAGTCGCAGCTCAACTCCAAAAGCAGATTTGAATTCAGGAAAGGTGCGAGCTTAATTCTACATAAACAGTTTTTAAATCGGGGAGGAAAAAAAAAATTTCAAATTTTTACACGGGTTGCATTGGAATTCCTGACCACCTCGAAGAGCGATAGAAAAATTCCATTTTCTCGAAAACTATAAGTCGCAGCTCAACTCCAAAAGCAGATTTGAATTCAGGAAAGGTGCGAGCTTAATTCTACATAAACAGTTTTCAAATCGGGGAGGAAAAAAAAAATTTCAAATTTTTACAGGGGTTGCATTGGAATTCCTGACCACCTCGAAGAGCGATAGAAAAATTCCATTTTCTCGAAAACTATAAGGCGCAGCTCAACTCCAAAAGCAGATTTGAATTCAGGAAAGGTGCGAGCTTAATTCTACATAAACAGTTTTCAAATCGGGGAGGAAAAAAAAAATTTCAAATTTTTACAGGGGTTGCATTTTAATTCCTGACCACCTCGAAGAGCGATAGAAATATTCCATTTTCTCGAAAACTATAAGTCGCAGCTCAACTCCAAAAGCAGATTTGAATTCAGGAAAGGTGCGAGCTTAATTCTACATAAACAGTTTTCAAATCGGGGAGGAAAAAAAAAATTTCAAATTTTTACAGGGGTTGCATTGGAATTCCTGACCACCTCGAAGAGCGATAGAAAAATTCCATTTTCTCGAAAACTATAAGGCGCAGCTCAACTCCAAAAGCAGATTTGAATTCAGGAAAGGTGCGAGCTTAATTCTACATAAACAGTTTTCAAATCGGGGAGGAAAAAAAAAATTTCAAATTTTTACAGGGGTTGCATTGGAATTCCTGACCACCTCGAAGAGCGATAGAAAAATTCTATTTTCTCGAAAACTGTAAGTCGCAGCTCAACTCCAAAAGCAGATTTGAATTCAGGAAAGGTGCGAGCTTAATTCTACATAAACAGTTTTCAAATCGAGCAGGAAAAAAAAAATTTCAAATTTTTACAGGGGTTGCATTGGAATTCCTGACCACCTCGAAGAGCGATAGAAAAATTCCATTTTCTCGAAAACTATAAGTCGCAGCTCAACTCCAAAAGCAGATTTGAATTCAGGAAAGGTGCGAGCTTAATTCTACATAAACAGTTTTCAAATCGGGGAGGAAAACAAAAAATTTAAAATTTTTACAGGGGTTGCATTGGAATTCCTGACCACCTCGAAGAGCGATAGAAAAATTCCATTTTCTCGAAAACTATAAGTCGCAGCTCAACTCCAAAAGCAGATTTGAATTCAGGAAAGGTGCGAGCTTAATTCTACATAAACAGTTTTCAAATCGGGGAGGAAAACAAAAAATTTAAAATTTTTACAGGGGTTGCATTGGAATTCCTGACCACCTCGAAGAGCGATAGAAAAATTCCATTTTCTCGAAAACTATAAGTCGCAGCTCAACTCCAAAAGCAGATTTGAATTCAGGAAAGGTGCGAGCTTAATTCTACATAAACAGTTTTCAAATTGGGGAAAAAAAAAAAATTTCAAATTTTTACAGGGGTTGCATTGGAATTCCTGACCACCTCGAAGAGCGATAGAAAAATTCCATTTTCTCGAAAACTATAAGTCGCAGCTCAACTCCAAAAGCAGATTTGAATTCAGGAAAGGTGCGAGCTTAATTCTACATAAACAGTTTTCAAATCGGGGAGGAAAAAAAAAATTTCAAATTTTTACACGGGTTGCATTGGAATTCCTGACCACCTCGAAGAGCGATAGAAAAATTCCATTTTCTCGAAAACTATAAGTCGCAGCTCAACTCCAAAAGCAGATTTGAATTCAGGAAAGGTGCGAGCTTAATTCTGCATAAACAGTTTTCAAATCGGGGAGGAAAAAAAAAATTTCAAATTTTTACACGGGTTGCATTGGAATTCCTGACCACCTCGAAGAGCGATAGAAAAATTCCATTTTCTCGAAAACTATAAGGCGCAGCTCAACTCCAAAAGCAGATTTGAATTCAGGAAAGGTGCGAGCTTAATTCTACATAAACAGTTTTCAAATCGGGGAGGAAAAAAAAAATTTCAAATTTTTACACGGGTTGCATTGGAATTCCTGACCACCTCGAAGAGCGATAGAAAAATTCCATTTTCTCGAAAACTATAAGTCGCAGCTCAACTCCAAAAGCAGATTTGAATTCAGGAAATGTGCGAGCTTAATTCTACATAAACAGTTTTCAAATCGGGGAGGAAAAAAAAAATTTCAAATTTTTACAGGGGTTGCATTGGAATTCCTGACCACCTCGAAGAGCGATAGAAAAATTCTATTTTCTCGAAAACTGTAAGTCGCAGCTCAACTCCAAAAGCAGATTTGAATTCAGGAAAGGTGCGAGCTTAATTCTACATAAACAGTTTTTAAATCGGGGAGGAAAAAAAAAATTTCAAATTTTTACACGGGTTGCATTGGAATTCCTGACCACCTCGAAGAGCGATAGAAAAATTCCATTTTCTCGAAAACTATAAGTCGCAGCTCAACTCCAAAAGCAGATTTGAATTCAGGAAAGGTGCGAGCTTAATTCTACATAAACAGTTTTCAAATCGGGGAGGAAAAAAAAAATTTCAAATTTTTACAGGGGTTGCATTGGAATTCCTGACCACCTCGAAGAGCGATAGAAAAATTCCATTTTCTCGAAAACTATAAGGCGCAGCTCAACTCCAAAAGCAGATTTGAATTCAGGAAAGGTGCGAGCTTAATTCTACATAAACAGTTTTCAAATCGGGGAGGAAAAAAAAAATTTCAAATTTTTACAGGGGTTGCATTTTAATTCCTGACCACCTCGAAGAGCGATAGAAATATTCCATTTTCTCGAAAACTATAAGTCGCAGCTCAACTCCAAAAGCAGATTTGAATTCAGGAAAGGTGCGAGCTTAATTCTACATAAACAGTTTTCAAATCGGGGAGGAAAAAAAAAATTTCAAATTTTTACAGGGGTTGCATTGGAATTCCTGACCACCTCGAAGAGCGATAGAAAAATTCCATTTTCTCGAAAACTATAAGGCGCAGCTCAACTCCAAAAGCAGATTTGAATTCAGGAAAGGTGCGAGCTTAATTCTACATAAACAGTTTTCAAATCGGGGAGGAAAAAAAAAATTTCAAATTTTTACAGGGGTTGCATTGGAATTCCTGACCACCTCGAAGAGCGATAGAAAAATTCTATTTTCTCGAAAACTGTAAGTCGCAGCTCAACTCCAAAAGCAGATTTGAATTCAGGAAAGGTGCGAGCTTAATTCTACATAAACAGTTTTCAAATCGAGCAGGAAAAAAAAAATTTCAAATTTTTACAGGGGTTGCATTGGAATTCCTGACCACCTCGAAGAGCGATAGAAAAATTCCATTTTCTCGAAAACTATAAGTCGCAGCTCAACTCCAAAAGCAGATTTGAATTCAGGAAAGGTGCGAGCTTAATTCTACATAAACAGTTTTCAAATCGGGGAGGAAAACAAAAAATTTAAAATTTTTACAGGGGTTGCATTGGAATTCCTGACCACCTCGAAGAGCGATAGAAAAATTCCATTTTCTCGAAAACTATAAGTCGCAGCTCAACTCCAAAAGCAGATTTGAATTCAGGAAAGGTGCGAGCTTAATTCTACATAAACAGTTTTCAAATCGGGGAGGAAAACAAAAAATTTAAAATTTTTACAGGGGTTGCATTGGAATTCCTGACCACCTCGAAGAGCGATAGAAAAATTCCATTTTCTCGAAAACTATAAGTCGCAGCTCAACTCCAAAAGCAGATTTGAATTCAGGAAAGGTGCGAGCTTAATTCTACATAAACAGTTTTCAAATTGGGGAAAAAAAAAAAATTTCAAATTTTTACAGGGGTTGCATTGGAATTCCTGACCACCTCGAAGAGCGATAGAAAAATTCCATTTTCTCGAAAACTATAAGTCGCAGCTCAACTCCAAAAGCAGATTTGAATTCAGGAAAGGTGCGAGCTTAATTCTACATAAACAGTTTTCAAATCGGGGAGGAAAAAAAAAATTTCAAATTTTTACACGGGTTGCATTGGAATTCCTGACCACCTCGAAGAGCGATAGAAAAATTCCATTTTCTCGAAAACTATAAGTCGCAGCTCAACTCCAAAAGCAGATTTGAATTCAGGAAAGGTGCGAGCTTAATTCTGCATAAACAGTTTTCAAATCGGGGAGGAAAAAAAAAATTTCAAATTTTTACACGGGTTGCATTGGAATTCCTGACCACCTCGAAGAGCGATAGAAAAATTCCATTTTCTCGAAAACTATAAGGCGCAGCTCAACTCCAAAAGCAGATTTGAATTCAGGAAAGGTGCGAGCTTAATTCTACATAAACAGTTTTCAAATCGGGGAGGAAAAAAAAAATTTCAAATTTTTACACGGGTTGCATTGGAATTCCTGACCACCTCGAAGAGCGATAGAAAAATTCCATTTTCTCGAAAACTATAAGTCGCAGCTCAACTCCAAAAGCAGATTTGAATTCAGGAAATGTGCGAGCTTAATTCTACATAAACAGTTTTCAAATCGGGGAGGAAAAAAAAAATTTCAAATTTTTACAGGGGTTGCATTGGAATTCCTGACCACCTCGAAGAGCGATAGAAAAATTCTATTTTCTCGAAAACTGTAAGTCGCAGCTCAACTCCAAAAGCAGATTTGAATTCAGGAAAGGTGCGAGCTTAATTCTACATAAACAGTTTTCAAATCGAGCAGGAAAAATAAAATTTCAAATTTTTACAGGGGTTGCATTGGAATTCCTGACCACCTCGAAGAGCGATAGAAAAATTCCATTTTCTCGAAAACTATAAGTCGCAGCTCAACTCCAAAAGCAGATTTGAATTCAGGAAAGGTGCGAGCTTAATTCTACATAAACAGTTTTCAAATCGGGGAGGAAAACAAAAAATTTCAAATTTTTACAGGGGTTGCATTTTAATTCCTGACCACCTCGAAGAGCGATAGAAAAATTCCATTTTCTCGAAAACTATAAGTCGCAGCTCAACTCCAAAAGCAGATTTGAATTCAGGAAAGGTGCGAGCTTAATTCTACATAAACAGTTTTCAAATCGGGGAGGAAAAAAAAAATTTCAAATTTTTACAGGGGTTGCATTGGAATTCCTGACCACCTCGAAGAGCGATAGAAAAATTCCATTTTCTCGAAAACTATAAGTCGCAGCTCAACTCCAAAAGCAGATTTGAATTCAGGAAAGGTGCGAGCTTAATTCTACATAAACAGTTTTCAAATCGAGCAGGAAAAAAAAAATTTCAAATTTTTACAGGGGTTGCATTGGAATTCCTGACCACCTCGAAGAGCGATAGAAAAATTCCATTTTCTCGAAAACTATAAGTCGCAGCTCAACTCCAAAAGCAGATTTGAATTCAGGAAAGGTGCGAGCTTAATTCTACATAAACAGTTTTCAAATCGGGGAGGAAAACAAAAAATTTAAAATTTTTACAGGGGTTGCATTGGAATTCCTGACCACCTCGAAGAGCGATAGAAAAATTCCATTTTCTCGAAAACTATAAGGCGCAGCTCAACTCCAAAAGCAGATTTGAATTCAGGAAAGGTGCGAGCTTAATTCTACATAAACAGTTTTCAAATCGGGGAGGAAAAAAAAAATTTCAAATTTTTACAGGGGTTGCATTGGAATTCCTGACCACCTCGAAGAGCGATAGAAAAATTCTATTTTCTCGAAAACTGTAAGTCGCAGCTCAACTCCAAAAGCAGATTTGAATTCAGGAAAGGTGCGAGCTTAATTCTACATAAACAGTTTTCAAATCGAGCAGGAAAAAAAAAATTTCAAATTTTTACAGGGGTTGCATTGGAATTCCTGACCACCTCGAAGAGCGATAGAAAAATTCCATTTTCTCGAAAACTATAAGTCGCAGCTCAACTCCAAAAGCAGATTTGAATTCAGGAAAGGTGCGAGCTTAATTCTACATAAACAGTTTTCAAATCGGGGAGGAAAACAAAAAATTTAAAATTTTTACAGGGGTTGCATTGGAATTCCTGACCACCTCGAAGAGCGATAGAAAAATTCCATTTTCTCGAAAACTATAAGTCGCAGCTCAACTCCAAAAGCAGATTTGAATTCAGGAAAGGTGCGAGCTTAATTCTACATAAACAGTTTTCAAATCGGGGAGGAAAACAAAAAATTTAAAATTTTTACAGGGGTTGCATTGGAATTCCTGACCACCTCGAAGAGCGATAGAAAAATTCCATTTTCTCGAAAACTATAAGTCGCAGCTCAACTCCAAAAGCAGATTTGAATTCAGGAAAGGTGCGAGCTTAATTCTACATAAACAGTTTTCAAATCGGGGAGGAAAAAAAAAATTTCAAATTTTTACACGGGTTGCATTGGAATTCCTGACCACCTCGAAGAGCGATAGAAAAATTCTATTTTCTCGAAAACGGTAAGTCGCAGCTCAACTCCAAAAGCAGATTTGAATTCAGGAAAGGTGCGAGCTTAATTCTACATAAACAGTTTTCAAATCGGGGAGGAAAAAAAAAATTTCAAATTTTTACAGGGGTTGCATTGGAATTCCTGACCACCTCGAAGAGCGATAGCAAAATTCCATTTTCTCGAAAACTATAAGGCGCAGCTCAACTCCAAAAGCAGATTTGAATTCAGGAAAGGTGCGAGCTTAATTCTACATAAACAGTTTTCAAATCGGGGAGGAAAACAAAAAATTTAAAATTTTTACAGGGGTTGCATTGGAATTCCTGACCACCTCGAAGAGCGATAGAAAAATTCCATTTTCTCGAAAACTATAAGTCGCAGCTCAACTCCAAAAGCAGATTTGAATTCAGGAAAGGTGCGAGCTTAATTCTACATAAACAGTTTTCAAATTGGGGAAAAAAAAAAAATTTCAAATTTTTACAGGGGTTGCATTGGAATTCCTGACCACCTCGAAGAGCGATAGAAAAATTCCATTTTCTCGAAAACTATAAGTCGCAGCTCAACTCCAAAAGCAGATTTGAATTCAGGAAAGGTGCGAGCTTAATTCTACATAAACAGTTTTCAAATCGGGGAGGAAAAAAAAAATTTCAAATTTTTACACGGGTTGCATTGGAATTCCTGACCACCTCGAAGAGCGATAGAAAAATTCCATTTTCTCGAAAACTATAAGTCGCAGCTCAACTCCAAAAGCAGATTTGAATTCAGGAAAGGTGCGAGCTTAATTCTGCATAAACAGTTTTCAAATCGGGGAGGAAAAAAAAAATTTCAAATTTTTACACGGGTTGCATTGGAATTCCTGACCACCTCGAAGAGCGATAGAAAAATTCCATTTTCTCGAAAACTATAAGGCGCAGCTCAACTCCAAAAGCAGATTTGAATTCAGGAAAGGTGCGAGCTTAATTCTACATAAACAGTTTTCAAATCGGGGAGGAAAAAAAAAATTTCAAATTTTTACACGGGTTGCATTGGAATTCCTGACCACCTCGAAGAGCGATAGAAAAATTCCATTTTCTCGAAAACTATAAGTCGCAGCTCAACTCCAAAAGCAGATTTGAATTCAGGAAATGTGCGAGCTTAATTCTACATAAACAGTTTTCAAATCGGGGAGGAAAAAAAAAATTTCAAATTTTTACAGGGGTTGCATTGGAATTCCTGACCACCTCGAAGAGCGATAGAAAAATTCTATTTTCTCGAAAACTGTAAGTCGCAGCTCAACTCCAAAAGCAGATTTGAATTCAGGAAAGGTGCGAGCTTAATTCTACATAAACAGTTTTCAAATCGAGCAGGAAAAATAAAATTTCAAATTTTTACAGGGGTTGCATTGGAATTCCTGACCACCTCGAAGAGCGATAGAAAAATTCCATTTTCTCGAAAACTATAAGTCGCAGCTCAACTCCAAAAGCAGATTTGAATTCAGGAAAGGTGCGAGCTTAATTCTACATAAACAGTTTTCAAATCGGGGAGGAAAACAAAAAATTTCAAATTTTTACAGGGGTTGCATTTTAATTCCTGACCACCTCGAAGAGCGATAGAAAAATTCCATTTTCTCGAAAACTATAAGTCGCAGCTCAACTCCAAAAGCAGATTTGAATTCAGGAAAGGTGCGAGCTTAATTCTACATAAACAGTTTTCAAATCGGGGAGGAAAAAAAAAATTTCAAATTTTTACAGGGGTTGCATTGGAATTCCTGACCACCTCGAAGAGCGATAGAAAAATTCCATTTTCTCGAAAACTATAAGTCGCAGCTCAACTCCAAAAGCAGATTTGAATTCAGGAAAGGTGCGAGCTTAATTCTACATAAACAGTTTTCAAATCGAGCAGGAAAAAAAAAATTTCAAATTTTTACAGGGGTTGCATTGGAATTCCTGACCACCTCGAAGAGCGATAGAAAAATTCCATTTTCTCGAAAACTATAAGTCGCAGCTCAACTCCAAAAGCAGATTTGAATTCAGGAAAGGTGCGAGCTTAATTCTACATAAACAGTTTTCAAATCGGGGAGGAAAACAAAAAATTTAAAATTTTTACAGGGGTTGCATTGGAATTCCTGACCACCTCGAAGAGCGATAGAAAAATTCCATTTTCTCGAAAACTATAAGGCGCAGCTCAACTCCAAAAGCAGATTTGAATTCAGGAAAGGTGCGAGCTTAATTCTACATAAACAGTTTTCAAATCGGGGAGGAAAAAAAAAATTTCAAATTTTTACAGGGGTTGCATTGGAATTCCTGACCACCTCGAAGAGCGATAGAAAAATTCTATTTTCTCGAAAACTGTAAGTCGCAGCTCAACTCCAAAAGCAGATTTGAATTCAGGAAAGGTGCGAGCTTAATTCTACATAAACAGTTTTCAAATCGAGCAGGAAAAAAAAAATTTCAAATTTTTACAGGGGTTGCATTGGAATTCCTGACCACCTCGAAGAGCGATAGAAAAATTCCATTTTCTCGAAAACTATAAGTCGCAGCTCAACTCCAAAAGCAGATTTGAATTCAGGAAAGGTGCGAGCTTAATTCTACATAAACAGCTTTCAAATCGGGGAGGAAAACAAAAAATTTAAAATTTTTACAGGGGTTGCATTGGAATTCCTGACCACCTCGAAGAGCGATAGAAAAATTCCATTTTCTCGAAAACTATAAGTCGCAGCTCAACTCCAAAAGCAGATTTGAATTCAGGAAAGGTGCGAGCTTAATTCTACATAAACAGTTTTCAAATCGGGGAGGAAAACAAAAAATTTAAAATTTTTACACGGGTTGCATTGGAATTCCTGACCACCTCGAAGAGCGATAGAAAAATTCCATTTTCTCGAAAACTATAAGTCGCAGCTCAACTCCAAAAGCAGATTTGAATTCAGGAAAGGTGCGAGCTTAATTCTACATAAACAGTTTTCAAATCGGGGAGGAAAAAAAAAATTTCAAATTTTTACACGGGTTGCATTGGAATTCCTGACCACCTCGAAGAGCGATAGAAAAATTCTATTTTCTCGAAAACGGTAAGTCGCAGCTCAACTCCAAAAGCAGATTTGAATTCAGGAAAGGTGCGAGCTTAATTCTACATAAACAGTTTTCAAATCGGGGAGGAAAAAAAAAATTTCAAATTTTTACAGGGGTTGCATTGGAATTCCTGACCACCTCGAAGAGCGATAGAAAAATTCCATTTTCTCGAAAACTATAAGGCGCAGCTCAACTCCAAAAGCAGATTTGAATTCAGGAAAGGTGCGAGCTTAATTCTACATAAACAGTTTTCAAATCGGGGAGGAAAAAAAAAATTTCAAATTTTTACAGGGGTTGCATTGGAATTCCTGACCACCTCGAAGAGCGATAGAAAAATTCCATTTTCTCGAAAACTATAAGGCGCAGCTCAACTCCAAAAGCAGATTTGAATTCAGGAAAGGTGCGAGCTTAATTCTGCATAAACAGTTTTCAAATCGGGGAGGAAAAAAAAAATTTCAAATTTTTACACGGGTTGCATTGGAATTCCTGACCACCTCGAAGAGCGATAGAAAAATTCCATTTTCTCGAAAACTATAAGTCGCAGCTCAACTCCAAAAGCAGATTTGAATTCAGGAAAGGTGCGAGCTTAATTCTACATAAACAGTTTTCAAATCGGGGAGGAAAAAAAAAATTTCAAATTTTTACAGGGGTTGCATTGGAATTCCTGACCACCTCGAAGAGCGATAGAAAAATTCCATTTTCTCGAAAACTATAAGTCGCAGCTCAACTCCAAAAGCAGATTTGAATTCAGGAAAGGTGCGAGCTTAATTCTACATAAACAGTTTTCAAATCGGGGAGGAAAAAAAAAATTTCAAATTTTTACAGGGGTTGCATTGGAATTCCTGACCACCTCGAAGAGCGATAGAAAAATTCTATTTTCTCGAAAACTGTAAGTCGCAGCTCAACTCCAAAAGCAGATTTGAATTCAGGAAAGGTGCGAGCTTAATTCTACATAAACAGTTTTCAAATCGAGCAGGAAAAAAAAAATTTCAAATTTTTACAGGGGTTGCATTGGAATTCCTGACCACCTCGAAGAGCGATAGAAAAATTCCATTTTCTCGAAAACTATAAGTCGCAGCTCAACTCCAAAAGCAGATTTGAATTCAGGAAAGGTGCGAGCTTAATTCTACATAAACAGTTTTCAAATCGGGGAGGAAAAAAATATTTCAAATTTTTACAGGGGTTGCTTTGGAATTCCTGACCACCTCGAAGAGCGATAGAAAAATTCCATTTTCTCGAAAACTATAAGTCGCAGCTCAACTCCAAAAGCAGATTTGAATTCAGGAAAGGTGCGAGCTTAATTCTACATAAACAGTTTTCAAATCGGGGAGGAAAAAAAAAATTTCAAATTTTTACAGGGGTTGCATTGGAATTCCTGACCACCTCGAAGAGCGATAGAAAAATTCCATTTTCTCGAAAACTATAAGTCGCAGCTCAACTCCAAAAGCAGATTTGAATTCAGGAAAGGTGCGAGCTTAATTCTACATAAACAGTTTTCAAATCGGGGAGGAAAAAAAAAATTTCAAATTTTTACAGGGGTTGCATTTTAATTCCTGACCACCTCGAAGAGCGATAGAAATATTCCATTTTCTCGAAAACTATAAGTCGCAGCTCAACTCCAAAAGCAGATTTGAATTCAGGAAAGGTGCGAGCTTAATTCTACATAAACAGTTTTCAAATCGGGGAGGAAAAAAAAAATTTCAAATTTTTACAGGGGTTGGTTGCATTGGAATTCCTGACCACCTCGAAGAGCGATAGAAAAATTCCATTTTCTCGAAAACTATAAGTCGCAGGTCAACTCCAAAAGCAGATTTGAATTCAGGAAAGGTGCGAGCTTAATTCTACATAAACAGTTTTCAAATCGGGGAGGAAAAAAATATTTCAAATTTTTACAGGGGTTGCATTTTAATTCCTGACCACCTCGAAGAGCGATAGAAATATTCCATTTTCTCGAAAACTATAAGTCGCAGCTCAACTCCAAAAAGATTTGAATTCAGGAAAGGTGCGAGCTTAATTCTACATAAACAGTTTTCAAATCGGGGAGGAAAAAAAAAATTTCAAATTTTTACAGGGGTTGCATTGGAATTCCTGACCACCTCGAAGAGCGATAGAAAAATTCCATTTTCTCGAAACTATAAGTCGCAGCTCAACTCCAAAAGCAGATTTGAATTCAGGAAAGGTGCGAGCTTAATTCTACATAAACAGTTTTCAAATCGGGGAGGAAAAAAAAAATTTCAAATTTTTACAGGGGTTGCATTGGAATTCCTGACCACCTCGAAGAGCGATAGAAAAATTCCATTTTCTCGAAAACTATAAGTCGCAGCTCAACTCCAAAAGCAGATTTGAATTCAGGAAAGGTGCGAGCTTAATTCTACATAAACAGTTTTCAAATCGGGGAGGAAAAAAAAAATTTCAAATTTTTACAGGGGTTGCATTGGAATTCCTGACCACCTCGAAGAGCGATAGAAAAATTCCATTTTCTCGAAAACTATAAGTCGCAGCTAAACTCCAAAAGCAGATTTGAATTCAGGAAAGGTGCGAGCTTAATTCTACATAAACAGTTTTCAAATCGGGGAGGAAAAAAAAAATTTCAAATTTTTACAGGGGTTGGTTGCATTGGAATTCCTGACCACCTCGAAGAGCGATAGAAAAATTCTATTTTCTCGAAAACTGTAAGTCGCAGCTCAACTCCAAAAGCAGATTTGAATTCAGGAAAGGTGCGAGCTTAATTCTACATAAACAGTTTTCAAATCGAGCAGGAAAAAAAAAATTTCAAATTTTTACAGGGGTTGCATTGGAATTCCTGACCACCTCGAAGAGCGATAGAAAAATTCCATTTTCTCGAAAACTATAAGGCGCAGCTCAACTCCAAAAGCAGATTTGAATTCAGGAAAGGTGCGAGCTTAATTCTACATAAACAGTTTTCAAATCGGGGAGGAAAAAAAAAATTTCAAATTTTTACAGGGGTTGCATTGGAATTCCTGACCACCTCGAAGAGCGATAGAAAAATTCTATTTTCTCGAAAACTGTAAGTCGCAGCTCAACTCCAAAAGCAGATTTGAATTCAGGAAAGGTGCGAGCTTAATTCTACATAAACAGTTTTCAAATCGAGCAGGAAAAAAAAAATTTCAAATTTTTACAGGGGTTGCATTGGAATTCCTGACCACCTCGAAGAGCGATAGAAAAATTCCATTTTCTCGAAAACTATAAGTCGCAGCTCAACTCCAAAAGCAGATTTGAATTCAGGAAAGGTGCGAGCTTAATTCTACATAAACAGTTTTCAAATCGGGGAGGAAAACAAAAAATTTAAAATTTTTACAGGGGTTGCATTGGAATTCCTGACCACCTCGAAGAGCGATAGAAAAATTCCATTTTCTCGAAAACTATAAGTCGCAGCTCAACTCCAAAAGCAGATTTGAATTCAGGAAAGGTGCGAGCTTAATTCTACATAAACAGTTTTCAAATCGGGGAGGAAAAAAAAAATTTCAAATTTTTACAGGGGTTGCATTGGAATTCCTGACCACCTCGAAGAGCGATAGAAAAATTCCATTTTCTCGAAAACTATAAGTCGCAGCTCAACTCCAAAAGCAGATTTGAATTCAGGAAAGGTGCGAGCTTAATTCTACATAAACAGTTTTCAAATCGGGGAGGAAAAAAAAAATTTCAAATTTTTACACGGGTTGCATTGGAATTCCTGACCACCTCGAAGAGCGATAGAAAAATTCTATTTTCTCGAAAACTGTAAGTCGCAGCTCAACTCCAAAAGCAGATTTGAATTCAGGAAAGGTGCGAGCTTAATTCTACATAAACAGTTTTCAAATCGGGGAGGAAAAAAAAAATTTCAAATTTTTACAGGGGTTGCATTGGAATTCCTGACCACCTCGAAGAGCGATAGAAAAATTCCATTTTCTCGAAAACTATAAGGCGCAGCTCAACTCCAAAAGCAGATTTGAATTCAGGAAAGGTGCGAGCTTAATTCTACATAAACAGTTTTCAAATCGGGGAGGAAAAAAAAAATTTCAAATTTTTACAGGGGTTGCATTGGAATTCCTGACCACCTCGAAGAGCGATAGAAAAATTCCATTTTCTCGAAAACTATAAGGCGCAGCTCAACTCCAAAAGCAGATTTGAATTCAGGAAAGGTGCGAGCTTAATTCTGCATAAACAGTTTTCAAATCGGGGAGGAAAAAAAAAATTTCAAATTTTTACACGGGTTGCATTGGAATTCCTGACCACCTCGAAGAGCGATAGAAAAATTCCATTTTCTCGAAAACTATAAGTCGCAGCTCAACTCCAAAAGCAGATTTGAATTCAGGAAAGGTGCGAGCTTAATTCTACATAAACAGTTTTCAAATCGGGGAGGAAAAAAAAAATTTCAAATTTTTACAGGGGTTGCATTGGAATTCCTGACCACCTCGAAGAGCGATAGAAAAATTCCATTTTCTCGAAAACTATAAGTCGCAGCTCAACTCCAAAAGCAGATTTGAATTCAGGAAAGGTGCGAGCTTAATTCTACATAAACAGTTTTCAAATCGGGGAGGAAAAAAAAAATTTCAAATTTTTACAGGGGTTGCATTGGAATTCCTGACCACCTCGAAGAGCGATAGAAAAATTCTATTTTCTCGAAAACTGTAAGTCGCAGCTCAACTCCAAAAGCAGATTTGAATTCAGGAAAGGTGCGAGCTTAATTCTACATAAACAGTTTTCAAATCGAGCAGGAAAAAAAAAATTTCAAATTTTTACAGGGGTTGCATTGGAATTCCTGACCACCTCGAAGAGCGATAGAAAAATTCCATTTTCTCGAAAACTATAAGTCGCAGCTCAACTCCAAAAGCAGATTTGAATTCAGGAAAGGTGCGAGCTTAATTCTACATAAACAGTTTTCAAATCGGGGAGGAAAAAAATATTTCAAATTTTTACAGGGGTTGCTTTGGAATTCCTGACCACCTCGAAGAGCGATAGAAAAATTCCATTTTCTCGAAAACTATAAGTCGCAGCTCAACTCCAAAAGCAGATTTGAATTCAGGAAAGGTGTGAGCTTAATTCTACATAAACAGTTTTCAAATCGGGGAGGAAAAAAAAAATTTCAAATTTTTACAGGGGTTGCATTGGAATTCCTGACCACCTCGAAGAGCGATAGAAAAATTCCATTTTCTCGAAAACTATAAGTCGCAGGTCAACTCCAAAAGCAGATTTGAATTCAGGAAAGGTGCGAGCTTAATTCTACATAAACAGTTTTCAAATCGGGGAGGAAAAAAAAAATTTCAAATTTTTACAGGGGTTGCATTTTAATTCCTGACCACCTCGAAGAGCGATAGAAATATTCCATTTTCTCGAAAACTATAAGTCGCAGCTCAACTCCAAAAGCAGATTTGAATTCAGGAAAGGTGCGAGCTTAATTCTACATAAACAGTTTTCAAATCGGGGAGGAAAAAAAAAATTTCAAATTTTTACAGGGGTTGGTTGCATTGGAATTCCTGACCACCTCGAAGAGCGATAGAAAAATTCCATTTTCTCGAAAACTATAAGTCGCAGGTCAACTCCAAAAGCAGATTTGAATTCAGGAAAGGTGCGAGCTTAATTCTACATAAACAGTTTTCAAATCGGGGAGGAAAAAAATATTTCAAATTTTTACAGGGGTTGCATTTTAATTCCTGACCACCTCGAAGAGCGATAGAAATATTCCATTTTCTCGAAAACTATAAGTCGCAGCTCAACTCCAAAAGCAGATTTGAATTCAGGAAAGGTGCGAGCTTAATTCTACATAAACAGTTTTCAAATCGGGGAGGAAAAAAAAAATTTCAAATTTTTACAGGGGTTGCATTGGAATTCCTGACCACCTCGAAGAGCGATAGAAAAATTCCATTTTCTCGAAAACTATAAGTCGCAGCTCAACTCCAAAAAGATTTGAATTCAGGAAAGGTGCGAGCTTAATTCTACATAAACAGTTTTCAAATCGGGGAGGAAAAAAAAAATTTCAAATTTTTACAGGGGTTGCATTGGAATTCCTGACCACCTCGAAGAGCGATAGAAAAATTCCATTTTCTCGAAACTATAAGTCGCAGCTCAACTCCAAAAGCAGATTTGAATTCAGGAAAGGTGCGAGCTTAATTCTACATAAACAGTTTTCAAATCGGGGAGGAAAAAAAAAATTTCAAATTTTTACAGGGGTTGCATTGGAATTCCTGACCACCTCGAAGAGCGATAGAAAAATTCCATTTTCTCGAAAACTATAAGTCGCAGCTAAACTCCAAAAGCAGATTTGAATTCAGGAAAGGTGCGAGCTTAATTCTACATAAACAGTTTTCAAATCGGGGAGGAAAAAAAAAATTTCAAATTTTTACAGGGGTTGGTTGCATTGGAATTCCTGACCACCTCGAAGAGCGATAGAAATATTCCATTTTCTCGAAAACTATAAGTCGCAGCTCAACTCCAAAAGCAGATTTGAATTCAGGAAAGGTGCGAGCTTAATTCTACATAAACAGTTTTCAAATCGGGGAGGAAAAAAAAAATTTCAAATTTTTACAAGGGTTGCATTGGAATTCCTGACCACCTCGAAGAGCGATAGAAAAATTCCATTTTCTCGAAAACTATAAGGCGCAGCTCAACTCCAAAAGCAGATTTGAATTCAGGAAAGGTGCGAGCTTAATTCTACATAAACAGTTTTCAAATCGGGGAGGAAAAAAAAAATTTCAAATTTTTACAGGGGTTGCATTGGAATTCCTGACCACCTCGAAGAGCGATAGAAAAATTCCATTTTCTCGAAAACTATAAGTCGCAGCTCAACTCCAAAAGCAGATTTGAATTCAGGAAAGGTGCGAGCTTAATTCTACATAAACAGTTTTCAAATCGGGGAGGAAAAAAAAAATTTCAAATTTTTACAGGGGTTGCATTGGAATTCCTGACCACCTCGAAGAGCGATAGAAAAATTCCATTTTCTCGAAAACTATAAGTCGCAGCTCAACTCCAAAAGCAGATTTGAATTCAGGAAAGGTGCGAGCTTAATTCTGCATAAACAGTTTTCAAATCGGGGAGGAAAAAAAAAATTTAAAATTTTTACAGGGGTTGGTTGCATTGGAATTCCTGACCACCTCGAAGAGCGATAGAAAAATTCCATTTTCTCGAAAACTATAAGTCGCAGGTCAACTCCAAAAGCAGATTTGAATTCAGGAAAGGTGCGAGCTTAATTCTACATAAACAGTTTTCAAATCGGGGAGGAAAAAAAAAATTTCAAATTTTTACAGGGGTTGCATTTTAATTCCTGACCACCTCGAAGAGCGATAGAAATATTCCATTTTCTCGAAAACTATAAGTCGCAGCTCAACTCCAAAAGCAGATTTGAATTCAGGAAAGGTGCGAGCTTAATTCTACATAAACAGTTTTCAAATCGGGGAGGAAAAAAAAAATTTCAAATTTTTACATTGGTTGCATTGGAATTCCTGACCACCTCGAAGAGCGATAGAAAAATTCCATTTTCTCGAAAACTATAAGGCGCAGCTCAACTCCAAAAGCAGATTTGAATTCAGGAAAGGTGCGAGCTTAATTCTACATAAACAGTTTTCAAATCGGGGAGGAAAAAAAAAATTTCAAATTTTTACAGGGGTTGCATTGGAATTCCTGACCACCTCGAAGAGCGATAGAAAAATTCCATTTTCTCGAAAACTATAAGGCGCAGCTCAACTCCAAAAGCAGATTTGAATTCAGGAAAGGTGCGAGCTTAATTCTACATAAACAGTTTTCAAATCGGGGAGGAAAAAAAAAATTTCAAATTTTTACAGGGGTTGCATTGGAATTCCTGACCACCTCGAAGAGCGATAGAAAAATTCCATTTTCTCGAAAACTATAAGTCGCAGCTCAACTCCAAAAGCAGATTTGAATTCAGGAAAGGTGCGAGCTTAATTCTACATAAACAGTTTTCAAATCGGGGAGGAAAAAAAAAATTTCAAATTTTTACAGGGGTTGCATTGGAATTCCTGACCACCTCGAAGAGCGATAGAAAAATTCCATTTTCTCGAAAACTATAAGTCGAAGCTCAACTCCAAAAGCAGATTTGAATTCAGGAAAGGTGCGAGCTTAATTCTGCATAAACAGTTTTCAAATCGGGGAGGAAAAAAAAAATTTCAAATTTTTACACGGGTTGCATTGGAATTCCTGACCACCTCGAAGAGCGATAGAAAAATTCCATTTTCTCGAAAACTATAAGGCGCAGCTCAACTCCAAAAGCAGATTTGAATTCAGGAAAGGTGCGAGCTTAATTCTACATAAACAGTTTTCAAATCGGGGAGGAAAAAAAAAATTTCAAATTTTTACAGGGGTTGCATTGGAATTCCTGACCACCTCGAAGAGCGATAGAAAAATTCCATTTTCTCGAAAACTATAAGGCGCAGCTCAACTCCAAAAGCAGATTTGAATTCAGGAAAGGTGCGAGCTTAATTCTACATAAACAGTTTTCAAATCGGGGAGGAAAAAAAAAATTTCAAATTTTTACAGGGGTTGCATTGGAATTCCTGACCACCTCGAAGAGCGATAGAAAAATTCCATTTTCTCGAAAACTATAAGTCGCAGCTCAACTCCAAAAGCAGATTTGAATTCAGGAAAGGTGCGAGCTTAATTCTACATAAACAGTTTTCAAATCGGGGAGGAAAAAAAAAATTTCAAATTTTTACAGGGGTTGCATTGGAATTCCTGACCACCTCGAAGAGCGATAGAAAAATTCAATTTTCTCGAAAACTATAAGGCGCAGCTCAACTCCAAAAGCAGATTTGAATTCAGGAAAGGTGCGAGCTTAATTCTACATAAACAGTTTTCAAATCGGGGAGGAAAAAAAAAATTTCAAATTTTTACAGGGGTTGCATTGGAATTCCTGACCACCTCGAAGAGCGATAGAAAAATTCCATTTTCTCGAAAACTATAAGTCGCAGCTCAAATCCAAAAGCAGATTTGAATTCAGGAAAGGTGCGAGCTTAATTCTACATAAACAGTTTTCAAATTGGGGAGGAAAAAAAAAATTTCAAATTTTTACACGGGTTGCATTGGAATTCCTGACCACCTCGAAGAGCGATAGAAAAATTCCATTTTCTCGAAAACTATAAGTCGCAGCTCAACTCCAAAAGCAGATTTGAATTCAGGAAAGGTGCGAGCTTAATTCTGCATAAACAGTTTTCAAATCGGGGAGGAAAAAAAAAATTTCAAATTTTTACACGGGTTGCATTGGAATTCCTGACCACCTCGAAGAGCGATAGAAAAATTCCATTTTCTCGAAAACTATAAGGCGCAGCTCAACTCCAAAAGCAGATTTGAATTCAGGAAAGGTGCGAGCTTAATTCTACATAAACAGTTTTCAAATCGGGGAGGAAAAAAAAAATTTCAAATTTTTACAGGGGTTGCATTGGAATTCCTGACCACCTCGAAGAGCGATAGAAAAATTCCATTTTCTCGAAAACTATAAGGCGCAGCTCAACTCCAAAAGCAGATTTGAATTCAGGAAAGGTGCGAGCTTAATTCTACATAAACAGTTTTCAAATCGGGGAGGAAAAAAAAAATTTCAAATTTTTACAGGGGTTGCATTTTAATTCCTGACCACCTCGAAGAGCGATAGAAATATTCCATTTTCTCGAAAACTATAAGTCGCAGCTCAACTTCAAAAGCAGATTTGAATTCAGGAAAGGTGCGAGCTTAATTCTACATAAACAGTTTTCAAATCGGGGAGGAAAAAAAAAATTTCAAATTTTTACAGGGGTTGCATTGGAATTCCTGACCACCTCGAAGAGCGATAGAAAAATTCCATTTTCTCGAAAACTATAAGGCGCATCTCAACTCCAAAAGCAGATTTGAATTCAGGAAAGGTGCGAGCTTAATTCTACATAAACAGTTTTCAAATCGGGGAGGAAAAAAAAAATTTCAAATTTTTACAGGGGTTGCATTGGAATTCCTGACCACCTCGAAGAGCGATAGAAAAATTCCATTTTCTCGAAAACTATAAGGCGCAGCTCAACTCCAAAAGCAGATTTGAATTCAGGAAAGGTGCGAGCTTAATTCTACATAAACAGTTTCCAAATCGGGGAGGAAAAAAAAATTTCAAATTTTTACACGGGTTGCATTGGAATTCCTGACCACCTCGAAGAGCGATAGAAAAATTCCATTTTCTCGAAAACTATAAGTCGCAGCTCAACTCCAAAAGCAGATTTGAATTCAGGAAAGGTGCGAGCTTAATTCTGCATAAACAGTTTTCAAATCGGGGAGGAAAAAAAAAATTTCAAATTTTTACACGGGTTGCATTGGAATTCCTGACCACCTCGAAGAGCGATAGAAAAATTCCATTTTCTCGAAAACTATAAGGCGCAGCTCAACTCCAAAAGCAGATTTGAATTCAGGAAAGGTGCGAGCTTAATTCTACATAAACAGTTTTCGAATTGGGGAAAAAAAAAAAATTTCAAATTTTTACAGGGGTTGCATTGGAATTCCTGACCACCTCGAAGAGCGATAGAAAAATTCCATTTTCTCGAAAACTATAAGTCGCAGCTCAACTCCAAAAGCAGATTTGAATTCAGGAAAGGTGCGAGCTTAATTCTACATAAACAGTTTTAAAATCGGGGAGGAAAAAAAAAATTTCAAATTTTTACACGGGTTGCATTGGAATTCCTGACCACCTCGAAGAGCGATAGAAAAATTCCATTTTCTCGAAAACTATAAGGCGCAGCTCAACTCCAAAAGCAGATTTGAATTCAGGAAAGGTGCGAGCTTAATTCTACATAAACAGTTTTCAAATCGGGGAGGAAAAAAAAATTTCAAATTTTTACACGGGTTGCATTGGAATTCCTGACCACCTCGAAGAGCGATAGAAAAATTCCATTTTCTCGAAAACTATAAGTCGCAGCTCAACTCCAAAAGCAGATTTGAATTCAGGAAAGGTGCGAGCTTAATTCTACATAAACAGTTTTCAAATCGGGGAGGAAAAAAAAAATTTCAAATTTTTACAGGGGTTGCATTTTAATTCCTGACCACCTCGAAGAGCGATAGAAATATTCCATTTTCTCGAAAACTATAAGTCGCAGCTCAACTCCAAAAGCAGATTTGAATTCAGGAAAGGTGCGAGCTTAATTCTACATAAACAGTTTTCAAATCGGGGAGGAAAAAAAAAATTTCAAATTTTTACAGGGGTTGCATTTTAATTCCTGACCACCTCGAAGAGCGATAGAAATATTCCATTTTCTCGAAAACTATAAGTCGCAGCTCAACTCCAAAAGCAGATTTGAATTCAGGAAAGGTGCGAGCTTAATTCTACATAAACAGTTTTCAAATCGGGGAGGAAAAAAAAAATTTCAAATTTTTACAGGGGTTGCATTGGAATTCCTGACCACCTCGAAGAGCGATAGAAAAATTCCATTTTCTCGAAAACTATAAGGCGCAGCTCAACTCCAAAAGCAGATTTGAATTCATGAAAGGTGCGAGCTTAATTCTACATAAACAGTTTTCAAATCGGGGAGGAAAAAAAAAATTTCAAATTTTTACAGGGGTTGCATTGGAATTCCTGACCACCTCGAAGAGCGATAGAAAAATTCCATTTTCTCGAAAACTATAAGGCGCAGCTCAACTCCAAAAGCAGATTTGAATTCAGGAAAGGTGCGAGCTTAATTCTACATAAACAGTTTTCAAATCGGGGAGGAAAAAAAAAATTTCAAATTTTTACAGGGGTTGCATTGGAATTCCTGACCACCTCGAAGAGCGATAGAAAAATTCCATTTTCTCGAAAACTATAAGGCGCAGCTCAACTCCAAAAGCAGATTTGAATTCAGGAAAGGTGCGAGCTTAATTCTACATAAACAGTTTCCAAATCGGGGAGGAAAAAAAAAATTTCAAATTTTTACAGGGGTTGCATTGGAATTCCTGACCACCTCGAAGAGCGATAGAAAAATTCCATTTTCTCGAAAACTATAAGTCGCAGCTCAACTCCAAAAGCAGATTTGAATTCAGGAAAGGTGCGAGCTTAATTCTACATAAACAGTTTTAAAATCGGGGAGGAAAAAAAAAATTTCAAATTTTTACAGGGGTTGCATTGGAATTCCTGACCACCTCGAAGAGCGATAGAAAAATTCCATTTTCTCGAAAACTATAAGTCGCAGCTCAACTCCAAAAGCAGATTTGAATTCAGGAAAGGTGCGAGCTTAATTCTGCATAAACAGTTTTCAAATCGGGGAGGAAAAAAAAATTTCAAATTTTTACACGGGTTGCATTGGAATTCCTGACCACCTCGAAGAGCGATAGAAAAATTCCATTTTCTCGAAAACTATAAGTCGCAGCTCAACTCCAAAAGCAGATTTGAATTCAGGAAAGGTGCGAGCTTAATTCTACATAAACAGTTTTCAAATCGGGGAGGAAAAAAAAAATTTCAAATTTTTACAGGGGTTGCATTTTAATTCCTGACCACCTCGAAGAGCGATAGAAATATTCCATTTTCTCGAAAACTATAAGTCGCAGCTCAACTCCAAAAGCAGATTTGAATTCAGGAAAGGTGCGAGCTTAATTCTACATAAACAGTTTTCAAATCGGGGAGGAAAAAAAAAATTTCAAATTTTTACAGGGGTTGCATTTTAATTCCTGACCACCTCGAAGAGCGATAGAAATATTCCATTTTCTCGAAAACTATAAGTCGCAGCTCAACTCCAAAAGCAGATTTGAATTCAGGAAAGGTGCGAGCTTAATTCTACATAAACAGTTTTCAAATCGGGGAGGAAAAAAAAAATTTCAAATTTTTACAGGGGTTGCATTGGAATTCCTGACCACCTCGAAGAGCGATAGAAAAATTCCATTTTCTCGAAAACTATAAGGCGCAGCTCAACTCCAAAAGCAGATTTGAATTCATGAAAGGTGCGAGCTTAATTCTACATAAACAGTTTTCAAATCGGGGAGGAAAAAAAAAATTTCAAATTTTTACAGGGGTTGCATTGGAATTCCTGACCACCTCGAAGAGCGATAGAAAAATTCCATTTTCTCGAAAACTATAAGTCGCAGCTCAACTCCAAAAGCAGATTTGAATTCAGGAAAGGTGCGAGCTTAATTCTACATAAACAGTTTTCAAATCGGGGAGGAAAAAAAAAATTTCAAATTTTTACAGGGGTTGCATTGGAATTCCTGACCACCTCGAAGAGCGATAGAAAAATTCCATTTTCTCGAAAACTATAAGGCGCAGCTCAACTCCAAAAGCAGATTTGAATTCAGGAAAGGTGCGAGCTTAATTCTACATAAACAGTTTTCAAATCGGGGAGGAAAAAAAAAATTTCAAATTTTTACAGGGGTTGCATTGGAATTCCTGACCACCTCGAAGAGCGATAGAAAAATTCCATTTTCTCGAAAACTATAAGTCGCAGCTCAACTCCAAAAGCAGATTTGAATTCAGGAAAGGTGCGAGCTTAATTCTACATAAACAGTTTTCAAATTGGGGAGGAAAAAAAAAATTTCAAATTTTTACACGGGTTGCATTGGAATTCCTGACCACCTCGAAGAGCGATAGAAAAATTCCATTTTCTCGAAAACTATAAGGCGCAGCTCAACTCCAAAAGCAGATTTGAATTCAGGAAAGGTGCGAGCTTAATTCTACATAAACAGTTTTTAAATCGGGGAGGAAAAAAAAAATTTCAAATTTTTACAGGGGTTGCATTTTAATTCCTGACCACCTCGAAGAGCGATAGAAAAATTCCATTTTCTCGAAAACTATAAGTCGCAGCTCAACTCCAAAAGCAGATTTGAATTCAGGAAAGGTGCGAGCTTAATTCTACATAAACAGTTTTCAAATCGGGGAGGAAAAAAAAAATTTCAAATTTTTACAGGGGTTGCATTTTAATTCCTGACCACCTCGAAGAGCGATAGAAAAATTCCATTTTCTCGAAAACTATAAGTCGCAGCTCAACTCCAAAAGCAGATTTGAATTCAGGAAAGGTGCGAGCTTAATTCTACATAAACAGTTTTCAAATCGGGGAGGAAAAAAAAAATTTCAAATTTTTACACGGGTTGCATTGGAATTCCTGACCACCTCGAAGAGCGATAGAAAAATTCCATTTTCTCGAAAACTATAAGGCGCAGCTCAACTCCAAAAGCAGATTTGAATTCAGGAAAGGTGCGAGCTTAATTCTGCATAAACAGTTTTCAAATCGGGGAGGAAAAAAAAAATTTCAAATTTTTACAGGGGTTGCATTTTAATTCCTGACCACCTCGAAGAGCGATAGAAATATTCCATTTTCTCGAAAACTATAAGTCGCAGCTCAACTCCAAAAGCAGATTTGAATTCAGGAAAGGTGCGAGCTTAATTCTGCATAAACAGTTTTCACATCGGGGAGGAAAAAAAAATTTCAAATTTTTACACGGGTTGCATTGGAATTCCTGACCACCTCGAAGAGCGATAGAAAAATTCCATTTTCTCGAAAACTATAAGTCGCAGCTCAACTCCAAAAGCAGATTTGAATTCAGGAAAGGTGCGAGCTTAATTCTACATAAACAGTTTTCTACCACCTCGAAGAGCGATAGAAAAATTCCATTTTCTCGAAAACTATAAGGCGCAGCTCAACTCCAAAAGTAGATTTGAATTCAGGAAAGGTGCGAGCTTAATTCTACATAAACAGTTTTCAAATCGGGGAGGAAAAAAAAAATTTCAAATTTTTACAGGGGTTGCATTGGAATTCCTGACCACCTCGAAGAGCGATAGAAAAATTCCATTTTCTCGAAAACTATAAGTCGCAGCTCAACTCCAAAAGCAGATTTGAATTCAGGAAAGGTGCGAGCTTAATTCTGCATAAACAGTTTTCAAATCGGGGAGGAAAAAAAAATTTCAAATTTTTACACGGGTTGCATTGGAATTCCTGACCACCTCGAAGAGCGATAGAAAAATTCCATTTTCTCGAAAACTATAAGTCGCAGCTCAACTCCAAAAGCAGATTTGAATTCAGGAAAGGTGCGAGCTTAATTCTACATAAACAGTTTTTAAATCGGGGAGGAAAAAAAAAATTTCAAATTTTTACAGGGGTTGCATTTTAATTCCTGACCACCTCGAAGAGCGATAGAAAAATTCCATTTTCTCGAAAACTATAAGTCGCAGCTCAACTCCAAAAGCAGATTTGAATTCAGGAAAGGTGCGAGCTTAATTCTACATAAACAGTTTTCAAATCGGGGAGGAAAAAAAAAATTTCAAATTTTTACAGGGGTTGCATTTTAATTCCTGACCACCTCGAAGAGCGATAGAAAAATTCCATTTTCTCGAAAACTATAAGTCGCAGCTCAACTCCAAAAGCAGATTTGAATTCAGGAAAGGTGCGAGCTTAATTCTACATAAACAGTTTTCAAATCGGGGAGGAAAAAAAAAATTTCAAATTTTTACAGGGGTTGCATTGGAATTCCTGACCACCTGGAAGAGCGATAGAAAAATTCCATTTTCTCGAAAACTATAAGTCGCAGCTCAACTCCAAAAGCAGATTTGAATTCAGGAAAGGTGCGAGCATAATTCTACATAAACAGTTTTCAAATCGGGGAGGAAAAAAAAATTTCAAATTTTTACACGGGTTGCATTGGAATTCCTGACCACCTCGAAGAGCGATAGAAAAATTCCATTTTCTCGAAAACTATAAGGCGCAGCTCAACTCCAAAAGCAGATTTGAATTCAGGAAAGGTGCGAGCTTAATTCTGCATAAACAGTTTTCAAATCGGGGAGGAAAAAAAAAATTTCAAATTTTTACAGGGGTTGCATTTTAATTCCTGACCACCTCGAAGAGCGATAGAAATATTCCATTTTCTCGAAAACTATAAGTCGCAGCTCAACTCCAAAAGCAGATTTGAATTCAGGAAAGGTGCGAGCTTAATTCTGCATAAACAGTTTTCACATCGGGGAGGAAAAAAAAATTTCAAATTTTTACACGGGTTGCATTGGAATTCCTGACCACCTCGAAGAGCGATAGAAAAATTCCATTTTCTCGAAAACTATAAGTCGCAGCTCAACTCCAAAAGCAGATTTGAATTCAGGAAAGGTGCGAGCTTAATTCTACATAAACAGTTTTCTACCACCTCGAAGAGCGATAGAAAAATTCCATTTTCTCGAAAACTATAAGGCGCAGCTCAACTCCAAAAGCAGATTTGAATTCAGGAAAGGTGCGAGCTTAATTCTACATAAACAGTTTTCAAATCGGGGAGGAAAAAACAAATTTCAAATTTTTACAGGGGTTGCATTGGAATTCCTGACCACCTCGAAGAGCGATAGAAAAATTCCATTTTCTCGAAAACTATAAGTCGCAGCTCAACTCCAAAAGCAGATTTGAATTCAGGAAAGGTGCGAGCTTAATTCTACATAAACAGTTTTCAAATCGGGGAGGAAAAAAAAAATTTCAAATTTTTACAGGGGTTGCATTGGAATTCCTGACCACCTCGAAGAGCGATAGAAAAATTCCATTTTCTCGAAAACTATAAGTCGCAGCTCAACTCCAAAAGCAGATTTGAATTCAGGAAAGGTGCGAGCTTAATTCTGCATAAACAGTTTTCAAATCGGGGAGAAAAAAAAAAATTTCAAATTTTTACACGGGTTGCATTGGAATTCCTGACCACCTCGAAGAGCGATAGAAAAATTCCATTTTCTCGAAAACTATAAGTCGCAGCTCAACTCCAAAAGCAGATTTGAATTCAGGAAAGGTGCGAGCTTAATTCTACATAAACAGTTTTCAAATCGGGGAGGAAAAAAAAAATTTCAAATTTTTACAGGGGTTGCATTGGAATTCCTGACCACCTCGAAGAGCGATAGAAAAATTCCATTTTCTCGAAAACTATAAGGCGCAGCTCAACTCCAAAAGCAGATTTAAATTCAGGAAAGGTGCGAGCTTAATTCTACATAAACAGTTTTCAAATCGGGGAGGAAAAAAAAAATTTCAAATTTTTACAGGGGTTGCATTGGAATTCCTGACCACCTCGAAGAGCGATAGAAAAATTCCATTTTCTCGAAAACTATAAGTCGCAGCTCAACTCCAAAAGCAGATTTGAATTCAGGAAAGGTGCGAGCTTAATTCTGCATAAACAGTTTTCAAATCGGGGAGGAAAAAAAAAATTTCAAATTTTTACACGGGTTGCATTGGAATTCCTGACCACCTCGAAGAGCGATAGAAAAATTCCATTTTCTCGAAAACTATAAGTCGCAGCTCAACTCCAAAAGCAGATTTGAATTCAGGAAAGGTGCGAGCTTAATTCTGCATAAACAGTTTTCAAATCGGGGAGGAAAAAAAAAATTTCAAATTTTTACACGGGTTGCATTGGAATTCCTGACCACCTCGAAGAGCGATAGAAAAATTCCATTTTCTCGAAAACTATAAGTCGCAGCTCAACTCCAAAAGCAGATTTGAATTCAGGAAAGGTGCGAGCTTAATTCTGCATAAACAGTTTTCAAATCGGGGAGGAAAAAAAAAATTTCAAATTTTTACACGGGTTGCATTGGAATTCCTGACCACCTCGAAGAGCGATAGAAAAATTCCATTTTCTCGAAAACTATAAGGCGCAGCTCAACTCCAAAAGCAGATTTGAATTCAGGAAAGGTGCGAGCTTAATTCTGCATAAACAGTTTTCAAATCGGGGAGGAAAAATAAAATTTCAAATTTTTACACGGGTTGCATTGGAATTCCTGACCACCTCGAAGAGCGATAGAAATATTCCATTTTCTCGAAAACTATAAGTCGCAGCTCAACTCCAAAAGCAGATTTGAATTCAGGAAAGGTGCGAGCTTAATTCTACATAAACAGTTTTCAAATCGGGGAGGAAAAAAAAAATTTCAAATTTTTACAGGGGTTGCATTGGAATTCCTGACCACCTCGAAGAGCGATAGAAAAATTCCATTTTCTCGAAAACTATAAGGCGCAGCTCAACTCCAAAAGCAGATTTGAATTCAGGAAAGGTGCGAGCTTAATTCTACATAAACAGTTTTCAAATCGGGGAGGAAAAAAAAAATTTCAAATTTTTACAGGGGTTGCATTGGAATTCCTGACCACCTCGAAGAGCGATAGAAAAATTCCATTTTCTCGAAAACTATAAGGCGCAGCTCAACTCCAAAAGCAGATTTGAATTCAGGAAAGGTGCGAGCTTAATTCTACATAAACAGTTTTCAAATCGGGGAGGAAAAAAAAAATTTCAAATTTTTACAGGGGTTGCATTGGAATTCCTGACCACCTCGAAGAGCGATAGAAAAATTCCATTTTCTCGAAAACTATAAGTCGCAGCTCAACTCCAAAAGCAGATTTGAATTCAGGAAAGGTGCGAGCTTAATTCTGCATAAACAGTTTTCAAATCGGGGAGGAAAAAAAAAATTTCAAATTTTTACACGGGTTGCATTGGAATTCCTGACCACCTCGAAGAGCGATAGAAAAATTCCATTTTCTCGAAAACTATAAGGCGCAGCTCAACTCCAAAAGCAGATTTGAATTCAGGAAAGGTGCGAGCTTAATTCTACATAAACAGTTTTCAAATCGGGGAGGAAAAAAAAAATTTCAAATTTTTACAGGGGTTGCATTGGAATTCCTGACCACCTCGAAGAGCGATAGAAAAATTCCATTTTCTCGAAAACTATAAGTCGCAGCTCAACTCCAAAAGCAGATTTGAATTCAGGAAAGGTGCGAGCTTAATTCTGCATAAACAGTTTTCAAATCGGGGAGGAAAAAAAAAATTTCAAATTTTTACACGGGTTGCATTGGAATTCCTGACCACCTCGAAGAGCGATAGAAAAATTCCATTTTCTCGAAAACTATAAGTCGCAGCTCAACTCCAAAAGCAGATTTGAATTCAGGAAAGGTGCGAGCTTAATTCTGCATAAACAGTTTTCAAATCGGGGAGGAAAAAAAAAATTTCAAATTTTTACACGGGTTGCATTGGAATTCCTGACCACCTCGAAGAGCGATAGAAAAATTCCATTTTCTCGAAAACTATAAGGCGCAGCTCAACTCCAAAAGCAGATTTGAATTCAGGAAAGGTGCGAGCTTAATTCTACATAAACAGTTTTCAAATCGGGGAGGAAAAAAAAAATTTCAAATTTTTACAGGGGTTGCATTGGAATTCCTGACCACCTCGAAGAGCGATAGAAAAATTCCATTTTCTCGAAAACTATAAGTCGCAGCTCAACTCCAAAAGCAGATTTGAATTCAGGAAAGGTGCGAGCTTAATTCTGCATAAACAGTTTTCAAATCGGGGAGGAAAAATAAAATTTCAAATTTTTACACGGGTTGCATTGGAATTCCTGACCACCTCGAAGAGCGATAGAAAAATTCCATTTTCTCGAAAACTATAAGTCGCAGCTCAACTCCAAAAGCAGATTTGAATTCAGGAAAGGTGCGAGCTTAATTCTACATAAACAGTTTTCAAATCGGGGAGGAAAAAAAAAATTTCAAATTTTTACAGGGGTTGCATTTTAATTCCTGACCACCTCGAAGAGCGATAGAAATATTCCATTTTCTCGAAAACTATAAGTCGCAGCTCAACTCCAAAAGCAGATTTGAATTCAGGAAAGGTGCGAGCTTAATTCTACATAAACAGTTTTCAAATCGGGGAGGAAAAAAAAAATTTCAAATTTTTACAGGGGTTGCATTGGAATTCCTGACCACCTCGAAGAGCGATAGAAAAATTCCATTTTCTCGAAAACTATAAGGCGCAGCTCAACTCCAAAAGCAGATTTGAATTCAGGAAAGGTGCGAGCTTAATTCTACATAAACAGTTTTCAAATCGGGGAGGAAAAAAAAAATTTCAAATTTTTACAGGGGTTGCATTGGAATTCCTGACCACCTCGAAGAGCGATAGAAAAATTCCATTTTCTCGAAAACTATAAGGCGCAGCTCAACTCCAAAAGCAGATTTGAATTCAGGAAAGGTGCGAGCTTAATTCTACATAAACAGTTTTCAAATCGGGGAGGAAAAAAAAAATTTCAAATTTTTACAGGGGTTGCATTGGAATTCCTGACCACCTCGAAGAGCGATAGAAAAATTCCATTTTCTCGAAAACTATAAGGCGCAGCTCAACTCCAAAAGCAGATTTGAATTCAGGAAAGGTGCGAGCTTAATTCTACATAAACAGTTTTCAAATCGGGGAGGAAAAAAAAAATTTAAAATTTTTACAGGGGTTGCATTGGAATTCCTGACCACCTCGAAGAGCGATAGAAAAATTCCATTTTCTCGAAAACTATAAGTCGCAGCTCAACTCCAAAAGCAGATTTGAATTCAGGAAAGGTGCGAGCTTAATTCTGCATAAACAGTTTTCAAATCGGGGAGGAAAAAAAAAATTTCAAATTTTTACACGGGTTGCATTGGAATTCCTGACCACCTCGAAGAGCGATAGAAAAATTCCATTTTCTCGAAAACTATAAGGCGCAGCTCAACTCCAAAAGCAGATTTGAATTCAGGAAAGGTGCGAGCTTAATTCTACATAAACAGTTTTCAAATCGGGGAGGAAAAAAAAAATTTCAAATTTTTACAGGGGTTGCATTGGAATTCCTGACCACCTCGAAGAGCGATAGAAAAATTCCATTTTCTCGAAAACTATAAGTCGCAGCTCAACTCCAAAAGCAGATTTGAATTCAGGAAAGGTGCGAGCTTAATTCTGCATAAACAGTTTTCAAATCGGGGAGGAAAAAAAAAATTTCAAATTTTTACACGGGTTGCATTGGAATTCCTGACCACCTCGAAGAGCGATAGAAAAATTCCATTTTCTCGAAAACTATAAGTCGCAGCTCAACTCCAAAAGCAGATTTGAATTCAGGAAAGGTGCGAGCTTAATTCTGCATAAACAGTTTTCAAATCGGGGAGGAAAAAAAAATTTCAAATTTTTACACGGGTTGCATTGGAATTCCTGACCACCTCGAAGAGCGATAGAAAAATTCCATTTTCTCGAAAACTATAAGGCGCAGCTCAACTCCAAAAGCAGATTTGAATTCAGGAAAGGTGCGAGCTTAATTCTACATAAACAGTTTTCAAATCGGGGAGGAAAAAAAAAATTTCAAATTTTTACAGGGGTTGCATTGGAATTCCTGACCACCTCGAAGAGCGATAGAAAAATTCCATTTTCTCGAAAACTATAAGTCGCAGCTCAACTCCAAAAGCAGATTTGAATTCAGGAAAGGTGCGAGCTTAATTCTGCATAAACAGTTTTCAAATCGGGGAGGAAAAATAAAATTTCAAATTTTTACACGGGTTGCATTGGAATTCCTGACCACCTCGAAGAGCGATAGAAAAATTCCATTTTCTCGAAAACTATAAGTCGCAGCTCAACTCCAAAAGCAGATTTGAATTCAGGAAAGGTGCGAGCTTAATTCTACATAAACAGTTTTCAAATCGGGGAGGAAAAAAAAAATTTCAAATTTTTACAGGGGTTGCATTGGAATTCCTGACCACCTCGAAGAGCGATAGAAAAATTCCATTTTCTCGAAAACTATAAGGCGCAGCTCAACTCCAAAAGCAGATTTGAATTCAGGAAAGGTGCGAGCTTAATTCTACATAAACAGTTTTCAAATCGGGGAGGAAAAAAAAAATTTCAAATTTTTACAGGGGTTGCATTGGAATTCCTGACCACCTCGAAGAGCGATAGAAAAATTCCATTTTCTCGAAAACTATAAGTCGCAGCTCAACTCCAAAAGCAGATTTGAATTCAGGAAAGGTGCGAGCTTAATTCTGCATAAACAGTTTTCAAATCGGGGAGGAAAAATAAAATTTCAAATTTTTACACGGGTTGCATTGGAATTCCTGACCACCTCGAAGAGCGATAGAAAAATTCCATTTTCTCGAAAACTATAAGTCGCAGCTCAACTCCAAAAGCAGATTTGAATTCAGGAAAGGTGCGAGCTTAATTCTACATAAACAGTTTTCAAATCGGGGAGGAAAAAAAAAATTTCAAATTTTTACAGGGCTTGCATTGGAATTCCTGACCACCTCGAAGAGCGATAGAAAAATTCCATTTTCTCGAAAACTATAAGGCGCAGCTCAACTCCAAAAGCAGATTTGAATTCAGGAAAGGTGCGAGCTTAATTCTACATAAACAGTTTTCAAATCGGGGAGGAAAAAAAAAATTTCAAATTTTTACAGGGGTTGCATTGGAATTCCTGACCACCTCGAAGAGCGATAGAAAAATTCCATTTTCTCGAAAACTATAAGTCGCAGCTCAACTCCAAAAGCAGATTTGAATTCAGGAAAGGTGCGAGCTTAATTCTGCATAAACAGTTTTCAAATCGGGGAGGAAAAATAAAATTTCAAATTTTTACACGGGTTGCATTGGAATTCCTGACCACCTCGAAGAGCGATAGAAAAATTCCATTTTCTCGAAAACTATAAGTCGCAGCTCAACTCCAAAAGCAGATTTGAATTCAGGAAAGGTGCGAGCTTAATTCTACATAAACAGTTTTCAAATCGGGGAGGAAAAAAAAAATTTCAAATTTTTACAGGGGTTGCATTGGAATTCCTGACCACCTCGAAGAGCGATAGAAAAATTCCATTTTCTCGAAAACTATAAGGCGCAGCTCAACTCCAAAAGCAGATTTGAATTCAGGAAAGGTGCGAGCTTAATTCTACATAAACAGTTTTCAAATCGGGGAGGAAAAAAAAAATTTCAAATTTTTACAGGGCTTGCATTGGAATTCCTGACCACCTCGAAGAGCGATAGAAAAATTCCATTTTCTCGAAAACTATAAGGCGCAGCTCAACTCCAAAAGCAGATTTGAATTCAGGAAAGGTGCGAGCTTAATTCTACATAAACAGTTTTCAAATCGGGGAGGAAAAAAAAAATTTCAAATTTTTACAGGGGTTGCATTGGAATTCCTGACCACCTCGAAGAGCGATAGAAAAATTCCATTTTCTCGAAAACTATAAGTCGCAGCTCAACTCCAAAAGCAGATTTGAATTCAGGAAAGGTGCGAGCTTAATTCTGCATAAACAGTTTTCAAATCGGGGAGGAAAAATAAAATTTCAAATTTTTACACGGGTTGCATTGGAATTCCTGACCACCTCGAAGAGCGATAGAAAAATTCCATTTTCTCGAAAACTATAAGTCGCAGCTCAACTCCAAAAGCAGATTTGAATTCAGGAAAGGTGCGAGCTTAATTCTACATAAACAGTTTTCAAATCGGGGAGGAAAAAAAAAATTTCAAATTTTTACAGGGGTTGCATTGGAATTCCTGACCACCTCGAAGAGCGATAGAAAAATTCCATTTTCTCGAAAACTATAAGGCGCAGCTCAACTCCAAAAGCAGATTTGAATTCAGGAAAGGTGCGAGCTTAATTCTACATAAACAGTTTTCAAATCGGGGAGGAAAAAAAAAATTTCAAATTTTTACAGGGGTTGCATTGGAATTCCTGACCACCTCGAAGAGCGATAGAAAAATTCCATTTTCTCGAAAACTATAAGTCGCAGCTCAACTCCAAAAGCAGATTTGAATTCAGGAAAGGTGCGAGCTTAATTCTGCATAAACAGTTTTCAAATCGGGGAGGAAAAATAAAATTTCAAATTTTTACACGGGTTGCATTGGAATTCCTGACCACCTCGAAGAGCGATAGAAAAATTCCATTTTCTCGAAAACTATAAGTCGCAGCTCAACTCCAAAAGCAGATTTGAATTCAGGAAAGGTGCGAGCTTAATTCTGCATAAACAGTTTTCAAATCGGGGAGGAAAAATAAAATTTCAAATTTTTACACGGGTTGCATTGGAATTCCTGACCACCTCGAAGAGCGATAGAAAAATTCCATTTTCTCGAAAACTATAAGTCGCAGCTCAACTCCAAAAGCAGATTTGAATTCAGGAAAGGTGCGAGCTTAATTCTACATAAACAGTTTTCAAATCGGGGAGGAAAAAAAAAATTTCAAATTTTTACAGGGGTTGCATTGGAATTCCTGACCACCTCGAAGAGCGATAGAAAAATTCCATTTTCTCGAAAACTATAAGGCGCAGCTCAACTCCAAAAGCAGATTTGAATTCAGGAAAGGTGCGAGCTTAATTCTACATAAACAGTTTTCAAATCGGGGAGGAAAAAAAAAATTTCAAATTTTTACAGGGGTTGCATTTTAATTCCTGACCACCTCGAAGAGCGATAGAAATATTCCATTTTCTCGAAAACTATAAGTCGCAGCTCAACTCCAAAAGCAGATTTGAATTCAGGAAAGGTGCGAGCTTAATTCTACATAAACAGTTTTCAAATCGGGGAGGAAAAAAAAAATTTCAAATTTTTACAGGGGTTGCATTGGAATTCCTGACCACCTCGAAGAGCGATAGAAAAATTCCATTTTCTCGAAAACTATAAGGCGCAGCTCAACTCCAAAAGCAGATTTGAATTCAGGAAAGGTGCGAGCTTAATTCTACATAAACAGTTTTCAAATCGGGGAGGAAAAAAAAAATTTCAAATTTTTACAGGGGTTGCATTGGAATTCCTGACCACCTCGAAGAGCGATAGAAAAATTCCATTTTCTCGAAAACTATAAGGCGCAGCTCAACTCCAAAAGCAGATTTGAATTCAGGAAAGGTGCGAGCTTAATTCTACATAAACAGTTTTCAAATCGGGGAGGAAAAAAAAAATTTCAAATTTTTACAGGGGTTGCATTGGAATTCCTGACCACCTCGAAGAGCGATAGAAAAATTCCATTTTCTCGAAAACTATAAGTCGCAGCTCAACTCCAAAAGCAGATTTGAATTCAGGAAAGGTGCGAGCTTAATTCTGCATAAACAGTTTTCAAATCGGGGAGGAAAAATAAAATTTCAAATTTTTACACGGGTTGCATTGGAATTCCTGACCACCTCGAAGAGCGATAGAAAAATTCCATTTTCTCGAAAACTATAAGTCGCAGCTCAACTCCAAAAGCAGATTTGAATTCAGGAAAGGTGCGAGCTTAATTCTACATAAACAGTTTTCAAATCGGGGAGGAAAAAAAAAATTTCAAATTTTTACAGGGGTTGCATTGGAATTCCTGACCACCTCGAAGAGCGATAGAAAAATTCCATTTTCTCGAAAACTATAAGGCGCAGCTCAACTCCAAAAGCAGATTTGAATTCAGGAAAGGTGCGAGCTTAATTCTACATAAACAGTTTTCAAATCGGGGAGGAAAAAAAAAATTTCAAATTTTTACAGGGGTTGCATTGGAATTCCTGACCACCTCGAAGAGCGATAGAAAAATTCCATTTTCTCGAAAACTATAAGTCGCAGCTCAACTCCAAAAGCAGATTTGAATTCAGGAAAGGTGCGAGCTTAATTCTGCATAAACAGTTTTCAAATCGGGGAGGAAAAATAAAATTTCAAATTTTTACACGGGTTGCATTGGAATTCCTGACCACCTCGAAGAGCGATAGAAAAATTCCATTTTCTCGAAAACTATAAGTCGCAGCTCAACTCCAAAAGCAGATTTGAATTCAGGAAAGGTGCGAGCTTAATTCTGCATAAACAGTTTTCAAATCGGGGAGGAAAAATAAAATTTCAAATTTTTACACGGGTTGCATTGGAATTCCTGACCACCTCGAAGAGCGATAGAAAAATTCCATTTTCTCGAAAACTATAAGTCGCAGCTCAACTCCAAAAGCAGATTTGAATTCAGGAAAGGTGCGAGCTTAATTCTACATAAACAGTTTTCAAATCGGGGAGGAAAAAAAAAATTTCAAATTTTTACAGGGGTTGCATTGGAATTCCTGACCACCTCGAAGAGCGATAGAAAAATTCCATTTTCTCGAAAACTATAAGGCGCAGCTCAACTCCAAAAGCAGATTTGAATTCAGGAAAGGTGCGAGCTTAATTCTACATAAACAGTTTTCAAATCGGGGAGGAAAAAAAAAATTTCAAATTTTTACAGGGGTTGCATTTTAATTCCTGACCACCTCGAAGAGCGATAGAAATATTCCATTTTCTCGAAAACTATAAGTCGCAGCTCAACTCCAAAAGCAGATTTGAATTCAGGAAAGGTGCGAGCTTAATTCTACATAAACAGTTTTCAAATCGGGGAGGAAAAAAAAAATTTCAAATTTTTACAGGGGTTGCATTGGAATTCCTGACCACCTCGAAGAGCGATAGAAAAATTCCATTTTCTCGAAAACTATAAGGCGCAGCTCAACTCCAAAAGCAGATTTGAATTCAGGAAAGGTGCGAGCTTAATTCTACATAAACAGTTTTCAAATCGGGGAGGAAAAAAAAAATTTCAAATTTTTACAGGGCTTGCATTGGAATTCCTGACCACCTCGAAGAGCGATAGAAAAATTCCATTTTCTCGAAAACTATAAGGCGCAGCTCAACTCCAAAAGCAGATTTGAATTCAGGAAAGGTGCGAGCTTAATTCTACATAAACAGTTTTCAAATCGGGGAGGAAAAAAAAAATTTCAAATTTTTACAGGGGTTGCATTGGAATTCCTGACCACCTCGAAGAGCGATAGAAAAATTCCATTTTCTCGAAAACTATAAGTCGCAGCTCAACTCCAAAAGCAGATTTGAATTCAGGAAAGGTGCGAGCTTAATTCTGCATAAACAGTTTTCAAATCGGGGAGGAAAAATAAAATTTCAAATTTTTACACGGGTTGCATTGGAATTCCTGACCACCTCGAAGAGCGATAGAAAAATTCCATTTTCTCGAAAACTATAAGTCGCAGCTCAACTCCAAAAGCAGATTTGAATTCAGGAAAGGTGCGAGCTTAATTCTACATAAACAGTTTTCAAATCGGGGAGGAAAAAAAAAATTTCAAATTTTTACAGGGGTTGCATTGGAATTCCTGACCACCTCGAAGAGCGATAGAAAAATTCCATTTTCTCGAAAACTATAAGGCGCAGCTCAACTCCAAAAGCAGATTTGAATTCAGGAAAGGTGCGAGCTTAATTCTACATAAACAGTTTTCAAATCGGGGAGGAAAAAAAAAATTTCAAATTTTTACAGGGGTTGCATTGGAATTCCTGACCACCTCGAAGAGCGATAGAAAAATTCCATTTTCTCGAAAACTATAAGTCGCAGCTCAACTCCAAAAGCAGATTTGAATTCAGGAAAGGTGCGAGCTTAATTCTGCATAAACAGTTTTCAAATCGGGGAGGAAAAAAAAAATTTCAAATTTTTACACGGGTTGCATTGGAATTCCTGACCACCTCGAAGAGCGATAGAAAAATTCCATTTTCTCGAAAACTATAAGTCGCAGCTCAACTCCAAAAGCAGATTTGAATTCAGGAAAGGTGCGAGCTTAATTCTACATAAACAGTTTTCAAATCGGGGAGGAAAAAAAAAATTTCAAATTTTTACAGGGGTTGCATTGGAATTCCTGACCACCTCGAAGAGCGATAGAAAAATTCCATTTTCTCGAAAACTATAAGGCGCAGCTCAACTCCAAAAGCAGATTTGAATTCAGGAAAGGTGCGAGCTTAATTCTGCATAAACAGTTTTCAAATCGGGGAGGAAAAAAAAATTTTCAAATTTTTACACGGGTTGCATTGGAATTCCTGACCACCTCGAAGAGCGATAGAAAAATTCCATTTTCTCGAAAACTATAAGTCGCAGCTCAACTCCAAAAGCAGATTTGAATTCAGGAAAGGTGCGAGCTTAATTCTACATAAACAGTTTTCAAATCGGGGAGGAAAAAAAAAATTTCAAATTTTTACAGGGGTTGCATTGGAATTCCTGACCACCTCGAAGAGCGATAGAAAAATTCCATTTTCTCGAAAACTATAAGGCGCAGCTCAACTCCAAAAGCAGATTTGAATTCAGGAAAGGTGCGAGCTTAATTCTACATAAACAGTTTTCAAATCGGGGAGGAAAAAAAAAATTTAAAATTTTTACAGGGGTTGCATTGGAATTCCTGACCACCTCGAAGAGCGATAGAAAAATTCCATTTTCTCGAAAACTATAAGTCGCAGCTCAACTCCAAAAGCAGATTTGAATTCAGGAAAGGTGCGAGCTTAATTCTGCATAAACAGTTTTCAAATCGGGGAGGAAAAATAAAATTTCAAATTTTTACACGGGTTGCATTGGAATTCCTGACCACCTCGAAGAGCGATAGAAAAATTCCATTTTCTCGAAAACTATAAGTCGCAGCTCAACTCCAAAAGCAGATTTGAATTCAGGAAAGGTGCGAGCTTAATTCTACATAAACAGTTTTCAAATCGGGGAGGAAAAAAAAAATTTCAAATTTTTACAGGGGTTGCATTGGAATTCCTGACCACCTCGAAGAGCGATAGAAAAATTCCATTTTCTCGAAAACTATAAGGCGCAGCTCAACTCCAAAAGCAGATTTGAATTCAGGAAAGGTGCGAGCTTAATTCTGCATAAACAGTTTTCAAATCGGGGAGGAAAAAAAAAATTTCAAATTTTTACACGGGTTGCATTGGAATTCCTGACCACCTCGAAGAGCGATAGAAAAATTCCATTTTCTCGAAAACTATAAGTCGCAGCTCAACTCCAAAAGCAGATTTGAATTCAGGAAAGGTGCGAGCTTAATTCTACATAAACAGTTTTCAAATCGGGGAGGAAAAAAAAAATTTCAAATTTTTACAGGGGTTGCATTGGAATTCCTGACCACCTCGAAGAGCGATAGAAAAATTCCATTTTCTCGAAAACTATAAGGCGCAGCTCAACTCCAAAAGCAGATTTGAATTCAGGAAAGGTGCGAGCTTAATTCTACATAAACAGTTTTCAAATCGGGGAGGAAAAAAAAAATTTAAAATTTTTACAGGGGTTGCATTGGAATTCCTGACCACCTCGAAGAGCGATAGAAAAATTCCATTTTCTCGAAAACTATAAGTCGCAGCTCAACTCCAAAAGCAGATTTGAATTCAGGAAAGGTGCGAGCTTAATTCTGCATAAACAGTTTTCAAATCGGGGAGGAAAAATAAAATTTCAAATTTTTACACGGGTTGCATTGGAATTCCTGACCACCTCGAAGAGCGATAGAAAAATTCCATTTTCTCGAAAACTATAAGTCGCAGCTCAACTCCAAAAGCAGATTTGAATTCAGGAAAGGTGCGAGCTTAATTCTACATAAACAGTTTTCAAATCGGGGAGGAAAAAAAAAATTTCAAATTTTTACAGGGGTTGCATTTTAATTCCTGACCACCTCGAAGAGCGATAGAAATATTCCATTTTCTCGAAAACTATAAGTCGCAGCTCAACTCCAAAAGCAGATTTGAATTCAGGAAAGGTGCGAGCTTAATTCTACATAAACAGTTTTCAAATCGGGGAGGAAAAAAAAAATTTCAAATTTTTACAGGGGTTGCATTGGAATTCCTGACCACCTCGAAGAGCGATAGAAAAATTCCATTTTCTCGAAAACTATAAGGCGCAGCTCAACTCCAAAAGCAGATTTGAATTCAGGAAAGGTGCGAGCTTAATTCTACATAAACAGTTTTCAAATCGGGGAGGAAAAAAAAAATTTCAAATTTTTACAGGGCTTGCATTGGAATTCCTGACCACCTCGAAGAGCGATAGAAAAATTCCATTTTCTCGAAAACTATAAGGCGCAGCTCAACTCCAAAAGCAGATTTGAATTCAGGAAAGGTGCGAGCTTAATTCTACATAAACAGTTTTCAAATCGGGGAGGAAAAAAAAAATTTCAAATTTTTACAGGGGTTGCATTGGAATTCCTGACCACCTCGAAGAGCGATAGAAAAATTCCATTTTCTCGAAAACTATAAGTCGCAGCTCAACTCCAAAAGCAGATTTGAATTCAGGAAAGGTGCGAGCTTAATTCTGCATAAACAGTTTTCAAATCGGGGAGGAAAAAAAAAATTTCAAATTTTTACACGGGTTGCATTGGAATTCCTGACCACCTCGACGAGCGATAGAAAAATTCCATTTTCTCGAAAACTATAAGTCGCAGCTCAACTCCAAAAGCAGATTTGAATTCAGGAAAGGTGCGAGCTTAATTCTGCATAAACAGTTTTCAAATCGGGGAGGAAAAAAAAAATTTCAAATTTTTACACGGGTTGCATTGGAATTCCTGACCACCTCGAAGAGCGATAGAAAAATTCCATTTTCTCGAAAACTATAAGTCGCAGCTCAACTCCAAAAGCAGATTTGAATTCAGGAAAGGTGCGAGCTTAATTCTACATAAACAGTTTTCAAATCGGGGAGGAAAAAAAAAATTTCAAATTTTTACAGGGGTTGCATTGGAATTCCTGACCACCTCGAAGAGCGATAGAAAAATTCCATTTTCTCGAAAACTATAAGTCGCAGCTCAACTCCAAAAGCAGATTTGAATTCAGGAAAGGTGCGAGCTTAATTCTACATAAACAGTTTTCAAATCGGGGAGGAAAAAAAAAATTTCAAATTTTTACAGGGGTTGCATTGGAATTCCTGACCACCTCGAAGAGCGATAGAAAAATTCCATTTTCTCGAAAACTATAAGTCGCAGCTCAACTCCAAAAGCAGATTTGAATTCAGGAAAGGTGCGAGCTTAATTCTACATAAACAGTTTTCAAATCGGGGAGGAAAAAAAAAATTTCAAATTTTTACACGGGTTGCATTGGAATTCCTGACCACCTCGAAGAGCGATAGAAAAATTCCATTTTCTCGAAAACTATAAGTCGCAGCTCAACTCCAAAAGCAGATTTGAATTCAGGAAAGGTGCGAGCTTAATTCTGCATAAACAGTTTTCAAATCGGGGAGGAAAAAAAAAATTTCAAATTTTTACACGGGTTGCATTGGAATTCCTGACCACCTCGAAGAGCGATAGAAAAATTCCATTTTCTCGAAAACTATAAGGCGCAGCTCAACTCCAAAAGCAGATTTGAATTCAGGAAAGGTGCGAGCTTAATTCTACATAAACAGTTTTCAAATCGGGGAGGAAAAAAAAAATTTCAAATTTTTACAGGGGTTGCATTGGAATTCCTGACCACCTCGAAGAGCGATAGAAAAATTCCATTTTCTCGAAAACTATAAGTCGCAGCTCAACTCCAAAAGCAGATTTGAATTCAGGAAAGGTGCGAGCTTAATTCTGCATAAACAGTTTTCAAATCGGGGAGGGAAAAAAAAATTTCAAATTTTTACGCGGGTTGCATTGGAATTCCTGACCACCTCGAAGAGCGATAGAAAAATTCCATTTTCTCGAAAACTATAAGGCGCAGCTCAACTCCAAAAGCAGATTTGAATTCAGGAAAGGTGCGAGCTTAATTCTGCATAAACAGTTTTCAAATCGGGGAGGAAAAAAAAATTTTAAATTTTTACACGGGTTGCATTGGAATTCCTGACCACCTCGAAGAGCGATAGAAAAATTCCATTTTCTCGAAAACTATAAGGCGCAGCTCAACTCCAAAAGCAGATTTGAATTCAGGAAAGGTGCGAGCTTAATTCTACATAAACAGTTTTAAAATCGGGGAGGAAAAAAAAATTTCAAATTTTTACAGGGGTTGCATTGGAATTCCTGACCACCTCGAAGAGCGATAGAAAAATTCCATTTTCTCGAAAACTATAAGTCGCAGCTCAACTCCAAAAGCAGATTTGAATTCAGGAAAGGTGCGAGCTTAATTCTACATAAACAGTTTTCAAATCGGGGAGGAAAAAAAAAATTTCAAATTTTTACACGGGTTGCATTGGAATTCCTGACCACCTCGAAGAGCGATAGAAAAATTCCATTTTCTCGAAAACTATAAGTCGCAGCTCAACTCCAAAAGCAGATTTGAATTCAGGAAAGGTGCGAGCTTAATTCTGCATAAACAGTTTTCAAATCGGGGAGGAAAAAAAAAATTTCAAATTTTTACAGGGGTTGCATTGGAATTCCTGACCACCTCGAAGAGCGATAGAAAAATTCCATTTTCTCGAAAACTATAAGTCGCAGCTCAACTCCAAAAGCAGATTTGAATTCAGGAAAGGTGCGAGCTTAATTCTGCATAAACAGTTTTCAAATCGGGGAGGAAAAAAAAAATTTCAAATTTTTACACGGGTTGCATTGGAATTCCTGACCACCTCGAAGAGCGATAGAAAAATTCCATTTTCTCGAAAACTATAAGTCGCAGCTCAACTCCAAAAGCAGATTTGAATTCAGGAAAGGTGCGAGCATAATTCTACATAAACAGTTTTCAAATCGGGGAGGAAAAAAAAAATTTCAAATTTTTACAGGGGTTGCATTTGAATTCCTGACCACCTCGAAGAGCGATAGAAATATTCCATTTTCTCGAAAACTATAAGTCGCAGCTCAACTCCAAAAGCAGATTTGAATTCAGGAAAGGTGCGAGCTTAATTCTACATAAACAGTTTTCAAATCGGGGAGGAAAAAAAAAATTTCAAATTTTTACACGGGTTGCATTGGAATTCCTGACCACCTCGAAGAGCGATAGAAAAATTCCATTTTCTCGAAAACTATAAGGCGCAGCTCAACTCCAAAAGCAGATTTGAATTCAGGAAAGTTGCGAGCTTAATTCTACATAAACAGTTTTCAAATCGAGGAGGAAAAAAAAAATTTCAAATTTTTACAGGGGTTGCATTGGAATTCCTGACCACCTCGAAGAGCGATAGAAAAATTCCATTTTCTCGAAAACTATAAGGCGCAGCTCAACTCCAAAAGCAGATTTGAATTCAGGAAAGGTGCGAGCTTAATTCTGCATAAACAGTTTTCAAATAGGGGAGGAAAAAAAAAATTTCAAATTTTTACACGGGTTGCATTGGAATTCCTGACCACCTCGAAGAGCGATAGAAAAATTCCATTTTCTCGAAAACTATAAGGCGCAGCTCAACTCCAAAAGCAGATTTGAATTCAGGAAAGGTGCGAGCTTAATTCTACATAAACAGTTTTCAAATCGGGGAGGAAAAAAAAAATTTCAAATTTTTACAGGGGTTGCATTGGAATTCCTGACCACCTCGAAGAGCGATAGAAAAATTCCATTTTCTCGAAAACTATAAGTCGCAGCTCAACTCCAAAAGCAGATTTGAATTCAGGAAAGGTGCGAGCTTAATTCTGCATAAACAGTTTTCAAATCGGGGAGGAAAAAAAAAATTTCAAATTTTTACACGGGTTGCATTGGAATTCCTGACCACCTCGAAGAGCGATAGAAAAATTCCATTTTCTCGAAAACTATAAGTCGCAGCTCAACTCCAAAAGCAGATTTGAATTCAGGAAAGGTGCGAGCTTAATTCTGCATAAACAGTTTTCAAATCGGGGAGGAAAAAAAAATTTCCAAATTTTTACACGGGTTGCATTGGAATTCCTGACCACCTCGAAGAGCGATAGAAAAATTCCATTTTCTCGAAAACTATAAGGCGCAGCTCAACTCCAAAGCAGATTTGAATTCAGGAAAGGTGCGAGCTTAATTCTACATAAACAGTTTTCAAATCGGGGAGGAAAAAAAAAATTTCAAATTTTTACAGGGGTTGCATTGGAATTCCTGACCACCTCGAAGAGCGATAGAAAAATTCCATTTTCTCGAAAACTATAAGTCGCAGCTCAACTCCAAAAGCAGATTTGAATTCAGGAAAGGTGCGAGCTTAATTCTGCATAAACAGTTTTCAAATCGGGGAGGAAAAAAAAAATTTCAAATTTTTACACGGGTTGCATTGGAATTCCTGACCACCTCGAAGAGCGATAGAAAAATTCCATTTTCTCGAAAACTATAAGTCGCAGCTCAACTCCAAAAGCAGATTTGAATTCAGGAAAGGTGCGAGCTTAATTCTACATAAACAGTTTTCAAATCGGGGAGGAAAAAAAAAATTTCAAATTTTTACACGGGTTGCATTGGAATTCCTGACCACCTCGAAGAGCGATAGAAAAATTCCATTTTCTCGAAAACTATAAGTCGCAGCTCAACTCCAAAAGCAGATTTGAATTCAGGAAAGGTGCGAGCTTAATTCTGCATAAACAGTTTTCAAATCGGGGAGGAAAAAAAAAATTTCAAATTTTTACACGGGTTGCATTGGAATTCCTGACCACCTCGAAGAGCGATAGAAAAATTCCATTTTCTCGAAAACTATAAGGCGCAGCTCAACTCCAAAAGCAGATTTGAATTCAGGAAAGGTGCGAGCTTAATTCTACATAAACAGTTTTCAAATCGGGGAGGAAAAAAAAAATTTCAAATTTTTACAGGGGTTGCATTGGAATTCCTGACCACCTCGAAGAGCGATAGAAAAATTCCATTTTCTCGAAAACTATAAGTCGCAGCTCAACTCCAAAAGCAGATTTGAATTCAGGAAAGGTGCGAGCTTAATTCTGCATAAACAGTTTTCAAATCGGGGAGGAAAAAAAAAATTTAAAATTTTTACACGGGTTGCATTGGAATTCCTGACCACCTCGAAGAGCGATAGAAAAATTCCATTTTCTCGAAAACTATAAGTCGCAGCTCAACTCCAAAAGCAGATTTGAATTCAGGAAAGGTGCGAGCTTAATTCTACATAAACAGTTTTCAAATCGGGGAGGAAAAAAAAAATTTCAAATTTTTACAGGGGTTGCATTTTAATTCCTGACCACCTCGAAGAGCGATAGAAATATTCCATTTTCTCGAAAACTATAAGTCGCAGCTCAACTCCAAAAGCAGATTTGAATTCAGGAAAGGTGCGAGCTTAATTCTACATAAACAGTTTTCAAATCGGGGAGGAAAAAAAAAATTTCAAATTTTTACAGGGGTTGCATTGGAATTCCTGACCACCTCGAAGAGCGATAGAAAAATTCCATTTTCTCGAAAACTATAAGTCGCAGCTCAACTCCAAAAGCAGATTTGAATTCAGGAAAGGTGCGAGCTTAATTCTACATAAACAGTTTTCAAATCGGGGAGGAAAAAACAAATTTCAAATTTTTACAGGGGTTGCATTGGAATTCCTGACCACCTCGAAGAGCGATAGAAAAATTCCATTTTCTCGAAAACTATAAGTCGCAGCTCAACTCCAAAAGCAGATTTGAATTCAGGAAAGGTGCGAGCTTAATTCTACATAAACAGTTTTCAAATCGGGGAGGAAAAAAAAAATTTCAAATTTTTACAGGGGTTGCATTGGAATTCCTGACCACCTCGAAGAGCGATAGAAAAATTCCATTTTCTCGAAAACTATAAGGCGCAGCTCAACTCCAAAAGCAGATTTGAATTCAGGAAAGGTGCGAGCTTAATTCTACATAAACAGTTTTCAAATCGGGGAGGAAAAAAAAAATTTCAAATTTTTACAGGGGTTGCATTTTAATTCCTGACCACCTCGAAGAGCGATAGAAATATTCCATTTTCTCGAAAACTATAAGTCGCAGCTCAACTCCAAAAGCAGATTTGAATTCAGGAAAGGTGCGAGCTTAATTCTACATAAACAGTTTTCAAATCGGGGAGGAAAAAAAAAATTTCAAATTTTTACAGGGGTTGCATTGGAATTCCTGACCACCTCGAAGAGCGATAGAAAAATTCCATTTTCTCGAAAACTATAAGGCGCAGCTCAACTCCAAAAGCAGATTTGAATTCAGGAAAGGTGCGAGCTTAATTCTACATAAACAGTTTTCAAATCGGGGAGGAAAAAACAAATTTCAAATTTTTACAGGGGTTGCATTGGAATTCCTGACCACCTCGAAGAGCGATAGAAAAATTCCATTTTCTCGAAAACTATAAGTCGCAGCTCAACTCCAAAAGCAGATTTGAATTCAGGAAAGGTGCGAGCTTAATTCTACATAAACAGTTTTCAAATCGGGGAGGAAAAAAAAAATTTCAAATTTTTACAGGGGTTGCATTGGAATTCCTGACCACCTCGAAGAGCGATAGAAAAATTCCATTTTCTCGAAAACTATAAGTCGCAGCTCAACTCCAAAAGCAGATTTGAATTCAGGAAAGGTGCGAGCTTAATTCTACATAAGTTTTCAAATCGGGGAGGAAAAAAAAATTTCAAATTTTTACAGGGGTTGCATTGGAATTCCTGACCACCTCGAAGAGCGATAGAAAAATTCCATTTTCTCGAAAACTATAAGGCGCAGCTCAACTCCAAAAGCAGATTTGAATTCAGGAAAGGTGCGAGCTTAATTCTACATAAACAGTTTTCAAATCGGGGAGGAAAAAAAAAATTTCAAATTTTTACAGGGGTTGCATTTTAATTCCTGACCACCTCGAAGAGCGATAGAAAAATTCCATTTTCTCGAAAACTATAAGGCGCAGCTCAACTCCAAAAGCAGATTTGAATTCAGGAAAGGTGCGAGCTTAATTCTACATAAACAGTTTTCAAATCGGGGAGGAAAAAAAAAATTTCAAATTTTTACAGGGGTTGCATTGGAATTCCTGACCACCTCGAAGAGCGATAGAAAAATTCCATTTTCTCGAAAACTATAAGTCGCAGCTCAACTCCAAAAGCAGATTTGAATTCAGGAAAGGTGCGAGCTTAATTCTACATAAACAGTTTTCAAATCGGGGAGGAAAAAAAAAATTTCAAATTTTTACAGGGGTTGCATTGGAATTCCTGACCACCTCGAAGAGCGATAGAAAAATTCCATTTTCTCGAAAACTATAAGGCGCAGCTCAACTCCAAAAGCAGATTTGAATTCAGGAAAGGTGCGAGCTTAATTCTACATAAACAGTTTTCAAATCGGGGAGGAAAAAAAAAATTTCAAATTTTTACAGGGGTTGCATTTTAATTCCTGACCACCTCGAAGAGCGATAGAAATATTCCATTTTCTCGAAAACTATAAGTCGCAGCTCAACTCCAAAAGCAGATTTGAATTCAGGAAAGGTGCGAGCTTAATTCTACATAAACAGTTTTCAAATCGGGGAGGAAAAAAAAAATTTCAAATTTTTACAGGGGTTGCATTGGAATTCCTGACCACCTCGAAGAGCGATAGAAAAATTCCATTTTCTCGAAAACTATAAGGCGCAGCTCAACTCCAAAAGCAGATTTGAATTCAGGAAAGGTGCGAGCTTAATTCTACATAAACAGTTTTCAAATCGGGGAGGAAAAAACAAATTTCAAATTTTTACAGGGGTTGCATTGGAATTCCTGACCACCTCGAAGAGCGATAGAAAAATTCCATTTTCTCGAAAACTATAAGTCGCAGCTCAACTCCAAAAGCAGATTTGAATTCAGGAAAGGTGCGAGCTTAATTCTACATAAACAGTTTTCAAATCGGGGAGGAAAAAAAAAATTTCAAATTTTTACAGGGGTTGCATTGGAATTCCTGACCACCTCGAAGAGCGATAGAAAAATTCCATTTTCTCGAAAACTATAAGTCGCAGCTCAACTCCAAAAGCAGATTTGAATTCAGGAAAGGTGCGAGCTTAATTCTACATAAGTTTTCAAATCGGGGAGGAAAAAAAAAATTTCAAATTTTTACAGGGGTTGCATTGGAATTCCTGACCACCTCGAAGAGCGATAGAAAAATTCCATTTTCTCGAAAACTATAAGGCGCAGCTCAACTCCAAAAGCAGATTTGAATTCAGGAAAGGTGCGAGCTTAATTCTACATAAACAGTTTTCAAATCGGGGAGGAAAAAAAAAATTTCAAATTTTTACAGGGGTTGCATTGGAATTCCTGACCACCTCGAAGAGCGATAGAAAAATTCTATTTTCTCGAAAACTGTAAGTCGCAGCTCAACTCCAAAAGCAGATTTGAATTCAGGAAAGGTGCGAGCTTAATTCTGCATAAACAGTTTTCAAATCGGGGAGGAAAAAAAAATTTCAAATTTTTACACGGGTTGCATTGGAATTCCTGACCACCTCGAAGAGCGATAGAAAAATTCCATTTTCTCGAAAACTATAAGTCGCAGCTCAACTCCAAAAGCAGATTTGAATTCAGGAAAGGTGCGAGCTTAATTCTACATAAACAGTTTTCAAATCGGGGAGGAAAAAAAAATTTCAAATTTTTACACGGGTTGCATTGGAATTCCTGACCACCTCGAAGAGCGATAGAAAAATTCCATTTTCTCGAAAACTATAAGTCGCAGCTCAACTCCAAAAGCAGATTTGAATTCAGGAAAGGTGCGAGCTTAATTCTACATAAACAGTTTTCAAATCGAGCAGGAAAAAAAAAATTTCAAATTTTTACAGGGGTTGCATTGGAATTCCTGACCACCTCGAAGAGCGATAGAAAAATTCCATTTTCTCGAAAACTATAAGTCGCAGCTCAACTCCAAAAGCAGATTTGAATTCAGGAAAGGTGCGAGCTTAATTCTACATAAACAGTTTTCAAATCGGGGAGGAAAAAAAAAAATTTCAAATTTTTACAGGGGTTGCATTGGAATTCCTGACCACCTCGAAGAGCGATAGAAAAATTCCATTTTCTCGAAAACTATAAGTCGCAGCTCAACTCCAAAAGCAGATTTGAATTCAGGAAAGGTGCGAGCTTAATTCTACATAAACAGTTTTCAAATCGGGGAGGAAAAAAAAAATTTCAAATTTTTACAGGGGTTGCATTGGAATTCCTGACCACCTCGAAGAGCGATAGAAAAATTCTATTTTCTCGAAAACTGTAAGTCGCAGCTCAACTCCAAAAGCAGATTTGAATTCAGGAAAGGTGCGGGCTTAATTCTACATAAACAGTTTTCAAATCGAGCAGGAAAAAAAAAATTTCAAATTTTTACAGGGGTTGCATTAGAATTCCTGACCACCTCGAAGAGCGATAGAAAAATTCCATTTTCTCGAAAACTATAAGTCGCAGCTCAACTCCAAAAGCAGATTTGAATTCAGGAAAGGTGCGAGCTTAATTCTACATAAACAGTTTTCAAATCGGGGAGGAAAACAAAAAATTTCAAATTTTTACAGGGGTTGCATTTTAATTCCTGACCACCTCGAAGAGCGATAGAAATATTCCATTTTCTCGAAAACTATAAGTCGCAGCTCAACTCCAAAAGCAGATTTGAATTCAGGAAAGGTGCGAGCTTAATTCTACATAAACAGTTTTCAAATCGGGGAGGAAAACAAAAAATTTCAAATTTTTACAGGGGTTGCATTTTAATTCCTGACCACCTCGAAGAGCGATAGAAATATTCCATTTTCTCGAAAACTATAAGTCGCAGCTCAACTCCAAAAGCAGATTTGAATTCAGGAAAGGTGCGAGCTTAATTCTGCATAAACAGTTTTCAAATCGGGGAGGAAAAAAAAAATTTCAAATTTTTACAGGGGTTGCATTGGAATTCCTGACCACCTCGAAGAGCGATAGAAAAATTCCATTTTCTCGAAAACTATAAGGCGCAGCTCAACTCCAAAAGCAGATTTGAATTCAGGAAAGGTACGAGCTTAATTCTACATAAACAGTTTTCAAATCGGGGAGGAAAAAAAAAATTTCAAATTTTTACAGGGGTTGCATTGGAATTCCTGACCACCTCGAAGAGCGATAGAAAAATTCCATTTTCTCGAAAACTATAAGTCGCAGCTCAACTCCAAAAGCAGATTTGAATTCAGGAAAGGTGCGAGCTTAATTCTGCATAAACAGTTTTCAAATCGGGGAGGAAAAAAAAAATTTCAAATTTTTACACGGGTTGCATTGGAATTCCTGACCACCTCGAAGAGCGATAGAAAAATTCTATTTTCTCGAAAACTGTAAGTCGCAGCTCAACTCCAAAAGCAGATTTGAATTCAGGAAAGGTGCGAGCTTAATTCTACATAAACAGTTTTCAAATCGGGGAGGAAAAAAAAAATTTCAAATTTTTACACGGGTTGCATTGGAATTCCTGACCACCTCGAAGAGCGATAGAAAAATTCCATTTTCTCGAAAACTATAAGTCGCAGCTCAACTCCAAAAGCAGATTTGAATTCAGGAAAGGTGCGAGCTTAATTCTACATAAACAGTTTTCAAATCGGGGAGGAAAAAAAAATTTCAAATTTTTACACGGGTTGCATTGGAATTCCTGACCACCTCGAAGAGCGATAGAAAAATTCCATTTTCTCGAAAACTATAAGTCGCAGCTCAACTCCAAAAGCAGATTTGAATTCAGGAAAGGTGCGAGCTTAATTCTACATAAACAGTTTTCAAATCGGGGAGGAAAACAAAAAATTTCAAATTTTTACAGGGGTTGCATTTTAATTCCTGACCACCTCGAAGAGCGATAGAAATATTCCATTTTCTCGAAAACTATAAGTCGCAGCTCAACTCCAAAAGCAGATTTGAATTCAGGAAAGGTGCGAGCTTAATTCTGCATAAACAGTTTTCAAATCGGGGAGGAAAAAAAAAATTTCAAATTTTTACAGGGGTTGCATTGGAATTCCTGACCACCTCGAAGAGCGATAGAAAAATTCCATTTTCTCGAAAACTATAAGGCGCAGCTCAACTCCAAAAGCAGATTTGAATTCAGGAAAGGTACGAGCTTAATTCTACATAAACAGTTTTCAAATCGGGGAGGAAAAAAAAAATTTCAAATTTTTACAGGGGTTGCATTGGAATTCCTGACCACCTCGAAGAGCGATAGAAAAATTCCATTTTCTCGAAAACTGTAAGTCGCAGCTCAACTCCAAAAGCAGATTTGAATTCAGGAAAGGTGCGAGCTTAATTCTACATAAACAGTTTTCAAATCGGGGAGGAAAAAAAAAATTTCAAATTTTTACAGGGGTTGCATTGGAATTCCTGACCACCTCGAAGAGCGATAGAAAAATTCCATTTTCTCGAAAACTATAAGGCGCAGCTCAACTCCAAAAGCAGATTTGAATTCAGGAAAGGTGCGAGCTTAATTCTACATAAACAGTTTTCAAATCGGGGAGGAAAAAAAAAATTTCAAATTTTTACAGGGGTTGCATTGGAATTCCTGACCACCTCGAAGAGCGATAGAAAAATTCCATTTTCTCGAAAACTATAAGTCGCAGCTCAACTCCAAAAGCAGATTTGAATTCAGGAAAGGTGCGAGCTTAAAAAAAGAGGAAAAAAAAAATTTCAAATTTTTACAGGGGTTGCATTGGAATTCCTGACCACCTCGAAGAGCGATAGAAAAATTCTATTTTCTCGAAAACTGTAAGTCGCAGCTCAACTCCAAAAGCAGATTTGAATTCAGGAAAGGTGCGAGCTTAATTCTACATAAACAGTTTTCAAATCGAGCAGGAAAAAAAAAATTTCAAATTTTTACAGGGGTTGCATTGGAATTCCTGACCACCTCGAAGAGCGATAGAAAAATTCCATTTTCTCGAAAACTATAAGTCGCAGCTCAACTCCAAAAGCAGATTTGAATTCAGGAAAGGTGCGAGCTTAATTCTGCATAAACAGTTTTCAAATCGGGGAGGAAAAAAAAAATTTCAAATTTTTACAGGGGTTGCATTGGAATTCCTGACCACCTCGAAGAGCGATAGAAAAATTCCATTTTCTCGAAAACTATAAGTCGCAGCTCAACTCCAAAAGCAGATTTGAATTCAGGAAAGGTGCGAGCTTAATTCTACATAAACAGTTTTCAAATCGGGGAGGAAAAAAAAAATTTCAAATTTTTACACGGGTTGCATTGGAATTCCTGACCACCTCGAAGAGCGATAGAAAAATTCCATTTTCTCGAAAACTATAAGGCGCAGCTCAACTCCAAAAGCAGATTTGAATTCAGGAAAGGTGCGAGCTTAATTCTACATAAACAGTTTTCAAATCGGGGAGGAAAAAAAAAATTTCAAATTTTTACAGGGGTTGCATTGGAATTCCTGACCACCTCGAAGAGCAATAGAAAAATTCCATTTTCTCGAAAACTATAAGGCGCAGCTCAACTCCAAAAGCAGATTTGAATTCAGGAAAGGTGCGAGCTTAATTCTACATAAACAGTTTTCAAATCGGGGAGGAAAAAAAAAATTTCAAATTTTTACAGGGGTTGCATTGGAATTCCTGACCACCTCGAAGAGCGATAGAAAAATTCCATTTTCTCGAAAACTATAAGTCGCAGCTCAACTCCAAAAGCAGATTTGAATTCAGGAAAGGTGCGAGCTTAATTCTACATAAACAGTTTTCAAATCGGGGAGGAAAAAAAAAATTTCAAATTTTTACAGGGGTTGCATTGGAATTCCTGACCACCTCGAAGAGCGATAGAAAAATTCTATTTTCTCGAAAACTGTAAGTCGCAGCTCAACTCCAAAAGCAGATTTGAATTCAGGAAAGGTGCGAGCTTAATTCTACATAAACAGTTTTCAAATCGAGCAGGAAAAAAAAAATTTCAAATTTTTACAGGGGTTGCATTGGAATTCCTGACCACCTCGAAGAGCGATAGAAAAATTCCATTTTCTCGAAAACTATAAGTCGCAGCTCAACTCCAAAAGCAGATTTGAATTCAGGAAAGGTGCGAGCTTAATTCTACATAAACAGTTTTCAAATCGGGGAGGAAAAAAAAAATTTCAAATTTTTACAGGGGTTGCATTGGAATTCCTGACCACCTCGAAGAGCGATAGAAAAATTCCATTTTCTCGAAAACTATAAGTCGCAGCTCAACTCCAAAAGCAGATTTGAATTCAGGAAAGGTGCGAGCTTAATTCTGCATAAACAGTTTTCAAATCGGGGAGGAAAAAAAAAATTTCAAATTTTTACACGGGTTGCATTGGAATTCCTGACCACCTCGAAGAGCGATAGAAAAATTCCATTTTCTCGAAAACTATAAGGCGCAGCTCAACTCCAAAAGCAGATTTGAATTCAGGAAAGGTGCGAGCTTAATTCCTGACCACCTCGAAGAGCGATAGAAATATTCCATTTTCTCGAAAACTATAAGTCGCAGCTCAACTCCAAAAGCAGATTTGAATTCAGGAAAGGTGCGAGCTTAATTCTACATAAACAGTTTTCAAATCGGGGAGGAAAAAAAAAATTTCAAATTTTTACACGGGTTGCATTGGAATTCCTGACCACCTCGAAGAGCGATAGAAAAATTCCATTTTCTCGAAAACTATAAGGCGCAGCTCAACTCCAAAAGCAGATTTGAATTCAGGAAAGGTGCGAGCTTAATTCTACATAAACAGTTTTCAAATCGGGGAGGAAAAAAAAAATTTCAAATTTTTACATTGGAATTCCTGACCACCTCGAAGAGCGATAGAAAAATTCCATTTTCTCGAAAACTATAAGTCGCAGCTCAACTCCAAAAGCAGATTTGAATTCAGGAAAGGTGCGAGCTTAATTCTACATAAACAGTTTTCAAATCGGGGAGGAAAAAAAAAATTTCAAATTTTTACAGGGGTTGCATTGGAATTCCTGACCACCTCGAAGAGCGATAGAAAAATTCTCTTTTCTCGAAAACTGTAAGTCGCAGCTCAACTCCAAAAGCAGATTTGAATTCAGGAAAGGTGCGAGCTTAATTCTACATAAACAGTTTTCAAATCGGGGAGGAAAAAAAAAATTTCAAATTTTTACACGGGTTGCATTGGAATTCCTGACCACCTCGAAGAGCGATAGAAAAATTCCATTTTCTCGAAAACTATAAGTCGCAGCTCAACTCCAAAAGCAGATTTGAATTCAGGAAAGGTGCGAGCTTAATTCTACATAAACAGTTTTCAAATCGGGGAGGAAAAAAAAAATTTCAAATTTTTACACGGGTTGCATTGGAATTCCTGACCACCTCGTAGAGCGATAGAAAAATTCCATTTTCTCGAAAACTATAAGTCGCAGCTCAACTCCAAAAGCAGATTTGAATTCAGGAAAGGTGCGAGCTTAATTCTGCATAAACAGTTTTCAAATCGGGGAGGAAAAAAAAAATTTCAAATTTTTACACGGGTTGCATTGGAATTCCTGACCACCTCGAAGAGCGATAGAAAAATTCCATTTTCTCGAAAACTATAAGGCGCAGCTCAACTCCAAAAGCAGATTTGAATTCAGGAAAGGTGCGAGCTTAATTCTACATAAACAGTTTTCAAATCGGGGAGGAAAAAAAAAATTTCAAATTTTTACAGGGGTTGCATTGGAATTCCTGACCACCTCGAAGAGCGATAGAAAAATTCCATTTTCTCGAAAACTATAAGGCGCAGCTCAACTCCAAAAGCAGATTTGAATTCAGGAAAGGTGCGAGCTTAATTCTACATAAACAGTTTTCAAATCGGGGAGGAAAAAAAAAATTTCAAATTTTTACAGGGGTTGCATTGGAATTCCTGACCACCTCGAAGAGCGATAGAAAAATTCCATTTTCTCGAAAACTATAAGGCGCAGCTCAACTCCAAAAGCAGATTTGAATTCAGGAAAGGTGCGAGCTTAATTCTACATAAACAGTTTTCAAATCGGGGAGGAAAAAAAAAATTTCAAATTTTTACAGGGGTTGCATTGGAATTCCTGACCACCTCGAAGAGCGATAGAAAAATTCCATTTTCTCGAAAACTATAAGTCGCAGCTCAACTCCAAAAGCAGATTTGAATTCAGGAAAGGTGCGAGCTTAAAAAAAGAGGAAAAAAAAAATTTCAAATTTTTACAGGGGTTGCATTGGAATTCCTGACCACCTCGAAGAGCGATAGAAAAATTCTATTTTCTCGAAAACTGTAAGTCGCAGCTCAACTCCAAAAGCAGATTTGAATTCAGGAAAGGTGCGAGCTTAATTCTACATAAACAGTTTTCAAATCGAGCAGGAAAAAAAAAATTTCAAATTTTTACAGGGGTTGCATTGGAATTCCTGACCACCTCGAAGAGCGATAGAAAAATTCCATTTTCTCGAAAACTATAAGTCGCAGCTCAACTCCAAAAGCAGATTTGAATTCAGGAAAGGTGCGAGCTTAATTCTGCATAAACAGTTTTCAAATCGGGGAGGAAAAAAAAAATTTCAAATTTTTACACGGGTTGCATTGGAATTCCTGACCACCTCGAAGAGCGATAGAAAAATTCCATTTTCTCGAAAACTATAAGTCGCAGCTCAACTCCAAAAGCAGATTTGAATTCAGGAAAGGTGCGAGCTTAATTCTACATAAACAGTTTTCAAATCGGGGAGGAAAAAAAAAATTTCAAATTTTTACACGGGTTGCATTGGAATTCCTGACCACCTCGAAGAGCGATAGAAAAATTCCATTTTCTCGAAAACTATAAGGCGCAGCTCAACTCCAAAAGCAGATTTGAATTCAGGAAAGGTGCGAGCTTAATTCTACATAAACAGTTTTCAAATCGGGGAGGAAAAAAAAAATTTCAAATTTTTACAGGGGTTGCATTGGAATTCCTGACCACCTCGAAGAGCAATAGAAAAATTCCATTTTCTCGAAAACTATAAGGCGCAGCTCAACTCCAAAAGCAGATTTGAATTCAGGAAAGGTGCGAGCTTAATTCTACATAAACAGTTTTCAAATCGGGGAGGAAAAAAAAAATTTCAAATTTTTACAGGGGTTGCATTGGAATTCCTGACCACCTCGAAGAGCGATAGAAAAATTCCATTTTCTCGAAAACTATAAGTCGCAGCTCAACTCCAAAAGCAGATTTGAATTCAGGAAAGGTGCGAGCTTAATTCTACATAAACAGTTTTCAAATCGGGGAGGAAAAAAAAAATTTCAAATTTTTACAGGGGTTGCATTGGAATTCCTGACCACCTCGAAGAGCGATAGAAAAATTCTATTTTCTCGAAAACTGTAAGTCGCAGCTCAACTCCAAAAGCAGATTTGAATTCAGGAAAGGTGCGAGCTTAATTCTACATAAACAGTTTTCAAATCGAGCAGGAAAAAAAAAATTTCAAATTTTTACAGGGGTTGCATTGGAATTCCTGACCACCTCGAAGAGCGATAGAAAAATTCCATTTTCTCGAAAACTATAAGTCGCAGCTCAACTCCAAAAGCAGATTTGAATTCAGGAAAGGTGCGAGCTTAATTCTACATAAACAGTTTTCAAATCGGGGAGGAAAACAAAAAATTTAAAATTTTTACAGGGGTTGCATTGGAATTCCTGACCACCTCGAAGAGCGATAGAAAAATTCCATTTTCTCGAAAACTATAAGTCGCAGCTCAACTCCAAAAGCAGATTTGAATTCAGGAAAGGTGCGAGCTTAATTCTACATAAACAGTTTTCAAATCGGGGAGGAAAAAAAAAATTTCAAATTTTTACAGGGGTTGCATTGGAATTCCTGACCACCTCGAAGAGCGATAGAAAAATTCCATTTTCTCGAAAACTATAAGTCGCAGCTCAACTCCAAAAGCAGATTTGAATTCAGGAAAGGTGCGAGCTTAATTCTGCATAAACAGTTTTCAAATCGGGGAGGAAAAAAAAAATTTCAAATTTTTACACGGGTTGCATTGGAATTCCTGACCACCTCGAAGAGCGATAGAAAAATTCCATTTTCTCGAAAACTATAAGTCGCAGCTCAACTCCAAAAGCAGATTTGAATTCAGGAAAGGTGCGAGCTTAATTCTACATAAACAGTTTTCAAATCGGGGAGGAAAAAAAAAATTTCAAATTTTTACACGGGTTGCATTGGAATTCCTGACCACCTCGAAGAGCGATAGAAAAATTCCATTTTCTCGAAAACTATAAGGCGCAGCTCAACTCCAAAAGCAGATTTGAATTCAGGAAAGGTGCGAGCTTAATTCTACATAAACAGTTTTCAAATCGGGGAGGAAAAAAAAAATTTCAAATTTTTACAGGGGTTGCATTGGAATTCCTGACCACCTCGAAGAGCGATAGAAAAATTCCATTTTCTCGAAAACTATAAGGCGCAGCTCAACTCCAAAAGCAGATTTGAATTCAGGAAAGGTGCGAGCTTAATTCTACATAAACAGTTTTCAAATCGGGGAGGAAAAAAAAAATTTCAAATTTTTACAGGGGTTGCATTGGAATTCCTGACCACCTCGAAGAGCGATAGAAAAATTCCATTTTCTCGAAAACTATAAGTCGCAGCTCAACTCCAAAAGCAGATTTGAATTCAGGAAAGGTGCGAGCTTAATTCTACATAAACAGTTTTCAAATCGGGGAGGAAAAAAAAAATTTCAAATTTTTACAGGGGTTGCATTGGAATTCCTGACCACCTCGAAGAGCGATAGAAAAATTCCATTTTCTCGAAAACTATAAGGCGCAGCTCAACTCCAAAAGCAGATTTGAATTCAGGAAAGGTGCGAGCTTAATTCTACATAAACAGTTTTCAAATCGGGGAGGAAAAAAAAAATTTAAAATTTTTACAGGGGTTGCATTGGAATTCCTGACCACCTCGAAGAGCGATAGAAAAATTCCATTTTCTCGAAAACTATAAGTCGCAGCTCAACTCCAAAAGCAGATTTGAATTCAGGAAAGGTGCGAGCTTAATTCCACATAAACAGTTTTCAAATCGGGGAGGAAAAAAAAAAATTCAAATTTTTACAGGGGTTGCATTGGAATTCCTGACCACCTCGAAGAGCGATAGAAACATTCCATTTTCTCGAAAACTATAAGTCGCAGCTCAACTCCAAAAGCAGATTTGAATTCAGGAAAGGTGCGAGCTTAATTCTGCATAAACAGTTTTCAAATCGGGGAGGAAAAAAAAAATTTCAAATTTTTACACGGGTTGCATTGGAATTCCTGACCACCTCGAAGAGCGATAGAAAAATTCCATTTTCTCGAAAACTATAAGTCGCAGCTCAACTCCAAAAGCAGATTTGAATTCAGGAAAGGTGCGAGCTTAATTCTACATAAACAGTTTTCAAATCGGGGAGGAAAAAAAAAATTTCAAATTTTTACACGGGTTGCATTGGAATTCCTGACCACCTCGAAGAGCGATAGAAAAATTCCATTTTCTCGAAAACTATAAGGCGCAGCTCAACTCCAAAAGCAGATTTGAATTCAGGAAAGGTGCGAGCTTAATTCTACATAAACAGTTTTCAAATCGGGGAGGAAAAAAAAAATTTCAAATTTTTACAGGGGTTGCATTGGAATTCCTGACCACCTCGAAGAGCGATAGAAAAATTCCATTTTCTCGAAAACTATAAGGCGCAGCTCAACTCCAAAAGCAGATTTGAATTCAGGAAAGGTGCGAGCTTAATTCTACATAAACAGTTTTCAAATCGGGGAGGAAAAAAAAAAATTCAAATTTTTACAGGGGTTGCATTGGAATTCCTGACCACCTCGAAGAGCGATAGAAAAATTCCATTTTCTCGAAAACTATAAGTCGCAGCTCAACTCCAAAAGCAGATTTGAATTCAGGAAAGGTGCGAGCTTAATTCTACATAAACAGTTTTCAAATCGGGGAGGAAAAAAAAAATTTCAAATTTTTACAGGGGTTGCATTGGAATTCCTGACCACCTCGAAGAGCGATAGAAAAATTCTATTTTCTCGAAAACTGTAAGTCGCAGCTCAACTCCAAAAGCAGATTTGAATTCAGGAAAGGTGCGAGCTTAATTCTACATAAACAGTTTTCAAATCGAGCAGGAAAAAAAAAATTTCAAATTTTTACAGGGGTTGCATTGGAATTCCTGACCACCTCGAAGAGCGATAGAAAAATTCCATTTTCTCGAAAACTATAAGTCGCAGCTCAACTCCAAAAGCAGATTTGAATTCAGGAAAGGTGCGAGCTTAATTCTACATAAACAGTTTTCAAATCGGGGAGGAAAACAAAAAATTTAAAATTTTTACAGGGGTTGCATTGGAATTCCTGACCACCTCGAAGAGCGATAGAAAAATTCCATTTTCTCGAAAACTATAAGTCGCAGCTCAACTCCAAAAGCAGATTTGAATTCAGGAAAGGTGCGAGCTTAATTCTACATAAACAGTTTTCAAATCGGGGAGGAAAAAAAAAATTTCAAATTTTTACAGGGGTTGCATTGGAATTCCTGACCACCTCGAAGAGCGATAGAAAAATTCCATTTTCTCGAAAACTATAAGTCGCAGCTCAACTCCAAAAGCAGATTTGAATTCAGGAAAGGTGCGAGCTTAATTCTACATAAACAGTTTTCAAATCGGGGAGGAAAAAAAAAAATTCAAATTTTTACAGGGGTTGCATTGGAATTCCTGACCACCTCGAAGAGCGATAGAAAAATTCCATTTTCTCGAAAACTATAAGTCGCAGCTCAACTCCAAAAGCAGATTTGAATTCAGGAAAGGTGCGAGCTTAATTCTACATAAACAGTTTTCAAATCGGGGAGGAAAAAAAAAATTTCAAATTTTTACAGGGGTTGCATTGGAATTCCTGACCACCTCGAAGAGCGATAGAAAAATTCTATTTTCTCGAAAACTGTAAGTCGCAGCTCAACTCCAAAAGCAGATTTGAATTCAGGAAAGGTGCGAGCTTAATTCTACATAAACAGTTTTCAAATCGAGCAGGAAAAAAAAAATTTCAAATTTTTACAGGGGTTGCATTGGAATTCCTGACCACCTCGAAGAGCGATAGAAAAATTCCATTTTCTCGAAAACTATAAGTCGCAGCTCAACTCCAAAAGCAGATTTGAATTCAGGAAAGGTGCGAGCTTAATTCTACATAAACAGTTTTCAAATCGGGGAGGAAAACAAAAAATTTAAAATTTTTACAGGGGTTGCATTGGAATTCCTGACCACCTCGAAGAGCGATAGAAAAATTCCATTTTCTCGAAAACTATAAGTCGCAGCTCAACTCCAAAAGCAGATTTGAATTCAGGAAAGGTGCGAGCTTAATTCTACATAAACAGTTTTCAAATCGGGGAGGAAAAAAAAAATTTCAAATTTTTACAGGGGTTGCATTGGAATTCCTGACCACCTCGAAGAGCGATAGAAAAATTCCATTTTCTCGAAAACTATAAGTCGCAGCTCAACTCCAAAAGCAGATTTGAATTCAGGAAAGGTGCGAGCTTAATTCTGCATAAACAGTTTTCAAATCGGGGAGGAAAAAAAAAATTTCAAATTTTTACACGGGTTGCATTGGAATTCCTGACCACCTCGAAGAGCGATAGAAAAATTCCATTTTCTCGAAAACTATAAGTCGCAGCTCAACTCCAAAAGCAGATTTGAATTCAGGAAAGGTGCGAGCTTAATTCTACATAAACAGTTTTCAAATCGGGGAGGAAAAAAAAAATTTCAAATTTTTACACGGGTTGCATTGGAATTCCTGACCACCTCGAAGAGCGATAGAAAAATTCCATTTTCTCGAAAACTATAAGGCGCAGCTCAACTCCAAAAGCAGATTTGAATTCAGGAAAGGTGCGAGCTTAATTCTACATAAACAGTTTTCAAATCGGGGAGGAAAAAAAAAATTTCAAATTTTTACAGGGGTTGCATTGGAATTCCTGACCACCTCGAAGAGCGATAGAAAAATTCCATTTTCTCGAAAACTATAAGGCGGGAGCTTAATTCTACATAAACAGTTTTCAAATCGGGGAGGAAAAAAAAAATTTCAAATTTTTACAGGGGTTGCATTGGAATTCCTGACCACCTCGAAGAGCGATAGAAAAATTCTATTTTCTCGAAAACTGTAAGTCGCAGCTCAACTCCAAAAGCAGATTTGAATTCAGGAAAGGTGCGAGCTTAATTCTACATAAACAGTTTTCAAATCGAGCAGGAAAAAAAAAATTTCAAATTTTTACAGGGGTTGCATTGGAATTCCTGACCACCTCGAAGAGCGATAGAAAAATTCCATTTTCTCGAAAACTATAAGTCGCAGCTCAACTCCAAAAGCAGATTTGAATTCAGGAAAGGTGCGAGCTTAATTCTACATAAACAGTTTTCAAATCGGGGAGGAAAAAAAAAATTTCAAATTTTTACAGGGGTTGCATTGGAATTCCTGACCACCTCGAAGAGCGATAGAAAAATTCTATTTTCTCGAAAACTGTAAGTCGCAGCTCAACTCCAAAAGCAGATTTGAATTCAGGAAAGGTGCGAGCTTAATTCTACATAAACAGTTTTCAAATCGAGCAGGAAAAAAAAAATTTCAAATTTTTACAGGGGTTGCATTGGAATTCCTGACCACCTCGAAGAGCGATAGAAAAATTCCATTTTCTCGAAAACTATAAGTCGCAGCTCAACTCCAAAAGCAGATTTGAATTCAGGAAAGGTGCGAGCTTAATTCTACATAAACAGTTTTCAAATCGGGGAGGAAAACAAAAAATTTAAAATTTTTACAGGGGTTGCATTGGAATTCCTGACCACCTCGAAGAGCGATAGAAAAATTCCATTTTCTCGAAAACTATAAGTCGCAGCTCAACTCCAAAAGCAGATTTGAATTCAGGAAAGGTGCGAGCTTAATTCTACATAAACAGTTTTCAAATCGGGGAGGAAAAAAAAAATTTCAAATTTTTACAGGGGTTGCATTGGAATTCCTGACCACCTCGAAGAGCGATAGAAAAATTCCATTTTCTCGAAAACTATAAGTCGCAGCTCAACTCCAAAAGCAGATTTGAATTCAGGAAAGGTGCGAGCTTAATTCTGCATAAACAGTTTTCAAATCGGGGAGGAAAAAAAAAATTTCAAATTTTTACACGGGTTGCATTGGAATTCCTGACCACCTCGAAGAGCGATAGAAAAATTCCATTTTCTCGAAAACTATAAGTCGCAGCTCAACTCCAAAAGCAGATTTGAATTCAGGAAAGGTGCGAGCTTAATTCTACATAAACAGTTTTCAAATCGGGGAGGAAAAAAAAAATTTCAAATTTTTACACGGGTTGCATTGGAATTCCTGACCACCTCGAAGAGCGATAGAAAAATTCCATTTTCTCGAAAACTATAAGGCGCAGCTCAACTCCAAAAGCAGATTTGAATTCAGGAAAGGTGCGAGCTTAATTCTACATAAACAGTTTTCAAATCGGGGAGGAAAAAAAAAATTTCAAATTTTTACAGGGGTTGCATTGGAATTCCTGACCACCTCGAAGAGCGATAGAAAAATTCCATTTTCTCGAAAACTATAAGGCGGGAGCTTAATTCTACATAAACAGTTTTCAAATCGGGGAGGAAAAAAAAAATTTCAAATTTTTACAGGGGTTGCATTGGAATTCCTGACCACCTCGAAGAGCGATAGAAAAATTCTATTTTCTCGAAAACTGTAAGTCGCAGCTCAACTCCAAAAGCAGATTTGAATTCAGGAAAGGTGCGAGCTTAATTCTACATAAACAGTTTTCAAATCGGGGAGGAAAAAAAAAATTTCAAATTTTTACAGGGGTTGCATTGGAATTCCTGACCACCTCGAAGAGCGATAGAAAAATTCTATTTTCTCGAAAACTGTAAGTCGCAGCTCAACTCCAAAAGCAGATTTGAATTCAGGAAAGGTGCGAGCTTAATTCTACATAAACAGTTTTCAAATCGAGCAGGAAAAAAAAAATTTCAAATTTTTACAGGGGTTGCATTGGAATTCCTGACCACCTCGAAGAGCGATAGAAAAATTCCATTTTCTCGAAAACTATAAGTCGCAGCTCAACTCCAAAAGCAGATTTGAATTCAGGAAAGGTGCGAGCTTAATTCTACATAAACAGTTTTCAAATCGGGGAGGAAAACAAAAAATTTAAAATTTTTACAGGGGTTGCATTGGAATTCCTGACCACCTCGAAGAGCGATAGAAAAATTCCATTTTCTCGAAAACTATAAGTCGCAGCTCAACTCCAAAAGCAGATTTGAATTCAGGAAAGGTGCGAGCTTAATTCTACATAAACAGTTTTCAAATCGGGGAGGAAAAAAAAAATTTCAAATTTTTACAGGGGTTGCATTGGAATTCCTGACCACCTCGAAGAGCGATAGAAAAATTCCATTTTCTCGAAAACTATAAGTCGCAGCTCAACTCCAAAAGCAGATTTGAATTCAGGAAAGGTGCGAGCTTAATTCTGCATAAACAGTTTTCAAATCGGGGAGGAAAAAAAAAATTTCAAATTTTTACACGGGTTGCATTGGAATTCCTGACCACCTCGAAGAGCGATAGAAAAATTCCATTTTCTCGAAAACTATAAGTCGCAGCTCAACTCCAAAAGCAGATTTGAATTCCATTTTCTCGAAAACTATAAGGCGCAGCTCAACTCCAAAAGCAGATTTGAATTCAGGAAAGGTGCGAGCTTAATTCTACATAAACAGTTTTCAAATCGGGGAGGAAAAAAAAATTTCAAATTTTTACAGGGGTTGCATTGGAATTCCTGACCACCTCGAAGAGCGATAGAAAAATTCCATTTTCTCGAAAACTATAAGGCGCAGCTCAACTCCAAAAGCAGATTTGAATTCAGGAAAGGTGCGAGCTTAATTCTACATAAACAGTTTTCAAATCGGGGAGGAAAAAAAAAATTTCAAATTTTTACAGGGGTTGCATTGGAATTCCTGACCACCTCGAAGAGCGATAGAAAAATTCCATTTTCTCGAAAACTATAAGTCGCAGCTCAACTCCAAAAGCAGATTTGAATTCAGGAAAGGTGCGAGCTTAATTCTACATAAACAGTTTTCAAATCGGGGAGGAAAAAAAAAATTTCAAATTTTTACAGGGGTTGCATTGGAATTCCTGACCACCTCGAAGAGCGATAGAAAAATTCCATTTTCTCGAAAACTATAAGGCGCAGCTCAACTCCAAAAGCAGATTTGAATTCAGGAAAGGTGCGAGCTTAATTCTACATAAACAGTTTTCAAATCGGGGAGGAAAAAAAAAATTTAAAATTTTTACAGGGGTTGCATTGGAATTCCTGACCACCTCGAAGAGCGATAGAAAAATTCCATTTTCTCGAAAACTATAAGTCGCAGCTCAACTCCAAAAGCAGATTTGAATTCAGGAAAGGTGCGAGCTTAATTCTACATAAACAGTTTTCAAATCGGGGAGGAAAAAAAAAATTTCAAATTTTTACAGGGGTTGCATTGGAATTCCTGACCACCTCGAAGAGCGATAGAAAAATTCCATTTTCTCGAAAACTATAAGTCGCAGCTCAACTCCAAAAGCAGATTTGAATTCAGGAAAGGTGCTAGCTTAATTCTACATAAACAGTTTTCAAATCGGGGAGGAAAAAAAAAATTTCAAATTTTTACAGGGGTTGCATTGGAATTCCTGACCACCTCGAAGAGCGATAGAAAAATTCCATTTTCTCGAAAACTATAAGGCGCAGCTCAACTCCAAAAGCAGATTTGAATTCAGGAAAGGTGCGAGCTTAATTCTACATAAACAGTTTTCAAATCGGGGAGGAAAAAAAAAATTTAAAATTTTTACAGGGGTTGCATTGGAATTCCTGACCACCTCGAAGAGCGATAGAAAAATTCCATTTTCTCGAAAACTATAAGTCGCAGCTCAACTCCAAAAGCAGATTTGAATTCAGGAAAGGTGCGAGCTTAATTCTGCATAAACAGTTTTCAAATCGGGGAGGAAAAAAAAAATTTCAAATTTTTACACGGGTTGCATTGGAATTCCTGACCACCTCGAAGAGCGATAGAAAAATTCCATTTTCCCGAAAACTATAAGTCGCAGCTCAACTCCAAAAGCAGATTTGAATTCAGGAAAGGTGCGAGCTTAATTCTACATAAACAGTTTTCAAATCGGGGAGGAAAAAAAAAATTTCAAATTTTTACAGGGGTTGCATTGGAATTCCTGACCACCTCGAAGAGCGATAGAAAAATTCCATTTTCTCGAAAACTATAAGTCGCAGCTCAACTCCAAAAGCAGATTTGAATTCAGGAAAGGTGCGAGCTTAATTCTGCATAAACAGTTTTCAAATCGGGGAGGAAAAAAAAAATTTCAAATTTTTACAGGGGTTGCATTGGAATTCCTGACCACCTCGAAGAGCGATAGAAAAATTCCATTTTCTCGAAAACTATAAGTCGCAGCTCAACTCCAAAAGCAGATTTGAATTCAGGAAAGGTGCGAGCTTAATTCTACATAAACAGTTTTCAAATCGGGGAGGAAAAAAAAAATTTCAAATTTTTACAGGGGTTGCATTTTAATTCCTGACCACCTCGAAGAGCGATAGAAAAATTCTATTTTCTCGAAAACTATAAGTCGCAGCTCAACACCAAAAGCAGATCTGAATTCAGGAAAGGTGCGAGCTTAATTCTACATAAACAGTTTTCAAATCGGGGAGGAAAAAAAAAATTTAAAATTTTTACAGGGGTTGCATTGGAATTCCTGACCACCTCGAAGAGCGATAGAAAAATTCCATTTTCTCGAAAACTATAAGTCGCAGCTCAACTCCAAAAGCAGATTTGAATTCAGGAAAGGTGCGAGCTTAATTCTACATAAACAGTTTTCAAATCGGGGAGGAAAAAAAAATTTCAAATTTTTACAGGGGTTGCATTGGAATTCCTGACCACCTCGAAGAGCGATAGAAAAATTCCATTTTCTCGAAAACTATAAGTCGCAGCTCAACTCCAAAAGCAGATTTGAATTCAGGAAAGGTGCGAGCTTAATTCTGCATAAACAGTTTTCAAATCGGGGAGGAAAAAAAAAATTTCAAATTTTTACAGGGGTTGCATTGGAATTCCTGACCACCTCGAAGAGCGATAGAAAAATTCTATTTTCTCGAAAACTATAAGTCGCAGCTCAACACCAAAAGCAGATCTGAATTCAGGAAAGGTGCGAGCTTAATTCTACATAAACAGTTTTCAAATCGGGGAGGAAAAAAAAAATTTAAAATTTTTACAGGGGTTGCATTGGAATTCCTGACCACCTCGAAGAGCGATAGAAAAATTCCATTTTCTCGAAAACTATAAGTCGCAGCTCAACTCCAAAAGCAGATTTGAATTCAGGAAAGGTGCGAGCTTAATTCTACATAAACAGTTTTCAAATCGGGGAGGAAAAAAAAAATTTCAAATTTTTACAGGGGTTGCATTGGAATTCCTGACCACCTCGAAGAGCGATAGAAAAATTCCATTTTCTCGAAAACTATAAGTCGCAGCTCAACTCCAAAAGCAGATTTGAATTCAGGAAAGGTGCGAGCTTAATTCTGCATAAACAGTTTTCAAATCGGGGAGGAAAAAAAAAATTTCAAATTTTTACAGGGGTTGCATTGGAATTCCTGACCACCTCGAAGAGCGATAGAAAAATTCCATTTTCTCGAAAACTATAAGTCGCAGCTCAACTCCAAAAGCAGATTTGAATTCAGGAAAGGTGCGAGCTTAATTCTGCATAAACAGTTTTCAAATCGGGGAGGAAAAAAAAAATTTCAAATTTTTACACGGGTTGCATTGGAATTCCTGACCACCTCGAAGAGCGATAGAAAAATTCCATTTTCTCGAAAACTATAAGTCGCAGCTCAACTCCAAAAGCAGATTTGAATTCAGGAAAGGTGCGAGCTTAATTCTACATAAACAGTTTTCAAATCGGGGAGGAAAAAAAAAATTTCAAATTTTTACAGGGGTTGCATTGGAATTCCTGACCACCTCGAAGAGCGATAGAAAAATTCCATTTTCTCGAAAACTATAAAAATTTCAAATTTTTACAGGGGTTGCATTTTAATTCCTGACCACCTCGAAGAGCGATAGAAAAATTCTATTTTCTCGAAAACTATAAGTCGCAGCTCAACACCAAAAGCAGATCTGAATTCAGGAAAGGTGCGAGCTTAATTCTACATAAACAGTTTTCAAATCGGGGAGGAAAAAAAAAATTTAAAATTTTTACAGGGGTTGCATTGGAATTCCTGACCACCTCGAAGAGCGATAGAAAAATTCCATTTTCTCGAAAACTATAAGTCGCAGCTCAACTCCAAAAGCAGATTTGAATTCAGGAAAGGTGCGAGCTTAATTCTACATAAACAGTTTTCAAATCGGGGAGGAAAACAAAAAATTTAAAATTTTTACAGGGGTTGCATTGGAATTCCTGACCACCTCGAAGAGCGATAGAAAAATTCCATTTTCTCGAAAACTATAAGTCGCAGCTCAACTCCAAAAGCAGATTTGAATTCAGGAAAGGTGAGAGCTTAATTCTACATAAACAGTTTTCAAATTGGGGAAAAAAAAAAATTTCAAATTTTTACAGGGGTTGCATTGGAATTCCTGACCACCTCGAAGAGCGATAGAAAAATTCTATTTTCTCGAAAACTATAAGTCGCAGCTCAACACCAAAAGCAGATCTGAATTCAGGAAAGGTGCGAGCTTAATTCTACATAAACAGTTTTCAAATCGGGGAGGAAAAAAAAAATTTAAAATTTTTACAGGGGTTGCATTGGAATTCCTGACCACCTCGAAGAGCGATAGAAAAATTCCATTTTCTCGAAAACTATAAGTCGCAGCTCAACTCCAAAAGCAGATTTGAATTCAGGAAAGGTGCGAGCTTAATTCTACATAAACAGTTTTCAAATCGGGGAGGAAAACAAAAAATTTAAAATTTTTACAGGGGTTGCATTGGAATTCCTGACCACCTCGAAGAGCGATAGAAAAATTCCATTTTCTCGAAAACTATAAGTCGCAGCTCAACTCCAAAAGCAGATTTGAATTCAGGAAAGGTGAGAGCTTAATTCTACATAAACAGTTTTCAAATTGGGGAAAAAAAAAAATTTCAAATTTTTACAGGGGTTGCATTGGAATTCCTGACCACCTCGAAGAGCGATAGAAAAATTCCATTTTCTCGAAAACTATAAGTCGCAGCTCAACTCCAAAAGCAGATTTGAATTCAGGAAAGGTGCGAGCTTAATTCTGCATAAACAGTTTTCAAATCGGGGAGGAAAAAAAAAATTTCAAATTTTTACAGGGGTTGCATTGGAATTCCTGACCACCTCGAAGAGCGATAGAAAAATTCCATTTTCTCGAAAACTATAAGTCGCAGCTCAACTCCAAAAGCAGATTTGAATTCAGGAAAGGTGCGAGCTTAATTCTGCATAAACAGTTTTCAAATCGGGGAGGAAAAAAAAAATTTCAAATTTTTACAGGGGTTGCATTGGAATTCCTGACCACCTCGAAGAGCGATAGAAAAATTCTATTTTCTCGAAAACTATAAGTCGCAGCTCAACTCCAAAAGCAGATTTGAATTCAGGAAAGGTGCGAGCTTAATTCTACATAAACAGTTTTCAAATCGGGGAGGAAAAAAAAATTTCAAATTTTTACAGGGGTTGCATTTTAATTCCTGGCCACCTCGAAGAGCGATAGAAATATTCCATTTTCTCGAAAACTATAAGTCGCAGCTCAACTCCAAAAGCAGATTTGAATTCAGGAAAGGTGCGAGCTTAATTCTACATAAACAGTTTTCAAATCGGGGAGGAAAAAAAAATTTCAAATTTTTACACGGGTTGCATTGGAATTCCTGACCACCTCGAAGAGCGATAGAAAAATTCCATTTTCTCGAAAACTATAAGGCGCAGCTCAACTCCAAAAGCAGATTTGAATTCAGGAAAGGTGCGAGCTTAATTCTACATAAACAGTTTTCAAATCGGGGAGGAAAAAAAAAATTTCAAATTTTTACAGGGGTTGCATTGGAATTCCTGACCACCTCGAAGAGCGATAGAAAAATTCCATTTTCTCGAAAACTATAAGTCGCAGCTCAACTCCAAAAGCAGATTTGAATTCAGGAAAGGTGCGAGCTTAATTCTACATAAACAGTTTTCAAATCGGGGAGGAAAAAAAAAATTTCAAATTTTTACAGGGGTTGCATTGGAATTCCTGACCACCTCGAAGAGCGATAGAAAAATTCCATTTTCTCGAAAACTATAAGGCGCAGCTCAACTCCAAAAGCAGATTTGAATTCAGGAAAGGTGCGAGCTTAATTCTACATAAACAGTTTTCAAATCGGGGAGGAAAAAAAAAATTTCAAATTTTTACAGGGGTTGCATTGGAATTCCTGACCACCTCGAAGAGCGATAGAAAAATTCCATTTTCTCGAAAACTATAAGTCGCAGCTCAACTCCAAAAGCAGATTTGAATTCAGGAAAGGTGCGAGCTTAATTCTACATAAACAGTTTTCAAATCGGGGAGGAAAAAAAAAATTTCAAATTTTTACAGGGGTTGCATTGGAATTCCTGACCACCTCGAAGAGCGATAGAAAAATTCTATTTTCTCGAAAACTGTAAGTCGCAGCTCAACTCCAAAAGCAGATTTGAATTCAGGAAAGGTGCGAGCTTAATTCTACATAAACAGTTTTCAAATCGAGCAGGAAAAAAAAAATTTCAAATTTTTACAGGGGTTGCATTGGAATTCCTGACCACCTCGAAGAGCGATAGAAAAATTCCATTTTCTCGAAAACTATAAGTCGCAGCTCAACTCCAAAAGCAGATTTGAATTCAGGAAAGGTGCGAGCTTAATTCTACATAAACAGTTTTCAAATCGGGGAGGAAAACAAAAAATTTCAAATTTTTACAGGGGTTGCATTGGAATTCCTGACCACCTCGAAGAGCGATAGAAAAATTCCATTTTCTCGAAAACTATAAGTCGCAGCTCAACTCCAAAAGCAGATTTGAATTCAGGAAAGGTGCGAGCTTAATTCTACATAAACAGTTTTCAAATCGGGGAGGAAAAAAAAAATTTCAAATTTTTACAGGGGTTGCATTGGAATTCCTGACCACCTCGAAGAGCGATAGAAAAATTCCATTTTCTCGAAAACTATAAGGCGCAGCTCAACTCCAAAAGCAGATTTGAATTCAGGAAAGGTGCGAGCTTAATTCTACATAAACAGTTTTCAAATCGGGGAGGAAAAAAAAAATTTCAAATTTTTACACGGGTTGCATTGGAATTCCTGACCACCTCGAAGAGCGATAGAAAAATTCCATTTTCTCGAAAACTATAAGTCGCAGCTCAACTCCAAAAGCAGATTTGAATTCAGGAAAGGTGCGAGCTTAATTCTGCATAAACAGTTTTCAAATCGGGGAGGAAAAAAAAAATTTCAAATTTTTACACGGGTTGCATTGGAATTCCTGACCACCTCGAAGAGCGATAGAAAAATTCCATTTTCTCGAAAACTATAAGGCGCAGCTCAACTCCAAAAGCAGATTTGAATTCAGGAAAGGTGCGAGCTTAATTCTACATAAACAGTTTTCAAATCGGGGAGGAAAAAAAAAATTTCAAATTTTTACAGGGGTTGCATTGGAATTCCTGACCACCTCGAAGAGCGATAGAAAAATTCCATTTTCTCGAAAACTATAAGCCGCAGCTCAACTCCAAAAGCAGATTTGAATTCAGGAAAGGTGCGAGCTTAATTCTACATAAACAGTTTTCAAATCGGGGAGGAAAAAAAAAATTTCAAATTTTTACACGGGTTGCATTGGAATTCCTGACCACCTCGAAGAGCGATAGAAAAATTCCATTTTCTCGAAAACTATAAGTCGCAGCTCAACTCCAAAAGCAGATTTGAATTCAGGAAAGGTGCGAGCTTAATTCTGCATAAACAGTTTTCAAATCGGGGAGGAAAAAAAAAATTTAAAATTTTTACACGGGTTGCATTGGAATTCCTGACCACCTCGAAGAGCGATAGAAAAATTCCATTTTCTCGAAAACTATAAGGCGCAGCTCAACTCCAAAGCAGATTTGAATTCAGGAAAGGTGCGAGCTTAATTCTACATAAACAGTTTTCAAATCGGGGAGGAAAAAAAAAATTTCAAATTTTTACAGGGGTTGCATTGGAATTCCTGACCACCTCGAAGAGCGATAGAAAAATTCCATTTTCTCGAAAACTATAAGTCGCAGCTCAACTCCAAAAGCAGATTTGAATTCAGGAAAGGTGCGAGCTTAATTCTACATAAACAGTTTTCAAATCGGGGAGGAAAAAAAAAATTTCAAATTTTTACAGGGGTTGCATTGGAATTCCTGACCACCTCGAAGAGCGATAGAAAAATTCCATTTTCTCGAAAACTATAAGGCGCAGCTCAACTCCAAAAGCAGATTTGAATTCAGGAAAGGTGCGAGCTTAATTCTACATAAACAGTTTTCAAATCGGGGAGGAAAAAAAAAATTTCAAATTTTTACAGGGGTTGCATTGGAATTCCTGACCACCTCGAAGAGCGATAGAAAAATTCCATTTTCTCGAAAACTATAAGTCGCAGCTCAACTCCAAAAGCAGATTTGAATTCAGGAAAGGTGCGAGCTTAATTCTACATAAACAGTTTTCAAATCGGGGAGGAAAAAAAAAATTTCAAATTTTTACAGGGGTTGCATTGGAATTCCTGACCACCTCGAAGAGCGATAGAAAAATTCTATTTTCTCGAAAACTGTAAGTCGCAGCTCAACTCCAAAAGCAGATTTGAATTCAGGAAAGGTGCGAGCTTAATTCTACATAAACAGTTTTCAAATCGAGCAGGAAAAAAAAAATTTCAAATTTTTACAGGGGTTGCATTGGAATTCCTGACCACCTCGAAGAGCGATAGAAAAATTCCATTTTCTCGAAAACTATAAGTCGCAGCTCAACTCCAAAAGCAGATTTGAATTCAGGAAAGGTGCGAGCTTAATTCTACATAAACAGTTTTCAAATCGGGGAGGAAAACAAAAAATTTCAAATTTTTACAGGGGTTGCATTGGAATTCCTGACCACCTCGAAGAGCGATAGAAAAATTCCATTTTCTCGAAAACTATAAGTCGCAGCTCAACTCCAAAAGCAGATTTGAATTCAGGAAAGGTGCGAGCTTAATTCTACATAAACAGTTTTCAAATCGGGGAGGAAAAAAAAAATTTCAAATTTTTACAGGGGTTGCATTGGAATTCCTGACCACCTCGAAGAGCGATAGAAAAATTCCATTTTCTCGAAAACTATAAGGCGCAGCTCAACTCCAAAAGCAGATTTGAATTCAGGAAAGGTGCGAGCTTAATTCTACATAAACAGTTTTCAAATCGGGGAGGAAAAAAAAAATTTCAAATTTTTACACGGGTTGCATTGGAATTCCTGACCACCTCGAAGAGCGATAGAAAAATTCCATTTTCTCGAAAACTATAAGTCGCAGCTCAACTCCAAAAGCAGATTTGAATTCAGGAAAGGTGCGAGCTTAATTCTGCATAAACAGTTTTCAAATCGGGGAGGAAAAAAAAAATTTCAAATTTTTACACGGGTTGCATTGGAATTCCTGACCACCTCGAAGAGCGATAGAAAAATTCCATTTTCTCGAAAACTATAAGGCGCAGCTCAACTCCAAAAGCAGATTTGAATTCAGGAAAGGTGCGAGCTTAATTCTACATAAACAGTTTTCAAATCGGGGAGGAAAAAAAAAATTTCAAATTTTTACAGGGGTTGCATTGGAATTCCTGACCACCTCGAAGAGCGATAGAAAAACTCCATTTTCTCGAAAACTATAAGGCGCAGCTCAAATCCAAAAGCAGATTTGAATTCAGGAAAGGTGCGAGCTTAATTCTACATAAACAGTTTTCAAATCGGGGAGGAAAAAAAAAATTTCAAATTTTTACAGGGGTTGCATTGGAATTCCTGACCACCTCGAAGAGCGATAGAAAAATTCCATTTTCTCGAAAACTATAAGCCGCAGCTCAACTCCAAAAGCAGATTTGAATTCAGGAAAGGTGCGAGCTTAATTCTACATAAACAGTTTTCAAATCGGGGAGGAAAAAAAAAATTTCAAATTTTTACACGGGTTGCATTGGAATTCCTGACCACCTCGAAGAGCGATAGAAAAATTCCATTTTCTCGAAAACTATAAGTCGCAGCTCAACTCCAAAAGCAGATTTGAATTCAGGAAAGGTGCGAGCTTAATTCTGCATAAACAGTTTTCAAATCGGGGAGGAAAAAAAAAATTTAAAATTTTTACACGGGTTGCATTGGAATTCCTGACCACCTCGAAGAGCGATAGAAAAATTCCATTTTCTCGAAAACTATAAGGCGCAGCTCAACTCCAAAGCAGATTTGAATTCAGGAAAGGTGCGAGCTTAATTCTACATAAACAGTTTTCAAATCGGGGAGGAAAAAAAAAATTTCAAATTTTTACAGGGGTTGCATTGGAATTCCTGACCACCTCGAAGAGCGATAGAAAAATTCCATTTTCTCGAAAACTATAAGGCGCAGCTCAACTCCAAAAGCAGATTTGAATTCAGGAAAGGTGCGAGCTTAATTCTACATAAACAGTTTTCAAATCGGGGAGGAAAAAAAAAATTTCAAATTTTTACAGGGGTTGCATTTTAATTCCTGACCACCTCGAAGAGCGATAGAAATATTCCATTTTCTCGAAAACTATAAGTCGCAGCTCAACTCCAAAAGCAGATTTGAATTCAGGAAAGGTGCGAGCTTAATTCTACATAAACAGTTTTCAAATCGGGGAGGAAAAAAAAAATTTCAAATTTTTACAGGGGTTGCATTGGAATTCCTGACCACCTCGAAGAGCGATAGAAAAATTCCATTTTCTCGAAAACTATAAGGCGCAGCTCAACTCCAAAAGCAGATTTGAATTCAGGAAAGGTGCGAGCTTAATTCTACATAAACAGTTTTCAAATCGGGGAGGAAAAAAAAAATTTCAAATTTTTACAGGGGTTGCATTGGAATTCCTGACCACCTCGAAGAGCGATAGAAAAATTCCATTTTCTCGAAAACTATAAGGCGCAGCTCAACTCCAAAAGCAGATTTGAATTCAGGAAAGGTGCGAGCTTAATTCTACATAAACAGTTTTCAAATCGGGGAGGAAAAAAAAAAATTCAAATTTTTACAGGGGTTGCATTGGAATTCCTGACCACCTCGAAGAGCGATAGAAAAATTCCATTTTCTCGAAAACTATAAGTCGCAGGTCAACTCCAAAAGCAGATTTGAATTCAGGAAAGGTGCGAGCTTAATTCTACATAAACAGTTTTCAAATTGGGGAAAAAAAAAAAATTTCAAATTTTTACAAGGGTTGCATTGGAATTCCTGACCACCTCGAAGAGCGATAGAAAAATTCCATTTTCTCGAAAACTATAAGTCGCAGCTCAACTCCAAAAGCAGATTTGAATTCAGGAAAGGTGCGAGCTTAATTCTACATAAACAGTTTTCAAATCGGGGAGGAAAAAAAAAATATCAAATTTTTACACGGGTTGCATTGGAATTCCTGACCACCTCGAAGAGCTATAGAAAAATTCCATTTTCTCGAAAACTATAAGTCGCAGCTCAACTCCAAAAGCAGATTTGAATTCAGGAAAGGTGCGAGCTTAATTCTACATAAACAGTTTTCAAATCGGGGAGGAAAAAAAAAATTTCAAATTTTTACATGGGTTGCATTGGAATTCCTGACCACCTCGAAGAGCGATAGAAAAATTCCATTTTCTCGAAAACTATAAGTCGCAGCTCAACTCCAAAAGCAGATTTGAATTCAGGAAAGGTGCGAGCTTAATTCTACATAAACAGTTTTCAAATTGGGGAAAAAAAAAAAATTTAAAATTTTTACAGGGGTTGCATTGGAATTCCTGACCACCTCGAAGAGCGATAGAAAAATTCCATTTTCTCGAAAACTATAAGTCGCAGCTCAACTCCAAAAGCAGATTTGAATTCAGGAAAGGTGCGAGCTTAATTCTACATAAACAGTTTTCAAATCGGGGAGGAAAAAAAAAATTTCAAATTTTTACAGGGGTTGCATTGGAATTCCTGACCACCTCGAAGAGCGATAGAAAAATTCCATTTTCTCGAAAACTATAAGTCGCAGCTCAACTCCAAAAGCAGATTTAAATTCAGGAAAGGTGCGAGCTTAATTCTACATAAACAGTTTTCAAATCGGGGAGGAAAAAAAAAATTTCAAATTTTTACAGGGGTTGCATTGGAATTCCTGACCACCTCGAAGAGCGATAGAAAAATTCCATTTTCTCGAAAACTATAAGTCGCAGCTCAACTCCAAAAGCAGATTTGAATTCAGGAAAGGTGCGAGCTTAATTCTACATAAACAGTTTTCAAATCGGGGAGGAAAAAAAAAATTTCTAATTTTTACACGGGTTGCATTGGAATTCCTGACCACCTCGAAGAGCGATAGAAAAATTCCATTTTCTCGAAAACTATAAGTCGCAGCTCAACTCCAAAAGCAGATTTGAATTCAGGAAAGGTGCGAGCTTAATTCTACATAAACAGTTTTCAAATCGGGGAGGAAAAAAAAAATTTCAAATTTTTACAGGGGTTGCATTGGAATTCCTGACCACCTCGAAGAGCGATAGAAAAATTCCATTTTCTCGAAAACTATAAGTCGCAGCTCAACTCCAAAAGCAGATTTGAATTCAGGAAAGGTGCGAGCTTAATTCTACATAAACAGTTTTCAAATCGGGGAGGAAAAAAAAAATTTCAAATTTTTACACGGGTTGCATTGGAATTCCTGACCACCTCGAAGAACGATAGAAAAATTCCATTTTCTCGAAAACTATAAGTCGCAGCTCAACTCCAAAAGCAGATTTGAATTCAGGAAAGGTGCGAGCTTAATTCTGCATAAACAGTTTTCAAATCGGGGAGGAAAAAAAAAATTTCAAATTTTTACACGGGTTGCATTGGAATTCCTGACCACCTCGAAGAGCGATAGAAAAATTCCATTTTCTCGAAAACTATAAGGCGCAGCTCAACTCCAAAAGCAGATTTGAATTCAGGAAAGGTGCGAGCTTAATTCTACATAAACAGTTTTCAAATCGGGGAGGAAAAAAAAAATTTCAAATTTTTACACGGGTTGCATTGGAATTCCTGACCACCTCGAAGAGCGATAGAAAAATTCCATTTTCTCGAAAACTATAAGGCGCAGCTCAACTCCAAAAGCAGATTTGAATTCAGGAAAGGTGCGAGCTTAATTCTACATAAACAGTTTTCAAATCGGGGAGGAAAACAAAAAATTTCAAATTTTTACAGGGGTTGCATTGGAATTCCTGACCACCTCGAAGAGCGATAGAAAAATTCTATTTTCTCGAAAACTGTAAGTCGCAGCTCAACTCCAAAAGCAGATTTGAATTCAGGAAAGGTGCGAGCTTAATTCTACATAAACAGTTTTCAAATCGAGCAGGAAAAAAAAAATTTCAAATTTTTACATGGGTTGCATTGGAATTCCTGACCACCTCGAAGAGCGATAGAAAAATTCCATTTTCTCGAAAACTATAAGTCGCAGCTCAACTCCAAAAGCAGATTTGAATTCAGGAAAGGTGCGAGCTTAATTCTACATAAACAGTTTTCAAATCGGGGAGGAAAACAAAAAATTTCAAATTTTTACAGGGGTTGCATTGGAATTCCTGACCACCTCGAAGAGCGATAGAAAAATTCCATTTTCTCGAAAACTATAAGTCGCAGCTCAACTCCAAAAGCAGATTTGAATTCAGGAAAGGTGCGAGCTTAATTCTACATAAACAGTTTTCAAATCGGGGAGGAAAAAAAAATTTCAAATTTTTACAGGGGTTGCATTGGAATTCCTGACCACCTCGAAGAGCGATAGAAAAATTCCATTTTCTCGAAAACTATAAGGCGCAGCTCAACTCCAAAAGCAGATTTGAATTCAGGAAAGGTGCGAGCTTAATTCTACATAAACAGTTTTCAAATCGGGGAGGAAAAAAAAAATTTCAAATTTTTACAGGGGTTGCATTGGAATTCCTGACCACCTCGAAGAGCGATAGAAAAATTCCATTTTCTCGAAAACTATAAGTCGCAGCTCAACTCCAAAAGCAGATTTGAATTCAGGAAAGGTGCGAGCTTAATTCTACATAAACAGTTTTCAAATCGGGGAGGAAAAAAAAAATTTCAAATTTTTACAGGGGTTGCATTGGAATTCCTGACCACCTCGAAGAGCGATAGAAAAATTCCATTTTCTCGAAAACTATAAGTCGCAGCTCAACTCCAAAAGCAGATTTGAATTCAGGAAAGGTGCGAGCTTAATTCTGCATAAACAGTTTTCAAATCGGGGAGGAAAAAAAAAATTTCAAATTTTTACACGGGTTGCATTGGAATTCCTGACCACCTCGAAGAGCGATAGAAAAATTCCATTTTCTCGAAAACTATAAGGCGCAGCTCAACTCCAAAAGCAGATTTGAATTCAGGAAAGGTGCGAGCTTAATTCTACATAAACAGTTTTCAAATCGGGGAGGAAAAAAAAAATTTCAAATTTTTACACGGGTTGCATTGGAATTCCTGACCACCTCGAAGAGCGATAGAAAAATTCCATTTTCTCGAAAACTATAAGTCGCAGCTCAACTCCAAAAGCAGATTTGAATTCAGGAAAGGTGCGAGCTTAATTCTGCATAAACAGTTTTCAAATCGGGGAGGAAAAAAAAAAATTCAAATTTTTACACGGGTTGCATTGGAATTCCTGACCACCTCGAAGAGCGATAGAAAAATTCCATTTTCTCGAAAACTATAAGGCGCAGCTCAACTCCAAAGCAGATTTGAATTCAGTAAAGGTGCGAGCTTAATTCTACATAAACAGTTTTCAAATCGGAGAGGAAAAAAAAAATTTCAAATTTTTACAGGGGTTGCATTGGAATTCCTGACCACCTCGAAGAGCGATAGAAAAATTCCATTTTCTCGAAAACTATAAGGCGCAGCTCAACTCCAAAAGCAGATTTGAATTCAGGAAAGGTGCGAGCTTAATTCTACATAAACAGTTTTCAAATCGGGGAGGAAAAAAAAATTTCAAATTTTTACAGGGGTTGCATTTTAATTCCTGACCACCTCGAAGAGCGATAGAAATATTCCATTTTCTCGAAAACTATAAGTCGCAGCTCAACTCCAAAAGCAGATTTGAATTCAGGAAAGGTGCGAGCTTAATTCTACATAAACAGTTTTCAAATCGGGGAGGAAAAAAAAAATTTCAAATTTTTACAGGGGTTGCATTGGAATTCCTGACCACCTCGAAGAGCGATAGAAAAATTCCATTTTCTCGAAAACTATAAGGCGCAGCTCAACTCCAAAAGCAGATTTGAATTCAGGAAAGGTGCGAGCTTAATTCTACATAAACAGTTTTCAAATCGGGGAGGAAAAAAAAAATTTCAAATTTTTACAGGGGTTGCATTGGAATTCCTGACCACCTCGAAGAGCGATAGAAAAATTCCATTTTCTCGAAAACTATAAGTCGCAGCTCAACTCCAAAAGCAGATTTGAATTCAGGAAAGGTGCGAGCTTAATTCTGCATAAACAGTTTTCAAATCGGGGAGGAAAAAAAAAATTTCAAATTTTTACACGGGTTGCATTGGAATTCCTGACCACCTCGAAGAGCGATAGAAAAATTCCATTTTCTCGAAAACTATAAGGCGCAGCTCAACTCCAAAAGCAGATTTGAATTCAGGAAAGGTGCGAGCTTAATTCTACATAAACAGTTTTCAAATCGGGGAGGAAAAAAAAAATTTCAAATTTTTACAGGGGTTGCATTGGAATTCCTGACCACCTCGAAGAGCGATAGAAAAATTCCATTTTCTCGAAAACTATAAGTCGCAGCTCAACTCCAAAAGCAGATTTGAATTCAGGAAAGGTGCGAGCTTAATTCTACATAAACAGTTTTCAAATCGGGGAGGAAAAAAAAAATTTCAAATTTTTACAGGGGTTGCATTGGAATTCCTGACCACCTCGAAGAGCGATAGAAAAATTCCATTTTCTCGAAAACTATAAGTCGCAGCTCAACTCCAAAAGCAGATTTGAATTCAGGAAAGGTGCGAGCTTAATTCTACATAAACAGTTTTCAAATCGGGGAGGAAAAAAAAAATTCAAATTTTTACACGGGTTGCATTGGAATTCCTGACCACCTCGAAGAGCGATAGAAAAATTCCATTTTCTCGAAAACTATAAGTCGCAGCTCAACTCCAAAAGCAGATTTGAATTCAGGAAAGGTGCGAGCTTAATTCTGCATAAACAGTTTTCAAATCGGGGAGGAAAAAAAAAATTTCAAATTTTTACACGGGTTGCATTGGAATTCCTGACCACCTCGAAGAGCGATAGAAAAATTCCATTTTCTCGAAAACTATAAGTCGCAGCTCAACTCCAAAAGCAGATTTGAATTCAGGAAAGGTGCGAGCTTAATTCTGCATAAACAGTTCTCAAATCGGGGAGGAAAAAAAAAATTTCAAATTTTTACACGGGTTGCATTGGAATTCCTGACCACCTCGAAGAGCGATAGAAATATTCCATTTTCTCGAAAACTATAAGTCGCAGCTCAACTCCAAAAGCAGATTTGAATTCAGGAAAGGTGCGAGCTTAATTCTACATAAACAGTTTTCAAATCGGGGAGGAAAAAAAAAATTTCAAATTTTTACAGGGGTTGCATTGGAATTCCTGACCACCTCGAAGAGCGATAGAAAAATTCCATTTTCTCGAAAACTATAAGTCGCAGCTCAACTCCAAAAGCAGATTTGAATTCAGGAAAGGTGCGAGCTTAATTCTACATAAACAGTTTTCAAATCGGGGAGGAAAAAAAAAATTTCAAATTTTTACAGGGGTTGCATTGGAATTCCTGACCACCTCGAAGAGCGATAGAAAAATTCCATTTTCTCGAAAACTATAAGTCGCAGCTCAACTCCAAAAGCAGATTTGAATTCAGGAAAGGTGCGAGCTTAATTCTGCATAAACAGTTTTCAAATCGGGGAGGAAAAAAAAAATTTCAAATTTTTACAGGGGTTGCATTGGAATTCCTGACCACCTCGAAGAGCGATAGAAAAATTCCATTTTCTCGAAAACTATAAGTCGCAGCTCAACTCCAAAAGCAGATTTGAATTCAGGAAAGGTGCGAGCTTAATTCTGCATAAACAGTTCTCAAATCGGGGAGGAAAAAAAAAATTTCAAATTTTTACACGGGTTGCATTGGAATTCCTGACCACCTCGAAGAGCGATAGAAATATTCCATTTTCTCGAAAACTATAAGTCGCAGCTCAACTCCAAAAGCAGATTTGAATTCAGGAAAGGTGCGAGCTTAATTCTACATAAACAGTTTTCAAATCGGGGAGGAAAAAAAAAATTTCAAATTTTTACAGGGGTTGCATTGGAATTCCTGACCACCTCGAAGAGCGATAGAAAAATTCCATTTTCTCGAAAACTATAAGGCGCAGCTCAACTCCAAAAGCAGATTTGAATTCAGGAAAGGTGCGAGCTTAATTCTACATAAACAGTTTTCAAATCTGGGAGGAAAACAAAAAATTTCAAATTTTTACAGGGGTTGCATTTTAATTCCTGACCACCTCGAAGAGCGATAGAAATATTCCATTTTCTCGAAAACTATAAGTCGCAGCTCAACTCCAAAAGCAGATTTGAATTCAGGAAAGGTGCGAGCTTAATTCTACATAAACAGTTTTCAAATTGGGGAAAAAAAAAATTTCAAATTTTTACAGGGGTTGCATTGGAATTCCTGACCACCTCGAAGAGCGATAGAAAAATTCCATTTTCTCGAAAACTATAAGTCGCAGCTCAACTCCAAAAGCAGATTTGAATTCAGGAAAGGTGCGAGCTTAATTCTACATAAACAGTTTTCAAATCGGGGAGGAAAAAAAAATTTCAAATTTTTACAGGGGTTGCATTGGAATTCCTGACCACCTCGAAGAGCGATAGAAAAATTCCATTTTCTCGAAAACTATAAGTCGCAGCTCAACTCCAAAAGCAGATTTGAATTCAGGAAAGGTGCGAGCTTAATTCTACATAAACAGTTTTCAAATCGGGGAGGAAAAAAAAAATTTCAAATTTTTACACGGGTTGCATTGGAATTCCTGACCACCTCGAAGAGCGATAGAAAAATTCCATTTTCTCGAAAACTATAAGTCGCAGCTCAACTCCAAAAGCAGATTTGAATTCAGGAAAGGTGCGAGCTTAATTCTACATAAACAGTTTTCAAATCGGGGAGGAAAAAAAAAATTTCAAATTTTTACAGGGGTTGCATTTTAATTCCTGACCACCTCGAAGAGCGATAGAAATATTCCATTTTCTCGAAAACTATAAGTCGCAGCTCAACTCCAAAAGCAGATTTGAATTCAGGAAAGGTGCGAGCTTAATTCTACATAAACAGTTTTCAAATCGGGGAGGAAAAAAAAAATTTCAAATTTTTACACGGGTTGCATTGGAATTCCTGACCACCTCGAAGAGCGATAGAAAAATTCCATTTTCTCGAAAACTATAAGTCGCAGCTCAACTCCAAAAGCAGATTTGAATTCAGGAAAGGTGCGAGCTTAATTCTACATAAACAGTTTTCAAATCGGGGAGGAAAAAAAAAATTTCAAATTTTTACAGGGGTTGCATTTTAATTCCTGACCACCTCGAAGAGCGATAGAAATATTCCATTTTCTCGAAAACTATAAGTCGCAGCTCAACTCCAAAAGCAGATTTGAATTCAGGAAAGGTGCGAGCTTAATTCTACATAAACAGTTTTCAAATCGGGGAGGAAAAAAAAAATTTCAAATTTTTACAGGGGTTGCATTGGAATTCCTGACCACCTCGAAGAGCGATAGAAAAATTCCATTTTCTCGAAAACTATAAGTCGCAGCTCAACTCCAAAAGCAGATTTGAATTCAGGAAAGGTGCGAGCTTAATTCTACATAAACAGTTTTCAAATCGGGGAGGAAAAAAAAATTTCAAATTTTTACAGGGGTTGCATTGGAATTCCTGACCACCTCGAAGAGCGATAGAAACATTCAATTTTCTCGAAAACTGTAAGTCGCAGCTCAACTCCAAAAGCAGATTTGAATTCAGGAAAGGTGCGAGCTTAATTCTATATAAACAGTTTTCAAATCGAGGAGGAAAAAAAAAATTTCAAATTTTTACCTGACCACCTCGAAGAGCGATAGAAAAATTCCATTTTCTCGAAAACTATAAGTCGCAGCTCAACTCCAAAAGCAGATTTGAATTCATTAAAGGTGCGAGCTTAATTCTACATAAACAGTTTTCAAATCGGGGAGGAAAAAAAAAATTTCAAATTTTTACAGGGGTTGCATTTTAATTCCTGACCACCTCGAAGAGCGATAGAAATATTCCATTTTCTCGAAAACTATAAGTCGCAGCTCAACTCCAAAAGCAGATTTGAATTCAGGAAAGGTGCGAGCTTAATTCTACATAAACAGTTTTCAAATCGGGGAGGAAAAAAAAAATTTCAAATTTTTACAGGGGTTGCATTGGAATTCCTGACCACCTCGAAGAGCGATAGAAAAATTCCATTTTCTCGAAAACTATAAGTCGCAGCTCAACTCCAAAAGCAGATTTGAATTCAGGAAAGGTGCGAGCTTAATTCTACATAAACAGTTTTCAAATCGGGGAGGAAAAAAAAAATTTCAAATTTTTACACGGGTTGCATTGGAATTCCTGACCACCTCGAAGAGCGATAGAAAAATTCCATTTTCTCGAAAACTATAAGGCGCAGCTCAACTCCAAAAGCAGATTTGAATTCAGGAAAGGTGCGAGCTTAATTCTACATAAACAGTTTTCAAATCGGGGAGGAAAAATAAAATTTCAAATTTTTACAGGGGTTGCATTGGAATTCCTGACCACCTCGAAGAGCGATAGAAAAATTCCATTTTCTCGAAAACTATAAGTCGCAGCTCAACTCCAAAAGCAGATTTGAATTCAGGAAAGGTGCGAGCTTAATTCTGCATAAACAGTTTTCAAATCGGGGAGGAAAAAAAAAGTTTCAAATTTTTACACGGGTTGCATTGGAATTCCTGACCACCTCGAAGAGCGATAGAAAAATTCCATTTTCTCGAAAACTATAAGTCGCAGCTCAACTCCAAAAGCAGATTTGAATTCAGGAAAGGTGCGAGCTTAATTCTACATAAACAGTTTTCAAATCGGGGAGGAAAAAAAAAATTTCAAATTTTTACAGGGGTTGCATTTTAATTCCTGACCACCTCGAAGAGCGATAGAAATATTCCATTTTCTCGAAAACTATAAGTCGCAGCTCAACTCCAAAAGCAGATTTGAATTCAGGAAAGGTGCGAGCTTAATTCTACATAAACAGTTTTCAAATCGGGGAGGAAAAAAAAAATTTCAAATTTTTACAGGGGTTGCATTGGAATTCCTGACCACCTCGAAGAGCGATAGAAAAATTCCATTTTCTCGAAAACTATAAGTCGCAGCTCAACTCCAAAAGCAGATTTGAATTCAGGAAAGGTGCGAGCTTAATTCTACATAAACAGTTTTCAAATCGGGGAGGAAAAAAAAAATTTCAAATTTTTACAGGGGTTGCATTGGAATTCCTGACCACCTCGAAGAGCGATAGAAAAATTCCATTTTCTCGAAAACTATACGTCGCAGCTCAACTCCAAAAGCAGATTTGAATTCAGGAAAGGTGCGAGCTTAATTCTACATAAACAGTTTTCAAATCGGGGAGGAAAAAAAAAATTTCAAATTTTTACACGGGTTGCATTGGAATTCCTGACCACCTCGAAGAGCGATAGAAAAATTCCATTTTCTCGAAAACTATAAGTCGCAGCTCAACTCCAAAAGCAGATTTGAATTCAGGAAAGGTGCGAGCTTAATTCTACATAAACAGTTTTCAAATCGGGGAGGAAAAAAAAAATTTCAAATTTTTACAGGGGTTGCATTGGAATTCCTGACCACCTCGAAGAGCGATAGAAAAATTCTATTTTCTCGAAAACTATAAGTCGCAGCTCAACTCCAAAAGCAGATTTGAATTCAGGAAAGGTGCGAGCTTAATTCTACATAAACAGTTTTCAAATCGGGGAGGAAAAAAAAAATTTCAAATTTTTACAGGGGTTGCATTGGAATTCCTGACCACCTCGAAGAGCGATAGAAAAATTCCATTTTCTCGAAAACTATAAGTCGCAGCTCAACTCCAAAAGCAGATTTGAATTCAGAAAAGGTGCGAGCTTAATTCTACATAAACAGTTTTCAAATCGGGGAGGAAAAAAAAAATTTCAAATTTTTACAGGGGTTGCATTTTAATTCCTGACCACCTCGAAGAGCGATAGAAATATTCCATTTTCTCGAAAACTATAAGGCGCAGCTCAACTCCAAAAGCAGATTTGAATTCAGGAAAGGTGCGAGCTTAATTCCACATAAACAGTTTTCAAATCGGGGAGGAAAAAAAAAATTTCAAATTTTTACAGGGGTTGCATTGGAATTCCTGACCACCTCGAAGAGCGATAGAAAAATTCCATTTTCTCGAAAACTATAAGGCGCAGCTCAACTCCAAAAGCAGATTTGAATTCAGGAAAGGTGCGAGCTTAATTCTACATAAACAGTTTTCAAATCGGGGAGGAAAAAAAAAATTTCAAATTTTTACAGGGGTTGCATTGGAATTCCTGACCACCTCGAAGAGCGATAGAAAAATTCCATTTTCTCGAAAACTATAAGTCGCAGCTCAACTCCAAAAGCAGATTTTAATTCAGGAAAGGTGCGAGCTTAATTCTACATAAACAGTTTTCAAATCGGGGAGGAAAAAAAAAATTTCAAATTTTTACAGGGGTTGCATTGGAATTCCTGACCACCTCGAAGAGCGATAGAAAAATTCCATTTTCTCGAAAACTATAAGTCGCAGCTCAACTCCAAAAGCAGATTTGAATTCAGGAAAGGTGCGAGCTTAATTCTACATAAACAGTTTTCAAATCGGGGAGGAAAAAAAAAATTTCAAATTTTTACAGGGGTTGCATTCGAATTCCTGACCACCTCGAAGAGCGATAGAAAAATTCTATTTTCTCGAAAACTGTAAGTCGCAGCTCAACTCCAAAAGCAGATTTGAATTCAGGAAAGGTGCGAGCTTAATTCTACATAAACAGTTTTCAAATCGAGGAAGAAAAAAAAAATTTCAAATTTTTACAGGGGTTGCATTGGAATTCCTGACCACCTCGAAGAGCGATAGAAAAATTCCATTTTCTCGAAAACTATAAGTCGCAGCTCAACTCCAAAAGCAGATTTGAATTCAGGAAAGGTGCGAGCTTAATTCTACATAAACAGTTTTCAAATCGGGGAGGAAAAAAAAAATTTCAAATTTTTACAGGGGTTGCATTGGAATTCCTGACCACCTCGAAGAGCGATAGAAAAATTCCATTTGTGCCCCTGCAAGGTCGGGGTTAGAATAGCCTTGAGGTAAGGTATGCCTGTCGTAAGAGCCGACTAAAATCCGCTGGAAGAAGTAGTCTTCATGATGCTATAAGCGATGCTGTCAGGAGCATGCTCTCCTGGTAGGGCCACCCTTGGCAGTAAGGTTATAACTGAAAGACGAAACTGAAGGACAAATTAAACAAAAAAAAAAATTAAAATTCAAATTAAAATTTAAAACAAAAAAAAAATCCATAAAACCAGTAGCGTCTGATGCATATTGTGCGGCTCACTGGTCAGCGTCTGACCCCAGAGGGGCGGCTGAATTGAAACTGCAAATAGAATTAACTGATCTATTTGCACAGAATTAATAAGTTAAACTTAAATGGCAATGGACAAAACAAACAGATTGATTACCCCAGGTGGCAGACCAGGAAAACTGGAAAATCCACCCTCTTCGGAGGTCGGTCCTATGGATTCTGGGGAGGACCATTTATTGCATTCAAGTGACCCATTTAGGAAATGTGTAAGGGTAAATAGATCTCCACCATCAAGATCAAATACCTCCATCACTAGGAACCCATCACAAGGTGAAGTTAAAGAAATAAGAGCTTCGAAACAATACGACTTCGAGAAAGAAAATATGGAACTTCGTGCTAAGCTCAGCAGTATTGAACTGATTTGCCAAGAGCTGAAGATAGAAATAGTTCAGCTTAAAGCTGAAAACAAAGCTTATAAAGAAAGAGAGCCCCAACTCCAAACAATATATACTGATTGTAATCCAGCCAAAGAAGACTATAAAACCGACGAAGAAGAACTAAGTCGGGAAACGGACTGGATCTTGAAAGAAAGAAGACCAAATAAGAAAAGGAAAGCCGGTTCCTCACCCGAAGTCGAATTATCCAAAAAAGAAAGTTCACGAATCAAACCAGTTGAGAAAACTGAGAAGCAAAAAGAACATAAACCGCCACCGATAAACATAATTGGATTCACCGATTATAACAAATTACACTGCCTTCTTAAGTCTGTGGTATCAACGGATTTTAGAGTAAGTTCACCAAGAAACAACGTATGGAAAGTCAACGTTAAAGACTCGGATAGTTATCGCACCGTTTCCCAAAAGCTGAACTCCGAGAATATACAATGGTACACATATGAAAATAAGTCCGAAAGACCAATTAGAGTTATAGCTAGAGGACTCCACGCCTCATGCTCTAAAGATGATGTAATTAAGGACTTAAAAAACAACGGGTATAATATAATCGATGCCGTCAACATCCTAAAAAAGGAAAAGAAAAATACAGAAGAAAGCGGAAGAACAGCATTCGTAAAGCGCGGCCTTCCTCTTTTTATGCTAACATTTGATAAAAAACAAACGATAGAACAAATTTACGATATTAAATCTATCTTAAATATGGTGGTTAAAATTGAGCCCCTAAGAAAAAATACGAGACTAGTCCCTCAGTGCAAGCGATGCCAGGGATTCAATCACACGCAAAAATATTGCCAGAAAGAGCCGCGGTGCGTCAAATGTGCTGGTAAACACCTCACAAAAGACTGCAGCTTAAGCAAACAAGCTCCGGCGTTGTGCATCAACTGCAAAAAAAACCATCCGGCAAATTATAGAGGATGTGACGTAGCCAAGGAACTACAAAAGAGGCGCAACTTAATCTCTCTACCGCCAATAAAGCCAAAACCGAAAGAAAAGCCGGTAATAGAACAACAAAAAGCTAAAACAGATGTAATTAAGGTAAAGCCTTCGAATGAGAAAAAAGAAGCGCAGAAAGCAAAATCGACAAACGCTCGAATAAAGACATATGCCGAAGCTGCGTCTAGAGAAAGTAGCGGCAGCTCCTCTCCACCTGACCCTCTCATGCTTATTTTAGCAAAACTTGATGAACAAAGTGCTACAAACAAACTTATTTTCGACAGACTGATTAAACTCGAAAATAATGTATACAGCAGGCGTTTTCCTCCAAGATGATAAAACAACTTAAAATAGTAACATGGAACGCCAATGGGCTTTTGCAAAAAACTGACGAGCTGGAAATATTCTTGATTAAGAAACAAGTTGATATATGTCTAGTATCTGAGACTCATCTCAAAAGAAATTCTAGGATAAAATTAAAGGGTTATAAAGGCTATCATGCTTTCCACCCATCAGAAAGAGCCAGAGGTGGTGCGTCTCTATTTATAAGAGATTGTATTGAACACTCTGAAGATATTAAATTTGAACTTGAATCAAGGCAAATAATAACTGTACGTGTAAAAAATAGACACTTTGCTTATAATATCTCGTCTATCTACTGCCCTCCACGCTGTAAGCTGGAATTAAGCGACTACCTTAATACTATTGAATCACTTGGATCAAACTTTATTATTGGTGGTGACTTTAATGCGAAACATACTTTCTGGGGATCTAGATCTACTACACCAAAAGGTAACATGCTTTTTAAAGCAGGTATGAAATATAGCTGTGACTTTCATTCGACAGGTAAGCCCACTTATTGGCCAACTGATACGAGAAAAACACCCGATCTCATAGACTTCTTCATTGTTAAAGGGATCTCTAATACGTTTATAAGAGTTGAAGAAAGTTTCGATCTTTCTTCTGATCATTCACCAGTTATTTTAGTTTTAAGCGAAACTTTGATAAAGGTACAAGAACCTCCCAGATTAGCTAACGATAAAACCAACTGGGACAATTTCAGAAACGAAGCAGAGAGTAGAACTAGATTGAATGTACCATTGAAAACGCACTATCAACTTGAAGATGAAGTCGATCATTTCATTGAAAGTATTCAGAGTGCCGCGTGGAACAATACTCCCTATAAAATAAGAAATAAAACAAATCGGGATATAAAATTTCCGACAGAAATAATAGAACTAGTCAAAGTAAAGAGGAGAGCACGCAAAAGGTGGCAACAATCTCGTGCTCCGCAAGATAAGACGCACTTAAATCGTTTGTGCAATAAACTCAAGGAAACGTTAAGGGAATTCAAAAATAAAAAGATTTCTTCCTACCTTGAAGGACTGACTGCGGAACGAGATACAAACTACTCGCTCTGGAAAGCTATGAAGGGTCTTAAAAAACCCCAAATGCAAGCACCACCAATAAAGAAAAATAATGAGGAATGGGCTAAAACCGATCAAGAAAAGGCTGAAGTTTTTGCCTTGCACTTAGAACAAACATTTAAACCGTTCAGCGGGCAAACATCTGTCGAAAATATAAATGTATTAACGATGTCATCCGACAATTTTAAAATCAAAAGTGTAACGCTGGTTGAACTCAAAGAAGAAATAAGAAATTTAAAAATTAACAAAGCTCCTGGCTATGATCTAATAACAGGACTAGTTCTCAAAGAATTGCCCAAAAAAGCATTAGTGAAGTTCCTTTACCTAATAAATGCAGCATTTAGATTGCAATATGTACCAAGACAGTGGAAGATTGCTGAAGTCATTATGATTCTTAAACCGGGGAAGATACCTACTGATAAAAAATCATATAGACCAATATCACTACTGCCGGTAATTTCAAAAGTATTCGAGAGAATTCTGCTTAAGCGACTACAGCCTATCATAGAAGAAAAACGCCTTATACCGGATCATCAATTCGGATTTAGACGTCAACATTCTACAATAGATCAAGTTCATAGAATAACAGACATAATCGAAAAGGCGATAGAAGAAAAAAAGATCTGTTCGAGTGTATTTCTTGATGTCTCCCAAGCCTTTGACAAGGTATGGCATAAAGGCCTAGAATACAAGTTACAGCAAGTTCTTCCCGAAAAATTATGCCAGGTTTTGAAATCTTACCTTTCAGATCGATTATTTCGGGTTAAAATGGGTAACGAATACTCAGAATTCAAAGAAATCATGGCAGGAGTGCCTCAAGGCAGTGTACTTGGTCCGACACTATACCTGCTGTACACGCGAGATATACCGCAAGTAGATGGTACGCAAATAGCTACATTTGCGGATGACACAGCAATATTGGCAACGGGCGCTACAGTTGAGGAATCAACCGAAAAGTTACAAAAAGCCATACATGAGATATTCGCATGGACAAAGACCTGGCGAATTGTACTAAACGAGACCAAATCCATCCACGTAAATTTTACGTACAAAAAAGAGAATAGTATACCCATCCTAGCAAATTTTGTTATAATCCCGTATGCAAACGAAGCAAAATACTTGGGAATGACACTCGACGCTAAACTAAAGTGGAAGACACATATAAAAAAGAAAAAGCAAGAGCTCGAAAACAAATACAGACAAATGTATTGGCTACTTGGAAAGCAGTCCAAGCTAAATACTGAAAACAAGCTGCTTTTATATAAGCAAGTGCTAAAACCGGTTTGGACTTATGGCATACAACTTTGGGGTTGTACCAAGAGAAGCAATACAGGCATTATACAGGCATTCGAAGATAAGGTGCTAAGAGGAATTGTTAATGCACCGTGGTATATAAGAAATTCCGATATCCATAAAGACCTTGGAATACCAACAGTTAGAGACGAAATAAAAAATTTCGCCCGGAAGCACCAACAGAGGATACAGAATCACCGTAACAACGCCGTCCTACAGATTTTGGACGATAGAAATATAGTGCGTAGACTACAGAGGACGAAACCTTCCGATTTGGCACACTAAAGATTAACCCCATGCAACTTGAGGTATATACAGGATTTTCGCTGGAAAATCCCTGTACAAAGAGAAAATACCACGAAAGATATCTACTGAATAAGTTTGTACTTAGTTGTAGTATTCAAAACCCTCCTCGTGATGAAACGATTGATGGCAGTCGCATGAGTAAAAAGGGTTGGGGTGGTGGGTGGTTTTAGTCGGTAAAAATCCGGCATGCTGTTGGAACCGGTCCTTCAGTATCTTTAGAAGATTTCCACCTTCCGGCCGCAAAGCAAAAAAAAAAAAAAAAAAAAAAAAATTTTACAGGGGTTGCATTCGAATTCCTGACCACCTCGAAGAGCGATAGAAAAATTCTATTTTCTCGAAAACTGTAAGTCGCAGCTCAACTCCAAAAGCAGATTTGAATTCAGGAAAGGTGCGAGCTTAATTCTACATAAACAGTTTTCAAATCGAGGAAGAAAAAAAAAATTTCAAATTTTTACAGGGGTTGCATTGGAATTCCTGACCACCTCGAAGAGCGATAGAAAAATTCCATTTTCTCGAAAACTATAAGTCGCAGCTCAACTCCAAAAGCAGATTTGAATTCAGGAAAGGTGCGAGCTTAATTCTACATAAACAGTTTTCAAATCGGGGAGGAAAAAAAAAATTTCAAATTTTTACAGGGGTTGCATTGGAATTCCTGACCACCTCGAAGAGCGATAGAAAAATTCCATTTTCTCGAAAACTGTAAGTCGCAGCTCAACTCCAAAAGCAGATTTGAATTCAGGAAAGGTGCGAGCTTAATTCTACATAAACAGTTTTCAAATCGAGCAGGAAAAAAAAAATTTCAAATTTTTACAGGGGTTGCATTGGAATTCCTGACCACCTCGAAGAGCGATAGAAAAATTCCATTTTCTCGAAAACTATAAGTCGCAGCTCAACTCCAAAAGCAGATTTGAATTCAGGAAAGGTGCGAGCTTAATTCTACATAAACAGTTTTCAAATCGGGGAGGAAAAAAAAAATTTCAAATTTTTACAGGGGTTGCATTTTAATTCCTGACCACCTCGAAGAGCGATAGAAATATTCCATTTTCTCGAAAACTATAAGGCGCAGCTCAACTCCAAAAGCAGATTTGAATTCAGGAAAGGTGCGAGCTTAATTCCACATAAACAGTTTTCAAATCGGGGAGGAAAAAAAAAATTTCAAATTTTTACAGGGGTTGCATTGGAATTCCTGACCACCTCGAAGAGCGATAGAAAAATTCCATTTTCTCGAAAACTATAAGGCGCAGCTCAACTCCAAAAGCAGATTTGAATTCAGGAAAGGTGCGAGCTTAATTCTACATAAACAGTTTTCAAATCGGGGAGGAAAAAAAAAATTCAAATTTTTACAGGGGTTGCATTGGAATTCCTGACCACCTCGAAGAGCGATAGAAAAATTCCATTTTCTCGAAAACTATAAGTCGCAGCTCAACTCCAAAAGCAGATTTTAATTCAGGAAAGGTGCGAGCTTAATTCTACATAAACAGTTTTCAAATCGGGGAGGAAAAAAAAAATTTAAAATTTTTACAGGGGTTGCATTGGAATTCCTGACCACCTCGAAGAGCGATAGAAAAATTCCATTTTCTCGAAAACTATAAGTCGCAGCTCAACTCCAAAAGCAGATTTGAATTCAGGAAAGGTGCGAGCTTAATTCTACATAAACAGTTTTCAAATCGGGGAGGAAAAAAAAAATTTCAAATTTTTACAGGGGTTGCATTCGAATTCCTGACCACCTCGAAGAGCGATAGAAAAATTCTATTTTCTCGAAAACTGTAAGTCGCAGCTCAACTCCAAAAGCAGATTTGAATTCAGGAAAGGTGCGAGCTTAATTCTACATAAACAGTTTTCAAATCGAGGAAGAAAAAAAAAATTTCAAATTTTTACAGGGGTTGCATTGGAATTCCTGACCACCTCGAAGAGCGATAGAAAAATTCCATTTTCTCGAAAACTATAAGTCGCAGCTCAACTCCAAAAGCAGATTTGAATTCAGGAAAGGTGCGAGCTTAATTCTACATAAACAGTTTTCAAATCGGGGAGGAAAAAAAAAATTTCAAATTTTTACAGGGGTTGCATTGGAATTCCTGACCACCTCGAAGAGCGATAGAAAAATTCCATTTTCTCGAAAACTGTAAGTCGCAGCTCAACTCCAAAAGCAGATTTGAATTCAGGAAAGGTGCGAGCTTAATTCTATATAAACGGTTTTCAAATCGAGGAGGAAAAAAAAAAATTTAATTTTTACAGGGGTTGCATTGGAATTTCTGACCACCTCGAAGAGCGATAGAAAAATTCCATTTTCTCGAAAACTATAAGTCGCAGCTCAACTCCAAAAGCAGATTTGAATTCAGGAAAGGTGCGAGCTTAATTCTACATAAACAGTTTTCAAATCGCGGAGGAAAAAAAAAATTTCAAATTTTTACAGGGGTTGCATTGGAATTCCTGACCACCTCGAAGAGCGATAGAAAAATTCTATTTTCTCGAAAAATGTAAGTCGCAGCTCAACTCCAAAAGCAGATTTGAATTCAGGAAAGGTGCGAGCTTAATTCTATATAAACAGTTTTCAAATCGAGGAGGAAAAAAAAAATTTCAAATTTTTACCTGACCACCTCGAAGAGCGATAGAAAAATTCCATTTTCTCGAAAACTATAAGTCGCAGCTCAAGTCCAAAAGCAGATTTGAATTCCGGAAAGGTGCGAGCTTAATTCTACATAAACAGTTTTCAAATCGGGGAGGAAAAAAAAAATTTCAAATTTTTACAGGGGTTGCATTGGAATTCCTGACCACCTCGAAGAGCGATAGAAAAATTCCATTTTCTCGAAAACTATAAGTCGCAGCTCAACTCCAAAAGCAGATTTGAATTCAGGAAAGGTGCGAGCTTAATTCTACATAAACAGTTTTCAAATCGGGGAGGAAAAAAAAAATTTCAAATTTTTACAGGGGTTGCATTGGAATTCCTGACCACCTCGAAGAGCGATAGAAAAATTCCATTTTCTCGAAAACTATAAGTCGCAGCTCAACTCCAAAAGCAGATTTGAATTCAGGAAAGGTGTGAGCTTAATTCTACATAAACAGTTTTCAAATCGAGCAGGAAAAAAAAAATTTCAAATTTTTACAGGGGTTGCATTGGAATTCCTGACCACCTCGAAGAGCGATAGAAAAATTCCATTTTCTCGAAAACTGTAAGTCGCAGCTCAACTCCAAAAGCAGATTTGAATTCAGGAAAGGTGCGAGCTTAATTCTACATAAACAGTTTTCAAATCGGGGAGGAAAAAAAAAACTAAATTTTTACAGGGGTTGCATTGGAATTTCTGACCACCTCGAAGAGCGATAGAAAAATTCCATTTTCTCGAAAACTATAAGTCGCAGCTCAACTCCAAAAGCAGATTTGAATTCAGGAAAGGTGCGAGCTTAATTCTACATAAACAGTTTTCAAATCGGGGAGGAAAAAAAAAATTTCAAATTTTTACAGGGGTTGCATTGGAATTCCTGACCACCTCGAAGAGCGATAGAAAAATTCCATTTTCTCGAAAACTATAAGTCGCAGATCAACTCCAAAAGCAGATTTGAATTCAGGAAAGGTGCGAGCTTAATTCTACATAAACAGTTTTCAAATTGGGGAAAAAAAAAATTTCAAATTTTTACAGGGATTGCATTGGAATTCCTGACCACCTCGAAGAGCGATAGAAAAATTCCATTTTCTCGAAAACTATAAGGCGCAGCTCAACTCCAAAAGCAGATTTGAATTCAGGAAAGGTGCGAGCTTAATTCTACATAAACAGTTTTCAAATCGGGGAGGAAAAAAAAAATTTCAAATTTTTACAGGGGTTGCATTGGAATTCCTGACCACCTCGAAGAGCGATAGAAAAATTCCATTTTCTCGAAAACTATAAGTCGCAGCTCAACTCCAAAAGCAGATTTGAATTCAGGAAAGGTGCGAGCTTAATTCTGCATAAACAGTTTTCAAATCGGGGAGGAAAAAAAAAATTTCAAATTTTTACACGGGTTGCATTGGAATTCCTGACCACCTCGAAGAGCGATAGAAAAATTCCATTTTCTCGAAAACTATAAGTCGCAGCTCAACTCCAAAAGCAGATTTGAATTCAGGAAAGGTGCGAGCTTAATTCTACATAAACAGTTTTCAAATCGGGGAGGAAAAAAAAATTTCAAATTTTTACAGGGGTTGCATTTTAATTCCTGACCACCTCGAAGAGCGATAGAAATATTCCATTTTCTCGAAAACTATAAGTCGCAGCTCAACTCCAAAAGCAGATTTGAATTCAGGAAAGGTGCGAGCTTAATTCTACATAAACAGTTTTCAAATCGGGGAGGAAAAAAAAAATTTCAAATTTTTACAGGGGTTGCATTGGAATTCCTGACCACCTCGAAGAGCGATAGAAAAATTCCATTTTCTCGAAAACTATAAGTCGCAGCTCAACTCCAAAAGCAGATTTGAATTCAGGAAAGGTGCGAGCTTAATTCTACATAAACAGTTTTCAAATCGGGGAGGAAAAAAAAAATTTCAAATTTTTACAGGGGTTGCATTGGAATTCCTGACCACCTCGAAGAGCGATAGAAAAATTCCATTTTCTCGAAAACTATAAGGCGCAGCTCAACTCCAAAAGCAGATTTGAATTCAGAAAAGGTGCGAGCTTAATTCTACATAAACAGTTTTCAAATCGGGGAGGAAAAAAAAAATTTCAAATTTTTACAGGGGTTGCATTGGAATTCCTGACCACCTCGAAGAGCGATAGAAAAATTCCATTTTCTCGAAAACTATAAGGCGCAGCTCAACTCCAAAAGCAGATTTGAATTCAGGAAAGGTGCGAGCTTAATTCTACATAAACAGTTTTCAAATCGGGGAGGAAAAAAAAAATTTCAAATTTTTACAGGGGTTGCATTGGAATTCCTGACCACCTCGAAGAGTGATAGAAAAATTCTATTTTCTCGAAAACTATAAGTCGCAGCTCAACTCCAAAAGCAGATTTGAATTCAGGAAAGGTGCGAGCTTAATTCTACATAAACAGTTTTCAAATCGGGGAGGAAAAAAAAAATTTCAAATTTTTACAGGGGTTGCATTGGAATTCCTGACCACCTCGAAGAGCGATAGAAAAATTCCATTTTCTCGAAAACTATAAGTCGCAGCTCAACTCCAAAAGCAGATTTGAATTCAGGAAAGGTGCGAGCTTAATTCTACATAAACAGTTTTCAAATCGGGGAGGAAAAAAAAAATTTCAAATTTTTACAGGGGTTGTATTCGAATTCCTGACCACCTCGAAGAGCGATAGAAAAATTCTATTTTCTCGAAAACTGTAAGTCGCAGCTCAACTCCAAAAGCAGATTTGAATTCAGGAAAGGTGCGAGCTTAATTCTACATAAACAGTTTTCAAATCGAGGAAGAAAAAAAAAATTTCAAATTTTTACAGGGGTTGCATTGGAATTCCTGACCACCTCGAAGAGCGATAGAAAAATTCCATTTTCTCGAAAACTATAAGTCGCAGCTCAACTCCAAAAGCAGATTTGAATTCAGGAAAGGTGCGAGCTTAATTCTATATAAACGGTTTTCAAATCGAGGAGGAAAAAAAAAAATTTAATTTTTACAGGGGTTGCATTGGAATTTCTGACCACCTCGAAGAGCGATAGAAAAATTCCATTTTCTCGAAAACTATAAGTCGCAGCTCAACTCCAAAAGCAAATTTGAATTCAGGAAAGGTGCGAGCTTAATTCTACATAAACAGTTTTCAAATCGGGGAGGAAAAAAAAAATTTCAAATTTTTACAGGGGTTGCATTGGAATTCCTGACCACCTCGAAGAGCGATAGAAAAATTCCATTTTCTCGAAAACTATAAGTCGCAGCTCAACTCCAAAAGCAGATTTGAATTCAGGAAAGGTGCGAGCTTAATTCTACATAAACAGTTTTCAAATCGGGGAGGAAAAAAAAATTTCAAATTTTTACAGGGGTTGCATTGGAATTCCTGACCACCTCGAAGAGCGATAGAAAAATTCCATTTTCTCGAAAACTGTAAGTCGCAGCTCAACTCCAAAAGCAGATTTGAATTCAGGAAAGGTGCGAGCTTAATTCTATATAAACAGTTTTCAAATCGAGGAGGAAAAAAAAAATTTCAAATTTTTACCTGACCACCTCGAAGAGCGATAGAAAAATTCAATTTTCTCGAAAACTATAAGTCGCAGCTCAAGTCCAAAAGCAGATTTGAATTCAGGAAAGGTGCGAGCTTAATTCTACATAAACAGTTTTCAAATCGGGGAGGAAAAAAAAAAATTCAAATTTTTACAGGGGTTGCATTGGAATTCCTGACCACCTCGAAGAGCGATAGAAAAATTCCATTTTCTCGAAAACTATAAGTCGCAGCTCAACTCCAAAAGCAGATTTGAATTCAGGAAAGGTGCGAGCTTAATTCTACATAAACAGTTTTCAAATCGGGGAGGAAAACAAAAAATTTAAAATTTTTACAGGGAATTGGAATTGGAATTCCTGACCACCTCGAAGAGCGATAGAAAAATTCCATTTTCTCGAAAACTATAAGTCGCAGCTCAACTCCAAAAGCAGATTTGAATTCAGGAAAGGTGCGAGCTTAATTCTACATAAAAAGTTTTCAAATCGGGGAGGAAAAAAAAATTTCAAATTTTTACAGGGGTTGCATTGGAATTCCTGACCACCTCGAAGAGCGATAGAAAAATTCCATTTTCTCGAAAACTGTAAGTCGCAGCTCAACTCCAAAAGCAGATTTGAATTCAGGAAAGGTGCGAGCTTAATTCTATATAAACAGTTTTCAAATCGAGGAGGAAAAAAAAAGTTTCAAATTTTTACCTGACCACCTCGAAGAGCGATAGAAAAATTCCATTTTCTCGAAAACTATAAGTCGCACCTCAAGTCCAAAAGCAGATTTGAATTCAGGAAAGGTGCGAGCTTAATTCTACATAAACAGTTTTCAAATCGGGGAGGAAAAAAAAAATTTCAAATTTTTACAGGGGTTGCATTGGAATTCCTGACCACCTCGAAGAGCGATAGAAAAATTCCATTTTCTCGAAAACTATAAGTCGCAGCTCAACTCCAAAAGCAGATTTGAATTCAGGAAAGGTGCGAGCTTAATTCTACATAAACAGTTTTCAAATCGGGGAGGAAAAAAAAAATTTCAAATTTTTACAGGGGTTGCATTGGAATTCCTGACCACCTCGAAGAGCGATAGAAAAATTCCATTTTCTCGAAAACTATAAGTCGCAGCTCAACTCCAAAAGCAGATTTGAATTCAGGAAAGGTGCGAGCTTAATTCTATATAAACAGTTTTCAAATCGAGGAGGAAAAAAAAAATTTCAAATTTTTACCTGACCACCTCGAAGAGCGATAGAAAAATTCCATTTCCTCGAAAACTATAAGTCGCAGCTCAAGTCCAAAAGCAGATTTGAATTCAGGAAAGGTGCGAGCTTAATTCTACATAAACAGTTTTCAAATCGGGGAGGAAAAAAAAAATTTCAAATTTTTACAGGGGTTGCATTGGAATTCCTGACCACCTCGAAGAGCGATAGAAAAATTCCATTTTCTCGAAAACTATAAGTCGCAGCTCAACTCCAAAAGCAGATTTGAATTCAGGAAAGGTGCGAGCTTAATTCTACATAAACAGTTTTCAAATCGGGGAGGAAAAAAAAAATTTCAAATTTTTACAGGGGTTGCATTGGAATTCCTGACCACCTCGAAGAGCGATAGAAAAATTCCATTTTCTCGAAAACTATAAGTCGCAGCTCAACTCCAAAAGCAGATTTGAATTCAGGAAAGGTGTGAGCTTAATTCTACATAAACAGTTTTCAAATCGGGGAGGAAAAAAAAAATTGCAAATTTTTACAGGGGTTGCATTGGAATTCCTGACCACCTCGAAGAGCGATAGAAAAATTCCATTTTCTCGAAAACTGTAAGTCGCAGCTCAACTCCAAAAGCAGATTTGAATTCAGGAAAGGTGCGAGCTTAATTCTACATAAACAGTTTTCAAATCGGGGAGGAAAAAAAAAAAAATAAATTTTTACAGGGGTTGCATTGGAATTTCTGACCACCTCGAAGAGCGATAGAAAAATTCCATTTTCTCGAAAACTATAAGTCGCAGCTCAACTCCAAAAGCAGATTTGAATTCAGGAAAGGTGCGAGCTTAATTCTACATAAACAGTTTTCAAATCGGGGAGGAAAAAAAAAATTTCAAATTTTTACAGGGGTTGCATTGGAATTCCTGACCACCTCGAAGAGTGATAGAAAAATTCTATTTTCTCGAAAACTATAAGTCGCAGCTCAACTCCAAAAGCAGATTTGAATTCAGGAAAGGTGCGAGCTTAATTCTACATAAACAGTTTTCAAATCGGGGAGGAAAAAAAAAATTTCAAATTTTTACAGGGGTTGCATTGGAATTCCTGACCACCTCGAAGAGCGATAGAAAAATTCCATTTTCTCGAAAACTATAAGTCGCAGCTCAACTCCAAAAGCAGATTTGAATTCAGGAAAGGTGCGAGCTTAATTCTACATAAACAGTTTTCAAATCGGGGAGGAAAAAAAAAATTTCAAATTTTTACAGGGGTTGTATTCGAATTCCTGACCACCTCGAAGAGCGATAGAAAAATTCTATTTTCTCGAAAACTGTAAGTCGCAGCTCAACTCCAAAAGCAGATTTGAATTCAGGAAAGGTGCGAGCTTAATTCTACATAAATAGTTTTCAAATCGAGGAAGAAAAAAAAAATTTCAAATTTTTACAGGGGTTGCATTGGAATTCCTGACCACCTCGAAGAGCGATAGAAAAATTCCATTTTCTCGAAAACTATAAGTCGCAGCTCAACTCCAAAAGCAGATTTGAATTCAGGAAAGGTGCGAGCTTAATTCTATATAAACGGTTTTCAAATCGAGGAGGAAAAAAAAAATTTAATTTTTACAGGGGTTGCATTGGAATTTCTGACCACCTCGAAGAGCGATAGAAAAATTCCATTTTCTCGAAAACTATAAGTCGCAGCTCAACTCCAAAAGCAGATTTGAATTCAGGAAAGGTGCGAGCTTAATTCTACATAAACAGTTTTCAAATCGGGGAGGAAAAAAAAAATTTCAAATTTTTACAGGGGTTGCATTGGAATTCCTGACCACCTCGAAGAGCGATAGAAAAATTCCATTTTCTCGAAAACTATAAGTCGCAGCTCAACTCCAAAAGCAGATTTGAATTCAGGAAAGGTGCGAGCTTAATTCTACATAAACAGTTTTCAAATCGGGGAGGAAAAAAAAATTTCAAATTTTTACAGGGGTTGCATTGGAATTCCTGACCACCTCGAAGAGCGATAGAAAAATTCCATTTTCTCGAAAACTGTAAGTCGCAGCTCAACTCCAAAAGCAGATTTGAATTCAGGAAAGGTGCGAGCTTAATTCTATATAAACAGTTTTCAAATCGAGGAGGAAAAAAAAAATTTCAAATTTTTACCTGACCACCTCGAAGAGCGATAGAAAAATTCCATTTTCTCGAAAACTATAAGTCGCAGCTCAAGTCCAAAAGCAGATTTGAATTCAGGAAAGGTGCGAGCTTAATTCTACATAAACAGTTTTCAAATCGGGGAGGAAAAAAAAAATTTCAAATTTTTACAGGGGTTGCATTGGAATTCCTGACCACCTCGAAGAGCGATAGAAAAATTCCATTTTCTCGAAAACTATAAGTCGCAGCTCAACTCCAAAAGCAGATTTGAATTCAGGAAAGGTGCGAGCTTAATTCTACATAAACAGTTTTCAAATCGGGGAGGAAAACAAAAAATTTAAAATTTTTACAGGGGTTGCATTGGAATTCCTGACCACCTCGAAGAGCGATAGAAAAATTCCATTTTCTCGAAAACTATAAGTCGCAGCTCAACTCCAAAAGCAGATTTGAATTCAGGAAAGGTGCGAGCTTAATTCTACATAAAAAGTTTTCAAATCGGGGAGGAAAAAAAAAATTCAAATTTTTACAGGGGTTGCATTGGAATTCCTGACCACCTCGAAGAGCGATAGAAAAATTCCATTTTCTCGAAAACTGTAAGTCGCAGCTCAACTCCAAAAGCAGATTTGAATTCAGGAAAGGTGCGAGCTTAATTCTATATAAACAGTTTTCAAATCGAGGAGGAAAAAAAAAGTTTCAAATTTTTACCTGACCACCTCGAAGAGCGATAGAAAAATTCCATTTTCTCGAAAACTATAAGTCGCAGCTCAAGTCCAAAAGCAGATTTGAATTCAGGAAAGGTGCGAGCTTAATTCTACATAAACAGTTTTCAAATCGGGGAGGAAAAAAAAAATTTCAAATTTTTACAGGGGTTGCATTGGAATTCCTGACCACCTCGAAGAGCGATAGAAAAATTCCATTTTCTCGAAAACTATAAGTCGCAGCTCAACTCCAAAAGCAGATTTGAATTCAGGAAAGGTGTGAGCTTAATTCTACATAAACAGTTTTCAAATCGGGGAGGAAAAAAAAAATTGCAAATTTTTACAGGGGTTGCATTGGAATTCCTGACCACCTCGAAGAGCGATAGAAAAATTCCATTTTCTCGAAAACTGTAAGTCGCAGCTCAACTCCAAAAGCAGATTTGAATTCAGGAAAGGTGCGAGCTTAATTCTACATAAACAGTTTTCAAATCGGGGAGGAAAAAAAAAAAACTAAATTTTTACAGGGGTTGCATTGGAATTTCTGACCACCTCGAAGAGCGATAGAAAAATTCCATTTTCTCGAAAACTATAAGTCGCAGCTCAACTCCAAAAGCAGATTTGAATTCAGGAAAGGTGCGAGCTTAATTCTACATAAACAGTTTTCAAATCGGGGAGGAAAAAAAAAATTTCAAATTTTTACAGGGGTTGCATTGGAATTCCTGACCACCTCGAAGAGCGATAGAAAAATTCCATTTTCTCGAAAACTATAAGTCGCAGCTCAACTCCAAAAGCAGATTTGAATTCAGGAAAGGTGCGAGCTTAATTCTACATAAACAGTTTTCAAATCGGGGAGGAAAAAAAAATTTCAAATTTTTACAGGGGTTGCATTGGAATTCCTGACCACCTCGAAGAGCGATAGAAAAATTCCATTTTCTCGAAAACTATAAGTCGCAGCTCAACTCCAAAAGCAGATTTGAATTCAGGAAAGGTGTGAGCTTAATTCTACATAAACAGTTTTCAAATCGAGGAGGAAAAAAAAAATTTCAAATTTTTACCTGACCACCTCGAAGAGCGATAGAAAAATTCCATTTTCTCGAAAACTATAAGTCGCAGCTCAAGTCCAAAAGCAGATTTGAATTCAGGAAAGGTGCGAGCTTAATTCTACATAAACAGTTTTCAAATCGGGGAGGAAAAAAAAAATTTCAAATTTTTACAGGGGTTGCATTGGAATTCCTGACCACCTCGAAGAGCGATAGAAAAATTCCATTTTCTCGAAAACTATAAGTCGCAGCTCAACTCCAAAAGCAGATTTGAATTCAGGAAAGGTGCGAGCTTAATTCTACATAAACAGTTTTCAAATCGGGGAGGAAAAAAAAATTTCAAATTTTTACAGGGGTTGCATTGGAATTCCTGACCACCTCGAAGAGCGATAGAAAAATTCCATTTTCTCGAAAACTGTAAGTCGCAGCTCAACTCCAAAAGCAGATTTGAATTCAGGAAAGGTGCGAGCTTAATTCTATATAAACAGTTTTCAAATCGAGGAGGAAAAAAAAAATTTCAAATTTTTACCTGACCACCTCGAAGAGCGATAGAAAAATTCCATTTTCTCGAAAACTATAAGTCGCAGCTCAAGTCCAAAAGCAGATTTGAATTCAGGAAAGGTGCGAGCTTAATTCTACATAAACAGTTTTCAAATCGGGGAGGAAAAAAAAAATTTCAAATTTTTACAGGGGTTGCATTGGAATTCCTGACCACCTCGAAGAGCGATAGAAAAATTCCATTTTCTCGAAAACTATAAGTCGCAGCTCAACTCCAAAAGCAGATTTGAATTCAGGAAAGGTGCGAGCTTAATTCTACATAAACAGTTTTCAAATCGGGGAGGAAAACAAAAAATTTAAAATTTTTACAGGGGTTGCATTGGAATTCCTGACCACCTCGAAGAGCGATAGAAAAATTCCATTTTCTCGAAAACTATAAGTCGCAGCTCAACTCCAAAAGCAGATTTGAATTCAGGAAAGGTGCGAGCTTAATTCTACATAAAAAGTTTTCAAATCGGGGAGGAAAAAAAAAATTCAAATTTTTACAGGGGTTGCATTGGAATTCCTGACCACCTCGAAGAGCGATAGAAAAATTCCATTTTCTCGAAAACTGTAAGTCGCAGCTCAACTCCAAAAGCAGATTTGAATTCAGGAAAGGTGCGAGCTTAATTCTATATAAACAGTTTTCAAATCGAGGAGGAAAAAAAAAGTTTCAAATTTTTACCTGACCACCTCGAAGAGCGATAGAAAAATTCCATTTTCTCGAAAACTATAAGTCGCAGCTCAAGTCCAAAAGCAGATTTGAATTCAGGAAAGGTGCGAGCTTAATTCTACATAAACAGTTTTCAAATCGGGGAGGAAAAAAAAAATTTCAAATTTTTACAGGGGTTGCATTGGAATTCCTGACCACCTCGAAGAGCGATAGAAAAATTCCATTTTCTCGAAAACTATAAGTCGCAGCTCAACTCCAAAAGCAGATTTAAATTCAGGAAAGGTGCGAGCTTAATTCTACATAAACAGTTTTCAAATCGGGGAGGAAAAAAAAAATTTCAAATTTTTACAGGGGTTGCATTGGAATTCCTGACCACCTCGAAGAGCGATAGAAAAATTCCATTTTCTCGAAAACTATAAGTCGCAGCTCAACTCCAAAAGCAGATTTGAATTCAGGAAAGGTGTGAGCTTAATTCTACATAAACAGTTTTCAAATCGGGGAGGAAAAAAAAAATTGCAAATTTTTACAGGGGTTGCATTGGAATTCCTGACCACCTCGAAGAGCGATAGAAAAATTCCATTTTCTCGAAAACTGTAAGTCGCAGCTCAACTCCAAAAGCAGATTTGAATTCAGGAAAGGTGCGAGCTTAATTCTACATAAACAGTTTTCAAATCGGGGAGGAAAAAAAAAAAACTAAATTTTTACAGGGGTTGCATTGGAATTTCTGACCACCTCGAAGAGCGATAGAAAAATTCTATTTTCTCGAAAACTGTAAGTCGCAGCTCAACTCCAAAAGCAGATTTGAATTCAGGAAAGGTGCGAGCTTAATTCTATATAAACAGTTTTCAAATCGAGGAGGAAAAAAAAAATTTCAAATTTTTACCTGACCACCTCGAAGAGCGATAGAAAAATTCCATTTTCTCGAAAACTATAAGTCGCAGCTCAAGTCCAAAAGCAGATTTGAATTCAGGAAAGGTGCGAGCTTAATTCTACATAAACAGTTTTCAAATCGGGGAGGAAAAAAAAAATTTCAAATTTTTACAGGGGTTGCATTGGAATTCCTGACCACCTCGAAGAGCGATAGAAAAATTCCATTTTCTCGAAAACTATAAGTCGCAGCTCAACTCCAAAAGCAGATTTGAATTCAGGAAAGGTGCGAGCTTAATTCTACATAAACAGTTTTCAAATCGGGGAGGAAAACAAAAAATTTAAAATTTTTACAGGGGTTGCATTGGAATTCCTGACCACCTCGAAGAGCGATAGAAAAATTCCATTTTCTCGAAAACTATAAGTCGCAGCTCAACTCCAAAAGCAGATTTGAATTCAGGAAAGGTGCGAGCTTAATTCTACATAAAAAGTTTTCAAATCGGGGAGGAAAAAAAAAATTCAAATTTTTACAGGGGTTGCATTGGAATTCCTGACCACCTCGAAGAGCGATAGAAAAATTCCATTTTCTCGAAAACTGTAAGTCGCAGCTCAACTCCAAAAGCAGATTTGAATTCAGGAAAGGTGCGAGCTTAATTCTATATAAACAGTTTTCAAATCGAGGAGGAAAAAAAAAGTTTCAAATTTTTACCTGACCACCTCGAAGAGCGATAGAAAAATTCCATTTTCTCGAAAACTATAAGTCGCAGCTCAAGTCCAAAAGCAGATTTGAATTCAGGAAAGGTGCGAGCTTAATTCTACATAAACAGTTTTCAAATCGGGGAGGAAAAAAAAAATTTCAAATTTTTACAGGGGTTGCATTGGAATTCCTGACCACCTCGAAGAGCGATAGAAAAATTCCATTTTCTCGAAAACTATAAGTCGCAGCTCAACTCCAAAAGCAGATTTAAATTCAGGAAAGGTGCGAGCTTAATTCTACATAAACAGTTTTCAAATCGGGGAGGAAAAAAAAAATTTCAAATTTTTACAGGGGTTGCATTGGAATTCCTGACCACCTCGAAGAGCGATAGAAAAATTCCATTTTCTCGAAAACTATAAGTCGCAGCTCAACTCCAAAAGCAGATTTGAATTCAGGAAAGGTGTGAGCTTAATTCTACATAAACAGTTTTCAAATCGGGGAGGAAAAAAAAAATTGCAAATTTTTACAGGGGTTGCATTGGAATTCCTGACCACCTCGAAGAGCGATAGAAAAATTCCATTTTCTCGAAAACTGTAAGTCGCAGCTCAACTCCAAAAGCAGATTTGAATTCAGGAAAGGTGCGAGCTTAATTCTACATAAACAGTTTTCAAATCGGGGAGGAAAAAAAAAAAACTAAATTTTTACAGGGGTTGCATTGGAATTTCTGACCACCTCGAAGAGCGATAGAAAAATTCCATTTTCTCGAAAACTATAAGTCGCAGCTCAACTCCAAAAGCAGATTTGAATTCAGGAAAGGTGCGAGCTTAATTCTACATAAACAGTTTTCAAATCGGGGAGGAAAAAAAAAATTTCAAATTTTTACAGGGGTTGCATTGGAATTCCTGACCACCTCGAAGAGCGATAGAAAAATTCCATTTTCTCGAAAACTAAAAGTCGCAGCTCAACTCCAAAAGCAGATTTGAATTCAGGAAAGGTGCGAGCTTAATTCTACATAAACAGTTTTCAAATCGGGGAGGAAAAAAAAATTTCAAATTTTTACAGGGGTTGCATTGGAATTCCTGACCACCTCGAAGAGCGATAGAAAAATTCCATTTTCTCGAAAACTGTAAGTCGCAGCTCAACTCCAAAAGCAGATTTGAATTCAGGAAAGGTGCGAGCTTAATTCTATATAAACAGTTTTCAAATCGAGGAGGAAAAAAAAAATTTCAAATTTTTACCTGACCACCTCGAAAAGCGATAGAAAAATTCCATTTTCTCGAAAACTATAAGTCGCAGCTCAAGTCCAAAAGCAGATTTGAATTCAGGAAAGGTGCGAGCTTAATTCTACATAAACAGTTTTCAAATCGGGGAGGAAAAAAAAAATTTCAAATTTTTACAGGGGTTGCATTGGAATTCCTGACCACCTCGAAGAGCGATAGAAAAATTCCATTTTCTCGAAAACTATAAGTCGCAGCTCAACTCCAAAAGCAGATTTGAATTCAGGAAAGGTGCGAGCTTAATTCTACATAAACAGTTTTCAAATCGGGGAGGAAAAAAAAAATTTCAAATTTTTACAGGGGTTGCATTGGAATTCCTGACCACCTCGAAGAGCGATAGAAAAATTCCATTTTCTCGAAAACTATAAGTCGCAGCTCAACTCCAAAAGCAGATTTGAATTCAGGAAAGGTGTGAGCTTAATTCTACATAAACAGTTTTCAAATCGGGGAGGAAAAAAAAAATTGCAAATTTTTACAGGGGTTGCATTTTAATTCCTGACCACCTCGAAGAGCGATAGAAAAATTCCATTTTCTCGAAAACTGTAAGTCGCAGCTCAACTCCAAAAGCAGATTTGAATTCAGGAAAGGTGCGAGCTTAATTCTACATAAACAGTTTTCAAATCGGGGAGGAAAAAAAAAAAACTAAATTTTTACAGGGGTTGCATTGGAATTTCTGACCACCTCGAAGAGCGATAGAAAAATTCCATTTTCTCGAAAACTATAAGTCGCAGCTCAACTCCAAAAGCAGATTTGAATTCAGGAAAGGTGCGAGCTTAATTCTACATAAACAGTTTTCAAATCGGGGAGGAAAAAAAAAATTTCAAATTTTTACAGGGGTTGCATTGGAATTCCTGACCACCTCGAAGAGCGATAGAAAAATTCCATTTTCTCGAAAACTAAAAGTCGCAGCTCAACTCCAAAAGCAGATTTGAATTCAGGAAAGGTGCGAGCTTAATTCTACATAAACAGTTTTCAAATCGGGGAGGAAAAAAAAAATTTCAAATTTTTACAGGGGTTGCATTGGAATTCCTGACCACCTCGAAGAGCGATAGAAAAATTCCATTTTCTCGAAAACTATAAGTCGCAGCTCAACTCCAAAAGCAGATTTGAATTCAGGAAAGGTGCGAGCTTAATTCTACATAAACAGTTTTCAAATCGGGGAGGAAAAAAAAATTTCAAATTTTTACAGGGGTTGCATTGGAATTCCTGACCACCTCGAAGAGCGATAGAAAAATTCCATTTTCTCGAAAACTATAAGTCGCAGCTCAACTCCAAAAGCAGATTTGAATTCAGGAAAGGTGCGAGCTTAATTCTACATAAACAGTTTTCAAATCGGGGAGGAAAAAAATATTTCAAATTTTTACAGGGGTTGCATTGGAATTCCTGACCACCTCGAAGAGCGATAGAAAAATTCCATTTTCTCGAAAACTATAAGTCGCAGCTCAACTCCAAAAGCAGATTTGAATTCAGGAAAGGTGCGAGCATAATTCTACTTAAACAGTTTTCAAATCGGGGAGGAAAAAAAAAATTGCAAATTTTTACAGGGGTTGCATTGGAATTAATGACCACCCCGAAGAGCGATAGAAAAATTCCATTTTCTCGAAAACTATAAGTCGCAGCTAAACTCCAAAAGCAGATTTGAATTCAGGAAAGGTGCGAGCTTAATTCTGCATAAACAGTTTTCAAATCGGGGAGGAAAAAAAAAATTTCAAATTTTTACAGGGGTTGCATTGGAATTCCTGACCACCTCGAAGAGCGATAGAAAAATTCCATTTTCTCGAAAACTATAAGTCGCAGCTCAACTCCAAAAGCAGATTTGAATTCAGGAAAGGTGCGAGCTTAATTCTATATAAACAGTTTTCAAATCGGGGAGGAAAAAAAAAATTTCAAAATTTTACATTGGTTGCATTGGAATTCCTGACCACCTCGAAGAGCGATAGAAAAATTCCATTTTCTCGAAAACTATAAGTCGCAGCTCAACTCCAAAAGCAGATTTGAATTCAGGAAAGGTGCGAGCTTAATTCTACATAAACAGTTTTCAAATCGGGGAGGAAAAAAAAATTTCACATTTTTACGGGAGTTGCATTGGAATTCCTGACCACCTCGAAGAGCGATAGAAAAATTCCATTTTCTCGAAAACTATAAGTCGCAGCTCAACTCCAAAAGCAGATTTGAATTCTGGAAAGGTGCGAGCTTAATTCTACATAAACAGTTTTCAAATCGGGGAGGAAAAAAAAAATTTCAAATTTTTACAGAGGTTGCATTGGAATTCCTGACCACCTCAGGAAAGGTGCGAGCTTAGTTCTGCATAAACAGTTTTCAAATCGGGGAGGAAAAAAAAAATTTCAAATTTTTACAGGGGTTGGTTGCATTGGAATTCCTGACCACCTCGAAGAGCGATAGAAAAATTCCATTTTCTCGAAAACAATAAGTCGCAGCTCAACTCCAAAAGCAGATTTGAATTCAGGAAAGGTGCGAGCTTAATTCTACATAAACAGTTTTAAAATCGGGGAGGAAAAAAAATATTTCAAATTTTTACAGGGGTTGCATTGGAATTCCTGACCACCTCGAAGAGCGATAGAAAAATTCCATTTTCTCGAAAACTATAAGTCGCAGCTCAACTCCAAAAGCAGATTTGAATTCAGGAAAGGTGCGAGCTTAATTCTATATAAACAGTTTTCAAATCGAGGAGGAAAAAAAAAGTTTCAAATTTTTACCTGACCACCTCGAAGAGCGATAGAAAAATTCCATTTTCTCGAAAACTATAAGTCGCAGCTCAACTCCAAAAGCAGATTTGAATTCTGGAAAGGTGCGAGCTTAATTCTACATAAACAGTTTTCAAATCGGGGAGGAAAAAAAAAATTTCAAATTTTTACAGGGGTTGCATTGGAATTCCTGACTACCTCGAAGAGCGATAGAAAAATTCCATTTTCTCGAAAACTAGAAGTCGCAGCTCAACTCCAAAAGCAGATTTGAATTCAGGAAAGGTGCGAGCTTAATTCTACATAAACAGTTTTCAAATCGGGGAGGAAAAAGAAATTTTAAATTTTTACAGGGGTTGCATTGGAATTCCTGACCACCTCGAAGAGCGATAGAAAAATTCCATTTTCTCAAAATCTATAAGTCGCAGCTCAACTCCAAAAGCAGATTTGAATTCAGGAAAGGTGCGAGCTTAATTCTACATAAACAGTTTTCAAATCGGGGAGGAAAAAAAAATTTCAAATTTTTACGGGAGTTGCATTGGAATTCCTGACCACCTCGAAGAGAGATAGAAAAATTCCATTTTCTCGAAAACTATAAGTCGCAGCTCAACTCCAAAAGCAGATTTGAATTCAGGAAAGGTGCGAGCTTAATTCTACATAAACAGTTTTCAAATCGGGGAGGAAAAAAAAAATTTCAAATTTTTACAGGGGTTGCATTGGAATTCCTGACTACCTCGAAGAGCGATAGAAAAATTCCATTTTCTCGAAAACTATAAGTCGCAGCTCAACTCCAAAAGCAGATTTGAATTCAGGAAAGGTGCGAGCTTAATTCTACTTAAACAGTTTTCAAATCGGGGAGGAAAAAAAAATTTGAAATTTTTGCAGGGGTTGCATTGGAATTCCTGACCACCTCGAAGAGCGATAGAAAAATTCCATTTTCTCGAAAACTATAAGTCGCAGCTCAACTCCAAAAGCAGATTTGAATTCAGGAAAGGTGCGAGCTTAATTCTACATAAACAGTTTTCAAATCGGGGAGGAAAAAAAAAATTTCTAATTTTTACACGGGTTGCATTGGAATTCCTGACCACCTCGAAGAGCGATAGAAAAATTCCATTTTCTCGAAAACTATAAGTCGCAGCTCAACTCCAAAAGCAGATTTGAATTCAGGAAAGGTGCGAGCTTAATTCTACATAAACAGTTTTCAAATCGGGGAGGAAAAAAAAATTTGAAATTTTTACACAGGTTGCATTGGAATTCCTGACCACCTCGAAGAGCGATAGAAAAATTCCATTTTCTCAAAAACTATAAGTCGCAGCTCAACTCCAGAAGCAGATTTGAATTCAGGAAAGGTGCGAGCTTAATTCTACATAAACAGTTTTCAAATCGGGGAGGAAAAAAATATTTCAAATTTTTACAGGGGTTGCTTTGGAATTACTGACCACCTCGAAGAGCGATAGAAAAATTCCATTTTCTCGAAAACTATAAGTCGCAGCTCAACTCCAAAAGCAGATTTGAATTCAGGAAAGGTGCGATCTTAATTCTACATAAACAGTTTTCAAATCGGGGAGAAAAAAAAATTTTACATTTTTACAGGGGTTGCATTGGAATTCCTGACCACCTCGAAGAGCGATAGAAAAATTCCATTTTCTCGAAAACTATAAGTCGCAGCTCAACTCCAAAAGCAGATTTGAATTCAGGAAAGGTGCGAGCTTAATTCTACATAAACAGTTTTAAAATCGGGGAGGAAAAAAAAAATTTCAAATCCTGACCACCCCGAAGAGCGATAGAAAAATTCCATTTTCTCGAAAACTATAAGTCGCAGCTCAACTCCAAAAGCAGATTTGAATTCAGGAAAGGTGCGAGCTTAATTCTACATAAACAGTTTTCAAATCGGGGAGGAAAAAAAAAATTTCTAATTTTTACACGGGTTGCATTGGAATTCCTGACCACCTCGAAGAGCGATAGAAAAATTCCATTTTCTCGAAAACTATAAGTCGCAGCTCAACTCCAAAAGCAGATTTGAATTCAGGAAAGGTGCGAGCTTAATTCTACATAAACAGTTTTCAAATCGGGGAGGAAAAAAAAATTTGAAATTTTTACACAGGTTGCATTGGAATTCCTGACCACCTCGAAGAGCGATAGAAAAATTCCATTTTCTCAAAAACTATAAGTCGCAGCTCAACTCCAGAAGCAGATTTGAATTCAGGAAAGGTGCGAGCTTAATTCTACATAAACAGTTTTCAAATCGGGGAGGAAAAAAATATTTCAAATTTTTACAGGGGTTGCTTTGGAATTACTGACCACCTCGAAGAGCGATAGAAAAATTCCATTTTCTCGAAAACTATAAGTCGCAGCTCAACTCCAAAAGCAGATTTGAATTCAGGAAAGGTGCGAGCTTAATTCTACATAAACAGTTTTCAAATCGGGGAGAAAAAAAAATTTTACATTTTTACAGGGGTTGCATTGGAATTCCTGACCACCTCGAAGAGCGATAGAAAAATTCCATTTTCTCGAAAACTATAAGTCGCAGCTCAACTCCAAAAGCAGATTTGAATTCAGGAAAGGTGCGAGCATAATTCTACTTAAACAGTTTCAAATCGGGGAGGAAAAAAAAAATTTCAAATTTTTACATGGGTTGCATTGGAATTAATGACCACCTCGAAGAGCGATAGAAAAATTCCATTTTCTCGAAAACTATAAGTCGCAGCTAAACTCCAAAAGCAGATTTGAATTCAGGAAAGGTGCGAGCTTAATTCTGCATAAACAGTTTTCAAATCGGGAGGAAAAAAAAAATTTCAAATTTTTACAGGGGTTGGTTGCATTGGAATTCCTGACCACCTCGAAGAGCGATAGAAAAATTCCATTTTCTCGAAAACAATAAGTTGCAGCTCAACTCCAAAAGCAGATTTGAATTCAGGAAAGGTGCGAGCTTAATTCTACATAAACAGTTTTCAAATCGGGGAGGAAAAAAAAAATTTCAAATTTTTACAGGGGTTGCATTGGAATTCCTGACCACCTCGAAGAGCGATAGAAAAATTCCATTTTCTCGAAAACTATAAGTCGCAGCTCAACTCCAAAAGCAGATTTGAATTCAGGAAAGGTGCGAGCTTAATTCTACATAAACAGTTTTCAAATCGGGGAGGAAAAAAAAAATTTCAAATTTTTACACGGGTTGCATTGGAATTCCTGACCACCTCGAAGAGCGATAGAAAAATTCCATTTTCTCGAAAACTATAAGTCGCAGCTCAACTCCAAAAGCAGATTTGAATTCAGGAAAGGTGCGAGCTTAATTCTGCATAAACAGTTTTCAAATCGGGGAGGAAAAAAAAATTTCAAATTTTTACACGGGTTGCATTGGAATTCCTGACCACCTCGAAGAGCGATAGAAAAATTCCATTTTCTCGAAAACTATAAGGCGCAGCTCAACTCCAAAAGCAGATTTGAATTCAGGAAAGGTGCGAGCTTAATTCTACATAAACAGTTTTCAAATCGGGGAGGAAAAAAAAAATTTCAAATTTTTACAGGGGTTGCATTGGAATTCCTGACCACCTCGAAGAGCGATAGAAAAATTCCATTTTCTCGAAAACTATAAGTCGCAGCTCAACTCCAAAAGCAGATTTGAATTCAGGAAAGGTGCGAGCTTAATTCTACATAAACAGTTTTCAAATCGGGGAGGAAAAAAAAAATTTCAAATTTTTACAGGGGTTGCATTGGAATTCCTGACCACCTCGAAGAGCGATAGAAAAATTCCATTTTCTCGAAAACTATAAGTCGCAGCTCAACTCCAAAAGCAGATTTGAATTCAGGAAAGGTGCGAGCTTAATTCTACATAAACAGTTTTCAAATCGGGGAGGAAAAAAATATTTCAAATTTTTACAGGGGTTGCTTTGGAATTCCTGACCACCTCGAAGAGCGATAGAAAAATTCCATTTTCTCGAAAACTATAAGTCGCAGCTCAACTCCAAAAGCAGATTTGAATTCAGGAAAGGTGCGAGCTTAATTCTACATAAACAGTTTTCAAATCGGGGAGGAAAAAAAAAATTTCAAATTTTTACAGGGGTTGCATTGGAATTCCTGACCACCTCGAAGAGCGATAGAAAAATTCCATTTTCTCGAAAACTATAAGTCGCAGCTCAACTCCAAAAGCAGATTTGAATTCAGGAAAGGTGCGAGCTTAATTCTACATAAACAGTTTTCAAATCGGGGAGGAAAAAAATATTTCAAATTTTTACAGGGGTTGCTTTGGAATTCCTGACCACCTCGAAGAGCGATAGAAAAATTCCATTTTCTCGAAAACTATAAGTCGCAGCTCAACTCCAAAAGCAGATTTGAATTCAGGAAAGGTGCGAGCTTAATTCTACATAAACAGTTTTCAAATCGGGGAGGAAAAAAAAATTTCAAATTTTTACGGGAGTTGCATTGGAATTCCTGACCACCTCGAAGAGAGATAGAAAAATTCCATTTTCTCGAAAACTATAAGTCGCAGCTCAACTCCAAAAGCAGATTTGAATTCAGGAAAGGTGCGAGCTTAATTCTACATAAACAGTTTTCAAATCGGGGAGGAAAAAAAAAAATTTCAAATTTTTACAGGGGTTGCATTGGAATTCCTGACTACCTCGAAGAGCGATAGAAAAATTCCATTTTCTCGAAAACTATAAGTCGCAGCTCAACTCCAAAAGCAGATTTGAATTCAGGAAAGGTGCGAGCTTAATTCTACATAAACAGTTTTAAAATCGGGGAGGAAAAAAAAAATTTCAAATTTTTACAGGGGTTGCATTGGAATTCCTGACCACCTCAGGAAAGGTGCGAGCTTAATTCTACTTAAACAGTTTTCAAATCGGGGAGGAAAAAAAAAATTTCAAATTTTTACAGGGGTTGCATTGGAATTCCTGACTACCTCGAAGAGCGATAGAAAAATTTCATTTTCTCGAAAACTATAAGTCGCAGCTCAACTCCAAAAGCAGATTTGAATTCAGGAAAGGTGCGAGCTTAATTCTACATAAACAGTTTTCAAATCGGGGAGGAAAAAAAAAATTTCAAATTTTTACAGGGGTTGGTTGCATTGGAATTCCTGACCACCTCGAAGAGCGATAGAAAAATTCCATTTTCTCGAAAACAATAAGTTGCAGCTCAACTCCAAAAGCAGATTTGAATTCAGGAAAGGTGCGAGCTTAATTCTACATAAACAGTTTTAAAATCGGGGAGGAAAAAAAAAATTTCAAATCCTGACCACCCCGAAGAGCGATAGAAAACTTCCATTTTCTCGAAAACTATAAGTCGCAGCTCAACTCCAAAAGCAGATTTGAATTCAGGAAAGGTGCGAGCTTAATTCTACATAAACAGTTTTCAAATCGGGGAGGAAAAAAAAAATTTCAAATTTTTACACGGGTTGCATTGGAATTCCTGACCACCTCGAAGAGCGATAGAAAAATTCCATTTTCTCGAAAACTATAAGTCGCAGCTCAACTCCAAAAGCAGATTTGAATTCAGGAAAGGTGCGAGCTTAATTCTACATAAACAGTTTTCAAATCGGGGAGGAAAAAAAAATTTGAAATTTTTACACAGGTTGCATTGGAATTCCTGACCACCTCGAAGAGCGATAGAAAAATTCCATTTTCTCAAAAACTATAAGTCGCAGCTCAACTCCAGAAGCAGATTTGAATTCAGGAAAGGTGCGAGCTTAATTCTACATAAACAGTTTTCAAATCGGGGAGGAAAAAAATATTTCAAATTTTTACAGGGGTTGCTTTGGAATTACTGACCACCTCGAAGAGCGATAGAAAAATTCCATTTTCTCGAAAACTATAAGTCGCAGCTCAACTCCAAAAGCAGATTTGAATTCAGGAAAGGTGCGAGCTTAATTCTACATAAACAGTTTTCAAATCGGGGAGAAAAAAAAATTTTACATTTTTACAGGGGTTGCATTGGAATTCCTGACCACCTCGAAGAGCGATAGAAAAATTCCATTTTCTCGAAAACTATAAGTCGCAGCTCAACTCCAAAAGCAGATTTGAATTCAGGAAAGGTGCGAGCATAATTCTACTTAAACAGTTTCAAATCGGGGAGGAAAAAAAAAATTTCAAATTTTTACATGGGTTGCATTGGAATTAATGACCACCTCGAAGAGCGATAGAAAAATTCCATTTTCTCGAAAACTATAAGTCGCAGCTAAACTCCAAAAGCAGATTTGAATTCAGGAAAGGTGCGAGCTTAATTCTGCATAAACAGTTTTCAAATCGGGGAGGAAAAAAAAAATTTCAAATTTTTACAGGGGTTGGTTGCATTGGAATTCCTGACCACCTCGAAGAGCGATAGAAAAATTCCATTTTCTCGAAAACAATAAGTTGCAGCTCAACTCCAAAAGCAGATTTGAATTCAGGAAAGGTGCGAGCTTAATTCTACATAAACAGTTTTCAAATCGGGGAGGAAAAAAAAAATTTCAAATTTTTACAGGGGTTGCATTGGAATTCCTGACCACCTCGAAGAGCGATAGAAAAATTCCATTTTCTCGAAAACTATAAGGCGCAGCTCAACTCCAAAAGCAGATTTGAATTCAGGAAAGGTGCGAGCTTAATTCTACATAAACAGTTTTCAAATCGGGGAGGAAAAAAAAAATTTCAAATTTTTACAGGGGTTGCATTGGAATTCCTGACCACCTCGAAGAGCGATAGAAAAATTCCATTTTCTCGAAAACTATAAGGCGCAGCTCAACTCCAAAAGCAGATTTGAATTCAGGAAAGGTGCGAGCTTAATTCTACATAAACAGTTTTCAAATCGGGGAGGAAAAAAAAAATTTCAAATTTTTAACCCCTGTAATTCCTGACCACCTCGAAGAGCGATAGAAAAATTCCATTTTCTCGAAAACTATAAGTCGCAGCTCAACTCCAAAAGCAGATTTGAATTCAGGAAAGGTGCGAGCTTAATTCTACATAAACAGTTTTCAAATCGGGGAGGAAAAAAAAAATTTCAAATTTTTACAGGGGTTGCATTGGAATTCCTGACCACCTCGAAGAGCGATAGAAAAATTCCATTTTCTCGAAAACTATAAGGCGCAGCTCAACTCCAAAAGCAGATTTGAATTCAGGAAAGGTGCGAGCTTAATTCTACATAAACAGTTTTCAAATCGGGGAGGAAAAAAAAAATTTCAAATTTTTACAGGGGTTGCATTGGAATTCCTGACCACCTCGAAGAGCGATAGAAAAATTCCATTTTCTCGAAAACTATAAGTCGCAGCTCAACTCCAAAAGCAGATTTGAATTCAGGAAAGGTGCGAGCTTAATTCTACATAAACAGTTTTCAAATCGGGGAGGAAAAAAAAAATTTCAAATTTTTACAGGGGTTGCATTGGAATTCCTGACCACCTCGAAGAGCGATAGAAAAATTCCATTTTCTCGAAAACTATAAGTCGCAGCTCAACTCCAAAAGCAGATTTGAATTCAGGAAAGGTGCGAGCTTAATTCTACATAAACAGTTTTCAAATCGGGGAGGAAAAAAATATTTCAAATTTTTACAGGGGTTGCTTTGGAATTCCTGACCACCTCGTAGAGCGATAGAAAAATTCCATTTTCTCGAAAACTATAAGTCGCAGCTCAACTCCAAAAGCAGATTTGAATTCAGGAAAGGTGCGAGCTTAATTCTACATAAACAGTTTTCAAATCGGGGAGGAAAAAAAAAATTTCAAATTTTTACAGGGGTTGCATTGGAATTCCTGACCACCTCGAAGAGCGATAGAAAAATTCCATTTTCTCGAAAACTATAAGTCGCAGCTCAACTCCAAAAGCAGATTTGAATTCAGGAAAGGTGCGAGCTTAATTCTACATAAACAGTTTTCAAATCGGGGAGGAAAAAAAAAATTTCAAATTTTTACAGGGGTTGCATTGGAATTCCTGACCACCTCGAAGAGCGATAGAAAAATTCCATTTTCTCGAAAACTATAAGTCGCAGCTCAACTCCAAAAGCAGATTTGAATTCAGGAAAGGTGCGAGCTTAATTCTACATAAACAGTTTTCAAATCGGGGAGGAAAAAAAAAATTTCAAATTTTTACAGGGGTTGCATTGGAATTCCTGACCACCTCGAAGAGCGATAGAAAAATTCCATTTTCTCGAAAACTATAAGTCGCAGCTCAACTCCAAAAGCAGATTTGAATTCAGGAAAGGTGCGAGCATAATTCTACTTAAACAGTTTTCAAATCGGGGAGGAAAAAAAAAATTTCAAATTTTTACAGGGGTTGCATTGGAATTCCTGACCACCTCGAAGAGCGATAGAAAAATTCCATTTTCTCGAAAACTATAAGGCGCAGCTCAACTCCAAAAGCAGATTTGAATTCAGGAAAGGTGCGAGCTTAATTCTACATAAACAGTTTTCAAATCGGGGAGGAAAAAAAAAATTTCAAATTTTTAACCCCTGTAATTCCTGACCACCTCGAAGAGCGATAGAAAAATTCCATTTTCTCGAAAACTATAAGTCGCAGCTCAACTCCAAAAGCAGATTTGAATTCAGGAAAGGTGCGAGCTTAATTCTACATAAACAGTTTTCAAATCGGGGAGGAAAAAAAAAATTTCAAATTTTTACAGGGGTTGCATTGGAATTCCTGACCACCTCGAAGAGCGATAGAAAAATTCCATTTTCTCGAAAACTATAAGGCGCAGCTCAACTCCAAAAGCAGATTTGAATTCAGGAAAGGTGCGAGCTTAATTCTACATAAACAGTTTTCAAATCGGGGAGGAAAAAAAAAATTTCAAATTTTTACAGGGGTTGCATTGGAATTCCTGACCACCTCGAAGAGCGATAGAAAAATTCCATTTTCTCGAAAACTATAAGTCGCAGCTCAACTCCAAAAGCAGATTTGAATTCAGGAAAGGTGCGAGCTTAATTCTACATAAACAGTTTTCAAATCGGGGAGGAAAAAAAAAATTTCAAATTTTTACAGGGGTTGCATTGGAATTCCTGACCACCTCGAAGAGCGATAGAAAAATTCCATTTTCTCGAAAACTATAAGTCGCAGCTCAACTCCAAAAGCAGATTTGAATTCAGGAAAGGTGCGAGCTTAATTCTACATAAACAGTTTTCAAATCGGGGAGGAAAAAAATATTTCAAATTTTTACAGGGGTTGCTTTGGAATTCCTGACCACCTCGTAGAGCGATAGAAAAATTCCATTTTCTCGAAAACTATAAGTCGCAGCTCAACTCCAAAAGCAGATTTGAATTCAGGAAAGGTGCGAGCTTAATTCTACATAAACAGTTTTCAAATCGGGGAGGAAAAAAAAAATTTCAAATTTTTACAGGGGTTGCATTGGAATTCCTGACCACCTCGAAGAGCGATAGAAAAATTCCATTTTCTCGAAAACTATAAGTCGCAGCTCAACTCCAAAAGCAGATTTGAATTCAGGAAAGGTGCGAGCTTAATTCTACATAAACAGTTTTCAAATCGGGGAGGAAAAAAAAAATTTCAAATTTTTACACGGGTTGCATTGGAATTCCTGACCACCTCGAAGAGCGATAGAAAAATTCCATTTTCTCGAAAACTATAAGTCGCAGCTCAACTCCAAAAGCAGATTTGAATTCAGGAAAGGTGCGAGCTTAATTCTGCATAAACAGTTTTCAAATCGGGGAGGAAAAAAAAAATTTCAAATTTTTACACGGGTTGCATTGGAATTCCTGACCACCTCGAAGAGCGATAGAAAAATTCCATTTTCTCGAAAACTATAAGGCGCAGCTCAACTCCAAAAGCAGATTTGAATTCAGGAAAGGTGCGAGCTTAATTCTACATAAACAGTTTTCAAATCGGGGAGGAAAAAAAAAATTTCAAATTTTTACAGGGGTTGCATTGGAATTCCTGACCACCTCGAAGAGCGATAGAAAAATTCCATTTTCTCGAAAACTATAAGTCGCAGCTCAACTCCAAAAGCAGATTTGAATTCAGGAAAGGTGCGAGCTTAATTCTACATAAACAGTTTTCAAATCGGGGAGGAAAAAAAAAATTTCAAATTTTTACAGGGGTTGCATTGGAATTCCTGACCACCTCGAAGAGCGATAGAAAAATTCCATTTTCTCGAAAACTATAAGTCGCAGCTCAACTCCAAAAGCAGATTTGAATTCAGGAAAGGTGCGAGCTTAATTCTACATAAACAGTTTTCAAATCGGGGAGGAAAAAAATATTTCAAATTTTTACAGGGGTTGCTTTGGAATTCCTGACCACCTCGTAGAGCGATAGAAAAATTCCATTTTCTCGAAAACTATAAGTCGCAGCTCAACTCCAAAAGCAGATTTGAATTCAGGAAAGGTGCGAGCTTAATTCTACATAAACAGTTTTCAAATCGGGGAGGAAAAAAAAATTTCAAATTTTTACGGGAGTTGCATTGGAATTCCTGACCACCTCGAAGAGAGATAGAAAAATTCCATTTTCTCGAAAACTATAAGTCGCAGCTCAACTCCAAAAGCAGATTTGAATTCAGGAAAGGTGCGAGCTTAATTCTACATAAACAGTTTTCAAATCGGGGAGGAAAAAAAAAAATTTCAAATTTTTACAGGGGTTGCATTGGAATTCCTGACTACCTCGAAGAGCGATAGAAAAATTCCATTTTCTCGAAAACTATAAGTCGCAGCTCAACTCCAAAAGCAGATTTGAATTCAGGAAAGGTGCGAGCTTAATTCTACATAAACAGTTTTAAAATCGGGGAGGAAAAAAAAAATTTCAAATTTTTACAGGGGTTGGTTGCATTGGAATTCCTGACCACCTCGAAGAGCGATAGAAAAATTCCATTTTCTCGAAAACAATAAGTTGCAGCTCAACTCCAAAAGCAGATTTGAATTCAGGAAAGGTGCGAGCTTAATTCTACATAAACAGTTTTAAAATCGGGGAGGAAAAAAAAAATTTCAAATCCTGACCACCCCGAAGAGCGATAGAAAAATTCCATTTTCTCGAAAACTATAAGTCGCAGCTAAACTCCAAAAGCAGATTTGAATTCAGGAAAGGTGCGAGCTTAATTCTGCATAAACAGTTTTCAAATCGGGGAGGAAAAAAAAAATTTCAAATTTTTACACGGGTTGCATTGGAATTCCTGACCACCTCGAAGAGCGATAGAAAAATTCCATTTCCTCGAAAACTATAAGTCGCAGCTCAACTCCAAAAGCAGATTTGAATTCAGGAAAGGTGCGAGCTTAATTCTACATAAACAGTTTTCAAATCGGGGAGGAAAAAAAAAATTTCAAATTTTTACAGGGGTTGCATTGGAATTCCTGACCACCTCGAAGAGCGATAGAAAAATTCCATTTTCTCAAAAACTATAAGTCGCAGCTCAACTCCAGAAGCAGATTTGAATTCAGGAAAGGTGCGAGCTTAATTCTACATAAACAGTTTTCAAATCGGGGAGGAAAAAATATTTCAAATTTTTACAGGGGTTGCTTTGGAATTACTGACCACCTCGAAGAGCGATAGAAAAATTCCATTTTCTCGAAAACTATAAGTCGCAGCTCAACTCCAAAAGCAGATTTGAATTCAGGAAAGGTGCGAGCTTAATTCTACATAAACAGTTTTCAAATCGGGGAGAAAAAAAAATTTTACATTTTTACAGGGGTTGCATTGGAATTCCTGACCACCTCGAAGAGCGATAGAAAAATTCCATTTTCTCGAAAACTATAAGTCGCAGCTCAACTCCAAAAGCAGATTTGAATTCAGGAAAGGTGCGAGCATAATTCTACTTAAACAGTTTCAAATCGGGGAGGAAAAAAAAAATTTCAAATTTTTACAGGGGTTGCATTGGAATTAATGACCACCTCGAAGAGCGATAGAAAAATTCCATTTTCTCGAAAACTATAAGTCGCAGCTAAACTCCAAAAGCAGATTTGAATTCAGGAAAGGTGCGAGCTTAATTCTGCATAAACAGTTTTCAAATCGGGGAGGAAAAAAAAAATTTCAAATTTTTACAGGGGTTGGTTGCATTGGAATTCCTGACCACCTCGAAGAGCGATAGAAAAATTCCATTTTCTCGAAAACAATAAGTTGCAGCTCAACTCCAAAAGCAGATTTGAATTCAGGAAAGGTGCGAGCTTAATTCTACATAAACAGTTTTAAAATCGGGGAGGAAAAAAAAAATTTCAAATTTTTACAGGGGTTGCATTGGAATTCCTGACCACCCCGAAGAGCGATAGAAAAATTCCATTTTCTCGAAAATTATAAGTCGCAGCTAAACTCCAAAAGCAGTTTCGAATTCATTAAAGGTGCGAGCTTAATTCTGCATAAACAGTTTTCAAATCGGGGAGGAAAAAAAAAATTTCAAATTTTTACAGGGGTTGCATTGGAATTAATGACCACCCCGAAGAGCGATAGAAAAATTACATTTTCTCGAAAACTATAAGTCGCAGCTCAACTCCAAAAGCAGATTTGAATTCAGGAAAGGTGCGAGCTTAATTCTATATAAACAGTTTTCAAATCGGGGAGGAAAAAAAAAATTTCAAAATTTTACATTGGTTGCATTGGAATTCCTGACCACCTCGAAGAGCGATAGAAAAATTCCATTTTCTCGAAAACTATAAGTCGCAGCTCAACTCCAAAAGCAGATTTGAATTCAGGAAAGGTGCGAGCTTAATTCTACATAAACAGTTTTCAAATCGGTAAGGAAAAAATATTTCAAATTTTTACAGGGGTTGCTTTGGAATTCCTGACCACCTCGAAGAGCGATAGAAAAATTCCATTTTCTCGAAAACTATAAGTCGCAGCTCAACTCCAAAAGCAGATTTGAATTCAGGAAAGGTGCGAGCTTAATTCTACATAAACAGTTTTCAAATCGGGGAGGAAAAAAAAATTTCAAATTTTTACGGGAGTTGCATTGGAATTCCTGACCACCTCGAAGAGAGATAGAAAAATTCCATTTTCTCGAAAACTATAAGTCGCAGCTCAACTCCAAAAGCAGATTTGAATTCAGGAAAGGTGCGAGCTTAATTCTACATAAACAGTTTTCAAATCGGGGAGGAAAAAAAAAATTTCAAATTTTTACAGGGGTTGCATTGGAATTCCTGACTACCTCGAAGAGCGATAGAAAAATTCCATTTTCTCGAAAACTATAAGTCGCAGCTCAACTCCAAAAGCAGATTTGAATTCAGGAAAGGTGCGAGCTTAATTCTACATAAACAGTTTTCAAATCGGGGAGGAAAAAAATATTTCAAATTTTTACAGGGGTTGCTTTGGAATTCCTGACCACCTCGAAGACCGATAGAAAAATTCCATTTTCTCGAAAACTATAAGTCGCAGCTCAACTCCAAAAGCAGATTTGAATTCAGAAAAGGTGCGAGCTTAATTCTACTTAAAAAGTTTTCAAATCGGGGAGGAAAAAAAAATTTGAAATTTTTGCAGGGGTTGCATTGGAATTCCTGACCACCTCGAAGAGCGATAGAAAAATTCCATTTTCTCGAAAACTATAAGTCGCAGCTCAACTCCAAAAGCAGGTTTGAATTCAGGAAAGATGCGAGCTTAATTCTACATAAACAGTTTTCAAATCGGGGAGGAAAAAAAAAATTTCAAATTTTTACAGGGGTTGCATTGGAATTCCTGACCACCTCGAAGAGCGATAGAAAAATTCCATTTTCTCGAAAACTAAAAGTCGCAGCTCAACTCCAAAAGCAGATTTGAATTCAGGAAAGGTGCGAGCTTAATTCTACATAAACAGTTTTCAAATCGGGGAGGAAAAAAAAAATTTCAAATTTTTACAGGGGTTGCATTGGAATTCCTGACCACCTCGAAGAGCGATAGAAAAATTCCATTTTCTCGAAAACTATAAGTCGCAGCTCAACTCCAAAAGCAGATTTGAATTCAGGAAAGGTGCGAGCTTAATTCTACATAAACAGTTTTCAAATCGGGGAGGAAAAAAAAATTTCAAATTTTTACAGGGGTTGCATTGGAATTCCTGACCACCTCGAAGAGCGATAGAAAAATTCCATTTTCTCGAAAACTATAAGTCGCAGCTCAACTCCAAAAGCAGATTTGAATTCAGGAAAGGTGCGAGCTTAATTCTACATAAACAGTTTTCAAATCGGGGAGGAAAAAAATATTTCAAATTTTTACAGGGGTTGCATTGGAATTCCTGACCACCTCGAAGAGCGATAGAAAAATTCCATTTTCTCGAAAACTATAAGTCGCAGCTCAACTCCAAAAGCAGATTTGAATTCAGGAAAGGTGCGAGCATAATTCTACTTAAACAGTTTTCAAATCGGGGAGGAAAAAAAAATTTCAAATTTTTACGGGAGTTGCATTGGAATTAATGACCACCTCGAAGAGAGATAGAAAAATTCCATTTTCTCGAAAACTATAAGTCGCAACTCAACTCCAAAAGCAGATTTGAATTCAGGAAAGGTGCGAGCTTAATTCTACATAAACAGTTTTCAAATCGGGGAGGAAAAAAAAAATTTGAAATTTTTGCAGGGGTTGCATTGGAATTCCTGACCACCTCGAAGAGCGATAGAAAAATTCCATTTTCTCGAAAACTATAAGTCGCAGCTCAACTCCAAAAGCAGGTTTGAATTCAGGAAAGATGCGAGCTTAATTCTACATAAACAGTTTTCAAATCGGGGAGGAAAAAAAAATTTCAAATTTTTACAGGGGTTGCATTGGAATTCCTGACTACATCGTAGAGCGATAGAAAAGTTCCATTTTCTCGAAAACTATAAATCGCAGCTCAACTCCAAAAGCAGATTTGAATTCAGGAAAGGTGCGAGCTTAATTCTACATAAACAGTTTTCAAATCGGGGAGGAAAAAAAAATTTCAAATTTTTACAGGGGTTGCATTGGAATTCCTGACCACCTCAGGAAAGGTGCGAGCTTAATTCTACTTAAACAGTTTTCAAATCGGGGAGGAAAAAAAAAATTTCAAATTTTTACAGGGGTTGCATTGGAATTCCTGACTACCTCGAAGAGCGATAGAAAAATTTCATTTTCTCGAAAACTATAAGTCGCAGCTCAACTCCAAAAGCAGATTTGAATTCAGGAAAGGTGCGAGCTTAATTCTACATAAACAGTTTTCAAATCGGGGAGGAAAAAAAAAATTTCAAATTTTTACAGGGGTTGGTTGCATTGGAATTCCTGACCACCTCGAAGAGCGATAGAAAAATTCCATTTTCTCGAAAACAATAAGTTGCAGCTCAGGAAAGGTGCGAGCTTAATTCTACATAAACAGTTTTAAAATCGGGGAGGAAAAAAAAAATTTCAAATCCTGACCACCCCAAAGAGCGATAGAAAAATTCCATTTTCTCGAAAACTATAAGTCGCAGCTAAACTCCAAAAGCAGATTTGAATTCAGGAAAGGTGCGAGCTTAATTCTACATAAACAGTTTTCAAATCGGGGAGAAAAAAAAAAATTTCAAATTTTTACAGGGGTTGCATTGGAATTCCTGACTACCTCGAAGACCGATAGAAAAACTCCATTTTCTCGAAAACTATAAGTCGCAGCTCAACTCCAAAAGTAGATTTGAATTCAGGAAAGGTGCGAGCTTAATACTACATAAACAGTTTTCAAATCGGGGAGGAAAAAAATATTTCAAATTTTTACAGGGGTTGCATTGGAATTCCTGACCACCTCGAAGAGCGATAGAAAAATGCCATTTTCTCGAAAACTATAAGTCGCAGCTCTACTCCAAAAGCAGATTTGAATTCAGGAAAGGTGCCAGCTTAATTCTACTTAAACAGTTTTCAAATCGGGGAGGAAAAAAAAATTTGAAATTTTTGCAGGGGTTGCATTGGAATTCCTGACCACCTCGAAGAGCGATAGAAAAATTCCATTTTCTCGAAAACTATAAGTCGCAGCTCAACTCCAAAAGCAGATTTGAATTCAGGAAAAGTGCGAGCTTAATTCTACATAAACAGTTTTCAAATCGGGGAGGAAAAAAAAAATTTAAAATTTTTACAGGGGTTGCATTGGAATTCCTGACCACCTCGAAGAGCGATAGAAAAATTCCATTTTCTCGAAAACTATAAGTCGCTGCTCAACTCCAAAAGCAGATTTGAATTCAGGAAAGGTGCGAGCTTAATTCTACATAAACAGTTTTCAAATCGGGGAGGAAAAAAAAAAATTTAAATTTTTACAGGGGTTGCATTGGAATTCCTGACCACCTCGAAGAGCGATAGAAAAATTCCATTTTCTCGAAAACTATAAGTCGCAGCTCAACTCCAAAAGCAGATTTGAATTCAGGAAACGTGCGAGCTTAATTCTACATAAACAGTTTTCAAATCGGGGAGGAAAAAAAAAATTCAAATTTTTCAGGGGTTGCATTGGAATTCCTGACCACCTCAGGAAAGGTGCGAGCTTAATTCTACTTAAACAGTTTTCAAATCGGGGAGGAAAAAAAAAAATTAAAATTTTTACAGGGGTTGCATTGGAATTCCTGACCACCTCGAAGAGCGATAGAAAAATTCCATTTTCTCGAAAACTATAAGTCGCAGCTCAACTCCAAAAGCAGATTTGAATTCAGGAAACGTGCGAGCTTAATTCTACATAAACAGTTTTCAAATCGGGGAGGAAAAAAAAAATTCAAATTTTTCAGGGGTTGCATTGGAATTCCTGACCACCTCAGGAAAGGTGCGAGCTTAATTCTACTTAAACAGTTTTCAAATCGGGGAGGAAAAAAAAATTTCAAATTTTTACAGGGGTTGCATTGGAATTCCTGACCACCTCGAAGAGCGATAGAAAAATTCCATTTTCTCAAAAACTATAAGTCGCAGCTCAACTCCAGAAGCAGATTTGAATTCAGGAAAGGTGCGAGCTTAATTCTACATAAACAGTTCTAAAATCGGGGAGGAAAAAAAAAATTTGAAATTTTTGCAGGGGTTGCCTTGGAATTCCTGACCACCTCGAAGAGCGATAGAAAAATTCCATTTTCTCGAAAACTATAAGTCGCAGCTCAACTCCAAAAGCAGATTTGAATTCAGGAAAGGTGCGAGCTTAATTCTACATAAACAGTTTTCAAATCGGGGAGAAAAAAAAAAATTTCAAATTTTTACAGGGGTTGCATTGGAATTCCTGACTACCTCGAAGACCGATAGAAAAATTCCATTTTCTCGAAAACTATAAGTCGCAGCTCAACTCCAAAAGTAGATTTGAATTCAGGAAAGGTGCGAGCTTAATTCTACATAAACAGTTTTCAAATCGGGGAGGAAAAAAATATTTCAAATTTTTACAGGGGTTGCATTGGAATTCCTGACCACCTCGAAGAGCGATAGAAAAATGCCATTTTCTCGAAAACTATAAGTCGCAGCTCAACTCCAAAAGAAGATTTGAATTCAGGAAAGGTGCGAGCTTAATTCTACTTAAACAGTTTTCAAATCGGGGAGGAAAAAAAAATTTGAAATTTTTGCAGGGGTTGCATTGGAATTCCTGACCACCTCGAAGAGCGATAGAAAAATTCCATTTTCTCGAAAACTATAAGTCGCAGCTCAACTCCAAAAGCAGATTTGAATTCAGGAAAGGTGCGAGCTTAATTCTACATAAACAGTTTTCAAATCGGGGAGGAAAAAAAAAATTTCAAATTTTTACGGGGGTTGCATTGGAATTCCTGACCACCTCGAAGAGCGATAGAAAAATTCCATTTTCTCGAAAACTATAAGTCGCAGCTCAACTCCAAAAGCAGATTTGAATTCAGGAAAGGTGCGAGCTTAATTCTACATAAACAGTTTTCAAATCGGGGAAAAAAAAAAATTCAAATTTTTCAGGGGTTGCATTGGAATTCCTGACCACCTCGAAGAGCGATAGAAAAATTCCATTTTCTCGAAAACTATAAGTCGCAGCTCAACTCCAAAAGCAGATTTGAATTCAGGAAAGGTGCGAGCTTAATTCTACATAAACAATTTTCAAATCGGGGAGGAAAAAAAAATTTCAAATTTTTACAGGGGTTGCATTGGAATTCCTGACCACCTCGAACAGCGATAGAAAAATTCCATTTTCTCGAAAACTATAAGTCGCAGGTCAACTCCAAAAGCAGATTTGAATTCAGGAAAAGTGCGAGCTTAATTCTACATAAACAGTTTTCAAATCGGGGAGGAAAAAAAAAATTTAAAATTTTTACAGGGGTTGCATTGGAATTCCTGACCACCTCGAAGAGCGATAGAAAAATTCCATTTTCTCGAAAACTATAAGTCGCTGCTCAACTCCAAAAGCAGATTTGAATTCAGGAAAGGTGCGAGCTTAATTCTACATAAACAGTTTTCAATTCGGGGAGGAAAAAAAAAAATTAAAATTTTTACAGGGGTTGCATTGGAATTCCTGACCACCTCGAAGAGCGATAGAAAAATTCCATTTTCTCGAAAACTATAAGTCGCAGCTCAACTCCAAAAGCAGATTTGAATTCAGGAAACGTGCGAGCTTAATTCTACATAAACAGTTTTCAAATCGGGGAGGAAAAAAAAAATTCAAATTTTTCAGGGGTTGCATTGGAATTCCTGACCACCTCAGGAAAGGTGTGAGCTTAATTCTACTTAAACAGTTTTCAAATCGGGGAGGAAAAAAAAAATTTCAAATTTTTACAGGGGTTGCATTGGAATTCCTCACCATCTCGAAGAGCGATAGAAAAATTCCATTTTCTCGAAAACTATAAGTCGCAGGTAAACTCCAAAAACAGATTTGAATTCAGGAAAGGTGCGAGCATAATTCTACATAAACAGTTTTCAAATCGGGGAGGAAAAAAAAAATTTAAAATTTTTACAGGGTTTGCATTGGAATTCCTGACTACCTCGAAGAGCGATAGAAAAATTCCATTTTCTCGAAAACTATAAGTCGCAGCTCAACTCCAAAAGCAGATTTGAATTCAGGAAAAGTGCGAGCTTAATTCTACATAAACAGATTTCAAATCGGGGAGGAAAAAAAAAATTTCAAATTTTTACAGGGGTTGCATTGGAATTCCTGACCACCTCGAAGAGCGATAGAAAAATTCCATTTTCTCGAAAACTATAAGTCGCAGGTAAACTCCAAAAACAGATTTGAATTCAGGAAAGGTGCGAGCATAATTCTACATAAACAGTTTTCAAATCGGGGATGGAAAAAAAATTTTCAAATTTTTACAGGGATTGCATTAGAATTCCTGACTATACCTCGAAGAGCCATAGAAAAATTCCATTTTCTCGAAAACTATAAGTCGCAGCTCAACTCCAAAAGCAGGTTTGAATTCAGGAAAGGTGCGAGCTTAATTCTACATAAACAGTTTTCAAATCGGGGAGGAAAAAAAAAATTTCAAATTTTTACAGGGGTTGCATTGGAATTCCTGACCACCTCGAAGAGCGATAGAAAAATTCCATTTTCTCGAAACTATAAGTCGCAGCTCAACTCCAAAAGCAGATTTGAATTCAGGAAAGGTGCGAGCTTAATTCTACATAAACAGTTTTCAAATCGGGGAGGAAAAAAAAAACTCAAATTTTTACAGGGGTTGCATTGGAATTCCTGACTACCTCGAAGAGCGATAGAAAAATTCCATTTTCTCGAAAACTATAAGTCGCAGCTCAACTCCAAAAGCAGATTTGAATTCAGGAAAAGTGCGAGCTTAATTCTACATAAACAGATTTCAAATCGGGGAGGAAAAAAAAAATTTCAAATTTTTACAGGGGTTGCATTGGAATTCCTGACCACCTCGAAGAGCGATAGAAAAATTCCATTTTCTCGAAAACTATAAGTCGCAGGTAAACTCCAAAAACAGATTTGAATTCAGGAAAGGTGCGAGCATAATTCTACATAAACAGTTTTCAAATCGGGGATGGAAAAAAAATTTTCAAATTTTTACAGGGATTGCATTAGAATTCCTGACTATACCTCGAAGAGCCATAGAAAAATTCCATTTTCTCGAAAACTATAAGTCGCAGCTCAACTCCAAAAGCAGGTTTGAATTCAGGAAAGGTGCGAGCTTAATTCTACATAAACAGTTTTCAAATCGGGGAGGAAAAAAAAAATTTCAAATTTTTACAGGGGTTGCATTGGAATTCCTGACCACCTCGAAGAGCGATAGAAAAATTCCATTTTCTCGAAACTATAAGTCGCAGCTCAACTCCAAAAGCAGATTTGAATTCAGGAAAGGTGCGAGCTTAATTCTACATAAACAGTTTTCAAATCGGGGAGGAAAAAAAAAACTCAAATTTTTACAGGGGTTGCATTGGAATTCCTGACCACCTCGAAGAGCGATAGAAAAATTCCATTTTCTCGAAAACTATAAGTCGCAGCTCAACTCCAAAAGCAGATTTGAATTCAGGAAAGGTGCGAGCTTAATTCTACATAAACAGTTTTCAAATCGGGGAGGAAAAAAAAAATTTCGAATTTTTACAGGGGTTGCATTGGAATTCCTGACCACCTCGAAGAGCGATAGAAAAATTCCATTTTCTCGAAAACTATAAGTCGCAGGTCAACTCCAAAAGCAGATTTGAATTCAGGAAAAGTGCGAGCTTAATTCTACATAAACAGTTTTCAAATCGGGGAAAAAAAAAATTTCAAATTTTTACAGGGGTTGCATTGGAATTCCTGACCACCTCGAAGAGCGATAGAAAAATTCCATTTTCTCGAAAACTATAAGTCGCAGCTCAACTCCTAAAGCAGATTTGAATTCAGGAAAGGTGCGAGCTTAATTCTACATAAACAGTTTTCAAATCGGGGAGGAAAAAAAAAATTTCAAATTTTTACAGGGGTTGCATTGGAATTCCTGACTACCTCGAAGAGCGATAGAAAAATTCCATTTTCTCAAAAACTATAAGTCGCAGCTCAACTCCAAAAGCAGATTTGAATTCAGGAAAGGTGCGAGCTCAATTCTACATAACACGTTCGCGCCTATTAGGCTATAGCCGTCATATTTTGAGAAAAAAAAATGACGGCTATTACCGTCGTTTGAGTTTTGTGTCCTACGTAATAATTTTTATAATTTACACTATTGAGTACGATACCATATGATTGGCAACACTTTTTGCGTTTAAGTTCGGTTCGAATGTGTTGCGTTTTGCTCTTGAAATGGGGATTCCCCGGAACGGAAATCTAAATTTGAAGTCCGTTGAACGAAATGACTGCATTAGCCGTCATATTCTTCATTTGAAGTAGTGCATGTTGGAAAAAGTGTGTTTTGTGAACTTTTCTGGTAAGGATAAATTAAATAATTAGTAAATAGGATTTAGGGAATAGATTTGGTATTTATTTTGAATGCAGAATTATGGAGGAATACAATAAAAAAGAAAGAGCAGTCTTAAGCTGTTTGAAGAAGTCGATAGTGACTGCCTATCGGAAATTGGGTCGGAATGGGAAACGGATTCCGACAGTGAACCTAACGACCCATTTTGTGGCGATGGCACATTTGGTGATGATCCAGACTATGATCCCTGTCAACTGGAAGAAGAAAGTGAGGATGGGCAAAGCGAAGAGGATATGCTGCAGGAAATTATTCAAGAATATCAATTTACGGAAGCTGGTAAAAACAACGGTCAGGACATTCTGGACAAAGTAAGAATTCCTGAATTTCCATTAAACACTTTTACTAGTGGGATACAAATAGATGTCACGAATGATTCATCACCCAGACAAATTTTTGACCAGTTATTTTCAAATAACATAGTTGAGTTGCTTTTGGATTCTATAAATGCCTATGCTGAAAACCTGTGTGCTAGTAATAAGCCAAAGACGCGTTCATTAGTGAAACTATGTTTCAGGAAAGTTTGTGAGGCTGAATTGATGAAATTGTTTGGCCTATGTCTTTTGCAAGGAGAGGATCCCTGCACTACTATACGACCGTACGAGCGTTTTTCAAACCATCCGTTGCATTTTAATCCTATTTTTCCATTTACCATGAGTGATCGCCGTTTCCAACAAATTCTGCTGTGTTTAAATTGTCATTATCTTGATACAACAGAGACTGGGAAATTACAAAAAGTCGCACCCTTGTTGAATCCACTGTTGCGAAATTTTCAAAATGCCTTTTCGCCAGAAAAAGAGCTGTCTTTGGATGAATCCCTTTTACTTTTTCGGTTAAGTTTTCGCTAGCTATAGCTGTCAGACGGCCATAGCCGTCATTTGCATGACAAATCAGTAGTCGCATATGAGTGGCACAAATGACGGCTATAGCAGTCATTTTAAAAAGAGCATTTTATTATTCCACTCGATTTAGATTTCAATTTCGGACATTTCTGCATATTTGCCAGACCTTAAATGGTATTTCTACCATGATTACCAAAGTGTATATCTGAGCAACTCCACGCATTTAAAAGTGAGCGCGAAAGTGTTAAGTGGGCAATTAGATCGTTCTTTTCTTACGAATCCTCAGGGCTTGACGGCATTATACCGGTCATGCTGCAGAACACTGTAGGCACTCTTATTTCAATACCTAAGAAGTAATACTCAAGCAATCTCAAAAGAATGTATATTCCACGCGTATGGAGAGAGGTCAAGTTGGTATTCATACTCAAAACTAGCAAAGCAAATTACACCACCGCTAAAAACATTAGGCCAATCAGCCTCACCTTGTATTAAAAACCTTTGAACGCCTGGCTGACATACATACATATATGTACATATGTGTATCTGAAGTAGATTACGCCCTGAGCATATGTCCTCGGCTCAATTTCAAATTCTGATGTTACAGATAGGAGACACAAGCTATTATACCCACTGCCAAGCCAAAATTCTGCAACTATGTCAAGAACAATTTCTTCAAAGGTTAATTTAGAGCCTTGGGGTGCACTTGTCGGACAGGTTTACAATGAAACTAAAGTCTCAAAGCTATTTTACTTCTTAAACCTACATCTGTTTAAAAGTGAGTTATTCTCTTCTTTAGCTTTCCTAATTATTCGGCCTAAAATTTTGAAAACAAAACCATGCTAATAGAGTATGTGGAATGGATCTAACCAATTTGACACATTCAACTGTAAAGGATCGTGGTGACTGGAGAGACTTGTTATTTGAGCACTGTAACGGCAGGCAAAATGAACTAAACAGCAATCGTGGAAAATTCTTGTTGTGTCTTTTGGCATTATAATATGCTCTAACCATTTCGATTTTCTTTTTGTTTCCTTCTAAAGTTTTAAACTGGTTTGGTTGCTCACACAGATTTTTTTAAGGGAGTAATTACACATCTTCTCAATACAAGATAAGGAAAGAATTGAAATAAAGTGGCCATCAAAACTTTCTCAACTTACACATATTTTTGAATTCAAATACTTCTTTTTTGTTCATAACCCATTCTTCATCTTTACTTTTAACTCCCAGCTGCAACTTTAGAACTTTTGTCAGAAATATTGCTAATTAGTATAAGTTGTGGTCAGAGAGAGATTCAGAAACTTACTTTTACTCACAGCCGAAATGCATTTAAATAGTTTTCGTTCCTTGGAACAAGAATAATTAACCGCAAGGTATTCAAACAAAAGCACTTTCCTCAACTCTAAGAAAAATAAAAACAAATTGAGCAAAAATTTAGGTATTTTTAAATTGTTTAACTTTTAAGAAGTTCTCCTTTTTGTTTTATGAAAGATAGTTTATTATGCATCTATTTTTATAAGTGCACTCGTTCTCTCGCTTCGATAAACAACGGTGTTTAATTGTGAAGAGAGTAGTAGTTGAGACTTTAATTGAAACTGTCATTGCTTTTGTGTGTGGTTGCCGTAGCTCGGTGGTTAGTGTGTTGGACAACTGAGCGTAATTTTCGAGTCCCAAAAAACACCAACAAGTTTTTTCACCGTTTCACCTTTTCGCAAAATGTGATAAACGTCCGAGAGTAACAACTGTTATGAGGCCACAAAAAAAAGATTAAGTGAAAATCATACTGTGGCCCCGTAGTGGGAGTATTTTTGGCAATTTCTGCATTTTATCATGCTGAAGAAGTTTCAATTCGAGTGCCGCACACCACAGAATGGACCTCCAATCGCTTCAAAACCTGTAAGTCTTACGTACTAACCAGGATGCCTTTTCAGCTACAATCACTACTCACGGCTTGACATATTTCGACCAGAGATGTTTTTATCCAAGTTGACTCCCAGACATTTAACTTCATTGGAGATTTAAATTCTGACACCTATGTACATTCATATGTATGTACATATAAGCATTTAAGAAGAATGTTTTTCTCGAAACGACTGGGGATAAATATAACCTCGTAGACAATCTGCTTAGTTATTCGGTAGACAATGCATACATGAGCCGTACTACTTGTTTGCGTTCAAATCTCAAAGAAAAAGCGATTGGCAGAAGTAATTCTTCATTTAGTTCTGCTGAGATCAGAAATTATAGCCGGGCTTCCTTACTAAATCGAAGTTAAAGCTGTCGACTGTGGCGTTTTGTTAAATTCGTCGATGGTGTGTGTCTCTTCTTGTTGAGAGCACATGTTGACAGCAGCGAGCCGGCTATCGAAACACCAATATGATTTCCGGAAGGCATGCTCAACAATAAATGCAATCAGCGAAGTGATTAAAACAGACATCCTGGCAGGAGAGCAGTGACGACGGTACGTGCCAAGACGCTCAGAACAAACTGCTCAAACCGGCGAAACTCAGCGGATGCCACTAAGGATACGTAACATAGGAGAGTAGCAAGAACGTTGGAACGCCTCCGAAAAAGGTAAATATGATCGCACGTGCTAATACCACAAGTCCATCCATAGATAGAAAGACAGCATGGTGAAGCAGAGTTTCTTAAAAGCCAAGAAGCTTGGGAGTGACTGAAAGAACAAAAATTATCATTACCAAACTAAAAATACTGGAACGTGAGGGAGAGGAGTCCAACGGGACTAACACGAATCTAAATGACAACTATTGTAAATCAGAAAACCTCCCTACGATGAAATGTCAAGAAGGTTAGTGGGTAAAAGTTCCACACTGCTACTGGATATGGGCTCAGTTTCGTCCTTTGAAGATTATCACCTCCCAGCGCAAAATAAGTCCTATGTTGAGAAGTCTAATATCTACGCGATTGGAAGGTGAAGGCGGTCGTCTCCTTTATAATGCATCGGGCTAACGATGCTGAGGTTCTATTCATCAGGGATACACTTATCTTACCAAATCTTTGAAATGAATTGGTGGATTTTATATAATACAATATTTAGATAATCTGTCAAGGCCACCTGAATTTTTGAACTTAAGTCTAGATATTGCTATCCTCACTTAAGTTTGGTCAAGTGGAAAGAAGTTTTGGCTATCAGCATATAAGTTCAATAGAACATTCTGCCTGGAAGCAGAATGGTGGTCTTTATTGCCGTTAATTCTGTAGAATTAGTTTTACCATTATCGGAGTCTTCGCTTCTTATTCTCAGATGTTTTTAGAACATTTGAGATATTACAAAAAAGTGAGTACGTATGTATGTATTCAAATAAATTTCAGCAACATTTTTTTTCTGCTTTCGGATAAGGTTTCTTTTAATGTTTACAAGGTAAGAATGGAAAGATAAAAAGAAGGATTTTTTTTTGAAAACTTAGCGGGCTGTCAGAGGCGTATTTGCAAGTGTAGAAACAGAAGTGGCTGAAATGCGTCTAGCGGTAAACGTGAGCAAGAAAAATGCATGCTCTTAACAGGTATGTAAGGACACGCAACAACGATGAATCGAATAGAACGCCACTCTGGACAACTATAACTTCCGCAAGTATTTACATCAGAAAATAATCATCAAACGAAAAGCAACTCTTGCTAACCGGTGTTTTTAGTGATAAGATTGCAATGGAGTAGTAATTGAGCGACGAGTTATATGAGCTATACAGCGACATCAAAAACTGCGTATCAGTCACATAAAATGGCAAGGACATGTAAACGGAAAATGGCGTCAATGGTCTTCTCAAAGGAATGCGTCACCTTAGATGGTGATTAGATAAAAAGGAATCTCAACAAAGCTTGTCCCTGGCTAATTGGAAAGGCTTGTTGTTTGAGGGCGAAGTTTACCACAATCTGTAGCACTACCTGTTTATGTATGTTATTAAGTTTTTTGAATAAAAATGCAGCTCGTCACTACATGATAAAAGTAAATGAGACATAATTGCAAAACTTTTCTGAAATCATAAATAGGTTGCTGTTATGAAAATTAAATATGTATGATTAGATCCTGTCACTCTACCAAATTCACAACGGCACGCCGTATATACGTACATACTTTATTTTTAACAAAATGTAATTTTCCATAAAGTTTACGAGGAAAACAATACACTGAAATTTAAGTAAGTTTCCACCCAAAAACAGACAACCGGAAACAGAACTGAATCCTTCGAAAATCAACTTCTTCGTTTAACCAACACACAAGAAATTAACGACTTGTCGAAAGTTTCTTGAAAACATGACTTTAAACTTCATAATGAAACAAAACAGAAAAAAAAACACAAGACACAATATTCCCTCCCCATGAGACAGCGCTAATTCCATGTGATGCCACATTCCAGCAAAAACCACGCACTTAGAAATTTCAAACAACGTCCTGGTACAAAACATTGTAAATGGTGACACTTAAACAGTAGAAAGTTTTGTCAGAAATACATATAATGTATGTATGTAGGTACAACAGTATACTCGGCGGGGGTTTCTCCTGCTCGCCCCATCACAGCAATGATCTTTAAATTGCGGAAAAGCTTAGAAAGTTACACTGTTTTAAGAGTACAATGGTGAGGAGTGTAAAATTTCGGTCAAAAATGCCGGTGACGTGTAACTAATTTTAATCAGGAAAGTTTTCGAAAGAAAACGTGCATAAGAAAGAAAGTTTTATACAATTACTTGGCGCGTTATCGGTGTAACTACAGATAGTACATCGCAACTAGCTATGCAAAGAATACTTGTTTTTAGGTATTATTAGCAGTAAGAAAATCTCCATCCGGAAACTAAGCAAATTTCAACTCTCTTCAACTCACATTATGAAAGTGAAATAAAGCCGAATTTTGAAATTCGACCTTATTTCACTTTGTCAAAGCGAAATAAAGCCGAGTCGGCCTTATTACGCTTTAAATTTATTCATAGTTATAGTTTTGAACATTCTTTATAGTAAAAGTTTTCGGCCGTTTTATTTAGAATTTTATAATATATATTCGGTGCCGTGACATAAGGCCAAATCTCGTATGGCACTTTGATAAAGCGACATTAGGCCAAGTTGGCTTTATATCACTCATATGCACAAACAGTGAAATATGTATGGGGGGGCATGCTGCCCCCCTGCAACCCCCCTCCTTGGGGTCACTGTTGGATTTGGGGTAGGTGCGAGGTTGGGTATATGCAAAGTTTCTTTAAAAAAATTTAATTAATTGTAGAAAGTGAAATAAAGCTGAATTCTGGAAACATTTGATTCGGCCATATTTCACAAACAATGTTCGGCTTTATTTCGCATTGTGAAAGTGAAATAAGGCCGAATTTCAAAATTTTAAAATTCGGACTTATTTCACTCGGCGTTATTTCACGGCACCAAGGCCTACTGTAATTCTATCCACCGAAAATACACCAAATTTCCGCGAGTTCTTAGTGAATGTCGTTTTGCAGGACATAATGACAGAAGGTACAAAAACTCGTTCTTGTAAAAGCTGCACACTGACAGAGGACTACGTGATAGCATTCCCTTTGAGACAGACCTAGGGTTCGTGATGACTCCCGTGTTAGCCATATGATACCAGATGAATTGTGTACTGTGATTAGTTATGCCATTATTTTTACAGTCCTTCTTGCTCAAATTGAGCAGGAATTTTGCAATGCTCTTGTAAAACCTTTCACAAAAAGCTTTGTGGTCTTGCATGAGTCCAGGCTCGATGTGAGTTTATTCATTAAAGGATCTTTGCTAAACTGACGCCTATTATGGCTGGTACCTACATATATAATACAGACTTTATTCCTTTTGAAAAGTTTGTTCAGTCTATTCCTAGATTCTGTACAATCTTTCAGTAATTTGTGGAAGATTCAAGCACTGACAGTGTACTACTGCAAATGTGTTACTCAGTTAGCGAGACAGTTGGTATATGACCCAGAGCACCGGAGTATTTCGTCTCATCGTCCAAAAACCAAATCTGGCCAAAAATCCTCTGGATCGGCTTCAAGCAGCTCCAAACAGTCACGAAATATTTTCAGTCGATTGCGTTTCTGTTCAACTTTAACCAGAATAGGAACATTCAGAAAGCTTAGAGAACCCAAGTTCTTTCTGAATAATGTTTTCGATCCGAGAAGCCGACGATCTATTTTTTAATATTTTCCTTTTAAGTTGAAGTTGATGGTATTCCACAGCAAGGACTGTTTTTAACCGTCTATACTGTCTCCATTGGAAGTGGATACAAAATTATGTTTAACGCCTTCATATATTGATTGTCTTATATGTATTTTAAATAGTGTTACTGCCTACGTACATACATACGTCCATTCATGGGCTATCAAATATCGCTGAATTATCTGCTAAACTGTGGAAGCTCCATTGAGTGGCGTAAACGTCTGCACATAGCCATTTACCCTTAAGGGACCAACACTAGTTCTCTGAAAAAAAAAAAATCACCGAATATTCAGCCGAGTCCTTTCTTAATGGAATCTCCTATTAGCACCGTATGTCCCATCAAAAACGACCGCTATCATCGTAAAAGATTTCCGCCCATCAGTCGCCGTTCACCCAAATATTGTATGCATATGATCCTTCCCCAAAACACATCACGTATGTACATATGTGTCTTATGACCATATTATATTTACTCCTTTTTTTTGTCGACCGTTAAAGTGATTGATATGGACAAGGGCGACTTATGTTGTTTGATTCCACTGGTCTTGTGTACTATTTTGATTCATAGGCATTCCTTACTGAAAATTCCATAACTGATAGAACCCTGCCTATAGTATTGTTATATTTACATAACATTAAGTTAAATAAAAAAAGGAGATATTGAAATGACTTTTCTTCTGCAATGAGTTTTTCATTTACCTTTTCGTACCTACGAGTTCTTCATAAAATATCAAAACACAGAAAACACCACCCTCTACGGTGCTCCTTCTAAAGAACTCTACCGAAGGCAAACACACACACACACAGAGATAAACCTAAAGTACCTTGGTTATATTGCAGTTTCGCTCATAGATGCCACCTGACCTTACGAGTTATCCTGAAATGGGGAGAAGATGAGCATGAAGGCAGACAAATATTCACGTGACATACATATATTTTCACGATAATAGGGAACGCAATGTTTGAACAAAAACTGGAAGGATATTGTATACCTGTTTTCTTTTTTGTAGGAGCGTAAAATAATAGCATGTGCCAGATTGCCGTCGTTGTGGAAATGAAGGCAATAAATGAGGTTAGAGTTTCCACACGCTACACGGCAGATGTTTTCAGTTATAGTGACAATGAAATTCACGTCATTCTTGGCGAAGGACATTTATGTGTCAGCCGTAGAGCAAGGCATTTCAGTTTTCCGACACTTGGCATTTGATCATTTGGTTCTCTTTTATAAGTTTAACATATACATACATACATGTGTATATACAGGGGATAGTGAGGGCTGTGGTTCTCAATAAATTAAATTTAGTTTATCGTTTAGTAAAATTTTTCCACATGAGGGGAAAAATATTTCTTTTTTTTAAATTTGTAATATCATATGTACCTGCCACCAGCAGAAATTGGTTGCTTTTTTTCATTCTACGATATATTGTCCATCGTGAAATTGCAGCTTAAGCTTAGTAAGCATTTAATGAACTAATTTTCGATAATTTGTCTTGGCCTAAGATGTGCCAAACACTTAAGCTGGTTGAAGCCACCTGAAAATAAATTATTCAACTGAATCACTGCCGTCTTATCTGTACTTTGCAGAAAAGCAATTTAACTCCGTTGATGCAACACATCTTCGAATTAATCAACTGATTGCAGGAGAGGTTTACCCTTCGGGAAACTAATCCATTTACATTTCAATTTATCGTTGGTAGCATAGGGCTTCTGTAACGCTACGCAAATACCAATCGACAAAATGTAATTTAAAAATTCCTATAAACTCTGCAACTGATCTGCGTAACTCAAATCAAATGTAATTCATTTAATGTAACGTTAGTGCCACAGGAGAATTATTTCAATTAGGGTATGATTAATTGAATAGACTTTTACTATTCCTGCAGAACACCTTTAAGGGAGGTAAAATAAAATTAAAGGAGCCTCAGTATGCAGTCACTAACTTGTACCAAACTAGCGAATATATTAGTAATAAAACGAAAACAGCAAAAAATACCATCCGTGTCAACTCCCATCTACTTGGTAAAGCCCTTAAGAGTTGGGAAGATAAGTACCCGTAATGATGGTTGTTTTAGCATGCCTAACGACTTTTGATTACCGAAATTGTATAGTGCCAGAGTTATTCTTTAGAGCTCTAGTATACAAATCTAAGCGCAGATGGATATCTGCAGAATATGGGCTGAAAGGATGGACATTTTTCCGGACATTTAGAAGAACTTTTCAAATCATTAACAACGACATAATATGCACTACAGCCAATGCAAGTGACAATATCTAAATAAAAATAATCAACCGGAGGAATTTAAGAAATAAATTGCTAATCTTAAAGCAACAAAGCTCAAAGACTACGTCCTAATAACAAGATAACAAATACAAATACTTGGCGCAAAAGACGTACGTGGTCCAGGGCCTAGCTTCTCGCGACAATTCGTGTTGTGCGTGTTATATTTTTCACACAAATGGAAGGGACCTACAGTTAAGAGCCATATCCGAAAGGCAAATTGAGAAGCTTTCTCATGACAGTTATTACGCTCGGACGTTTGTCAGATATTCGCGAGAGGGGGGATCGTGAAAAACATTTTTTTGTGTTCTCTGGGATTCGAACCTCGAACCTCCTGCTCAGCGATCCAACGCACTGACCACTTGAGCCACGGCGCCCACCTAATAACAAGATTAGTTCTTAAGTAGTACGCATAAAAGCATAAGTTAAGCTTCTCTGAAAAAGATTCCTTAAACAATCACAGCCTACTAGAGAAAAAAAAGGGTGGCAGTATTTTTCTCGATGTCTCCCAAAAATGATTGAAACTCCGGGTCTTTCACGGACCCCAATCCAATGCAATCAAATCGTATCTTGTAAATAGACTCTTCCGCATCTTCTTGTAAAAATGGTAGGGAATATTAAAGCTGTTAATAGGCACACCCTTTTTTCCTCTTGTATAACCCCCCTTGCCCGCATGTCATCGACACTACGACCAGAAAGATCTATTGTATCAAGGGATTGGAGTTAATCCAAAAGACGTAATGAAAGTAAGTAAATCCTTGGTAGTGGATCTTTTCAGTTCCACTGAAGTAAGTATCTCCTTGTGGAGAGTACGATTCCTTAGCCAACAGCGTATGCTGTTCCACGATTGATTTAGAGATTATTTTCCAGAGATTTACTCCTCACGTCGCTCATTTTGGCCGAATAATTACAGTCGTGAATACAAGCCGTGCATTTCAGGCGTGCGCAAAAGACCATAAATTCAGTTGCACATGTCTGGAAAGCTAAACCAAGTATCTCGCTGTAGTATTCGTTGCCCGGTGGCCGCTCCGTGGAGGCAGTGAGTCTTCTTGCCATGGTTACTCACTTGGGCTCGTCCAAGGACTTTAACATAGGAGCCCAAATCTGGCCACCTAAATCACGGCTTATATTATACAGGGTTTCGCAAAATAAGTTTTATGTTTTGAATTCGTTATGACTTTTGTATTTCAGAGTAAATTATAACTTTTTCTAAGTACAAATTTGTTCAGCGTGAAAAATTATGTCTCGCAAATGTTTCCATTTTCTGCTTTCCCAATTCGTGCTCATTCCAACACCAAGAGATGTTAAGATATGGATTTCATTACGAATATGAATTTTGAATTTGAGGTTGGTCGCCGTCTTATTGACGTACGCTTGTTCATAAGATTGAAGTTGAAACGTTACGGGCTGCATGGTGGGCTGTTGCAGAGGAATTTAAGATTCAAAGTAGGGTATGGGGAAGAATGTATCCTTCGCTGTAATAAATGGTGCTCCTGTTATTTTTTTTTAATGAAAACAGAAAATCATTGGACTCTAACAATCTCACTTGACTATGTGCATTGTATTTATACCTACCAATGACATCCGCTTGCTCTCCTAAAGGATCATGGACAAATCTAAAAATACCGACTTATGTAAGTCTGTCTTGTAATATCCTGTCACACTTTAGGCACTTCGACATCACATGCTGATACAACGAAGAATCTAGGTATGACACTAGTCGCCAAGCTTCGGTAGAAAGAGTATATTAAAATCAGAACAGAAAAATAGGACATTAAGTGGCGAAATATTGCTTTATACAAGTAATCAGATATTAAAACAAAAAAAAAGTGCTAAGGAATATTGCGAATGCTCCGTAGCACATCAAGAACAAGGACCTGCATAAGGATCAAAGGATTTCTATTATTCTAGTAGAAATTAATTCAAAGGCATAGCACACGAAAAAGACTCCAGGAGCAGGTTGAAGCGCGATCAACGAATCTTCTTAACGTGACTTCTACACAAATGCGACTGCAACGTACCAAGTACCAACGTACGATACAATCACTGGTTAACAGCGGTGATGGATATATGGGTTTCGGAGTAAATAAAACTCCCTACCCTTTAGATGGATATATGCTTCTGTTACTCCTAAACTAAATTAAATTACTCAAAAAGATGCAAAAAATGTACCATACTTATATGTATAATCATAGCGTGCAAATTATTTAATATTTTGTATTCAATGTATTTGACTCGAAAAATAGGACATTGTTAGCCAGTAATTTATTTGCTCTTATTAATTATGATGTATTATCACCTTAGTCATAGAATTAACAAGTATTTGAATTGTATTATTGTAATTTATCATTAGCTATGTACATATGTTTGAGATAAAACAAAAATGGACGGAGCCTTTTTAGAACAGCCCAAGTGAGAAACTTCTTTTCGTGTTCCGTTTTGGTCAGCGCTTTCAAAAAATACGACAGCTATTTTGCACAAAGTTGTCTCGTATTCAACTCTCGATAAAAGATGCAGATACAGCAATATTTCATCTTTTTATATGCCTTCAGCTTCTCATATATGTATGTATGTATATACTAGTACCCTGATTCCCCGAGCTTACAACTTCTTCCCACTTTTTTATCCATAATTACAGTTTTTTTGTCGTCCTTCACGTGGATCATCATAAATGCACGACCAAGTTTAAATGCAGACTCCTTCTGAGAACATCAGAAGAGTTGATTAATAGCAATGTGATCTCTGTGCTAGGTGGATAAATTTTCAACGTGTCTGCGTAGTTTACCCTGCCCTTGCGACAAGATTTTAAATAAAAAGTGAAGCTTATTGCTTAACCTTAATGCCTGTATAACTTAGTCGATTTCATTCCTTGAATCTCCGCAATCAGTGCTGCTCGAAGAATATTGTTGATGAACACTGAGGATAATAATGGCAAGGGCGTATAATGGTTTTGTACTCGCCTTTAGATTTCAAGGCACACAAATGCGTTAGCGTAATGCGATGTATGGCACTTACCGTATTTTGAACGGAAGTTTTTGAGTATCTTTCAACGAAATATCTATTTATCTAGCTTGCATTTATATACGTTTTTCATAAGAACGGTGAATAAATACCATATCTATGAACATTAATCTTAGAAACAATACCTCTGTAAACATTTTCGTTACCAATAAAACCAAAACCAAACGAAAAAAATGGCACTTACCATGGTTATATGTAGCCAATAAAAATATATGAGATGCCTGATAAGTAGCATGCCGATTTTAGGTGCCAAGGGCTTTCTGGAATTCGATGAACAGTCTATGTAGGGGAGACTTGTACTGGAGTCAATGACGTAGGTCATACTGGTACAGTGGGTTCCGCTTATTTGGGACACATCGGGCTAGATCGTTTTGTCCCAATTAAGCGGCTGCCCCAATAATACGAAGTGATGGTGAAGTTAATTTTATGTTGAAGAAATTGGGGATCTGCATCGCGATTGATCGGGAAACTATTGACTGCTCAAAACTTAGTTTGAGCCAGTAGCGCAACAATTAAGTTCGTGATGTAGTGCTTGCTTTACCTCCTAGTGGTGGTCCCCGGGCAACTACATGTATAAATCCTTATACACGTAGGCTAAAATTGCAAGTGCGAACGGTCTAGCGTTTCTAGTCTAGGTAACGTGGGTAAGCACCCTGCGTTGCCGAAATATACCCGCTACAGAAACCGACATTACGCCTAAGATAAGGAATGATCGAATGATGACGACTTTTGGCTATTGTACCCGGACTAAGATTGGTTTCTGGAATGTGAGGACGCTCCTCGACTCAGGAAGCGAAGGACCTCATAATGCCAGATTCCTCCAATTGGAACGTGAGTTCCTTCGATATAATTTGGACATATTGGGAGTGAGTGAAGTAAGATGGTTCGACGCGGGAGAGTACCAATCCCCAACGTGTAACACTGTACTACTCTACTCTGGTAAGCCCTCCGGCAGTCCCCGTGAATCCGGAGTGGGTCTGCTACTAACACCAGCAGCACGCAGAGGCCTAATTTCCTGGCACCCACATGGGGATAGGATCTTATCGGCCAGATTCCGGACCAGAGTACGGCGCGCCACGATCATACAGTGTTACTCCCCAACGAATCGTTCGACTGAGGATGAAAAGGACAACTTCTACAATCAGCTAAGCGCCGTATTCAACGCAACGCCGAACGGAGATATCGTCATTGTGATGGGGGACCTGAATGCAAAGGTAGGTGACGACAATGAAGGGCTCAGACATGTGATCGGCAAGCACGGCCTCGGCGACCGTAATGACAATGGTGAAAGATTTGTTGATTTCTGCAACACCAATCGCCTAGTCATTGGAGGCACCATGTTTGAGCATAAAACCTGCACAAAGTCAGCTGGGTATCAACTGACAGGCATTCATCGTCCAACCAAATTGACCACTTGGCGATCAGTCGACGTTTTAGAAGCTGTCTTTTAGACGTGCGAAACAGACGAGGAGCCGACATGCTACTGTCCAGTTACGAACTGCATCTGTTCAAAGACTCCGCAATATCACCCGAATGCCCAGGTATAACGTCGACCGGCTAAAGATCCCCTCAGTACGCCAACAATTAAGGGATCACTTTTCGCTGGGAGTGGGAGCAACAGTGCGTTCGACAGTGTCAACAGGTAGTTTATCTGGCTTGCCTTGCATAGGAGAGGTATACCCGATAAACTAATAGCTATTATCAACGCAACTTATGGTCTAAGTGCAACGTTTTGCAAAGAGGAAAGCTGTCAGAGGAGTTCGAGATCCAAAGTGGGGTTCGACAAGGTTGCATTCTGTCGCCCATACTTCTTTTGTTGGTGATTAGCGATGTGCTTCGAGCAGCCTTGTCTACTGGAAACGGAGGAATCCGTTGGACTCTTTCAACTCAACTTAAGCATCTTGACTACGCTGACGACGTTTGTCTACTCTCTCACAGGATTATGGATCTGCACCAAATGACAGCAAGTGTGGAGAGGGAGGCAAATGTCGAGGGGTTGAAGATTAACACTGCCATAACCAAAATCATCTATCTCGGCACTATCTCAACAAGTCAAATTAACATTGCTGGACAACCGGTAGAGAAAGTAGTTAGCTTCCAATATCTTGGGAGTATGGTCTCGACCGAAGGTGGAACCGAACAGGATATTGTCAACCGAATCGGCAAGGCAAAGTCTGCGTTTGGAATGTTGTCCAAGATATGGCGAAGCAATGCAATCAGCTTAAGCACCAAGCTGCGACTGTTCCGTTCTAATGTTGAATCCGTGCTGTTGTATGGGTGCAGCACTTGGAAGGTGACCTCAATTATCACAAAAAACTACAAACGTTCAACAATAGGTGCCTACGTAAAATCTTAAGGGTTTTCTGGCCTAACCGTATCTCTAACGAACATCTTTACCAGAGAACGGGTCAGGAACCAATAGGCAGAACCATCCAACGACGAAAGTGGCAGTGGATTGGTCACACACTTCGAAAAGGCGACAGTTCCATTGCAAAATACGCAATGCAGTGGAATCCGTTAACACAAGATGGTAGAAGAGCGGGTCGGCCTAAAAATACATGGCGCAGAACAGTTGAGGAGGAGTCACGACAATTGGGGAAGAGTTGGAGAGAGCTGAAGCTCATTGCCAGGAACCGTACACGATGGCGCGTAGGCGTAGTTGAGGCCCTAGGACCCACAATGGGAAACAGGACATAAGTAAAAAAGTAAGTATGTTGAAGAAATATGAAAAAAACACAACTCAAAAATTATTTCATATCTAATGTCGCTAGATACTTGTCGAATGGTCAGTAAGCTTACGAAGTCATTACAGACATCAAGAGAGACGCTATTGTTGCTGATTATTGCTGTTGTAAATGTTTCCAGACATATCAGACAAGCAAAGTGGCGATATTTTTTTGTCAAAATGTGTGTAAGATAAGATGTGTGATAAATATGTCTCGAATAAGCGACTGGTGTCCACAATATCCGAACAAATTCATCAATACATTACGTATTTCGATTCTGTTCTTCATCATTTGTACCAGTTAAGCGGCTGTCCCGATTATCCAGTGTCCCAATAAAGCCGAATCCACTGTATATGCGAAAAGGAAAGAAAATTTTCCTCTTCGAGGTGAATCTTCCAGAAGTTGAATACACATTAGCTTTTATTCTTTTTAATACTATTGTAGCTTTTATACATGTGTTAGCTAGAAAAGAAAAGTAATTAGAATCCTTAATTTATTGCATATTTACAATATAAAATGTGTATGAATTCATAAGCAACCCAAAGTATAAAAGATTTCACTTTACATCGCTTGCAATTTTTGCGTAAAGAGTGCGGTTATAAAACACATTAACAACTGTTCATACATAAATTCAAAATTGTGTGCAGTTGAAGTGAAGTTGGAACAACTACTGTAGTGGATTGTAAATCAAACCCTTTACTGCGCAAAGTTTTGTTTTTCTAACTTGTGTATTACTTGCTCCGATGGAGTTGTGGAAGTTGGTATACCTATTGTAAGTGTTCAACTGACGTTTCGAATAGAAACTTATGTAATAATGAAAAATTGTAATGAGTGGTGTACTCCATGGTCTAGGCAAAGTTTAATAACTAGAGAATGTTTCCGTATTTCTGACCTACATATGTCAATCCTGTCACAATTCGGACTTTTTATTGATTCTTAAATTATCTCATTATAGGGCCCAGGAGGTCCTTCGGTAACAGACAATTGAAACCAACGTAATATGAGCATCTAGTGTTATGAAAAGACTAAGCGCAGTCCTTCTTGACGATCTTTTCTTAAATAGTATAACTTTGGTCAGCTTTCAGAAGTCCCGGTTATGACAGCATTTACAAAGACGACCTATATACATTGGTCCGTGTACTGCAAAACTCATCTATCTATGGAGATTGACGCTGGAGAACGCTCGCTGCTCCAATATGATCGGTGATGACTTCACCACACCACACCTCTGATGTCGAAAAAGCTTTAGACAATATGATGCGCTCTTATGATACCACTTTTGCTTCATGGCCCTGAATCAATACTCTTTGCGTTGACGGTCGTTGGAGGAGAATATTCAAAGACGTGCAATGGGGAAAAAAACCAGCGCAGCCTGCTAGTACGGAGGCTCCGAGGAAGACGATGCCTACCATACCCTGCTCGTCTGATGTAGGTGGGCAATGCAGAGGACCAGGCTTGAGTCGGAAATAGGCAGAATCTGATCTCGAGGGTTTTTGTGGCGTGCGGGTCCCACACTACTTGAAGCAGAATGGGCCTGTTTCTCATGCGCATTAGAATTATCCCACCGCCCCTTAAGCAAAAAAAAGCTATATTCTGTGGTCATACTATTAATACAAAAAATTTAAAAAATTACTTAAAACTTCGACTTTAAATAGTTTTATTTTTGGTACAACATGCCCACGGGCTTGCACTAAATATTAATACACTTGCGTGCATTGATTTCTTTTGCCATAGTACCTATTGGAAAACTTTCTGAGGAAGGAATGTTGAACAAAGCTCCGATTAATTCCCGAGAACAGAGGTGGACGATGGTTCAGCAACTGGAGCCAGTTATGTAGCTTATGACCGGAGTAAATGGAGAGGCTTGTTGGTTTAGGCACGGTTATACTCTCTTCTATAAAGCAATACTCATAGAGAAATATTGAATATTAGTTTAAATAGCAATTTCGATAACACATCAACAGACAGCCATTGTTTCATAGCGAGGTATCCAACGAGGCATTTTTTTCAAGACTGACGCGTATTTGAGTGTACGAAATTCAAGAGATGAAAGCTGAAATCTGTTTAATTGTTTAAGAAAACAGAATCTTTTTTCACTTCAATTAATTTTGTTAGCAATATTTTGAACTTGTACTTCAAGGCTTTGTCTTTATTAGATCAGCAGAGATAAGATAATTACAATGATCGTGAAGTTAATAAAAAAAACATGGGTAAAATAGCAACTTAACTAATTTAAGAATTTTTGTTTACATTTTTATCGATTGATCATGAGGTGCATAGCTATTAATTGGGGCAAATTTATCACACATTACAACAGTTCCTTGTTTTTCTTATCACAACGCAAAAACATCACAGTACAACTACATATTTTGCATTAGTTTTGGTCAACTTTTTAAGGCCACTTAGATAAAATAAATTATTGATTCATCACCCCCAAAAATCATAATAATTCTCCACCCACTAAGACAATAGAAATATTTCTTTCATTCATGATGCATAAGAATGTATATATGTATATGGATACATATCTCAAGGTAAATATTCATTTTCTCGTTCCCCAGAGTTTTATAATTCAGTTTTTTAACGAAGAATAATGCAATTTGAATTGTGTACATACTAATTGCGCATAATTTATGCAAATATGTGCGTGTGGCTGGGTGAAGGGTGAAGTGCGCTCAACGTTGTGACATTGAATATGAAAAACGTAAAAGAAAACTAAAAATTTAAAATTATATAAAAATTTTGGCTTTTTACTGATTTAGAATTGTAAATACTATCACCTCGTTTAATTGTACCAGAGTTCATTATTCCGAAGAAGGACTCCTCCCTCACACTGAACAATAAAATAATAATTCCAAGAGGAAACTCAAAAACCACAGTCCATTTCAATAGAAATATTTCCCTTTGTCGCATATTTTAATTTGCATAGAACTACCCCGCACGTAACCAATATCCATGTAGGAGTATGTACAACAGTTGTTGACAAAACAAAATCATTAACAATTACGCACGATATCCTCTCTATGGATTAATTTGGGTTCATTCACATGCAGACTCTATGCCAACGTGCTCAGGGTATTAAAACTCAAACTTCTATTCAAAGGAGTCTCATTAACATTTATTCCAAAATCAATACAATTTCACCCTTTTGCTCTAATAGACTCCACTAATAAACATCATAAGATGGCCAGGATTAGGGTATACGAGTAAGTCTAAGAGAACGAGTCCTTTGTCTTTCCAAACAAATTGTAAAATTAATTTCAATCTTTCACTTTGAACCTTTTAAAATTAAGTTCCTTTCAGCATGAAAACTTGGAAGGAAATTTGCATTTCTAAGTTTAAGTGGGTGTTTATCAGAAGGTTTCCGTAATAGGAAAATGTTTGAATGCATAGTTTTTGACGCTGCGCTCTGTTATTAAATTGTACTAAATTATGCATTTGTTTAGAAAGCAGTTGTATTTAATAAACTGTAAGCTGTACTAGGCAAAAGTGAAATATCGAATTGAGAAATATGCCACTACTGAACTCTGAAAAGGCAAACTGTAGCAAACGGGTATATATGTATGTATGTACAGGTCAAATTGGCAATGAAAATGTCAAAAAGCTCTACCACCCTGACATGGTAGCTTCAGATATCACCTAAAGAAGATTCGTCTCCTGGACTTAACCTCACAGACATACAGACTGTAGCACATTTACTGTGAGAATGTACGACGATACCTAGAAAAAAAAAAAAACTTGGGCTACCAGTGGCTTAAAAACCTTTTATTAGCCAGATAACTTTTAAACAAATGCTAGCTTTAACGCGAGGGATCAAAGTCAGTGTGGAGCTATGAAGGAATCCAGAGGGTAGTTCTAGCTAAGATGACTGGTGGAAAAATAAAATACAAATATTTGATGGAACAGACCGTATGTGGTCCAGGGCCTCGCTTCTTGCGACCATTCATGTTGTGCGTGTTATATTTTTCATACAAATGGAAGGGACCTACAGTCTATAGCCATATCCGAAAGACAGTTAGAGGGATTCGAACGTTGAACCTCCCGCTCAACGATTCAACGCACTAACCACTTGAGCCACGACGCCCTTCCACCTTCCACGACTGGTGGAAGACCGATGAAAAGGGACCGAGTAAAGTGGTCTGGTTCAGTATCGTTACTCGCAGGACATGGTACCTTCAGAAGAAGATTTGTGTTTTGGAAGACGATACATGCAGATTATGCCTGGGAGACGTGGAGACTGGCCTTAGCTAACAGGAGTAGAATGATCCTACTTAGGCTTCCACTGGCTTAAGAACCATACTGTCAGCCAGATAACTTGTAAGCAAATGTTAGTTTTGACGCGAGGGATCGAAGTCAGGGTTACTCACAGGTATTCAGATATTACGCGAAGAAGATGAATCTTCTGGAAGATGACATATGCAGGCATCGAGGCAGCGGCACAAACATGTACTGTGAATAAGTCTGATTTTAGCCAGCAGAAAAAGGCAGATCTGTTTTGGTATCACCTTACATAATGTATATCAGAAGTCTTTTTAAGCTGGGTAGGTAAAAGAGGTAGGCGGGAATTTTAAAGTTCTACGAATCAACAAGTCCATCAAGTTCAATAAATGAGAAATAAGGCTATGCAGAACGAATCTGGCGGTGAGTTTTATTGACTTCGTTTAAAAGAATCGATCTCCTTAATATCCCATGGTTAGTGGCTACAATCTTTGTTACCTGCAGACATCAATAGGAAATCCATTTTTGTTCAACAAGTTTGCCTTTATAGTCATGTTCGACGCAGGATTACACTCTAAGTTTTCGTTAACTTGTTAGAGGTACTCGCATTCGTCTCATGTTCAAAAGAATCAGTGCGAATATGTACATATCTTACTAAAATTGTTTTTGCTTAAAGGAAATAAACTTTCTTCCCACGCACACAAAGGATCTCATACTTTAAAATCAATTAAAGGCACCGAAACCTCAATATCAATTTACAAACATTAGACTTTTAATTATGAAAGTGCCCCTTTGCTCAGGAATTGAGTTAATTTACCTCGAAGCTATACTTCATTAAGGTGGAATAATATTCCGTACTGCAGAATTCATAAAATTAACACACTTTTGTTAGAAACTTCTCTGCGTTTGCTTGCCAGATTCCTTGTTGAATAAAGTACAACGAACTTTATGCAAGCAAATGCGGTTAATAACGTGTACGAGCATTACTGCGATGAAAGTGAGGTTTTAAAATGGAATTTTAGTTGCGCATTAATTAGCTTGCCCCACTTCAACGGTTTACCTTTCATAAGCTTTTATTTTCCCTTAACCTAGATTTGATTAGACACATATTGATATGATTATACATACACATGAAACTATGTACGTGGAAATTCAGAATAAAACTGAAAAGAAATTTTACGAACAGGGTGAATGGTGGATGTTAAGCTGAATGTATTCGCGCGTAATTCCAGATTTTTTTTTTAAATTATTCTATTTTTAGTAGTCGACTGAACATTTTTCCATGTATGTATGTAGCTAGGTGAAAATCGCTGGAAGACATCGCATACCAGCTCTGCGATAGTGCGGGGCTTCAAGAAGACAAAATGTGATCTTTACAATTATCGCATGTATGTAGTTGTCAAACTAAGAAGCAGCTTTTTATGGATGTAATAGATCACTGGTAAACAAAAACACTTTTTTTTTCTGCATGAGGTTTCCGACCGTTACTTTTTATCTAGGTGCTCGAGTTTTCGGCATACAAGTACCCCCCTATAATTTTAATTCTTAGTCGACAAATTGTTACGAACGGCATGTGGTGAATACATGTTTTAAGAATGTCACTTGAATATGTATGACTTTGTAAAACAACCCTACATGGACTACTTTGGGAAGCCATTAGAAATAAATATCGAGCTGTGTTGAGTCTTTGCGTTTATGGGCAAATAAAAAAAGACCTTCTTTTAAGTACAAAAGTCCTATGATCTGGCATGAACCATCAAATCATTCCGATGACTGTTATTTTTGTGTTGTGAATATTACCGGAATGAACCGCAAAAATCGTTCCAAATGGATATCATAGTTTGCAATCTGCTATAAGACCTGTTCTGAGCTCTAGTGATGAGTCAGAACCACAGTCCCAACTCAGTACATCCAATCTAACTTCCCAAGAACGTTCAGAAGGCATTTATAATGGTGAAGATACTGACTTTTATTGCGCTTTTAAACCTAGGCCGCTAATGATCTAGATGACTTTATCAACATAACTTCCTCTTGGGTCAGCAAGTTGGTTATATGAAACATCCCTGTTTTATATGCTTATGGGACAGCAGAGCTAAATCTGAGCACTGGATTCAGAATGATTGGCCATTGATGGAGGCTTTGGTCCAGGGGAGGCAGAAGTCGGCCGACTTCCCTCAGCATATTGAGCAACTAATGCTGTACTTTCAGAAACTTGGATGCAACATGAGCATTAAGTTACATTTCCTCTTTAGTCATTTAGATCGTTTTCCTCAAAATCTGGGTGATTTAAGCGAATAGCAAGGAGAATGATTCCATCAGGACATGGAAGAGCGATCCCAGGGTACTGGAATGCAAATATGATGGCTGATTATTGATGGAGCATACAGAGTAGTACTATTGGGTCAGATCATGCAAAAAAGTCGTATAAAAGAAAGTTTTATTCGAACTAATATTGTGTAATAAAATATTTTAGCTTAAGAACAGGTATATTTTTCGTAAACATTTCCTCCCTTCATATCTCAATAATTTGAGCTGCTATTGGAAAAAGACTTCAAATTTGAAATCAGCGAGGTAAATACATTTAGAATTAAGTATAAAACTTCATGCAACAAAACCACTGTTTACCATTGTAATGTTACTATCGTAATAAACATAATCAGCCAAGTAGCAATGAAAGCCTTGGAATCGCCAACAAGAAGACCAAACTTGGTTGCGTATTGCCGCGGATTTTTGAACGAGATGGTAGACAAAGGCGATCTAGATCCCAAGACATAGGGACGTTCAAGACAATTGCCAGGCGAATGACCTATCAAACGAATGCTCTAATCAGAATATAAAGATTACTAAGTTCCTGGTGCTTCTATTGACATGATTAAGTTCTATTTGAAATGGAATATTATCAACTCTGTCCCCTGTTCATGCAAATCTGGCCACATCTGAACATCGAATTGGAGTCCTCTCAGGACGTTGTTTGATAGGTTTACATGCCGGCAGACAGGATATTCCTTCGAACGCTTTATGTGGAAGCAGTAGATAGTAGGTATTGACAACCCACCTTCTGTTCAAATGAACTGCGGTACATGCTCTTTGAAGCAGAATCCTAATGCAGTATTTTTCAATAACCTATCAGCTCTGAAGAGTAGGAGTTCTATCTCCAGATCAAATTAGTTGCATTAAGAAATTGTACGAGGTCAGCCGAAAATAGCTATCACACCTTATTAGATTATGCACCAAGGATAGCTAAGCCACCGCAATTAAATATTATGATGGAGAACTATGGGGTACGAGTACCGGGGGGGTTCCGCACATCTTTAAAGGTATAAAATTAGAGCTTATCTTCGGTTCGAGTGAGTCTTAGCTTTTAGCTGGGGCATTCGTCTATCTTAACCTAACCGAACGGAAAAACATGGCATCGTAGACAGCGATGCTTTCAAAGAGCTTGGGTACGCATGATAACTTACGATGGATGGGTAGGTAGACATTTCCTTCTTACACCCCTTTTAGTGGATTGCAATCTAGGAAAAATTCCCTGTGCGATTGTTAACTGAAACAAGGTAGTGAGGCATTAAGTTAGATGGCTCATACGTTTCTTCTGAACTGTGGCTATCAGACCATTAGGTCCGGTCGGAAGATCGTCCTTGAATATGTTAATATTCCTTAGAACGGCTTTCAAGGTTATACCCACAAAACAATAGAAGTTTTTTTTACAGTTATAGCACGATTGGTTGCAGAAGTGAGCGAATAAGTTTGCTATAAATTTATTGTCTTCTTAAAATGTGTAGAATATAAGAGTATAAGATTTATCATCCGTTAATAATGTTGATAAATTGGTACAAGCGCTATGAGCATGCAGAGGTTATATTCAATTGCATCCGATAAAGGATTCGTTAGGTTAGGTCAGTGGGTAGAAAATAAGTTTGCATCAATGTAGATCCATTGTGATACCCTAGTGGTTTATAGAAACTATGGATATGGATTTTGAAGCCATCGCCAGGCATTTATGAATTTGTGCAAGTCGTTTATAAACTTGCCAGAAAGTTCCTTAAGGTCATAGAAGAAGTGTGTTCCAAGTGTGACATAGAAAGTGTGTGGATTCTTCATGTACATCCTCGTCACCACAACCTGTGCACAGGTCATTTGTACTAATTTGAATTTGTCGGTAATTAGAAAAGTAGGATTTGGGTTTAAGACGTAATAGTCAACATTTGTTTCTGGTTACTTTGAAGTGAGCGTAACTCCTTTTCGTACCAAAGTGGAGAATAGGAAAAGGTAGGCAAAAAAATAAAAATTTCATTGCCAAAAATCTGCAATCTCTGTTAATGGAAATACATACACGAAGTGTCAAAATGTATGCTACTAAGTAGATTGTTCAGCTTAGCAAAGTCAGCTCTAGGAAAATAAAGGTTTTAATGATATCCGACGAAGCTCATAATGACGTTATCATACGAAAAGGCTACGGATAGGGGGTCTCAAAATAAATCATGAGAGAACGCTTTAGTCTTCTGGTAAATTAAGCCGTTTCTGTGGATTTTGCTGCTTCCTGAAATGCACTTTTGCGTACTCAGTTGTCGTCTTAAGTTAAAGGACACAGGGTAAGTCACCATTTCTTACAAACCTCCGTACATTTACTACAACTCTGGAGCCATTGGATGATTTCTGGGTCGGGTACAACCCATCCCAAGACAACTCATACCGGGACACCTCATCCCAGGACACCTCATCCCAAGGGACAACCCATCCCAGGACAACCCATCCCCGGACAGCTCATACCAAGGGACAACTCATCCCGGGACAGCTCATCCCAAAAGAGAGAAAAATATGCTTTGGGTTACAGCATGGAGTTTTGGCGAATGAGTGAGGTTGTGGAAGAAGGGATAGTGATCACGTGGTCGATTGATAATATGTGATTGATAGATAGATACCTGAAAAGTATTTATGCTTAAAGGGTTGGTTGGTGGATATGCGTTGAGCGTTATATGTATGTGCTCATGTGCATATTATTGTTATGGAGGGTGACTTTTTTGTGTGTAGGATAGAAAGGAAATTGGAGAATGAGAGTACGCGCGTTTGTTTATGATTGCGCTTTGTATGCGAATATTTGTGTTCTCTTGTGTTGCGTGGCGTGAATGATCGAATCTGTATGATATGCCATTCTAGACTTTAGAGGTTGGTTACATTTTTTTGTTTGGCTATTCGATTAGAGGTTCGGTTCGGCGTATTCATGAAACGAATATTATATGTACATGTGTATGTGCATGCATAGTACGTTTTGTCTCCCCTGATTGGATGGCATATTTTCTTGTTTGGATCTGTTTCCATGATGTGAAGAAGAGAAGATGGCCAAGGAGCTTAAATAATAATGGATGATTTCATTTTAAATGGAATGGTGCGTAGGAATTTAAAATAAAGGCAGCTACGGCGATTGATAGGATTATAAAATAAAATTGTTGATCTAAAATGGGGATTGTGTACATGTATGTGTGTACATATGTATGTACATAAATAAATAGATACCTAACAATATGCCGCGTAGCGGCGCCCTGAGCACCTGCATGTGAGGCCGAAGGCCGTGCAGTGTATGAGTCGAGGAAATGTCCATAGTGTTTTTTTTTTAACGAGTGTAGCGAGCTCACTCACCTCGACTTTCATATGTATGTATGTACTAAACCAATATCCGAATAACTTCATCTTATGTCAATACTCTATTTATCAACAGAAATAGAGAACGTGTTCGAGCGGCAATGCATACATAACCAGTGTGACCATTAGCTTCTCTCAAAAATATTCCACTCAGCCGGAGAGCTGGAATATTTATATTCAATTTCAATATTTTTTTATTCGACTTTTATATTCCACTTGGTAATACCCCTTTAATTTACTTAAAAGTTTATTTTATACGAAACACAAAAAAATGTTAAAAATTAATAGTTTTGAAAATCAAAATCTAATTGTTCATCTTCTGCGGGATTACTACGTATTCAAATTAGTATTTAAATATTACGTGATTAATTTATTTATAATAAAATTAACTGAAGGGAAGAATATATGTAGTTCTTATATTCTTCATATTTTTTATCTAAATATTCTTTTGGAGAATAAATATTCCACTTTTATATCCGATAATTTTTCGAAAAAAAATTTATTCTCTGCTGTTCTAAATATTCCACTATGGTCACACTGTACAAACAAAACAACGTGTGCGAATGCGAATAAGAGATAATTGAGAGGATTTTCTCTGAGTTCGATGAGGGATGGTAAAATATCGGTATGAAATGTTTTGTAAGCGAACAATATTAAGTTCGATCTGTATTGCAGTGTATTGGTGCATACTTCAATGTAGCGAAGAAATGTTTGATTTAGGATAGAAAAAGAAAGATTGATAAAAAGATAGAAAATGTTTGTCTTAAAAAGCAAAAATTTTGAAGCTAATTTGCTCTAAGTCTAAAAGTCATACGAGCTTCATCATTCACGACAATTTTTGCAAATTTTTTTATTGCCTGAAAGTCGGGGTGAGTGAGCTCGCTACGCTCGCTAAAAAAAAAATACTATGGACATTTCCTCGACTCATACACTGCACGGCCTTCGGCCTCACATGCAGGTGCTCAGGGCGCCGCTACGCGGCATATTGTTAGGTATCTATTTATTTATGTACATACATGTACACAATCCCCATCTTTAGATCAACAATTTTATTTTATATTCCTATCAATCGCCGTAGCTGCCTTTATTTTAAATTCCTACGCACCATTCCATTTAAAATGATATCATCCATTATTATTTAAGCTCCTTGGCCATCTTCTCTTCTTCACATCATGGAAACAGATCCAAACAAGAAAATATGCCATCCAATCAGGGGAGACAAAACGTACTATGCATGCACATACACATGTACATATAATATTCGTTTCATGAATACGCCGAACCGAACCTCTAATCGAATAGCCAAACAAAAAAATGTAACCAACCTCTAAAGTCTAGAATGGCATATCATACAGATTCGATCATTCACGCCACGCAACACAAGAGAACACAAATATTCGCATACAAAGCGCAATCATAAACAAACGCGCGTACTCTCATTCTCCAATTTCCTTTCTATCCTACACACAAAAAAGTCACCCTCCATAACAATAATATGCACATGAGCACATACATATAACGCTCAACGCATATCCACCAACCAACCCTTTAAGCATAAATACTTTTCAGGTATCTATCTATCAATCACATATTATCAATCGACCACGTGATCACTATCCCTTCTTCCACAACCTCACTCATTCGCCAAAACTCCATGCTGTAACCCAAAGCATATTTTTCTCTCTTTTGGGATGAGCTGTCCCGGGATGAGTTGTCCCTTGGTATGAGCTGTCCGGGGATGGGTTGTCCTGGGATGGGTTGTCCCTTGGGATGAGGTGTCCTGGGATGAGGTGTCCCGGTATGAGTTGTCTTGGGATGGGTTGCGATGACACCGATGATTTCTATATAATTTTGAGTAATACGAGTTTATGCCCATAAATGGATGTCGTAGTTTTATAATGATTTTATGATTGCAGTTAACATGGACTGATTTCTTGTTATTGAGGTGTATTCGCCATTTACTGGGCCATTGGAATACTGTATCTGGTCGATGCTTCTTCATTATTTTCAGCATCCTTGGGGTACTCCGAATCTTATTTCTATAAGTTCTGAATATGCTCCCTGGTGCTCGATGCGAAAGTATATTTTAAAGATATTCTAGAACTGCTTTGGAAGATTCTAGAACTTCTGTATATTCTTTGGAGAAAAGCTGCTTAGGTTTATATAATAAGCCACACTTTGTTATACGCTTGTGCGACATCCAAAACTGATGACCATACAATTTGGTCTTCCAGAAGTTATTCCATGCACCTGCTCTTAATTTGAGAATTTTATCGTAGACCCAAATTGGTGAGTGGAATCATGTTTTCACTTTTAATGCATTACTTAAGCCCTTTTATAATTTTTTTCAAATGCTTTTGAAATTATTGGCCTCACATAAGTCGCTAAGATGAAGCTTCATGGGGATCCTTTCCCGCCTTAGAGATCATAATTGTTTCCGTAACCTTGCAGTAGCAAGAAAGGGTTGAATTCAAAGAATGGTTCGTTAACTCTGTTATTTGAGTTCATAGTTCTGTAGCGATTTTGTTTAATGGGTACCTTCTTTACTGACATTTTTTTCTGTCCGTTTCTTTCTTTTAGATTATTTCTTTTCTTTTTTTAGAAGATTTTTCCATGGTGCATTTGGTATTTTTTGTCTAGAAACACTATTGCTATATAACCAGGTATGTGGAGCAATTCTTTAAGAAGGTTCATTCTAGAGATATAAGATCTAATGTTCTATATTCGGACGTTAGCTGAAAACCACATAGAAAACCATAGGGGTTCTGGGAATAGCTTTTTAGCTCTTTTTAGCACAAATGGAAGCGATTTACAATTCAAAGGCATATCCGAATTGAAACATTTCTCATGACAGTTATTTCTCTCAAACGTTTGCAAAAACCACCGCTTTGTGGGATTGTATAAGAACGCCATGCAGTTGCATGTAGTGCATCTGTATGTTTAGTATATTTCTTTAATTAAATAATATTGTCAAACAATTTAATAAAATCAAGACCCGCTTCTTCCCCTTCCCTTTTTTACCAAATAACCACAGATAACGAAAAAAAATCGAACTAGTTTAAAAGAGGAGTCCTTTCACCGAATTCAATTCCATGAAAGATAGGAATACGGCAAACCAAATAAAGACAGAATATTTTGAAATGTTGCCAATGCAGATGGGGACTGCTATTTACCAAATCCTGAAATAAATTTTGTTTTTTTTGTTGGCATATCAATGTAGGTTTGGTGCACTCGCATTCAACTGGAGGGTGTGGTAGGTACCCAAGTCCCTCTTTTAAGGGACTTAGAAATGTCGAAAACTTATTTCAATTCAAATTTGCGCACTTTTCTTTGGTGCATAATACATTTTGTGAAAAGTACACTTTTCCATCGAAAATGCTGCAGAATGACTTCTTAAGAATGCTCCGGTATAACAATTACGCAACGAAATGAAATGCAAAGCTTTTGAGTTTAGAGAATGTGAATAAGAGGATTTCTGCCCCCATCTGCTATAAACATTTTAAATTCCTTTGTAACAAAGGACATTTCCTCGTATTTATGTGCACTACCTTCGAGGTTGGGATATTATTTCGCTAAAATTATGTGGATTGCTCTAAAGGATGAGTTCTGTTTTAAATCCGCAGCCAAGCTTGCCGAAAACACGGCTTCAATTAATAAATCCTGTACAAGGCAACACGAAAACACGTTTACGTTATTCATGTTGCAAGTCCGACAATTCGCCCATGATTTGTATACCTTTCCTTGGAAAAAAAATTAATTTTTCATGGAACTTTCCACCTGATATGACACGTACCACTATGAGAAATATGAACGCAAAAATAAAACTTTGTCGACAATGTGAATGGAAAAAAAGTTGGCGTGTTGAATAAAGCAAAAAAAGGAAGAGAAATAGCTCAACTTGATTTCCTTCGCAGTCGACACGAGAAGTGATAACAGAAGACGTGAATAATAAAAGTAATTGGAAAAGTTTTGAACTCTCGGAATAGAGACGGAATATGGAATTTTATTTCTCAGGCAATGTTACAAAGTGGCGCACAAAAAAAGGACTACGATTTACACGACACAAATATCGCATTACAAAGATGATCTATCATTATTGCTATTTTTTTTTTTTTTTCGTTGAGAAAAGGTCACGGATAAATCATGGCTAACACAGTATTGGACAGAAGTAATCATTTGAATTAGATTTCCTGCAGTTTTGGTAACTTATAAAGAACTCTTTCCACCCTACAGTTTAACAGATACATGCTATTACATTGTTTCAAAGATTTTTCTCCGACAGTTTCGATCCCATATTTCTATAGTGGCATAGATTAGATAGCATTAAAATTCGCATCCCATTTTATCGTACGAACACTTCTACTTTCTATTTATAAGCAGGGGAGATTTCATTTAAGTATGTTAAATCCGTCCAGTCTACTTCAAGTTGATCCATCGATGCGAGATAAGAAAAAAAAAGAAATTAACTTTTCTTATCTCCCCTAAAAGGAAAATGATACAAAAGAAAACTAATCAACCCCACGGTTAAAAGGAAGCCAAACAAGATAGGTCACTCAAACCCCTTAAGCTGAGCCATCAAAAAAGCTTCACAAATGGAAGCAATTAAATTGAAATGGAGTGTAAACTGTTCACTGGCTACAATCGATGAAATGGCGGAAGAAACTGAAGTGCTCTTCAAGATTCTCCAAAAACTATCTGAGAAGGATGGAATTGATACTCTACGTGGGATTATAAGAAATATTTATTGTTGCAATGGCATTTGAAGGGGAAGAGACTTTTAAATTGGATGAAGACATCCGGAATTTTTATTGAAAGTCCGGTTAATGTCCTTTTCTGTGCAGACGCCGGATATTTTATTCACAAATTAAACACAATTAACCCATATTTTGTGCGGATATGTTTGAAATAGAATCCGACCATACAATAGATGAACTTAGTCAGTAAATACAATGGCGACCAATGGCGACAAAACTAAGGGAGACTTTCAATTTATGTATAAGTCCTAACATACTTGTAGGTTGACGATTAAGACCCGTGATAGATGAAGTAAGCGTTTGCGGCCCAGGGCATTCACAGAGGATATGTTCTGCTGCTTCCCTCTGTTCACCGCAGAGTTTGCACATGGATGTATCTGCTAGTTTTATTTTATTCAGATGGTACCTGAGGTTCAATATCCGGATAGGTAGGTCATTAGGCTTTGCAAATCTCCTTCGCTGAGTTGAAATAGATTGGCTGCTCTAGATAGGGTTGATGATCTTTTTCGCTTTTCCTAGACCCCTTTGATTGGTCTAGACTCCGGCTAGACCTACAACTTTCCAATATGTTTTTGTGGAGCGGATACCAGTGGATGGTACTCTGAAATAGGGTTCAGGGTTCCGACAAGGAATAGACCCCCAGGACTTCTCTTTGCCGAACAATGCTGCCTGCCTATCCGAATAAATTTAAATGCGGGTTCCGTTAGTGTTCTTTTGATGGTATTTCCGAACGCATAGTTTTATCGCATGGACATCTGCTGGTAGGTGATTTTCCCAGCGCTACCCCACGCTGAAAGTCGGGCCCATAGACTCCAGCTTTAGTACTACCACTTTCTAGTTTGTGGCAGATCTGCGCACCAGATTTGTATGTATGTTACTTCAGGTGTTGAGGCACCGTGCCTTGAGTTTAAAGATTAAGTTGTTTTTAATATTCTCAAGAATGCCCAGATGGCCTATAAAGTCATTGAATTAAAGTTCTTATGTACACTCAGCGTAGCTTCTTTCTGTACTATGAGGTAACATGCACAATAAGCGCAGGTTGACTTCAACTTCGAGAAAATCTCGTAAAGCTTACATAAGAGGACATTTAGAAAAAGAGTAGAAAAGGTATCGCCATGACAACAATAATAAATGTATGCACTCTAAAAAACCGAAAAAAAATAGTGTAAGACGAATCGGTTGCTTGTGTTATGGTAAATGAACCAATTCTAAATTTTCCATCCATCGGGAGAGGCGACACTAAATACATAGTACCAAAATTTCCCTATATAATGTTCGCACTAAAAAAAAAAAAAAACACAAGTGAGGCATTGTTCTTGACGACATACTACCACTAACGATAACAATTTTTGCATGTATATACATACCTACATATGTACTTATATAAAACGGGGTGGCATACGTAAGACGGCGCATAACTCGAGAACGGATAGCCCGATTTGAGCTGTCTTTTTTTTGTTGTGTTCGTCTCTGCCCAAGGAAACTTTTTACGGCGAGAAAATTGGAAAATTTTAAAGAAAAATGGAAAAATTCGGAAATATCGATTTTCCATACATTTTGTATGGGGAATTTTATCTTTTTCATTTTGATCTTAATATTACACTTCAAATGTTTAAAAAAGTTCAAAATTGGGAAAAGTTTGCCGGAAAATCATTTTTTTTTATTTTGAAGAAATAATACCGTGAAATTAATTGCCAGAGCTGCAAATTTGAAATTTTTTAATCGGAAAAACCCATTTCCCACACATTCCCATACAGCAACATTTGTATGCAATTTGACAGGTGTCTTTTTTGCTTCGTCATTTGACCATAGCTAAAATTGGTCCATTTCCACCTAGAAGCTTGAATGTATTCTGACGTTCCAGCAAAATCAAATGGGAGCCTCACTCACACACTCTTACAAGTAGGTGGAAGCCATGGGTGCAGCCATTTTCTTTAGATCAATATTGTACATTTTGTTGTTGTTAAGGGGGTGACAGGCTGCCCAAAATGTTGTGTTCAAAAGAAAGAAACAACACGCTACACTTTTAGACAGTTGATGGCCACGTGCTCATTCACATGCATTCACAGCAGATGCAAAATTTAGGCTCCGCCTATTTTTGACAATGCCGGGCCGGGGCAGGGGAAATGCAACTTTGCCGTCTGGTATAGGTAGTCTATGCGTTCAGTCGCAATGGATGAAGATTGGCGATTCGCCGTGCAAATCAAACCCCTGAGCAACGCGCCGAAGCGAATTAACATCTTCGAACAAATGCGTCTCGAATTCGTGCAGGACGAACTCAGGAGGAACGAGAACCACACGCAGCTGCTGAACGACTGAGACAGCAGCGCAATCGCAATCGCGATCTGCTTCGTCAAGTTGAATCAAACGCCAATCGTCGAGTGAGAAAAAGTGCCGTGAATGTCCAATTTGATCGCGCGGATTTCCAACATGACTGCACGATTCACTACAGCGAACTGCCGTGTGTTACGATTGGGCTCATAAATGTGATGCAATGCGCTAAAGTTTCATTCGGGGACACCAAGATTGTGTTGTGCAGGTGGTGAAGCCAAATTACCACCGTTCCGTTGACGCAACCACCAGAACCATTGCGCTCTTTGCTTTACGGCGACTTACAAGAATCAAGACATTTCTTGACGAATGCCCACAAATACAACGGTTCCTTTCAAATGATGTCATTCGACATTTAACCCTTGCATTCGCCATAGCAATCAATAAATCAAAAGGGCAATCTTTGGAAGTGTGTGGGATTTATCTCGAGTTCCCATACTTCTCGCATGGTCAATTATATGTGGCATGTTCGTGTGTTGGAAAGCCTTCATTTTTGTTTCTTTACGCGCCGGACAACAAAACAAAGAACGTAGTCTACCACAAAGCATTGAATTGACCTGACATGTGATTCCATGACCCTCTTTACATTCCGTGTTAATAAAGGATATTGAATTCAATCGAATTGGAAAAGTGTTTCATTCAATCAATGATTGAAATTCGAGTGGCATCATTTGCTATCGATCGCAAATGTTCGATCGAAAAATTAATTTCGGGTGGAATACTGAATGCTCGAAATTATTTCAATCAAAAGATCAATTTTGGGCGGGACGAAGTTCGCCGGGTCCACTAGTAATATATGAAAATGACTTTGACTCGTCATATCTGTAGAAAAATACTTTTTTTTTGCAGCAGATATTTTTTGCATTTTTTGTTGTCAAAGGTCTCCAAATGTTCACACACCCCAACTTGACAATCGTTGAAATCATTGGCAGTATCGCTTACCCATTTTGCGGGCCACATTAAGTTCACTTGAAACTATGCGTATGCATATCGGTCTTTCAATTTGACCAAAAATTGGCTCACAGTTTTAACCGATGAAATGCTTGGATAAGCATCTATAACCGTTTTATACATCCGTTGCTATCAGGATACGATTCGATAATCAGCATAAGGCCACTGGTAGGGTTTTGTTTTGCTCTACGTACGGTGTAGTATGTGTATCTAGGAGTATTAAGAGTATTCTTTCCATTTCCATGACAACTTTCCGGTGTTCCAGTTTTTCAGGCATATGATGTACATGAGTTGGGGCTTGAATTGCTTGCGTCACAGAGGGGTATAGCACTTAGGTCCCTCCGCACGTGACCGAATTTAATTCGATTTCAATTGGATAAATATTTGAGTTTCCATTCGAATTCCCAAAATGGTTTCCTATTCGTATTCAATGATTCGAATCACTTAATTTTATCGGTATACAAAGTCCTGAGCGAAATTGTACACATCTGCAGCAACTTAATTTTAACCTTACTCTACATAGTCCGGCAAAGTAAATTCTTAAGAATTAAATTCTTTACTTGAAGACAAAGGCACAATCTTAAATGCTGAGGGGTAAATGATTATTATTCGTGTGTGAAGGTAGTGAAATTTATCGCATCGGAGTGATTCTAAAATTAAGTCAGCACTTTGTGCAACAAATTAAACAATGAAGAGACATCTACTCAAGTCTCTTTTTTTTGCCTTTTTATCTTATTCTACTGACATCCTAAACTAAAAAAAATATTTTCAGCAAAACTCCTTTGTCTCGGAGCCTACAAAGTAAGAATCTTTTCAAATTATTTTCTGACCCTTTTGAATATCTTTTCTCAGTCGTATCTCATTATTTCCTTTATCCTCATGTGAATGTACATACATATTTTTTATAACGAATACATATATCAACTTTGTACGGAAATAGAAAAAGGGTAAATGCCTTCGTTATTTTCATTCGGCTTAGCCTCTCCCTTGACCCAACATATTAATTTGGTAAGAAAAGGGGGATACTTTCAAAGCAACAAAAATCTTTGAGACATAAACAGGATTTTATACTACTCTTACATAGAATAATAATTCATAGACGCAATTTCTCTGTCATAGAAAGAAAAGAAGTACATTCTTTGAGGGAGAAGAAACATAGATACATTATTATTCATACGGCAAGGATCATTAATGGCATCAGACTCATACAATTTATAAAAACAATCAAACAACAAATCCGAAACATTTTGCATCAGATATGTGTAGACACATTGATTGCGGTCATTAAATTTAAGTTAGAAGAATGTGGTTATCCAAACAAGAAAACTCATTTAATTTTACCTCTCAAGTGGTGGTACACCAATCCAAATTTTGCCCTCAAATTTTCTAGTATATCGCCTCGCAGGCAGATTTCAGTATACCCAAATCCGCGTTTGTCCCATAATTAATGGCTTGTTAAATGGAGCGTTAATTGAGGCAATGGCTTAGAGCGTTGCTAGAGTAGGCGTTTTGGCTGTTGTCTGGTGTCGACACCTTATACCTAATTTATTGCTTTAACGTTTTTATTTGTTTTACGGATACGTTTTGATTTTATCATTTTAATGAGATTTTCAGCCCTCGAGATGTCTTAAACGGTGTCTGTCGCTGGGGAAGCTTTATTTGCAATTATTCTTAAGTTGAGCAGAAGTTGGACGTTGCGTTGGAGGAATAACACCAGCGGCATTAACGTAATTAAAAAGAAAAATAAGAATGAATGAAAAAGTAATAAAAATTAATTCGTCGCGAATGAAATCTTGGATTTTGCTTCTTTAAATGCAGTTAAAAAACTATCTAATTAACTTTCCCAAAACCAACAGTTTATGCCAAATTCCTTACAAGCCTCATAGGATTTTTTATCGCTCTTCTAATATCCGTCAAATTAACTATTATATCTGCTAACTTTGATGGCGCTACAGGCGGATGTGACCTTCAAACAACTAGCATACTACGATTTTCAAAGAGCTGGTTGCCTTCGCTTGCTTACATAAAGTTGGTGAAGTCTCTATGCATTTCCGCAGCGATAGTATGCCTTTCGGATAGTGACGAAGAGACCGAAAATTTTTGTTTTCGTCTTTTGAAGGCTGTAAGCCACTCTGTTCTGGCGACATACATATGTATATCCACTATTGCTACAAACCTTGATCCAGGCTCTAAATAGCATCTTCGGATAATGTTTAGTTCATGGGCATAAATCATCTCTTTGGTACGAGTACGATATTAGAAGTATTCATTCTAAAAGTTTCCACTTTGACGAAAAATTTTATATTCATAAGCCTTTCTTAATTCTTGCTGAAATGCTCAGAACGAATTGCAGAAAAGCATGTGAGATCAGTTATATTGAACAGGAATTCTCTAAATAGACATAAACATGCCTGTCAGAGTTGTAGTTAACGTGAATATACATATGTACCATTCCTGAACTTGTTGGCAAGATAAGGAATGGGCTGAAAAAGGGACCCATAACCTGGGAGTGTTTGACGAGTTATAGGGTACCACCTTTGATTTCATGAGCAATTCTAACAGAAGGTCTACTTTATGTTGAGAGTCTTATTCATGCATGTTGCCCCGTAGTCTACTAACTTCTGAGAGTAACCGATTCGTTAAAGTGACAGTACAAGTTGAGAAGGCCTTCCCGCAAGGTGAAGTTCTTTCGCCTTTACTGTGGTGATCACTACTCACAGAATAACAGAATATGGGACTTCACATCCGAGCACATGCTGACAATGTTTGTAAAGTAGTATCGGAAAAATCTTTAAGCGCTTTTTGCAATGATATGCAGAGCTCTTTGGCACCTTGGATAAAATCGATGACTGGTGTACTATGTAATGGTAAGAGAAAACGTTATGGGATTCTTCTCCCAAAGTTGACTGGTATTACACTTCCATCTGTCACTGACCTTAAGGATAGATATCTATCTATCTGTCGATTATGGTAACAGAAGAAAAATAGTAGAAACAGATTTCGATTCACATCGGACATCATAATTGAAATAATCAGAGAGCTACGTTAATGTGGTCAAAAAGGGCCTCACTCTTTTCATAAACCCACAACCCTATCTTCAAGTGTTTAATTAAATAAAAGTGAATAATTAATTGCTGATGATAATCCAATGACTAAAGAAACTAACACAGAACACTGTCATTGTTTATCATATCTCTGTCATCGGCAGGTAAAGTTTAAATGTCAACTATTCCTTTGGGGTATTAAGAGGAGTCACCAAGTGTACTCATCATACAAACAAGTCGTTCATAGTGCAAGAAAATGTAAAGACAGACACAATTCAATTGTGTTTCCAGTTTTTTTTATAAAAAAAAGTAAAAACCCTCAGGTTTTTCATGCGCTGAAAAAAGTTATTCAGCTTGCTGTACAACAAAATGAACAGAGCAATAAAACCATTGTCGCAGACTGGCTTTGACTCATCTAAATAAAAATAAAAATGGACTCAAATCTAGGACCAGAATCACGGTAAGTTGCAAGGCCAATCTAACAATTTATAATTCATTCTTGTGAACTACAAAATCTTCTTCTTTCACCAAAGTCAGGGTGAAATGTTTTGTCCTTTAGTTCTTACATAAATCTTGTGTATTCATGTGTAAACTGAAAACAAATACAAGTTCAGAAAATTTTTCAATGTCCTGGTTAGAAAATCCTTGCAATTTCAAAGGCCAATCAGATTGAATGAACTTTTTTAAGGGAAAAAACCCACCTTTGTACAAAATTACTCATGTATTAAATCTCTAAAGTTTCTATCTTGGAAATTTCACTTGAAAAAGGATTTGTATTAGTGCTTTGTGCCGATTCACATGGATGATTATAAAAAGGACTTTGAGGATTACAATTATTAGATGAATTACGAAAAGCAAGTCAACGATACCTTTGAGAATGATTTGAAAACATTTATTTGAGTTAAAGAAAAAACATTAAGAATACTCTATGCGATTTTTTGTGTCAACTTCTTCGTAACCATTACACACTTTGAGTTATACAGGAGCAATGGTATTTAAACATTGACATGATTTTATTTGCTTATGGGTAGTGATAGAAAATAAACGCTTAAGAATGTTGTAATGATAAGTGCCCCTTCATGGGGACGTAGTAATACTATGATATATCCTTGTCCCCTTGGACTATATACACGTCTTGGTATAGTAAGCTGAACTCGCGGCTATATCTTCTCCTCTATTTGTCCTTCGATAAAGAATTTTCGCTTGAAAGCGTCCTATATCTGCTCTATTATACTACTAGTTGTCCAGCACTCGGCGACATGCAGCAGAATTGACATGATTAGCATTCTACGGAGCACGCATTTTGACCTTCCAGTAAGGAGTTTGTACTTCATTTGTTTCCCCAAACAGAGTGGATGTCGACTCCGAGGTAGATGAACTCCTTAACCCCTCACAGTTAAGACTATAGCAGCACACGTGCTCTCCTAGGCCGTAGACAGATGGTGTTTTGTTTGCTGATAGCATGTATTGTCATGTATTGAAACCAACTCGTTTCCCCTGTTCATCAATTTTCATTTCCTGCTACGTCGTCTGTAGCAGGATTTGTAAACAGTACCTTTCGTTTTTCTGCAGCCCTCCGTTAATTGGCAGGATATCTGGTGACTGATCAGAAGGAAGATCAGAAGTTTCTTAGGCGTAAATAGTGTTTTTATCCAACAATTTGACCAAATTTACGACCTCGACTCTTTTCGCCTTGTCGGAATCTTAACTTGGTGCAGAGTTCATTATTTTTATCTTCGAAGCGTTAACTTTCCGTTGATTTCTACTCGGACTGAATTGGCGCTGTGCTCAATTCGAGCGTAACCATTGGTCTTATTTACAATGTAAGTGTCCGATGAAATGAAATATCTGGGAGTCATCTTGGATCGCAAACTTCCCTAGTCAAAATAAACAAAGCGCCGAAGGCCTTTTGGCACTGCAAAGATCCCTTCGGCATGTAATGAAGCCTATTTTCCCCTAAATATTTATATCATGAGGTGCACTGAAAGCCATATTTCTTCTAATGGGAGGCGGTTTCTGATACCATATTTATGCCTTGTCTGGGTGCCAGTTTACACTGGAATCCCGGGATCAAGACTTCTGATAGGACTCAGAAAAAATTGTCTTAAGAACCGAACCAGTGCTGGGTGTGTACGTCTGCAAAGAAGTTTGCATATTTTCTACTGTTCTTCAAGCTCGATTTCAACAAAAACGACTAAGAACCTTAAGGGGCTACCTAATGGTGCATATGCCATTTAGATCCATCTAACAATATGAAATTGTCATATAGAGCCGGCATATAGGCTCTGTGTAGAGCAAAAGAGACGGCAGAACTTATTCTTTGCAATTGTCCAGGAGCCGTAAGGAAAAGATTACTCCACTTGGCGTGAGACTCTTTCAGTCTACCAGAAATTAAGAACATGAAGCTTAAAGCTATATGTACTGGAGTTTATTAAGAGCGTTAATATGTATAACTTCTCCAACTACTACCCTAAAAAAAAAGAGTTGCTGCCTGGAAATACAATGGACTGTATAGAGTCTGAGTCCTTCTTGGATTTGGTTGCTTTTATTTTTTTTTTTTAAAAATAATAATAATAAAATACACAGATTTTGCTCAGTTATCTAAGTGCTATGTGATTGGTTGGGTTAAGTTAAAGTGGCTGCCAGCTGGGATTCGATAACACACCAAAGAAAGGTCCATTGTGATACCACGTGGATCATGGGAGAACGTTTCTACTCGATAAACAATTTTGAGCTTCTAATGAAGCGTGAGAGGCTCTTAATGTCAGTATTCATCAGATCGCCTATATCGTTATAATAGGGGGCTCCTAGATGAAGCTTCCTTCTACGGGAGAGAGCTGGGCAGAAACAAAGAAGGTGAGGAATAGTTCCCGCGTCTTCTTCATCCCTGCAGCTTCTACAAAAGCCTTGTAGCATGCTTGCCTATTAGACAGTGTCCAGTGAAGACACGTATTGTGGTGCCGATATGCAATCTATTAAGAGAAATGATATTCTTAGAGGGTTTTAGATCCAGCTTCGGCCAAATCTGTTTTGTGGCTAGACATGATCCACTTGTCCACCTAAGATTTGTACTCTCGACAGCATCCAGCTTAAGTTTAAGTTTGCGGGTACAACTAAGGTGGCTTTATCCGGCTAGATGGGTATATGTAGTTGTTCCTATTCTGGCGAGTTCATTGGCCTTACAATTTTTTTCTGCTCAGCCATCTCCACAAGAGACAACCGGCAGTCTAGAGCTATGTCCTATGTTATGAATGTGATGAAAAAGAAAAATAAATAAAAAATTCAAATTGTCGATGTACCCCTGCATTATAATTACGGTACCTATCGTCCAATTTTCAATTATATCTTTTTTTGTTTTCCAAAATTAAAAGCGCTTGCTTATGTCAATGGGCGCCTCAAGTGGTTAGTGCGTTGGATCGCTGAGCGTGAGGTTCGAGGTTCGAGTCCCAGACAACACCAAAAAGTTTTTTTTTTTCACGGTCCCACCTCTCGCGAATGTCTGACAAACGTCCGAGAGTAATACCTGTCAAGAGAAAGCTTCTCAATTTGCCTTTCGGATATGGCTCTAAACTGTAGGTCCCTTCCATTTGTGTGAAAAAATACAACACGCACAACACGAATGGTCGCGAGAAGCTAGGCCCTGGACCACATACGGTCCGTTGCGCCAAGAATTTGTATTTTTTTTTGTATGTCAATAACCTACTGCGATAAAAGTCTAGACATTTACTAATTACTACTGCTTCGTTTGGCTTTCAGCTAATCTCGCAATTGTTTACCTTTTTATTTGAATTCTTTTGGGTTTTTTTTTTTTTGTTTTACTCCTTGCGAAGTTCTTGCCAAAATTTTATAACGACATGGAGGAGAGAGAAAATTAAAATGTCTGCTTTCTATATCTGAGTATGTATGTAAGTATGTGGCAATTAAATGTTGAAGAGAGCACTTTTATTTTAAACGCAGTCGAGAACGTTATATTATCATGCAAATTCTTTTATCAAGCTTAGTATAAAAACGTTTTCATTGTTATAAGTAAGTAAGTAACAACTGGCCATCAATGTTGTTCAGTTCTCAGTGATAATTATTACACAATTGCAGCTAAATCGTTCACATTTATAGCTTGAAAGCCTCCTATCTTGCCCAGAAGTTTCATTGCCCATCAATTGACCTAGATTCAATCCACTTCTACCCACTTTCAACGCAACGTTTTTCGCACAATAGTTTTATGTCCACATTCTACTGCAAGTTTTCACGGTATTTTCAAGTACATATTGAGTTCCTTCCAGCAACGTTTCCTATTCTTAAGCGGAATGAATGGTGAAGTGTCATCGCATCTAGTACAAGAGCCCGCATATATGTACATACATATGAATGTACGTGTTATTACTCAACTTGCGCGCTAGATGTTCACTACTGCATACGTGATGCACTTTGTACAAAGTGGCGCTAAAGTCACCTATACCTTGGGTCTTGAGCATTTTTTTCTGATAAAGTTTATTGGGACATATATTTCATGTCATCAAGTGCCAATACCTTCAAATAGTCCATGGGAAAGAAATCCGAGGGAATATGGTTAGCTATGACACATCACCGGGGATTAATTTATAAGTACATATCAAGAAGTATACATAGCTACTGCTTCGTGCTGTGTGTCCTGCGGCTTCGATGTGTTGGAACCGCATCTACCCCGACCTAGGTCATCGAACTTAAGTATCAAATTGGTCGTTGCTATAAAGTGCGGTATAAGGCGAAATAAGAACCCTTCTGTGGCTGGTATAAGGATACTCATAATCATGTTGCCCAAAGGATGCGTGAAAGCACACTTTAGAAAGTCAACTAGTCACAGAACTCAACGATTGAACATCAGTGGTAAAGTTGTCGGACTTTTGCTAACAAGATTACTCAGAAGTAAAAGCGAATGGACACGCTTCATTATTGCTTTTCGGTGTGGGCGTTAAACGTGTTGGGAAATTGCATCGATTTCGGTCGAAATATCATCTTATGTGTATATGTATGCCAACAATCAAAACCGTAGGATTTGGGGTTTTTGAAAATCAACATTGCAGTCGTAGACAAAGCAATACATCCTCAAAAAGTGGCTGTTTGGCACGGGTTTCGGAGAGTGGCCATCATTAGCTATTTGGTCCTACGCAAGCAATTCTAGGCGAACTTCAACGCAATTGTATTTAACCAGACGAGGCAGGTTCTGCTGACTTGATAGACTGAACTACGCATCAGAAGGACAACATGCGGAGGAAGAATTCTCCAGATTAGCGATCACATTGATTGAGCTTCTCTGACATATTCACAGCTCAGATCAATGGATATTTTGGTTGAGTTTTAGTTGAGTCAGGGGCGTGGAAAATAGATGGTGTCGGATGGACTTTTAAGGGGCCAACGCTTATGCTCATATCCTCGTATTTATGAGATAGCAAGGACTAGAAACAAAAATGGAAATATTTCAACATCTGTTGCAGCTGCCACAAAAAGTTGCACAAGTTAGGATAGTCCCGAAGTAGCTTATACCCAGTTAACTGAGCTGTTCCTTATGTCTCCAGTGATCCGTTGAGGAACCTGTAAGAGTGGATAGCTGGTTTGTGTTAACTGCCTGTCTTAGTGACTTCTTCCCAAAATTAGATTCTTTTGAACTTTTCCTCCTTCCTAAGATCATCACGTATCATATGCGGTCCCGGTCCGCAGAATTGTTTCGGATCGGTAAAGGCGAACTCTTAGTTCCGCTGCTTCATTTCCCTCTATACCCATGTGGCCTAGTACCCAGTAGTGGGGGACTCTGGCCTCTGACTAAGTTGGTTAATCTTTGATTTCATGCCTTGAAATGCCTTGATTGTGACCTGGCTCTACTGCTTGCCCGCGATATTTCCTACTGATATAAATTTGGGAGCACCTATCGACTGCGTAGATCTCTGCTTGGAATATACTGGGGTATGTTCCCATGGCTGTATAGATGGGCCGTTTCTGTAGAGGTTTTGGATCCATTCGTGTACCACTTTATGGAATTTTGTTTGACTTAGCATATCCCGACTTTACTGCTCCACTCTTTTTTGCTACTCAGCTTCCAGTTGAATTTTCTCTCGAAGCAGTACCATATAATCCCATATTACCACTAGGCCAGTAAAGGAAGTGGAACTACTTTGGAAAGTGTTTTTCGATGTTTATGTGCGATGTATTTTCCTTTCCCGATGCCCTTTTTGATTGTTCTCAATATGGTTCATTTGGTAATCCTTTCTATCTCTAAGTGCTAAGGGGGCTGATAGGAGTAAGAATACTACGCCCTTGGGAGTAAACGCACTGCAACCAAATGAATCTATTGTACCAAAAGCAAACTTTACACCAGCAGTACATATGTAGTTCCACTGTCCTGATGAAGACGAGAATTAGTGCTGCAAAGAAATTCCTGAGGCAATCACAGCCATCAGCCACCGACAACGCAAAAGGAACAAAAGTGTCTTACGAACAATATTTTTCTCGAATCGAATGAGGTTATCTTGGGGTGATAATAATCTTGTACAAAATCTCCTTAGCTGTTCGGTATAGTACTCTACTCATTAGTTGCCTTCTCTTCCCAAAGAAACAGCGATTGGCAAAAGTTATTCTACATTAATATTTCTGTTGTTTCTGTTGAGGCATCATTGTCAGAATTTATAACAGAGTCAAGGTAGATATAGTTCCTTACTATCTCGAAGTTAACCGTCATTTGTGAAGTAGTTTCGCCTAGTTAATGCGTTGACAGAAAACTATCGCACTAATAATACAATACTGTTGTAACTCAAAATACGAATTTCGATCGTAACTAAAGTTGATGCAATTTCGGTGGGGGTGTACTTCAGTCAGTCAATCATGAACAATTACTCATAGTGCCATCTCTTATTTGTTTCTTGCACTATTCTAACGACGGTCTTATTGACGCATAGGAAATTGAGTTTTTCGTTTGAAATTTGAAAAATTCTGAGTTACAACAGTATTATATTATTAGTGCGATATATGCACTTGGTTTTGCTGCCTGTTACCGTTAGACCCATTCTCGCACCTTCCGTTTCAATACTAGCGGACGCACCAGTGACGCTGTGTTCTGCCAATTATGTCGATGTCATCCGCGTAAGCTAGTAGTTGCAGAGACTTTTAAAAATTATGCCACCGGTGTTGGCTTGTGAGTTTCGCACAATTCTGTTAAGTATGTTATTAAAGACGTCACTTGACAGCACATCATCTTGTCTAAATCGTGTTTTGACATTAAAGGTCTCTGTGATGTCGTTACCGACCACGACGGAGCGGCTATCCGTCATCCTGCATAGACGGACGCGTTTGACAGGAATGCCAAAACTACACATGGTTCTGTATTGCGTATAAATGCTTTGATATGCGGTCTTAAAATCGATAAAAAGATTTTGGGTACCTTGGGTTTCCTCCAGGATGTGCCAGAGTGTGAAAATTTGATAGACCTTCATGTCCTGAAAGGTTTCGGGCGTTCACACAATATGACAAATAACTGACTGATGCATCTGTAGTTGTCGCAGTTAAGGAGATCTCCTTTCTAACTAATCAGACATATGTGTACTCGTCTGATCAAAACTTAGAAATGAGTTGATATACATATGCTCTCTACGAAGTCATCTCCAGCTGCTTTAAACAGCTCGGCAGGTAAGCCGTCAGGTCCAGCACCCTTGTTGGATTTAAGCATAGATATTACTATCCTCATTTGGTTTTGCCCAGGTGGACGAAAGTCTTGGCTATCATCGTCTATGTTGAATGGTCCTTTCTGTCTGCCAGCGTTATGTTTGCTTCTGGCTGGTCCTTAACCTTTTTAAAATTGCTGGTAATTGTTAGCAGAGTCGACACAATTGTTAAATACTGTCTCTTAGATTTTACTAGTTTTTGTGGGGTAAGTAAAAAAATACGACTACATAAAACCGAAATTATCTAAATGCTCATTATTTGAAAGTGTTAAAAACAAAACACAATGTCTCCATCTAATTTTAACGAACTCTTAAACTTACGTTCATACATTCTCATAGAGCAAGCAATTCCATTCGGCGAATTTTATTACGTACACACGTTTAATAGGACTTTCTCCTTGTTCTAATTAAATTTTTGTGCAACACTCACAAACTTCTTACCTCAGCTTAGTTAAATTACGAGCGTGGTACAGGGGGAAATTTTAAAACGAAAACGCACACAATGTGTAACACATTCTGTTGTAGCCACTTTCTTGTATTGCGGAATAAATTAACTACCTTCACAGTCGGCTTGAAGGGCTCTTTGGGAAGTTTTACCTGTGACTGGTGGTACCAAGTATGCATCCAGAAGCATATGTGACAATATTCGACCCTGAATAAATGAATTTAATTACTCACTTTAAGGCAAGGAGTATAACACCGGCATCCTTTACTGCAGCAGCTGTAAATGTGCTATCAAACAGTCTTTTCACATACATACGTATATAACGTGTGAAGTACTGCATAAGGGTTGACGGGGCTTTTATTTTCAAAGTGTGGTGGAGTATATTTATATTAAAAAAAAAAGAAAAAAATAAAGACGTCTAACACTTAGTGTAATTAAGGCATGTGTGTGTGTTAACTTTTTAATTAGGATTTAATGCATATCTGGTTACATTTCACAACGAGGACGGTCGTCATCATGGGGAATGGGAATGGCAAGTCACCGAAGGGTATCCAGTTCCTGGCGAACGTTCTCTTTTAATTTCAACTTTCACGCTCGCTAGGTGCCCGCTGAAAAGTTACCGGTGTGTTCAAAATCGACAACCTTATTCTGGATTTTGTGAGGAACCATTTTGCAAGGTCAGCGAGCATTGCGAACAACGAATTTGTGTCGGGCTTATTTTATCCTAATCCTGGATATTTCCTAAGTACTATGGGCAATGGGTATCAGAATCTGAATCATTTTTGTATCTGGATGTGCACAGTTACTTGTCAGATGCGCTGAACGTACTAATTATTTGCCACTTTGCTAGAAGGGCGACAGATATATTTGACCCCTACGAACCGATGGTCTCAGGAGAAGGGAACGCTGATTTGAGATACTGCGTAAGTATACCTTAGTAGGATTCAATTAAAGAAGAACGATGTTTTTGAAAATAAAAAAAATACCGATCCAAATAGAACACTCGAATTAAGTTTTTTAAAAATCATAAGTACTGCATTCCCAGCACTCCCACCCTATGATACGACCATAGCGGAACTTTTTTCTTTGTGTGGTGTTATCATTCCGGGCGTCCACGTTGCGCTGATTCTTAACATCCCAAGATGGTAGAGTAGGATTTTGAAATCCTATCGCTTTGGAAATTTTGATCGTTTCTGCAATTTCCTTTAGCTTGAGTCGACTATATTATTGAGTCGAAGGTATTTTCGAATTTTAGTATCATTTCATGTGTTGTGATTTCACGTGGTCTTGCAGTACGGCCACTTGAAATCTATGGTTTAACCAGGGCACCTAGTTCCATAAACTTTTGCGATTAATTTTGTATATTTTCCTCACTTTTTCCTTGTCTTCTGACCAATTTCATTTCTGCGCGAAACTTACATAATATTTCTGATGTTTAATTGCATTGATTTGATAATTTTTTAGCCTAGAGTCTAGCAGTGTACATAAGTGCAAGGAGAAAAAGGATACAATCTTTACCTACACGATGACTCTCAATTTTCTCATTAATTCGGAAAATCACGGAATAATTTGTAAATTCACTTTAACAGGAAAGGTCAAACGCAAGTCATGATTTTCCAAAGACTTTAGATATGCGCTTTATGAGTGCCGTGCTAACATTTAATAAAAGCATCCACTTAGAAGCTGTTTTATCTTCGAGCAACCGGCAAGTTCATGTCATATGTTTGTATTTTAAAGCTTAAATTTGTTTCGAAGCTCAAATAAAGAAGGTACTCTATTTGTGTACGTGGTCTATCCTACCAAATGGGAAATGAGGCGATGGGAATGCACACTTTCATCATTTTGCAAACTCAATTACTTGATTACTTTCATTTTCTCCTCCTCTGCTCTTTGTTTTTGTAAACGATTTTGGTAACATGCTCGTTTGCTGTTTTTCCCTTCAATAAAAGCAGTTAAGAAATTTCAGACAGCCATAGTGGCTTCTCGAGGGATTTCAATTTAGAAATTGAGTACAAGTCTTAAGCAAAAACTCAATTCAATTAAATTGAAAAAGAAAATCAATTTTTGGTAGACTGTATTTCGATAGTAAAAGTGGACCCAACCGATCACGATTTAATTTTACTATAATTTCGATCAGCATCAACTCACTATGAAAATCACATACATGGTCTACACCGATATATTTGGAGGCCATCGCTGAACTCATTCATGGACAATCAGGTTCATCTTCATCAGCAACAACCAAATTCGTGATCAAGTGCTTGCTTTACTTCGAATGTGCGGAAAATTATACCACGCACAAAACGGGAGGCTAAGCCCTAGACCTCCATTCGGTCAGTTGAACAAAAAATTTGTGGATTTTTCTTATGGTGTTTGCTTCAAAAGTTAAGATGGGCACTTTTACTTCGACATCCTTTTCTATAGGGTGTCATTAAATTTTATTTTTATGTCACATGTCTATGAGAGAAAACCATAAATATCCTATATACTATCTCTATCAACCTTCCAGGGGTGCGTTATCATAAATACTTCCGTAAAATATCTGCAGGCGTTCTGGTAACATATTTTAAACTTCTTGCAATTGTAAATCATTGCTTAAAATAGATGCTCAACTTCGCACTCCACATCAACAAGCACAGGGAAACGAAAATCAATATACCAAAAACTGAAATGTACTCTATGTATGTATGTAGGTTCCATACACCGAGCCTTTTTATTTCAGCAAATTACTACCCCAAAACACTTATCTTTCGGTAGGACTGAATAAGGTCACCGACAGTATTGGCATACGTAAGTAAAAATGAAACTTAAAGCGTAATCGAATTTTCTTTATCATTTTTCCGATGCTCCCTCTACTCCAGCAATTTGTTTCGGATCCTAACCCTGTTGGTTTACGAGTAGAACATTTGTATCTTTTTCAGAGAGTAGCTATGATTGATCCAATCATTGCGTTGTAAAATGTTTTAATATTTCGCTTTTACAGAGGTCCATTACATCGCCCAGCATCATGTTGTCACGGTTTTATTGCACGTCATCCGAGTTTAATAACCCGTTTGCCTTTTGTTTAGAAAATGTTCGATAAAAGTTAAAGTATTTAAGCTTAATTTTTTTATATAATTCACTCCCGCTAAAGGGGTACTGACTACGATTTTTATGTATTATTTCGATACATAGCGTAAGCATTATTACGATAAGGTTTAGGAAAAGAGATGAAATCGAGGCACATTGTTCTCAAATGTTTGTTGTTAGTGGCAGAAGCCAGAATTGACTTTTGGAAGCATTAAATTCCAGTGTATTGGTGCAATCAAAGCGCTTGACACCCCCGTTGTTGCATCCAAACTAGTGTGAGAATGCCTATAAGAACGAATAAGCGAATTGGGCAGGACACTGGATACCGTGTGAAGCTGGAATAGAGCATAACGAAGAAGCAGACTCCCTAGCAAGACAAGGGCAGCAGAACCTGAACCTTTCTATGGACTAGAGGAGCACACTCTTAATTAAGAATTCAGGAAGTTAGAGAGATATACTGTCAAGGTCTACTACGGTCAACGAGCAGGGTCGTGAGTTTGGAAACGAATATAGAAACCTAGGGTACTGTCATGCATTGAATTACAAGTTGCAGGAAATCATTCACGAAGATTAAAAAGAGAGTCGGAGACAAATCAAAATCACTAGAATTTATGTGGTGTGCTGTAGGCTGTAGAAAGCTAGTTTCTAATCCTCACAAGAAGAGTATCGTCGATCCAAATACAGAAGGATTAGTAAAGAAACTAAGATTTGGCCTCTAAAAAGACTAAGTATTCAGAACAATGGGATTTTCCATCTGGACAAGTGGCTTTGTGCATGTCAAGATCAGAAAGTAATTTATTTAACGAAATCGAAATATTAAATATTCTCGTCAGAGAACTGCGACTAATGGTGAGTTGTTGAGCTACGCGACCTAGGTTCTTGGGTTTAAACGTACGCTTTGCGAAACAGATTTTCTCGAACGACTTGCTCTTCTTCGGCCTTATGTATTTAAATTCTATAGCTTGGTTAAGCAGTGACCATCCTTTCACTGTGTATGACAGTGTCATTTCATTTCAGTATAACCGCCATGATTCAATGCAAAGGCGCGGACTACTCTTATATTGAGGCTACATGGCGAACCCGGGCTTTCCGTTTTCTTCTCCTGACTTGGTGTATAGCAATGGTAGCATATGTGTATGTCGTTAGTGGGTCATAAAACACATTAGCTTTGCCTATAATCAAACGCCCGGAGTAGGCAAAGTGTTTTGGATAGGTTGTGAGAATGTTACTGATGACTACACAAAGTACTAGCGTTCGGGAGCATTTTCCGTTTGGTTGTGGATGGAATGAATGTACACTACGAGTTCTTTATGTTGCCTTCACATTTCTTTACCCAATTTGTATGAGAACATACATGCAAATGTATGTCTCGGTCTCCCAAGCTATTTCGCAAGCTTAATAGAGTTCCCTGGGTTGAATATTTTCATTTGTAATGAATTCATCTTCGCTAGAATTTTGATGCGAATCCATCCGTTAGCTCATGTGGCGTTTTAATAAAATCGCCATCTGTATAAGACGGTGTAGGCGCCGTGGTTAGTGCGTTGGTTTACTGAGCAGGAGGTTCGAATCCCAGAAAACCCAAAAATTGCCTCAGATATTCCTCTAAACTGTAGTCCTCTTCTATTTGTGTGCATAAATATACCACCCCATCCACGAATGGTCGCGAGAAGCTAGGGGCTAGACCGCATACGGTGGCCACTTGTTCATCTTGTTTTAAAAGAAGGCTGATAAAATTTCTGTATTTTGTGGCCTAGGCTTGTTTAACTACTCTATTTGAGTGCCTGCACACTAAATCTTAAGTTGTGTCCACGGATAAATCATCTTCCCGAAAATTCTGTTGGATCGGGTAACGAGTAGTGGCATTTTTTTTTCAACGCGCCAGTACTCGTCTTTGTTTTATAACATGGAGCTACCAATATTGTACTTTAAAAGAGTTCCGTTTTAAATGCACCTAAAAATGTTGTTGATGCAGTAAAAAATCATTGAAACAAATTAGAAATTTTGAAGGTAAACTACATTCTCTATAACCGGATTATGAGCTTGCTTGAAAATCTTAATTCATTTCTAGATTGGGATTTCGCGTCCCTGTCATATGATCAGATAGTTAGATGCCTTTTTGCAATATGGATCGCTTACCTATTGCTCAACGTATTAAAACTGTTACATTTGAACATAAAAATAAGACATCTGTAATATAAGTATGTACATATATCGCCTTTTATGGACAGTTTATGGTCGTCATAATCGATGGAATGCAATAAGGCCCATCGAAATAAAGCCCGTGGGCCCCATTTCCTTTATTATGATATATAAGACTCACAGGTTTATTTGTTTGAAGTGGAATTAAATGCTGTGTGGCCTTAAATATCATTTTGCTGTGGGTTTTAATGCCAATAAGAATTGGAAATAAAGTCAATTGTAGTAAGAAATAACCAAATTGAATACCATTTAATATTATATTTATACTTTCACTATATTCTATAAAAAAATGCAACATTAAAAATACTCATTGTGCATATAATAAATTTATACGTGAACTTTACTTGAATTTTTAATAATTTGCGTGCTATATGGACATAAAATTTTTGAATTGCCATTTTGCATCGCGTGTTCACTATGAGTTCTAAAAGTGGTTGTGTAGGATTTGAAATGATTCCACGAACTTAAAAGAACGTTCGTGCGACTTTTCACAAAACTAACGCAATGTAATTCGTCTTGAGATTCTTGACAACAGTCACTGGCACTATCATCTTAGTGGTCAGAAATTGACTCATCAACAATGATGGATAACAGCACTTACAATTGTGGTAAGTGTTAAGAATAGATTCCTGCTCCGAATATGAAACCATACCCCACTCGCCATTTGCTCCCCGCTTGGGTGGCACTGCGGTTGCTAGGAGAGATCTTTAGATCTCTGGTCCGCTCAGGCAATTAATTTTACATGCCCTTGATGCCAGCCAACATCCCTGCAAGAAGCATCAGGGCCGGGATGTTCACGTAGAATTTGGAGACAATTGGTGGCGAGTTTTATCTCCACCTTCCTATATTTGTCCGCCGTGATGCTGCCATTAGGATCGCTATGATCAATGACCGCGATCTGCAAGTGTGCCTTTATTACTTGGTTGAAGAGGTAGTGTTGGTAGGTATTACAAATAAAAAAAATACAAATTCTTGGCGCAACGGACCGAATGTGGTCCAGGGCCTAGCTTCTTGCGACCATTCGTGTTGTGCGTGTTATATTTTTCACACAAATGGAAGGGACCTACAGTTAAGAGCCATATCCGAAAGGCAAATTGAGAAGCTTTCTCTTGACAGTTATTACTCTCGGACGTTTGTCAGACATTCGCGAGAGGTGGGACCGTGAAAAACTTTTTGGTGTTCTCTGGGATTCGAACCTCGAACCTCACGCTTAGCGATCCAACGCACTAACCACTTGAGCCACGGCGCCCACTTGGTAGGTAGGTATTACCTTGATTTTTTTGGACAGTGTGGGGGACTCATCCTGAGAACACTGATGTTTGGACGTTAAGTCCTTCTGGAATGAGTCGGAGGGGAGCTGGACACGCTTAGTGGCCCAACTTAATGATGTTTTATGCCTTTGGGTCCTCTCCTGTTCCGGGACAGCTTGAATGCGGCGAATCAGCTTGTAGGCTAGCCGTCGATCCTGGTATGAAATCTTAGAAGGAGCGACATTCCGCGAGCTCGAGGCCGAGCAGTCCGTCACCCCTGAGAGGGTTTTTGGAAGAGGATGTGGATCCTTCGAGGTGGAGGCAGCAGCATGCCGTAAGCTCGAGGCAGAACAGCTCGCTGACCCTGAAGGTGCAGGTGCGGTTTGGGGGTTAACCCCTGGCGTCTCATGGCCTGGAATTCCGCTAGGACCAGGTACCGATACCAAAGTCCTAGTCCAAAGTCCAAAGACGCTTGTTCAGCAACCCTAGAAGCAACCGTATGCTCTCGACTGCTCGCAAAAGTAGTGTCAGGCCTCGAGACCAGTGCGCTAGGAGGATTTGCACCAGTAGAGCTTGCGGAAACGCTACCCAGAAGGCTGGAAGACGGTTTTTCAAGAGGACCGTCCACTCTTTTCCTTTTTTTTTGTATTTTTGTATTATTGTTTTTATATGTTTCGGTTTTGGTTTTTTTTATTTGAATTCATGCTTTGGACCCACGAGTGGTGGAAAATGAAAGGCCGACCTGCAGAGAGATCCGCATTGTGCAGGCAAGGCAGGCTGATCCGCAGGTTGCCAGGTAGTCCGGATACTCCGTTTGCGACTGAGCTATTTGAATGGGCCGTCAGCCATGGGTCGTATAACACCTTAATCCAGCCCAGTGGAAGAGGGGAAAGGTGGGATAGTGGGATTTGGAAAGGGAGGGAAGGGTTGACTACCATTTAGTTTCAGGACTCGTCTGGGGATAATTCCCGAGAATCTTTGACCTTACTCAGCCCCTACACCTCAACAAGGTTGGCAGTCAGGTAGGGGAACCATTTGTGTAAAACTTTTAAAAAGCAGAACTCCAACCAATGTGAAATTTTTGGTACAATTTTCATGAAATTAAAACGGGATGTGGTCATCTCCTGGTGTCTTGCCATTTTTCGATTCTTCAATGGCTTGCTGGACTACTGCAGGTGAAAACGGTGCATCTAAAAATTATCCACATCACAGCTGCACATTAAAAGGATGGTGAATTTTAAGCTGTGTTAAGAAGGTTACTGAAATATCCTTTAACAGTGGAGCTTGCATGGTTGAGGCAATCATATTTGTCTGTTCGTTTATAGATTTCATTGCCTGCTATGATGAATTTGCAAAACATCCAGTTGAATTTATGTAGTTCAAGATATCGTTCATTGGGCTACTGGATAGTTCTTTTATGTCTTGGAGGAGTTTCGCCTGAGAAATTTGTATCTAAGGTAGCTGACACCAGTACAGTGGCGGAGAAAGTGGGCTGTGTCTTCGCTGACTTCTACATATCCATATCCCCAACAGAGGTCTTATGCGATTCGTCGTAGATTGTTCATGTGTTACCGCAGAGTATTCTGCTCAGTGATAGCACATATCAGAGTAAAAAGGGATTTCGTATCTTTTTGCATAAAAACCCTTTCAATACGGATGAGATTTGAAAAGTTCACGTCGGCAATTCTGAAATCACGTGTTCTTCACTAAAAACTGAAAACTGAAAAAAAAACTCCAACGCTTTTCAGACAGTCGCAAAAAGTGGGACTGCAGAAAAAGCAACAAATTTCATAATACCAATGTCAACTTCGGTCTTCATGAACTTTTTTTTCACTTGAAATGACCTCAACTACGTATGGCCTTAATCTTTCCATGTATTTACCTAATAGCCATATATGAACACATATGTACATACAAACTCTCTTGTACACATGTTGAAATGTTTTGGGGCATACTTTCTTATTTTTCCTACCTCATTTGCCTTGCTACATTGTTATGCCTCACAATACCACCGGCATCACAATGAAGCGTCGACCTTCGTGCACCACGTTTCGCATCACCAAATAAATCCCTTTTGTTTAGTTAGAGAAATTGTAACCTGAACTTATCCCACATGGCATGGCTTTCATGAAGCTCGCTACCTGCTACTCATGTCCGAAAATAAAATTATTATAAATTGCTTGTTTGCCTTTCTGTAAGTCTAATTCTATTGGTCCATTCCATGGGACTCCATTTAGGTCATAGAATCAAGTAATCACAGCTGGGTAGCACCACACTCTGGTCTCATTCCTTAAATAATTTTATTTATACAATTAAACATGTCATGAGCATTCATGGCCACCATTCGTATACAGGTTCATTATCATTTTGCCAACATTATAGATTCCAACGTAGCACATACATACGTACATATATAGCCAGAAAGGAAAAAAAATTGTTTCCAATCATTTGTTCGATTGGGTCCTTCCTCCGGTGGTCCAGGTATTCAGGACAACGGGTGGTTCCATCAATATAAGTACTTAACAGCCTGGATGCTAATTGAAAGTTTTGCGAAACTTCGATTGCCGGTAATAGTAACCAGCTTACACGCGAATGTGTGGGTTTATTTGTCCTTTCGTAAGAAAGCTGTTGCTTATGACCATTCGATCGAAGAATGTTTTATGAGTGTAGCGCAAACAATCACGAAACGTAATGGGCTATTTGCTTATATGCAATTCATTATTTACCTTTTCAGTGAAAGTTATTTATTGTACGTGATTGAAATGTAGATGCTCCACGTACACACGTAGTAACTTGCGAACTTTATCGTTATGTCGCAAGAAATAAGGCTTGAGTAGGTTTGAAATTGTTCCAGTCAGCGAACTTATTTTTGTGGTGCACGAGGGCGGGGCAAAGATAGCCCCGTGAGTGGTTGTTCCTTTTTGGAAAAGTTGATGAAATTTCTGAAATGGCTATTTTTGGATGGGGTTCCTCTGAAAGCAATCTCGATTCGGTTCGCAAACTTTCTTCAAAAACATTCTTTAATTTCAGTTTCAGTTGCAAGAGTCTCCAGTATCGCCAATATTTTTTTTAAAAGTTAGTTGAAGTAGTTCACTGGCATTATACTTTCTTGTTTGTGAACGAAATGTGCGAAATTATGAAATCTGACACAATATCCATTAAATGGCGTAACATATACAAAAATTTAGACAAGCTATCTTAAGTGAGTTATGTTTATATACGAATACATATACGTAATCACGTAGTAAACTTTATATAGCACCAAAGTCTGAGGTGAAGCTTTGCAATTGTTCGCATCACCTAAATAGAGTTATCGTTCTACTGCATTGTCGCTCAGGAACTGGACCAGTAGCGCAACAATTGAATTGGTGATCAAGTGCTTGGTTTTCCTCTTAATGGTGGTCACCGATAACTATAAGTATCTACAAAGTCCTTATACATGTATGGTAAAATGCAGATGTGCCTCAATTTTAGACAAAGTAACGCGAGCTAACATCCTGTTAAGATCTCGGAAAATGACTGTGCCTTATATACAGATACCCGGCTTTGGATAAAGCCGAATCAACCGTTGATGAGTTTTTTAAACTTATCGGACAAAGATTGATAACTAAAATTTGAAGAAATTTCTTGATTCCGACAAAGAAAGTACCAAATTTAAAGCGTTAGAAAATTAGAACTTGCAGTACAACTTAAAAATTTAGAAATTTGGAACTAAGTGAGATAATTGTAGTGCAAATGAAGAAAGTGGAATGACATATTTAGCTAGATATTATTTGCTTCAGCTCTTTGACTCGTTTGACTCGTCCAAATCTAATTCACATGTAGATATGCGGGAACATTATGCGGCAGCCCTTTAAAGATCTCTAGAAAAGGAATTTACACAATCGATTCAAATTTGTTCCAAATTTTTATATACATTCATATGTATGCATGTAGATACTTTAAGAAAACTTTTTACGACGAGAAAATATTCGTGGTTTATGGCTACATATTGTGTCAGTGCGATTATTTTGACTTTTTTGAAATGTGATGTTCTAGCTATTTCGAATAATCACACCTTTCGCAAATATCTGGCAAATACGAGCGTAATGACTATCATGAGAACCTTTTCAATAACGCCTGAAATGCATTAAATGCATGAAGGGTTCCTTTCACATAAAAAGTATCTGACTCAGACTTTAAGGCTATAATAGGAAGATTTTTCTTATCATCCGATCTGTCGGGGACAGATTTTTTGTAGTAAGTCATCGAGCAAACTTTCGTCGCCCTATACTTGAGTGATTATTTGGTGCATGCACACTAGCAAAACATCCCCTCTGTATGTGAATAGCTCCAATGACAAGCCATCAGAACTAGCAGCCATGTTATTATTCAGCTTATAAATAGCTGCACTAACCCCTTCTGCACTGGGTGAGAGTTGCCCTATCTTGACATTAGGTATGTCCACAGGAGGTACTGTTCATATAATATGTACGTCTACAATTCCCATTGCATCGATGATTAGGTTCTATTTACTATTTCGAAGAGCCTATGCTTCGGCCTTGAACATGGCTGACTTGACTATCTTGTAAAACTGCTGGATGGTGTTTCTGTCGCGCGACTCTTCCATTTTTTTTTTTTTTTTTTTTTTTTTATAATTTATAATTTACCCGCACTCAAGGGGTTATGAATACCCTTTTACATGTTATTCACATGGTGCGGGCGTCGGAAATGTAGATAGAGAGAGAGAGAAAGAGATTGGTGCAGTGGTTTGAAACTCAGATGTGTTAGGTTTCACATTAGCTCCAGGGGTGGTGTCCAGAATAACTGGGGAGATTTGATGCTGTCATGTATTTTTTTGCCTTCGCTTCTGATTCACAGTATTTTTTTCCCGATCCACCTGATGTCATAAGCATATCAATTATCAACAGAGCGATCAATTTCTCCAGCCATATGACAAACCTACTGCCAGTGTTATGCCTTCGCAGTAGTGTTGTCACAAACTTTCTCAATTGATCGGACTGCCTCTTATCATATAATGCTTACTGACATCAGGGATTGAACCGTGAACCATCAGCTCGACGAACGATGACGCTACCACTACACCATTGCCACCCCCCATTTCTTGGGCTGCCTTGTCCTTGCTCCATATTTATTCCTACTTATACAGCCAAGCAGCTCTTAAAGCTCTAACATCCTTCAATTTTGAGTCTAAGCTGGTTTGGAATTGTCTACAAGCACTCCTGCAACTTACTGCACACAATAAAATTACTCTTGTGTGGGTCCCTGGGCATAGGGGCATCCCTGGCAACGAATCTTCTGATAAACTTGCCAGATTAGGTGCTCAATCTCCATTTACGGGAACTGAACCTTTTTGTGGTTTACCAACTTACCAGATAAAGATAGAGCTTAACCTATGGGAACGAATAGAAATGCTCTCATTTTGGAACTCGCAAAATGGCTTACGACACGCCAAGAAATTTATATATTTCTCAAAAAAAAGATCCAGAGACATTCTTTCAATGAGCAAACACAAGGCTAAGATCATAATTGACTTCCTTACTGGACATTGCTCTCTCAATTACCGTCTCAAGAAAATGGGCCGTGTCCAATCGGACATGTGCCGTTTCTGCCTTGAAGACACGAAAACAGCCCAACATATTCTGTGTGAATGCCCGTCCATAGCTCGGCTTAGGCTCAAACACTTTAACAAAGGCCTTACATCACCATCTAATGTCACATCTTCTTCAGCTCAAACTATCTATAGTCTCATTAATGAACTAGATATCAGCTGAAGGCAAATACAACATGCAACTCTCAGGGGATAGCACAAAAGATCTTTTCAGGTCGCCGTGCTTATTAGGCTTTCACTTGAGCCTTATGTACCCCCACGACTTTAAAACAAAAAAAAAAAAAAAAATAAGTCAAAATATTTTCTGAAAGAAATAGAATTTTGAGAAAAACTTTAATGTCAGCCCCTGAATATGTGAAATGTCACTATAAATACAAAATTTAGTCTGAATCGGAAACTGATTTGTGTGTCGGTGCATTATCGTAACTGCTACGAACTTCGTGATAGTTTTCCACAGAGGGTAATTAAGGACTTCAATTAACTGAAGGAGATATATGATCTGTCATTGAACATCCGACAATGATCAAGCCTAATGATATTAAAGTGATTAAGAATTAATATAATTTCAACACAAGGTTTCAAGAAAACTTTGAAATTCTGGTGCAGAGGATAGAATTTCATCTATCACATCGACTGTAGCCTGTCCAATGTTTTATTTCTTGAGCTCCTCCAACATATATTCCATTCTTTCACATTAAAATTAATAAATGTAAGAAACGTCTACCATATATACATATGTATATACCTCCTGCATATAAACCTCAAACTAAAAAGCCACAACCTTTTGAAATTTCGCATCATCATCAACCTTCATGAATGTTTTGATGACGTTGCTGCTCCTTCAACTGCAAACCTATTTTAATCCTGTTTCTGTCTTCAGTGTCAGAAAAATATTGCTGCAGTGTACGATACATATTTTAATACCAAATTCAGCATAAAAAAGTGATATAAAGTAAAAGTTCAAAAATTCCCCCTACACCCACTGCACACAAAAATTGCATTGCAACAGTGCATAACTTCCACTCAAATGAGATTTATCAGCATTTTTTTTTCCTTTATGTACTCTGGAAAGTAGATTGTTGCATGAATGTGAGCTTTACAAAGTGAATTGAGATTTTTTTTTACAATTCAATTGATTTTTTCCTTTTTCTGTTCTCCAATAGTTTTGCAGGATTTGTGAAATTGCTACACACATTGTCTAGAAATGGGTTTTCATAATAGTCAGCTGGGGAAAACAGGAAGGCAACACAATGCAGACATAATCACTGGTCCTGCAGGGATACGCATTGAAGTTTTGTTAGTACATTTCATTTCAGTTTACCGCCGCGCCGCTGGGATTGGATACAAATTCAACCTTGGCTAGAGAGGTAGACGATTTGACCTCGGTTATGCACTAAGCTAGTTTGTTGTTTGTCTTATGAAGGACAAAATAATTTTGACTAAACTTTAATGGCGCTGAAATCTTTATGAAATAGATTACTATCCTAGTTTCCTGCACAACGTTTTAAATCCAAAACATCCTTTGGGGTTTTAAGTTCTCTTCTTTCATTGATGCGAAGACGCGTGAATAGGTTGTTGCCTCCTTTGTTCACCATACTGCAGAATGATATTGCAGTTTTAAGATTGTTTCACTGACGACTCTGGCAAGTTTTCGATCCAAGAAATGCGATTTAATTGGTCTGACAGAAGAAAAATTAAAGCTTTGATTTATTGTACGTGCTTATTAGGATATAAACTTCTTATCAGGATTAAACTTAAAAAGAACAAACAAAAATCAAAATTCGCTAACATAAGCCTTATGTAAGAGAGACAACACTGCGAAAAGTCACTGCGACCTCGAACAAAATCCTCGACAAATCTTAAGAACAATACTTGGACCGCAGATTTGGTGGTCTTAGAGTGAATTTCGCACGAATAAAATCATCCATATTTAATATCGTATCCGAAAGAGGAATAATTTAAAGGGTGCTTATAACAGCTATTATTGTAGGTAAGGGAAGATTGAGTAGTATCATAAGTCATCAGGCACCATAGAGGCCCCTTCGTGATCCCTCGGGAATCTGTAACGTAAAAAACCTATACCATTTTTCCCACGAACCTAATTTCCCTGCACGTAGGCACTTCCCTTACCGTCTATATCGCAGTTCAGGCACCCAACATTATTTGCCACAGTTATGTTTACATAAAGCCTTGGCCATTATGCGGCAATTCTTGACTATTTCAGATTATGTGCCGAAGGACTCATATTAAACGCAACGATGTCGATGGGCTTATTGGACATTGAGTTATGATCCAATAATTTCGCGGTACAGCTAGAACCTTTGCCTTGAACACGCTGCATGCATCCGCAAGTCTCAGGGCCACTTGTAGCTTAATATTTCTCGAGTATATACCCTTACTGGTTTTGGAAGCATCTGTGTATGTTGATTGCAATTTCGGTTTGGGAAGGAACTACCTTCCTTCGCCAGTCCTCTCTATTAGTGCAAATTACTTGGCATTGTGTGTCGAGGTAGAGGGTACCCAGGATTTCGTACGATCTTTCAGGAAGCTATGCCCAACATTACTACATATAATGAACCCTGCGTTAGTGAGCCTAAGGGCACTATTGCCCGCTTGTAATTTTATTTTTAGTGCTTAGTGGTAACAGATACAGTAACACCTCGAGTACAATCGCAGGCGTATTTTGCAGGTCTACTGAATATTATATGTTCTAGTATTTGAATTGATGGGAAGGCACTATGTTCCAGGCAAAACTGCATTATTTTGACAAAGATTGTGGGATTACATCTCATCACTGCTTTCAGGGCTTTGTATGGCACTCGATCTGGACCTACCCGTTTGCTGTCGTACAGCACTTCGTTTACTGTTACTTCCGATATCACTGATACTTTGTTACTACTGTGTAGTATTTGCTGCGTGCACAGTCTTGTTACAATTTTCTTCATTAGATCTGGACATTTTTCCTATGGTGTCGAATGGCCTTTGATTGTAGTCAGTACCAACCTGTGAACCTCGAACCCCACATCATTCTGACTGCCTCCTAGCATAGTGACCTAAAGCTCTCTTTCTTAAGGGATCATTCTCTTCTCTTTTGCAATATTTTTGTTCAACCAGCAGACTAAGTATCTTCGGTTTGTCCTTGCTCTACTTAACTTCGAAGCATTGCAACCCTTTTTAATGCTGTTCACTATTAGTAGAGCTGCGTTCTCGGCCGATTCATGAATCATGAATCTCTATGCCACATATCATCTCACAAAAGAGGTCCTTGTCATAAGATTTGTCCGTCTATCTGCATTCGATGTTGTGGGGCTTGTTGGTGGCAATGTTGACTTTTGGCATTAGCTCACTTATTACGGCTTGGTGGTGACTGTACAAGTATGTACTCACATGTACTTACTACTTATATGCCAATCAGCAAGATGCTTGCGAAGTAGCTGTCGATGACTCTACCGTTCTTGCGAAATTTACTACCAGTGTTCGCCAAAGAAATATTGAGGCACAAAAAACCTTCTGGCAGGGCTTGACCTCTATCATTTTTGGACTTTCAGCCCCATTCTGTGGCCCGTGAGTTAAAATCTCCGGCGATGGTAACAGGATGTTGTCTTCTGGTTTCGCTTACAATTCTGTTTAGTATTTCCTCATATTTGGAACGTGGCCAACTTGGCGGGGCAAAGCAGCTCTATATATGTACATATGTATGTCGATTTTACCCGTATTTTTGTTTCATTTTTTTTTCTATGTTTCCTGACGCGGATAGTTATCACACGCTTCACTGTGGTTTTAATTTAGTTGGATCAGTTTCGTCATCGGTTCTAACCTAATATTTACGGAAGCATACACACATTCCCCGAAAGAATGCTCAAAAGCCCTCATTACATTAATCATTTATATAAACAATCACCGTTACACATACATCAGCAGTTAGATTTAATGAACCACTATTTTTTTTTTCGTTGTACCTGATAGATGGCATTACAGCCCATTCGATAAATTTCGAACGGGATGCTCTATCCAGGAATCCGGATTATGTCCACAAGAGAAATCGACTCAACTAATTCAATGAGTCTCTCTCGTGAATAAGGGATTTCAGGCCCAACAATTAATTTAAAAAAAATTCTAATGAATATTAATGCACATGGTATGAATATGTATCCATGAATTTCATAGGAAATGGATATGACAACGTTGGTTGTGTAGCATAACCTCGAGCTATAATTCGCATATCGTAAACGGTTTTAGCGTCCAAGATGATTTAAAGCTACTCCAATAATAATTATTTTTATATGTTTAGTACAGTCTCTCGCTATATAAAAATAAATGTCAATGCATTTAAGTGTAAGGTGTTGCTGTGAAGGTACGTTTTCTCCACTTCTATAAACTGCTCCTTTTCGAGCTTTTAGCATTGATTTTGACAAGTCTTAAGCATGCGTGCTGGCAATGAGAGAAAGGGGATGCATGGAATGGTTGAAAGGGGATACAAAATGTTTTGCAAAGCTTTAGCTGCTTAAAAATACCCGTAGAGAGAGGAGAATTTCTTTTATAGAAGAAGGAGAAATATGCTGTTTTGGGTGTTTCGGGGAACTGCTGGCCCTTAATCATTTAGGCATTGTAAGGACACCAATATACTTTTGTGTCTTATATGAACGTTCATTGATTGAGGTCAAGTACGTGAATATGTGCAGAAATGCAAATATGTGTAGGGAACGGTTTGGCGTTGAACTTAGAATGCATAAAGGTGATTAACACGAGTTGTGTGGCGTCCAATTTCTTTGGTAAATTTGTGCACACATTTGTCCGGATGTGGTTGCGCAGTTCAGTGATATTTTTAATTATAGATTGTTGGGACGAATTGATGGATGTGATCTTATCAGCAAACCCAATGCATTTTTGCTTTATTTTATAAGGAAGTTGTATGCGGGCAAATGTGTAAATCTCGGGGCATATCTGTAGTGTAAGTGTACGGTTTCTTTGTAATTAAAATCAGATTAGTTAAGGGGTTTTATGAGTTCTAACTCATACTATAACCAACTTCTAGCCCCTAAACTAAAAAAGCTAATTGCATAATTTTTATCGATGTAATTTTCAAAAAAAAAAGTGTTATTTTAAAGCTAGCTGCAGTAGCTATGAACAAAGGTAGAAGTGAAGAATTTGTTATGCTATTATAATGGTTGGCGCCACCACTTGAGCGGTTAGTGCGTTGGATCGCTGAGCGGGAGGTTCGACGTTCGAATCCCAGAGAACACCAAAAAGTTTTTTTCACGGCCCCACCTCTCTTGAATGTCTGACAAACGTCCGAGAGTAATAACTGTCAAGAGAAGGCTTCTCAATTTGCCTTTCGGATATGGCTCTAAACTATAGGTCCCTTCCATTTGTGTGAAAAAAATATAAACGCACAACACGAATGGTTGCGAGAAGCTAAGCCCTGGGCCAATTAGGTCTGTTGGGCCCAGTTTGTTTGTTTTTGTTTTTGTAACTGATGTAACCGTCCTTTCTCTAAGTTTTTGGTTTAGATGAGCCCATAAGTGCTCAATAGCATTAAGGTCGGGGAAGTTTGGACCGAACGTTGTAAAGCAACTACTCTTCGACGAGAAGCGACGTATGCTTTGGATCGATGTCTTGCATAAACACGAAATTTGACTTAAGGTTTAATTTTTGAGTGCTCCTGAGAAGATTCGTTTTTAAAACATTTAAATATTTATGCCGATCCATTATTCCGTCAATGAAGTGCAGCTCACCAACTCCATTCGTCGCCATGCATCCCCATACCATAACAGATCCCCCTCCGTGCTTAACAGTGGGGCAAATGTTTTTTTACGTGGAGTGCTGTATTTGGCTTTCGCCATACTTTTGTCCGTCCGTTTCGCCCAAAAACATTAAATTTACACTCATCGGTAAATATCACCCGATATGTGATGTCAGAATACACAATGAGATGTCATACGTATGTACATATGCAAAACTTAAAATTCTCCTTATTTTAATAGAAGGATCAAGTAACTCCGCTTCGTATGTAGACTTTTGTGACATGGGGTAAGTCTTGTCTTCATCGATGAACCAAAATATTTGGGTCTCATATTAGATACACAGATAACAAAACTGGAAATTAAACGACCAAAAACGAGTAAAGAAGGCTACTGTAGGTTTCTTCTGTTGCGGAAAAGCAATTGGTAATAAATGGTCCGTCATCAGGCCAATACTCATATGTATGTATGTATGTATGTATGTGTATGTATGTATATATGTAGCATGATAACCTAGTGAACTACCTCGGAGAAAGCAGTACACTATGAAAATCTAGGAAACGTAACAGAAAACAGCGAGTTAAGCTATCTTCTCTGGGCACTCAGTATAATGCTCTCCGCTAAACGGAAGACTTTAATTTACTTAATAAAGCTAAATATTTTTGGCCAGCACATAAAAACTAGTGCAGCTATAAAAACAGCAGCCACCTTTTAGTGAACACGTAATCGCACAGGCCACTCCTCCTTCCTTTGATTCTAAATAAAAATCTCAGCAAACAGGGATTATACCACTCGCAGTCGCAGCTTTGGAAGTACTTATATTCCTAACTATGAAGTTAGTATGACATGGGATGGAGAGTCCGTTCACGTATACAGACATTATTTTAAAACTAATGACTAGGTGGGAGGAGGCATGTTCATCAGATTCACTAAATACTAGCAAAGTAACGTTGTCTTGGCTGAAGTTGTTTAAAGTACACTTCTATCAGCCATTAAGTCCCTGGAATCAGCCAGACTCACTTCAAATTTAGCTCTAGACAGTCGTTCGTTACTTAAAACGATGGCACAGCAGTTCAGTATTTAACTTGTTGGGTAAAGCTATCTTTAACCTCCTTTTTCTTTCATCATCTTGGCGATCCTGCGCACTTATGTATATAAGCCCCCTCCTATGCTCTATAGAGCTCCATAAAGCTTCAACTGATCCTACGCAAAGGATGGGGACTTTCCCAACGAATCCGTGGTATCACAATGGATCATTAATTAGTCTAAGTGTGCCTTAGTTCAACCTAGCTAGGTATTAAAGCAACACAGAGGCCCATATTAGAACCCTTTCAAATTACTATAAATGACATTACTTTAAAAGAAATCATATTTTTTATGTATCGCCAGAAAAGGAAACATTCGCTGCGTGCATTGTCAGCCCACTGCTCTAGAAGTGTCAAGTCAAACAAATGAATATGAAATATACTAACAGGATTAAATTGTTATTTTTTTTTTTTTTATATGAAGGAACCGAATGTGTTATCAGCAGCTCAAGGAATGCTGACGTACACACGAGTACGAATGCATAACATATTTAATATTTAATTTTTCTAAGCTGACAAGCCTTCATTTTCAAATGCCGACTGATTTACCTCCTTCAATTATGTAAGTCCTTTGCGACTTATGTATGTATTTGAAGTTTTTAATCAACTTATTCAAGAAAATGTGCAAATGACATAATCCTGTCTAGTCCTTTACAATGTGTGCTGTTGATTTTTTGTATATGCGCTGTCAAGTTCTTACAGTCGTAATTTATGTACGTCTGTCACTAAATCTGATACTGTTGTACCTATGATACATTATTTACCATTTGAAGATTCGATAAGTAATGTCCTCATAAAGGTGGGTAGCAGCTAGCTATCAACTGTTCTCATCCAGAGCATTAGGTATCTTGAATTGTGTGTATAAGGGCATAGGATACTCAACATGATGTACTATTATCCAATTTCTTACAGTGTACGTACGTAGATTACTTTCTTAATCGTCAACATTGCAATGCGTGTGATTTTTAGCACCCAAACGTCATTAAGGATGTGTATATGCTTATTCAAAGCAAAGCCATTAGTCAGTCCTGCCGTGGAAAACTGACACCACAATGACTTCTAGAGGCAGACTTCAGTCTGACATACAGTCTGTTCACTACAAGCCGTAAGCAGCTGGAAGTAAAAGAAAAGGTTTCATTTAAGAATTATCCATTTCCAAAAATCGATAAAATACATATGTACATCTTATGTCGTATTTAAAAATGTAGTCCAATATCCCAAATTAAAGTGTACAGAGGCTACTTGAGGACGAATTTGAAAAAAAAAAAGTGGCTGCAACCATGAGAGTATTCCGACCACAGACACAACTATGTGTTTCACCATGAGCCATCTTTAAGCCAGTAGTAATTCCAATTTCCTAATAAAGAATTACTTCAGCGAGGTAGTTCTTTATGCCTCTTTTCGAGATCATATATTTATGGCAAATGTGTCAGCAAAATGTCGCATCATCACCTCCTCGTGGCATCCGCTGGATAGCTAGCAAGTGAAAGTAAACTTACAATTAACTTATACTGTCTGTTTACTTGGACCTGTGCAAGCACATCTAAGTGAACTTTAGCACACTTGTATTAAATCGGACGAAGCAGCTGTTGTTGCCTTGATCGACTGAACTCTGTCACAGAAGTCTTGTAAGAACCCTTAAAAAAGAAGACTTGCAGCAGACGGGATCAATGGTGGCGTCTACAGTCGGACTAGCGATCACCTTGTGTGATCTACTCTGACATATTTGGAGCTCAGATCAGTAAGAATTTCTCTGGCTGAGTCAGGGCTATTGGCAGCGCTCATATCCGCGAAGTAGATTATTAACTTAGGTTTAACCAGCCGCTCGTCCTGTGAGTTTCGTTCAATGGAAATGGCTCTCTCGGCTGGCAGTTGTGCCATGCCGTCACATCCGTCTGACTTCTCTACAACAGAGAGATAATTAACTCAAGAGGTATGACGACTCGGAAAAAACAAACGTCGTGCAAGCATGCACCCGAAATGTGTGCACATTGTACACTGCAGGCGCGACTCAAAACTAAAAACTATCCTCACAGTTGCCACAAAATGTTACACATGATACGATGTGGACTCGAAGTGGGAAATCGGCTTAGGTCAAGAGTTATTTACATTAAGTAGGAATGAATCGTCAGGCTGTGAGCCGCATTAAAGCCATGTCTGTAACATTAACCTAATACCATAAACCCACGTCCATACCGATGGGGTGAAAACCCTGTCAAGAAGGATTTTTATGACAACCTGTTTGGTGCCTGGGGACTTAAATTTTGAACAGTAAGGAACTAGTTAATCATTGGAGTATTAGGTAAAAAGTGCAGCCTCCAGAAAAGAATCCATGGTATGGTGATGCTTGTGAATACCGGAAAAAAGTGAGAGAATGCAAAAGCGCTGCAACGTAGAACAAGGACAGCGGAGGAAAAGTGTCTAACCCGAGGCGAACGAACGAACAGGCCTAGAAGTCGCCCGATATTTCGAAATCATATACATACATACGTGTGGCATCTTTGGTATCTTTTTATTTATTTTGTTTAAGGCTGATGTTTCTCCACAAGGAATTGAAGAGAAATACATTCGCACATTCAAAAACCTATAGAGAAGCAACATCCGAAGTATGGATTTAGAAAGAAAACGGCGTTCATTACTACTAGAGCGGGAGTACGGCAAGGGCGCCCACTCCCTCCAGCTGCTTTATTCTCAGCTGTACTTGAAGGATGCTTCAAACATTTGAACTGGAATAACATGGAAATCAATGTCAATGGGTACACAACCTAAAATCCGCTGTCCTCAGTCATGTACATATGTTCTTAAGTCGGCCTGAAAATGAATAAAGAAAATACAAAGCTAATGACTAATTCAGAAACGCTAGAAATTCAACTTCACAACGAGCGCCTCGAATACGTCAATGACTCAAAGGATTCAAAAAAGTACCTGTTCCACGCGGATATACCACCAGTCATGGCGTACGGTGCACATACATGAGCACAAAAACGATGAAAAAACTGATAAAGATTCGCTATTTGCCTTTCGAATATTGCTTTCAAATGAAGGTCCCTTCCATTTGTGTGAAAGGGTATAACACGCACAACACGAATGGTCGCGAGAAGCTAAGCCGTGCACCAAACTTGCAACACTACAAATATTAAGCACAAGAAACGAAACTATTGGAGCATGAACAAAACAGAGAAATGTCCTAGAAATAGCTGAATGTCTAACATGAAATTGGTTATGACATGTCATGTGAATAAACCATAACAGATGCAGAATACGAGTAACAAAATGTATACTGTAAGAAAAGCAGAAAACCTTTGTGGTTATATCGAGAGATTGCATCCAAAATTACCTGATTAATTGGAGACATACATATGTAAGGCTCAGAAAAAAAAGGAGCGGTGATCATTAGGGAGCTTTATAACAAATATAAAAAAATTAATTTTAATTGCACAACTTCATTAATTGAACCCTAATAGCCACTGCTTATTGTATTTAAATGTGTGTGCTTAAATATGTTACAGAAGAGTAATTAAAAAGCTTATAATAATAACAGTAAATTGATTTTGTTTATTTGATTTAATCTATAAGACTGAAAATCAGTGGATGATTCTAAAAAAATTTTTAAATCCAGACAATTAGCATAGAGAGAGTAGTATTATATGTACTCTGAGATGGAAAAAAAATCCAGCTTTCGTAATTAATCTGACGTATGTACATACATACATATATACTTTTCACTACACAACCAATTGAATCACTTTTGCTCTTGGGAAATACGGTTCGAATGTTATAAAATTACCGGTGCTCCACATTAACTGAAAATCCTCTTAATACGCGATGTATAGAGAAAAAACCCTTTAACGCGTTTAGAGAGGACTTTTAACGCGTTTAGAGAGGACAGAATTGGAAGCCGGAGTGGTGGACTTTAATCCTAACTAAATCCACATCAGGGGGTTTCACCCAGAGCTGCCCTTCTGTAAGTAAGGCCTTAGTCTCGAAAGACTAGGGAGACGCTTTATAAGACCTTAATTATTCCAGTCCTGCTTTATGGCGCTGAAGCATGGACGTTTTCGAAAGCGGATGAAGATATCCTTGGCCGCTTCTAGAGAAAAATTCTTCGTAAGATATTACCGTCCCGTTTGCGTGGACGGGCTTTGGAGGAGAAGATTCAACGACGAAATTTACCAGCTGTACAGCGACATCGACCTAGTCTTAAAACTTTGCATCAGTCGTCTAAGATGGCTAGGACTTGTAGAGCGAATGGACACCAATGCTCCGGCCCGCAGAGTCTTCGACTCTAACCCGGAGGGACAACGCAGTAGAAGAAGACATCGCCTAAGGTGGCCCGCACAAGTAGAAGGGGACCTCAACTAACTTGGAGTGCACAACTGGAGGCAGTTAGCTAAGGACCGGGCTAACTGGAGAGGCTTGTTGGTTGAGGCCCAGGTTCACCCCGAACTGTAGCGCCACCTAAGTAAGTAAGTAAGTAAGTATGTGGTCGATAGTTATGAGTTTGGAAGATTGCATCTCAATTACTGAAATCGACTACAAGTTTAAACAATGTGTTCTGCTTCTTCATTTTAGTCTGAGCACACTGGGTACAAGGGTTAGCTACTTACTTACTTACTTAACGGGCTCCCAACCCGTGGAGGGTCCCTGCCTGAGACACAGCAGCCTTCCATCCTCTTCGAACCTGGGCACGCTGCTTCCAGTTTTCCAGACCAAGCGCTCGGAGCGCAAACGGAGGTTCGGTCTTCCTTGTCGTCTCGAATCTGGGGGCTGGGATTCGAAGATTCTTAGCTGGAGCATTATTGTCCATTCGCTCGATGTGGCCGAGACAGTGTAGTCGACGTGTTTTGGCTTTCCTGAGTACATCCACATCTTGATACAGCTCATAGAGTTCACGGTTATATCTTCTTCTCCATTCGCCCTCCTTGCATATGGGACCAAATATTCGACGAAGAATTTTTCTCTCGAACGTATTCAAAATCTGCTCTGCTTTCCTGCTTATCGTCCAGCACTTGGCACCGTAGAGTAGAACTGGCAGGATAAGTGTTTTGTTTTTGTTTTTTGAGTCCAGTTGTTTCGCTAAACCGAAGTAGCAACAGTTTGCTTGGGTTAGTCTTCGTCGGATCTCCACTACGGTGTCGTTCGTGGAGTTGATCTTTACTCCGAGGTAGGTAAACTCCTTAACTACTTCGAAGTTACTGCTGTCAACAGTGACGTTTTGTCCTAGGCGGTGGACAGACGGTGCTTGGTTTGTTGACAACATGTACTTTGGTTTAGCGTTTACTCGTTTACCTCTACGTCTGCGTATCCCAGCAGCTGGACGGATTTGTTGAAGATAGTGCCTTCCGTGTTGACGCCTGCCCTGCGCACTATCTGTTCCAGCACTAGATTGAAGAAATCACATGATAGCGCATCTCCTTGCCGAAATCCGGTACATGTTTGGAATAGTTCAGAAACTGCACATTGCATCGCGTGTTTTCCAGCGTGAGGCAAGGGTTAGCTATCGCGTACGAACCTGTACAGGAATTTGAGCTCTCTAGATAAGAGCTACCTCGCATCACCCAGATCTCGATAGTCAGGATAAGTTGGTGCGTCTATCTTCCATCTTTAGTAATAATCGAGAGAGCGTGGCTTGCACGTGGAGTGCTCTATAACATACTATATGTATTCGATTCTTTTCTTACTCGTTGTTAGACATGCTTCCTTCTTATGGTACACCAGTTCAAGATCTGTGGGCCGTAACCAGTGTTAGATTTTGATGATTGTTTCAGTCGTGGCACACTCGATTTCATAGTTTTTGCAACAACTATGAAATATAAATGTCATGTACTCCGCTTCGTCGCTGGTGCCCACATGGGGAACGCTTGCATAAGCATTGACTTGCTCACCGTTGCCAGCAAAGTCCTGATTAGCAGCCTGGGTCCTCCGAGACCCAGCGCTGAGAGGCGCTCAGACTCTTCTGACGCTCTTTGAAGTTAATTATGTGATCCAAATTCAGTACCAGGTATTTAATGAACGACCTGTACCGTAAGACGATTAAGCTTTGTCCTGCTGTTTATTAGCTCTGCTTCTGTTCTACGAGTATGGTCTGCCAGTTCCACGCATAATGCTTTTAGCTACACTCTCACAATTCTGATTGCTTGACTGTATTCTATCATCTCCAGCATTAAGTTATTTATAATTCGATGCCAAAACTTTATCGGAATGTGATGCATGTTTTTCATTTTTATCGCTGTGATATAACCATACTCTGTCAGAAAACTTTGCAATATTTTCCGTAGGTTAATACCCGTTAGTTTTCTCCTTAAAGGATTTTACGAGAACAATAAAACATAAAAGCAATTAATGTAACGCATAAAGCAATCTCTTTCTGGCTCAATACATACATATGTATGTATGTATGTATGTATAAATAAACCAATACCATCATCAAATGATAATTTCCTTGAAATAGTCAACAAAGCATTTCATCATCAAATTAATGACGGATAAATCAATTTTCTGTCTTTGCCAATGGAAGGACGTTATAAAAAAGATTTTTTTCATAATTTTGTGTCAACACCCATGATAAGCTGATAGGCTGATATAAATATTAACCGACGTGTTTTTAACGGAACAAGGTCACAGAAGGATGGAGGCACACACATATACATATGTATATTATGAAGACATGTATGTACCTATGGATACGTAATATGCCGCCTTGTGGATACTAACTCAGGCCTATTATTGTACGGCTTTCTGTCACATAGGAGACGAAAATGAATCATTGTGCAAATTAGTGTCCTTCCATCGTAAAATCAAGTTAATATGTTGTATACGTACGCAGTGTCCACACTGATGCGTAAAAATGGAACATATGGTATTCACAACATCTTGTTCTTCTTTATTAGAAGGCGATGATATATGGAAGTCGGAAAAGGATAGTGTACATATCCTGCCGAAGCGCTTTTTATTAAGGCATATATCGATTTATTTATTTAACAGTGGTATCTGTACTAATAGTGGTAATGTGTCATTTTTCCTGCATCTGTATCGTATTTCGTAATAAAACAAAATTGTTAGCTCTTTTTTCTTTAGACAATTTGCTCTAACTTCAAGTACTTACGTGTATTATTCAGCCCTTTTAAGATATTTGTTGATTAATTTAAACAAAAATAAATGAGCCTAATGCTAGGTTTGTCGAATTAGCCGGGTTAAGCATCCCTGATGGACTAAGGAACTGTGCAGACAAATAGATACAGCCTTCCGGCGACTCAGAAGACAAGAATCTTGAAAGAAAAGGGTGAGGAAATACAAGCAAAGTATATATTTTTTTGTCGGAATACAAATACAAATACTTGGCGCAACAGACGTACATATGTGGTCCAGGGCCTAGCTTCCCGCAACCATTCGTGTTGTGTCTGTTATATTTTTCACACTAATGGAAGAGACCTACAGTTAAGAGCCATATCCGAAAGGCAAATTGAGAAGCCTTCTCTTGACAGTTATTACCGTGACCGTGAAAAAACTTTTTGGTGGTTCTGGGATTCGAACGTCGATCCTCCCGCTCAGCGATCCAATGCACTGACCACTTGAGCCACGCCGCCCACTTTTTTGTCGGAATAGGCACAACAAAGCTGTTTCATCCTTTCTAATCCATTTTACTAATACTTTATGGTTGTTCGCGAAAAACCAATTAGGAGCTTCGGTGATGAAGACCTTACGGTATCACCACTGATCATCGAGTATTTGTCACCTGAAGCCAGCCTCCAACTGTTCTCCACACAAGCGTCTGTAGAGTCACTTAGGTCTACCGAATTGAGATGATTAGGATTAGAACGCCAGTACGTTTCCAACAACCTTTTTTATTGAGAGACAGCTCGAAATTCACTGTTTTCTTAAGAGAGCATTCGTATAGTCTGCCCGCATGCCAAGATACCAGCGAAGACCTAGTGCATGTTCAATTTCTGAGAAACTATCCTTCGTCCCTAGTTCAACAATTTCATCGAAGATCTCTTTCCAATAACCCCGGTGTGACCTGGAATATCAATACAAGAGTCAAATAGTTTTGTATTCAAGGTCGTATAGCCTGGCTATTGCTACAGACATCTATTGGTAATAGCATACATATGAACGTCCCTATGCTTACTTGCATCGAAAGTTGAATTTAAGTTTGCACAGCAGCCAAAGTTTTGTTGTCATTGCATTAGATGATATATCCCTGTTTCTGGTAGCTCTGTCTAAGATGATAGATTCCTTTAATAGTACAGGCCATAATGTACTCAAAGCCGTTCTTTGAAGTATAGTGCAGAGATCAGTCACATGAACGGCTAATACGACGGGCTCATCATAGTCCTAAATATTCAATGAATTCACTAATAGGCTCCATTAATGCCTAAGGTACCCTTCTCACAAACTGAGAGCACCTCGAATGTCTTCGAATCGAATTGCTTTGAATAGAAGTTTTTCTTTATTATCCTGGATGGCTTCATTTGAGATCTGTACATTGACGCCATTCAGCACTGAATGAGTCAGACCGATCACAATCCTTCATAGTTGCATCAGCTATTCGCTTTACCTTTATACGGTTTATTCTGTGTACGAGGGTTTCGTGAGTTTAGGTTTCTATATCATGAAATTTATTTAAAAACTGGCTAAAAGTAAACGTACATTAACCTTAGTCCTGGGCGACTCCAGATATGTGAAAATGATATTGAAAATATTAATCAAAAGATAATTAATCCGACAATTGGCCAATGGTATGCCAAAAATAACATATCAGAATCCGGGTCTGCTTAACCTAGATGTTTGCCTCAATTCAGTCGAGTCACCAATATCTCTCCCTAATCAATGTCGTCGTTTACTGAATCTCACTTAGGTATTCTTTCGCAAGTAGTATGTTTATGCCGGTCCTGGTGTGGTTTAAGGTTTTGACATGTGATAGTTTTGGTGGTTTTCGGTTTTGGTATTTGCTAATGCGATTCTTAAGACGTGTCCGGTTTTGGTGTGTGATAGCTCGATTATTTGATGACGTGTCCGGCTCTCGATAATATCACGCATCTGGTTTTGACGTGTACTGTTATAAGCTATAAAATGTACCACCCTTTCTTGACTTATCAGTGGTCTGCCTTTAACGTACCTAACAATCTCTTCCAATTCCAACATGCGTTTTGTTTCGCCTCTAATATTCATTGCAAAATTATCAGCAAGATAGGCGTTCCCTATCGTTTGTAGGACGACCGGTACTCTTAGTCCGAATAATATGGGGGCCATCAGTACTGTAGCGCACATGCTAAGGGTCAGCAGGAATTGACCTAACACTTTCGCTTACCACATTTGCAAGGGAGATGCCTCCTCGAACATGATGAATCATCTTGATTTTTGAAGTAAAACTTCTTTACGCACGCTTGACTTGGGGAGTAAGCTGGTGAATGCGTGACGAGAGCGTTACGAAAAGTGTGATCGGGCGAGGCGAACGGAAGGTGAGAGGGAGATATAAGTTAGTGAAGATAGAAAGAGAGAGAGTTACGTTTCGTACGTTGCTGTAGGGGCAAGAGAGAGAGGTGCACGCGCACATTTTCTTTCTCTCTTCCTCTCATAACCAGTTAAATATTCTACGTTTAAAGTGAATAAAATTGTAAATTCATTTTAAAGTTCATATTAAGTGAATTTTCGGGTGAATAATAACAAATTATGGCAGGAAGTGACACAGACTCTGAATATGAAAGCGGTGCTCCAGGACCATCAGCTAAGAAGAAATTCCGCACGGAAATTGTGCATAAAAAGTGTGTGACAACATATTCAAGGCAAAATTTTAAACATAGTGAGACCCAATCAACTGATAATAAATCACGAAGGTGAGTGCGTTTCTCATACTAGTTGCTGGCGTCGCAGCGTCATATGCAGCGTTCCTTTTTCCTTGTCTATTTTCTCCCTACTAATACGCGTTATTCTACTCTCGATATTGGGGCGAGTTTAATTCTGTCCTTTTCTTGTCTCTCTCTCTCTCTTTGTCCTTGTTACTCTTCCGTATTTGTAGAAAATTAATATACGTATATGTATATACATGTATATATTATACATATATACATTTATAAACATATATATACACATACATATAGATGGAGCTAAAGAAGTTTTACTTCAGTCGTGTGGTCAGAGGCACACTTGTTTTTATTGTTTTTCTACAACCTTTTGTTGTCCTTTCCTTTTCTGAACAATTTTTCAAAAGTCATTATGTACGATAGCCATACGCAGTTCAATTACATATACCTTAAAACCACAGACCTTATTTTGTTACTCTATCACAATAGGTTCATTTTTTAACACACATAGAAGTAAAGACAATTTTTGTACAATAATCTATAGCATAATCTTTCGGAGCGACTTAGTTGGTTCGCTATGAAGTGCATATGATCAGGGAAGCGTTGAATTAATTTCTCATGTCACCGTGTTTGCAGAGCCTTTTTATCGTCGAACCATTCAATCTGGACGATGATAACCAACATTTCCGTCCACCCGACCTGGATGAAGTTAAGATAGCAATATCTAAGCTGAAATCCATTAAAGCAGCTGGAGCTGATGGCCTGGCTGCCGAGCTATTCAAAGCAGCAGGGAATGCCTTGGTAAGGAGCATGCACCAACTCATTCACAAAATATGGTCGGACGAAAGTATGCCAGATGAATGGAACCTCAGCATTGTTTGCCCGATCCTCACGAAAGGAGACCCTCTAAACTGCGCTTACTATAGAGGAATAAGTCTTCTTAACATCGCCTACAAGATCTTATCTGCTGTTCTGTGTATATGCTTAAAACCTTTTATCAGCAATCTGATCGGTTCATATCAGTGTGGTTTCAGGCCAGGAAAGTCTCTCTAGTTTTTGCATCCCTGCAAAACTCGTTCGTCTGTGCAGGATGACGATGGAGAACGCTCGCTGCTCCATCAAGGTCGGTAATGACTTCACTGAGACCTTCGACGTCAAAAAAGGATTTAGACCAGTTGACTCGCTGTCCTGCTATTTCTTCAACATCGTTCTTGAAAGGATAGTGCCAAATTCACTCGCCAACACCAGAGGCACAATTTTTCAAAAGTCTGTCGAATTACTCGCATATGCCAACGATATTGACATAATCAGAAGAACAAAGCTTGATGTCAATGGAGGGTTCGTGAGTATTGAGGCGGAGGCGGCGAAGATTTAGCGGTTAATGTGGGCAAGACTAAGAATATGCTGTCAGCAAGAAAGGACAGCCAACATCGACGTCTCGTACAGAACGGCACTCTCGACAGGTATAACTTTGAGATAGTTAGGGACTTTATCTACATAAGCTCCGCTATGAGCTTAGACAACGATACCAGCGCTGAGATCAAACGAAGAATAACTCTTGCGAATCGATGCTTCTTTGGGCTAAGAAGGCAATTGTGTAGCAAAGCCCTGTCTCGAACAACTAAAGTGACCCTATATAAGACCCTGATCATCCCAGTCCTGCTCTACGACGCAGAGGCATGGACTATGTCAAGAATGGATGAGGTTGCTTTCGGTTGTTATGAGAGAAAAATACTTCGGGTGATTTTAGGTCCCGTCTGCATAGACGGAGAGTGGAGAAGAAGATATAATCATGAGCTGTACGAGCTTTATAGCGACATCAAAAGAGTTCAAATACAACGACTAATATGGCTGGGTCATGTAGAGCGAATGGGCAACAACCCTCCGGCCAAGAGACTGTTCGAATCCACCCCAGAGGGCCGACGCAGTAGAGGAAGACCTCGCCTAAGGTGGCGCGCTCAAGTGGAAAGGTACCTCAACTAATTTGGTTTACGAAACTCGAGGCAGCTTGCTGAAGACCGAGCTAGATGGAGAGGCTTAATGATTGAGGCCCAGGTCCCCGGACTGTAGCGCCACCTAATGTAAGTAAGTAAGTACATATTTATCGCCATGAGAATATTTAAAGACAATTGCTTTTAAATACAGAAGTTTAATTAACCAATAATTTCCACTTCAAATCACCATACAACCCCTCTAAATATCATAGTTGCCAATTCTAATGTATCTAAATTCAGATTTCATTATTTGGCTATAGTAAGGACCAAGTTCATTCAATTTAGTAGGAACAATAGCAAATTCACACATTGCCAGGAGTCAAACAGTATTTCAAATCAAACAAGCAATTTGTCAGCAAACGCACTCACTTGGCACGTTCTTAGCCATGTGTTGTGCCACCCGATCCCGGATGGTGCTACATTGTATGAAATTGCCAAGGATAAATTCAATTTGTAAACAAACACATACCGAGTTGATTGTGTTTGGATACCAAATAACTTCACCAGAGTGTTATTTTAATTAATGGGAGTAGCCTGCTGTTCTTCTATAAGTTGCGCTTTGACTTCTGTCATAATACAAAATCATGACGGTTCCTAAATAGTGTTTGACTGCACTGTTATTATTGTGCGTAGAAATGTGGCTAATACAAGAAAAATTTCAATTTTCTGTCGTAGGTTTTCATTCATGCCAAAATTAAGTACACTCCTTCTAGTTCTGTACGTCAAACTTCTTGTTTGACGTTGAAGTTCCTTGCTACCACATTTGGAGTAGAGTCTCGTGACTTGATTAATGATCTGAGCTGAGTGCTACGCTGTGTAGTTTCACAAAGCTTTTCTATTTGTTCTATTTATTTGAAAATACCCACAGTCTGACGGAGAAATTGCAATGACTTGCGAAAAGGACGATTGATTCTTCTTGCTGTAGTGGAGAATATCAGTTGCTGCTATTTGGCATCTGAGCACCTAATATCTCGATACAGTTCCAAAAAATTATAATGTAGTTCTGAGCTATAAATGTAGTTATAGACTATGGTAAACGTTTGCTTCAATATTTAATGCACAAGGCAGAGGAGTTCCGTGCATCTTCTTCTCAATGCAGTTTCCATTTGAAACATTTCGGAACTCACTGGCGATCTTAAGTGCGTAATACGGCGCGGCGGGCGGATTTTACTCCACGCATGTAAGACATATGTATATATTTATTGAACCCGAGGAAGTCACAGGGTACTCGGGGAAACCTACTGGTGGCCTGCGATTTATTGCTGTCTTACGGGCCATGAATATTATCCTAAAGCTGCCGTAGCCTCCCCAAAGGCCAGGGAGAGCATGTCTTCGCATAATGTGTTTTGGATTGTATTTTTAATGAATGATTCATTAGTAGTGATTGATACAATTAAAGCCTACTACTTATCACAGAATCCATTGTATAATCCACTACTTAATTGACGTGTAGGTAGGCCAAGTAGCTTATGACTATGACACGCTTATTCCCTTATTATGAGACAAATTACCTCAATCGTATTAATTAATCAAATTGTTGGTGTGTAATAACGGTGGTAGTCCTGAATTACACAGCAATCAGGATTAACACAGATTTGAGATGCAGACTACTAGCGTGGCAAATTAAAATGTTTCTTTTTTAATTTACAGAAATTAAGTGCATGGCTATGAGGCAACCTCCTTAAAGCTAACAATTACATCGCATATGATAGCGATAGAACCTTCAAGACTAGGCTTACTTAAATTTGGGCCTGAACACCTTCAATTTACTATGTAGGTGCTAACAGCGACAATGTTACAAGACCATCAGGGTAGCTTTCTAAAGAAAATGTATACATACATATATCCAACGTGAGATGAGGGACAAGGGCTGCTGAAATTGTGGGGGAACAAAAAATCATCAGAATAAACACAGTTAGAGACTGCCATAAGAAGGTATCCTCTCACCACTAAAGTGGAGCCTGTTTGTAGATGAACTTCTGTAAATGCTAACAAAAATCGGCATAAACTGTAAAGGATAAAGTGATGACGTTGTTATCATATGGAAGGGAAATGTAACAAGCTGGCAAGAAAAGGCTCGAAACCTCTTTTACTAATGCGGAACCAGTCTGCGGGTTGATACCACATATGTATGTTTGTACCATACGGGAAGAACTAAGGATGAATTTGTGGATGAACCCCACAAAAGAAAAAAATTTTGGAAAGAACTGCCCAAGTTATGACAGGCTAAAGAGCTTCTCTTATATCCGAAAAGAAGCAATGTCTACGTAAACATCCACAAAACTAGCTGCGCATTCTTACAGGCTCTGTAACGGGTCACTTTAAAATACCTCATCAAACTAGGTATAGAGTAAGGCGGAGACTGCAGGTTCTGCAGAGACATTAAGGAAACCCCAGAGCACTTTCTTAAGGAATTTGGAGCACTATCCTCAAAAGAAAGAAGTGGATTCCTGTCAAGTGTTCTGGTTCATCAAAGAAATTGGACTGGAGAATGTTCTCTACGTCGAGTATCTCATTGACTAGAGCTCCAGTTCGGGAAAGCACAAAAATAATCTACAACGTAGCGGAACGCTTACACCCCTAAAATCAAATCAAATAATCAATCCAGCCTTTATAAAAATACTTCTTCTCCAGTTAGCCTTCAAAATGCTCGTTGATGATGATCATCATCAAAATGGTTTCCACGTATGTAAGTCTTCTTTTATATTTTTGGGATTTGAACATAAGCTTTCCGTTCAGAAGGCCAAAAAGCCCAACGCACAGGTCATTGATACGCGGTGCAATTTTTTTCATGCTCCTTTAAATTGTGGACTAAGTATATATTTCTAGCAGCGGGACGTAGTTCTCGTAAGCAATGTTTTTTTAATATAGAACCGATAGCAGGTGTCTTTAGTTGAACCCTTCTTAGATCTATGTATATATAAACACGATTTTCAGCATAGCCAAAAATTAAGTCCAACGGGGTCAAATCACAGGATATGAAACGGCACGGCCGGCATATGTATGTTCTGTGCTTTGGTTGTTGTGTAAGCTGGACCTTATAGTGATGAAGATTCCAGCGGCTGTGTTTTTAGTTAATCAGAAAGTAGGATGATGAGAGGCTTTGCGACAAAACAAGCACAACCGATTTGTTTGAATTTGATGATCCAAGGTATTCCTTTTGAAGTAGAATCAGTAAGTTAGTGCCATACTTGGTTCAACGCATCCACAAAATAAACATAATGCGAATATTAAATTGCCCATCCACCTCGTTAGGAAACAGGGCCTTAATCACCCCTTGACTTTCAATGAAAATGCAAATGCTACGACTCTGTCAGCTTAGTCATCATATCTCAACCTAAAATGTTTGCTTAGATCTTGATTTGTAAGGAATGGAAGAGCGTATCCTCTTTAGTTTAGTGTTCAATATTTCTTTGTGAATCTTTTGGAAGTGTTATTTAGCCGAATGCCTGCATTAACTGTCAAATGTATACCGACACAAATAGCTGTCAAAAGATTGTATCTTTGTGCTAAGCTTTCGCCAGCATCTTTCCTGTTCTTTTGCTCTTAATATAGCGAATTAAATGTGATTTCAGCCTTCCTTTTTGCAATAAGTATGTAGGTCAATGCTGCTCATTTGCTTTTGTTTCTCAGTAAGAAAACTTTGCACTTTATCTTAGATTCTTCACGAATTTTTATATCCTTCTTCATGGCATTTCTATGTCTCTCTTTTGCATACTCTGCCAAGATACATATGTAGGTGTTGTCGTTGTTAAGGGAATATCTACGTATATCCAACGTACATCTGTTTCTGAAATCGAAGTTCGCTTTCGGTCGCCTTCTAGCAACTTGCTATTTTATTCCTTGGATTATACGGGTATTGTAATGTAAGGCAAGAAAATTATTTCCATGGCTATGCCTCGAACAGAGTTAAAAAATAGATCCATCAAAGATGGATTGTTTCCCTTACACTCAATTGGACAAATTTCTGCACATAGCTGTGTCTGTGTTTATAGGTTTATGCTTTCCTAATCCTTTAGTGAAAGGCCAATGCAATTCTGCTTACTCAAGAGAAAATTCCATTATCCTCTCTGGCGAAATTTATTTCACAGGATAAACTCCAAGACGTCTTTCGTCCGGGTGCCGGCAATACCCATTATGGGATTAAAGTTTGTTGAGAAGAGGCTGAAATCTACCATAGCGCGTTAAGTGGATAATGATAAAATGCATGTATGTACCTTACAATCTGTGAAGGTGTGCGTCGATAAACGTTGTAATATATCAGTAGTACTTGTAGTGTTCTGTATCCCCTTGTGGGTCCCAGGAGTTCATACACGCCAACACATCATCGAGAATGGTTTCTAGCATCTCCACTACTCATATGGTCGAGCTTTCTTTTTGAATGTTCTGCGATATGTTTTTATCGGACTGCCGCATAATTTCCGTTTCGGAGTTACCGGGTTCCATTGCATCGCGTGGTTAAGCACATTTTCGAAATGCACGACCAATCTACTGCCACTTCCGTTAATGAATTGTGCCTATTGGTTCCTGCCCAGTTCTCTGAGAGGGATGTTCTTTAAGAAATTGCGTATCTGTTAGTCTGAGCCGTGTTGATTTTCAGCCCGACAACTTCTGTCTGTCTGTCTCCCTCTCCATATCTGTTGCCATTTAGTGGAGGTTCATAATTGTGTAAGTAAGGGTCTTTGAGTATATATGCAATACTCCATCGAACTCATCCGCCTCCCCTCGACAAAGAAACATGAAGCATATCGCTAAGCACCAACAGTAATAATATTGGTGATATAATACAGAATTCCTGTACCCCACTTTGGACCTCGAATTCCTCAGGGGGGCATGCAAAATGTCAAATTTGGATCCAGAATGTAGAATTGATAATACAAATACAAATACTTCGCGCAACAGACCGTATGTGGTCCCGGGCCTAGCTTTTCGTGACCATTTATATCGTGCGTGTTATAATGGATCTGCTTTTTTTTAGAAGCTTTCTGGTGACAGTTATTACTCTCGGACATTTGTCAGACATTCGCAAGAGGTGGAACCGTGAACAGTTTGGTGATTTCTGGGTTTCTAGCTTCAAACCTCCCGCTCAGTAATCCAACGCACTAACCACTGAGTCACGGCACCCATTCTACTTGATAATAGCTATTGAATAATCGGGAATACATACCTCCTGTTCATGTGAAAACCATATAATTCAGTAATATTCGTTAAGTTTTGCATAGTTATAAGATTTTATGTAAGAGGTCGCTGCTTGTTAGCGCTTCGACCATCAACTGCCCTATTTCCCTTCCTAACTAACCAAGATCTTCCTCTTTGATCGACAACCCTCCACGAGGTAAGACTGCGAGCTCTCCCAACAATAAAGACCAGAATTTTCAACTCTGTCTTTTTTTTCTGTTTTTCTTTCTCCAACTCCTCCACGAGGATAAACCACCTATAACCAGCGCCTATTCAAGGGTCTACACGAAAGCACCCACACATTTTGGTCCATCGACCCGAATATTCTTAATTCATTTCATCAACATTTTGGTCCAGTCGACCCGAATATTCTTAATTCATTTCATCATACATATTTAATCGCATAGCGCAGATTTATTTTATCATTTCGCGCCTACCTTATCATCTAAAAAATGATCACCGATCAACGATCAGCAATCAGGATCTTCAATTCTTGCCCCGCAAAAATCATCATCCACCACAATTAAACCCAAAAAAGAGACGCATCCAAATTTTAATTGTCTCTTGAGCATATACGAAATCGCCTGTAATTCAACGATCATAATCATCTTGCTCTGTACGCACGATCAATTTACTCTCTCTGGAAGCGAAGACGACCGTTGATCCTCAGCAGCAGTGGACGGCATCCAGTTCAGCCTGCAGTCGCTACATCGACACGACACACATCACATCGAAAAAAAAAATACCCATTAAAAAAAAAAAAAAAAAAAAAAAAAGTGATTTCTCATAACAAGATCATCGATCGCAAGTGTAAAACAGGTACGTGAAATTCATTTTAATAAGTGCAAAACCTTAATTATTATTTTATCATTTTAATACGAGTTAGTATATGTGTATATGTAAATAATTATATGAGAAAGAGTGAGGTAATCGGAAGATATAGTTTTCTTTTAATTTTCCAAGACTCCGAAAATTCCTTAAACAAGTGTTTTTTCTTGCACGTGTGCTTGAGTCGCGTCGTTAGTTTCGGCAGACAGAGTTGCAATCTTTTCCTTAGTTGTGGGTTTTTAATTCGCTCTTGTGATATCGCATCCAATAGATTATTCAGCATAATGATCGGATTAGATGATTTTGTGAGTGCTAACGATCAGTTAACTGAATTTCGCAAATGCTACAAAGAGATTCCGGTCGTAGATCAAACTATAACCTCTTTACAAGCATCTAAAGCTCAGTTAAAGGAGTTATGGGCCGAAATCAATAAGTCATATTCATTCTGTTCGCAAGCCAATGATTCTGCCTCGGAACAAGATATTCAAGCCATCAAGGGTAAATACAGTTCTTCATCTTCTCTCTACGTGACGTGTTTAAGTGAGATAATAGATTCAATTCGAAAATTAAGATTAATCAATTCCGATTGCGACGATGCAGTTGTGAATAATTCTCCACCAAAAGATTCAGTCGTGAAAAGTGCTCAATCTCTCGATAATATGTTGTGTGTGAAGGTTCCCCCGTGCGATACCGATATTTTCTATGGTGATTATTTATCCTGGCCATCTTTTCGTGATTTATTTACGGCTATCTATATCAATCACCCAAAGTTATGTGCTGTTCAGAAACTCTTTCATTTACGTTCTAAAACTAGAAAGGAAGCACATGATATCGTTTGCAAATTCGACCTTACTGCTGACAATTTCGATCTTGCGTGGAACGCCTTATCAGAACAGTATGAAAATAGACGGATTTTGGTAAACCGTCAACTTAAAACACTTTTTAACCTCCCATTAACTGTTTATTCTGGCAAAAGTCTTAAAAAGCTTCAAAGTGAAATTAATGATTGTCTATCGATCCTTAAAGCTTATAAGGTTGATACGACATCCTGGGACCCAATTTTAGTCTTTTTGTGTTCTAATCGCCTTCCTGAAAACACACTATCCATTTGGGAACAATCTATCAAAAAGCCACGTGACCTTCCGGGCTGGGCAGAAATGGATTCGTTTTTAACCCAACAATATCAAATTTTAGAATCGGTGTCGGATATCAGGGATTCGAACGCGAAAGCAATAAAAACGAAATTAATTCAATCACCAAAGCAAAACCAAAAAATTCATCGCGCCTTTCATACAAAATCGAATACTTACAGTTGCAGCTTATGCCAAGCTCCTCATCCCCTTCGACTTTGTCCAAAGTTTTTGCAGCTATCGATCCCCGATAGAATAGCAAAAGTCACAAAGTTTAATTATTGTGGAAACTGTCTTTCATCAACCCATGTCGCAAACAATTGCCAAAGTCAATTTACATGCAAACTGTGCCGACAACGTCATCACACACTTTTGCATAATCCCACTCAAGTACAAGCTAATCGAACTTCATCTTCTTTCATTGCGAATACCCCACATCCCAGTTCTTCGCAACAAATGTCCGTACAAAATATACAGTCCACAAATCATACACCCGATTTCCAAGTCCAATCATTCTTTTCTCAAAACAGTAAAAGTGTTATTCTTGCTACTGCTTTAATAGATATTTACCATCTTGGTACAAAATTCACTCTACGTGCTCTTCTCGATCCTGGATCGGAAGCGAGTTTCATTTCCGAAGATGCACAGCGAAGATTACGTCTTCCTGTAAAACCCATTCAAGCCAACATCTCAGGTATGAGCGCAGTTGTTACGGCCACATCCTCAAAGCTATGCTCCTTAGTTTTGAGTTCCAGACACCTGGAGTCATTTACCGCATTTGTTAATGCAATTGTTTTGAAACGCCTTACAGGCAATTTGCCCTCCTTTAATATCAATCGGAAGGATCTAGCAGGGCATGTCGACCTTGAACTTGCCGATCCCTTCTTTTACCAAAGCTCCAACATCGATTTCATAATTGGAGCCGATCTGTATCCATCGATTATTCGTGATGGTATAAAGACAAACGTCTTTGGTTCATTAGTTGCTCAAAACACTGTCTTTGGGTGGATCTTATCTGGCCCTTTGCCCCAAGGGAATGTTAAAAGTTTTAATACGATCCTATCTTTCTTTTCTGAAATCTCGTTAGACAAGCAGGTTTCTAAATTCTGGGAACTTGAAGAGATTCCAGAACACAAATTACTTACTGCAGAAGACGAGTTCTGCGAAAAACTCTATTCAGACACAACAACTCGTGACATTAATGGTCGCTATATTGTACGGCTTCCCTTTAAAGATTCTGCTTCCCGGTTAGGTGATTCTAGAGCGGTCACATATCAACAATATTCACGTAATGAAAGATTGTTATCCAAAAACGTTGATCTTTACTCAAGATACAACGATGTGCTCGAAGAATACCTCACCCTAGGACACATGAAGGTCGTTCAGTCACCTGAAATTTGCGATGAGCAAGAAAAGTCTTTTTATTATTTGCCTCATCATGCTGTGGTAAAGCCAGAAAGCCTTACCACAAAGGTCAGAGTTGTCTTCAATGCGTCAAACCCTTCAAGTAACGGTGTAAGTCTCAATGATATTCTTCATGTTGGGCCAGTGCTACAATCTGATCTCATGAATCTTATTCTACGATGGCGATTCTATCGATATGTGTTTAGCGCCGACATTGAGAAAATGTATCGGCAGATTTGGGTACACCCTGAGCATACACCTTACCAAAGAATCCTTTTTCGAAAATCTATTTTAGACGAATGTCAAGATTATGAGTTGAAAACAGTTACGTTTGGAGTCAATTGCGCACCCTATCTCGCGATTCGCACCTTAAAACAACTTGCTATTGACATAGAATCAGAATTTCCTATAGCCTCTTCTATTCTGAAAAATGATTTTTACGTGGATGACGTTCTATCTGGTGCTCACGATATCGAATCCTGTTTACATGCGCAAAGGGAGTTGACATCGGTCTTGGATTCCGCAGGTTTTTCATTACGAAAGTGGACATCCAATAGCGTCGATTTAATTAAAACACTTCCACAACCATTTCTCTATGACGAAGATTTCCTAAAATTTGAAGACAAGAGTGTGACAAAGACTTTAGGCATCTCATGGAACGCACGGCTTGATTCCTTTCAATTCTTCTCAGAAATATTTAGCAGCTATACCCCAATGACAAAACGTGGAGTTTTATCAGTTGTTGCACGGATTTTCGATCCAGCAGGGTGGTTAGCCCCAGTAGTTATTACTGCTAAGTTAATTTTGCAGCAGATCTGGCGGGATGGGACGTCTTGGGACATGCCGCTTATGCCCCTAACGTGTCAACGTTGGACAACTTTCTTTGCTGCTCTAGCAAATATCCAACTCATTCGAGTTCCTCGGTGGGTTGAATATAACCCTAATAGCTCGGTTCAGGTCCACGGATTTTGCGATTCCTCTGAGCACGCTTATGCAGCCGCTTTATATTTGCGTATTCAACAGTGTCCTGGTACTTGGTCCTCGTACTTATTATGCGCCAAGAGTAAAGTAGCACCAATTAAGCAGATACCTTTGCCTAGACTCGAACTATGTGGGGCGGTTCTCTTAACAAACTTAATAAACCATACTCTACCAGATTTAAAAATCACAAATTATGAACCATTTCTCTGGACTGATAGTACTATCGTCCTTGCATGGTTAAGCAAACCTCCACATACATGGAAAACGTTTGTTGCTAATCGTGTCTCCAAAATTCAAACGCATTTTCCAAAATCTCTATGGCGTCACGTCCGTTCAGGAGATAATCCTGCTGACTTAGCAACCAGAGGAGTGCTTCCACTCGACCTCCAAACTATCCCTTTGTGGTGGAAGGGACCCCAATGGCTTCAACAGCCCGAATCTGATTGGCCACAATTTACATATCACGCTCCCCAAGAGATTGAACAAAGACCGATTAAGGCCCATGTTACCATGCTCATTCCCAATATTGAAACAATACTTCAAAGATTTTCCTCGTGGTCAAAAATGCTTCACGTGATGTGTTACGTGGTACGTTTTATCCACAGGACACATTCCCGACACAAACACGCTTTTTCCTACACATCAATATCAATTTCTCATAACGAAATCTCCCAAACCAAATTATTTGTTATTAAGAGTACCCAACATCTTCACTATCCCGAAGAATACTCTCTCTTAAGCCAAGGTAAGCCTACGAATATATCAAATAAAAGCCCTCTCCTGAATCTGAATCCAATGATCGATTCCAATGGGATAATACGCTCCAACGGAAGATTAGCCTGTTCTACGCTCTCATATAGTGAAAGGTTTCCGATGATATTACCCTACAACTCATACATCGCTTCACTTCTTGTAAAGTTTTATCATTCGCTTTCAATTCACGGTGGTAACCAGCTGGTAATTCGATTGATTCGGTGCGAATTCTGGATTCCACGAATCAAAACTTTGGTCAAGAAATACCTGCGGTTATGTAAAACTTGTACCATCCACAAGAAACAGCTTAAGACTCAAATAATGGCAGCCCTGCCGGTTGAAAGAACTGTCATTTCTCTACCATTCACGCATACAGGACTCGACTTTGCAGGTCCTTTTGCGATAAAGAACTTCGCTGGAAGAGGTTGCAAAATATCTAAGGGATATGTTTGTGTCTTTGTGTGTTTTGCTACTAGAGCGATACATCTTGAGCCGACTAGTGCTCTAACCACTGAATCTTTTATTGCCGCATTGCACAGGTTTGTTGCAAGGCGTGGATTGCCGACATCCATTTATTCTGATAATGGTACGAATTTGGTGGGGGCAAGTAAGATAAGCTAAAGTTATTACACCAACAGTTTTGCGCACGGTGGAAACGAGAGTATCTATGCGAAATGCATAAACGATATAAGTGGAAAAATCCCCAAAGAGATGTTGCTATTAATGACCTCGTAGTTATTCGAGAGGAAAAACTTCCTCCAAATGAATGGCGTCTAGGACGCGTAGTCAAAATATATCCAGGTTCTGACGGTAAAATACGCGTTGCAGATATCAAAACCCAATTTGGTATTCTAACTAGGCCTATTGTGAAGCTCTGTGTCCTATTGAATTCATAAATTTCTCTTTATCCGTTTCTATCGCCCGTACTTATCTTTATTTTTCTCATAAGCTTGAATTTAAGAATAAATGAAGTTTGCCTAATATTCAAATTTTACAATTTATGAATTGCACTTATTAAGACCGTATTTCACGCATTTGATACATTCTATATTTTGTTTATATCATTATTTCCAAATGTATATCATTATATTTCTTATTTACGTTTACACATAAATATAAATTTATTTATTGGTTTCCTCTACTAACCTATCCTTCCCCAATGGAGTGAGTGGATTCCCTCCAAAAACAAAAGGATCCCAATAGTTCTAAGTTCTATTTCATGAATTGTATTTAGAAATTGCATCCCTCATTTTCTACAAAGTACCTTTACTTGTATAATAGATTGCGTATCTTTATTTTGCACCGGTTGCTGCAAGGCGGCCGGCAATGTTCATGTGAAAACCATATAATTCAGTAATATTCGTTAAGTTTTGCATAGTTATAAGATTTTATGTAAGAGGTCGCTGCTTGTTAGCGCTTCGACCATCAACTGCCCTATTTCCCTTCCTAACTAACCAAGATCTTCCTCTTTGATCGACAACCCTCCACGAGGTAAGACTGCGAGCTCTCCCAACAATAAAGACCAGAATTTTCAACTCTGTCTTTTTTTTCTGTTTTTCTTTCTCCAACTCCTCCACGAGGATAAACCACCTATAACCAGCGCCTATTCAAGGGTCTACACGAAAGCACCCGCACACCTCCCCTGGGAAAGGCAAACCAAATATGTAAATTCCCTATTGACACAATCGAACAAAAGGTGGAGTGGCGATTTTACTTCAAGGTGATCGGCGGCGCAGGAGGAACGATATCGTGCATGTTTAGCATCGAGAGTGTATGCGACATCTTCCTTCATTCGTTCCTGGACTATTTGGCTACAATTTTAGTTACAATAAGCAGCACACATATACCTGCATTATACTTCCTTTCCGCGAGTATGCCGCCAAGTCCTACTGCCTTCTTGCTTTTGATTATCTTGATTGCGATATTGATCTCATCCTTATTGGAGTTTCGTTAACCATGACCATCACCGCAGGCTGATGGGTGGTTTAACTTAGCGATCCAAGATTGATATTTAGGTTGCCAGAGCTTTTAAATATTGGGCACAATGGACTCTTAGTCGTCTAAGTAAGCCGTTGACAATCCTGTCAACAAGGACACCCATTTACCTAACCTAATGGAGGATTGTGATTTGCTACCTCGGACACCTCAGTCCGAATTCTTCTGTAGCATTGATTTAGTTGCACTTGTCACGTCGCACACTATGCTGTACTTCACCTATCTTCATGCTGTAGACTTCTCCAAAACGACTAATAACACGGTTGCCGAACTTAATACGCAAAAGATCAACTATACCTATCGAAACTTTGCCCAGACCAATAAAATCACCGCTTCAAAACACATATTAAATACTAACTCTTTGAGAATGTACTGGTTTCCCTACAACGTGTGGATATTTGGAACCCCACCATCTACAGTTTTGGCTGGAACACAAAAGTTTATTTGCACGACAGTTGACAGGATACTCCATTATTGGCAGACACGCCATCAGGCTAGGTCTCCTCTCGAATGACTTTTGTAGAAGCTATATGAACGAATAAGAGAAAGAAGCGACATTTCACCTTCAATGTACGTGCTAAGTTCTCTTCTTTCAAAGAAGAATACACTTACGATCCCACTTCTTTGAAAGCCTTGGCGAACTTGAAAACATAAACATTAATTGCATCCAGCTCTTTAAAAAAAAGGTCTGAATGGTTCTGGAGAGAGACTGTTCTGTTATTAAAATGGACCTTTTTTGTTTGATGCACTGGAGGGTTGAAATCCTTTATGGATACTCGGTAGCCCATGCTACGAGTTATGCCAGACTCCATACTCCTGCATGTTTACGTGGCTAAGACACCCCACCAACCCTGTCTGTGATTACCTGTGGCACTACCGGTCAAGGCATTCCTTCGTAGGGGCAGGTTTTGACATCATGTCTTCTCCTTCTTATGTTCCAGTGTTTCCTTCCTCTTGGGCTCTCGGTGTTTGATTTTCCCACCATAGTTCCAATGCAATGACACTCCCCTATGTTCGGCAGCAGTTTGTATGTCCACCGGCCGTTTTTTGATGTGTTCCCTCGCCGTTGCCATTCTATTTCGACAGCTGCTCTGATGGCTCTCTTCTCTCTCGGTTTTCGTCATTGTATATTGATGCTGCTACTTTGACCTATACCTCGATGGGCATTCGCGCCGCTTTCACACTTATTACATCCCCCGATACCGTTCTATATGCGCACCATACTCTGATCGATGCTCTTCTATGCATCGAGTTCATACTTCTCATGTACGAGTTTATGGTTGTTGTCGGTACCCATATAGGGTCCCAAGCAGATTTCTTATTGACTGCCTGGGTCCTCCAATATTTGACATCAGCCTGGATATTGCGGCAACAGCCCGATTAACCTTCACGCTTGTGTAGGTAAAATGATCTCTAAAGTGGAGCCTATGGTCAAGCAGTACCCCTAGGTACTTTATGTAAGGCTTTGACTCGATAGTATATTCTTCTACCTGTATGGTCCGGCGCTCAACTTTCATGCGGCTGCTAATGAGGACAGCCTCCGTTTTGTGGTGCGTTAATTCCAAACCTGTTGAGCGAAGCAATATCTTCACATCTTCAATAGTATTGTTGCAGTTTTGAGTCACCTCCTCTAGGGTTTTTGAAATGGACCTATACTGGTCTGGTCCTATACTGGTCCATTTTAAAATGGACCTATACTGGTCCTAATGTTGTTGCATCTAATGTAGCCTGAACCTAACGTAGCCTATGAGCTATAGGCATGTACATGCACGTGTAAGAAGAAATGTCTCTTTCCGTCTTCTGCACCAAAGTCCCGGCATTTTATTGTTGCATCTAAATACACTAGTCTTCGATGAATCGCTTGCAAGTTGTGTTCGGTTAAGTGGCTAAGTTGTGTTACGGTTAAAAGTGATGCTAACAATGAGAATTTCTTTTATTTCCTTGGCTCCAGGGGCCTCCCTGGATTTGAAATAATACATTTCTAAGTTTCTTCTTAACATAATGTAATATCGCCAGATATGATAAATGGGATACACGATATGCGACGCACATTCATCGTGGCCCAACTGAATTTTTACGAGCTTAAGACGACGATGAAAACAATATTTACTCTGAGGCCTACAATGAATTATGCATAGGAGAACATTCTCTTGAGCATATTCTCTCCTCGTAGCAATCCATAAACCATTCATTTGTCCCTAATTTCGATTAACAAACTAGTTATGCGATACACTTAAACAAGTTGCTGGAATTGAAGTTGTTTAAACGGTCAATTCAAATGTAAAACTTTTAATTCGAATAATTTAATAAAAAATCGATCTGAAGGGGGAAAATATGAAAGTTGTTTTTTGGTATGCACATGCAAGTATAAGTTGACCGGAATATTTCTATGAATTAAAACTTTATCTAAACTCTAACTTTTAACTTTATCAAAAACTAATTGGGTAACGCAAAGTTTGGATACGAGTAGAAGTATATTGAAACAGGAACAAGAAGAAACTGATAGGCAAACAAGTGACTCTGAAATCGATTTTAAAGTTTGAGTAGGTAAATTAATAACCAAATTACTCGTATCGAAATAATTGATTAGTTTAGGTCGTGATCTTTACAACTTATACCAGCAACTATATTTTATTCTACCTACACGTTTAGCTCTCGATAGTAAACCTACAACTACATATAAATAGTGATAGTAATCAATACTTAAATACAATAAAGCCATTTTTGATCAAGACCTTGAGAACATTCATTTCACTTTATTCGTCCCTTATTTACATTGTAAACCACTGATTATTTGTCTCCGAATACAAAGGATCTCGCGCGTATGTGCTTAACGCTATGTGCTAAACAGCGACCGTAACCTTAGTGTAGGCTCGGTTCATCAGCGGTATTGGATTCCTGGCACTTAGATACTTTGCAGTGAATTGAGTCTTCCGACCAGATTTAGAGAGATCTTGAGTTCATACACATTTTGAATGCGGTGTAAAAGTTGCGCTTTGACAGTAGTTTGACTACTGCTGCAGCTGTATATGCCTGTTGACTTTTTCCCCCTCAGACAGATATTGGTGAATACAATTTTGCATTTATTATACAAATTCCAGGCTTTCCTTACTGTCCAAACATATTCAAATAGACGAAACACGAACGTAGGATTGGGCGACTTTCAAAAAGATACATATTTAGAGTTAACTGTGGTCTGTGTTTTTAATTATTGTCTTAGGATTTTTTCTGACATCCTACCAAAACGTAAATATCTGCAATCAACTGAATTAAGACTGTGGTTAGGCAAGCTTACATCCTTTCTATTAACACAACTGGACTACGTAGACGACTGCTGACTTCTTTGTAACGGGATCATAAGGAAGTAGGCGAATATTGGTCGCATTGAAGATAAATACTTTAGAAATGAAGATTTTCAACTTTAAAAGGTGCACACTTGAGCAAATAGATACAATTCGTATTTTTATGCAAACGGTAGAGAGAGTGGAGGGTTCTTAGCATCAAGAAAGTGAAAAAACTTGCCGCTGGCCTAATCAGTAGGCGCAAGTCAGTCATGGCTGAAATTCACTTTAAACTGCAAATGTTCCGCTCCAATGTACTATCAGCGAGCGACAAATTGAGTGCCAAATAAGCTCTGCAGTAGTCCAATGTCTTCAGCATCACATTCACAGTGTCAGTGCATTATTTCTAAGAAGCCAAGTACACCTCACAAAGATGGTTTGACGAAAAGAACCACCAAGCTGATGCAGAAAAAGGAGAAGCATACGAACACTGCATAAAACAACGACAGCTGTTGGTACCTGTATGAGCAGGATAGAAGGAAAGAAGGGTAATGGAAGTCTAAGATCAGAAGTGCAACCGAAAAAATGTATATCAAAGCTGCTGGACTTGATCTTCAAGGCCTACCTGCTTAATTATTTAAAGCGACGAGAAGATACGAGACCCTTTGTCAGTAAATAATGTGCTATGTGTAATGTGTTTACTAACTTACTTAAGGTCACGCTACAATTCTGGGTGGATCTGGGCTTTAACTAACAATCCTCTCCAGCCAGATCGGTTTATAGCATGTAGTTTCGCAAGCTGAGTTAATGGAGGACCCTGACCTGAGTCGCAATCTTTCTCTATTGAGCCGTCTCTCGGAGGTGTATTGTGTGTCCTTTCGCTCTACATAACCCAAGTACCTGAGTCGTTTGACCTTCACTCTTCTGAGTAAGTCGATGTCGCTGTACAGCCCGTAAAATTCGTCATTGTATGTCTTCCTCCACTCACCGTCTATACCACAGATCGCATGTGGGCCAGGGACTAGCTTCTTCCGACCATTCATGTTGTGCGTGATGTATTTTTTCACATTAACGGAAAGGACCTACAGTTAAGAGCCGTATCCGAAAGGCTTTTTGTTAGAAGCTCTCTCATGACAGTTATTACTTTTAGACGTTTGTCATACACTCGCAAGATGTGGGACCCTGAAAAAACTTTCTCCGTAGTGTGATTATTTGATCAATGATGGACTGTGATGGCTTTTTAGCTGGCGCAGTTTAGAAGGTTGCCTTTTTTGAAAGGTCGGCATCCATTCATCGGGTAAACTTTCATCCAGCCATACTTTACAGATGAATTGGTACATACTTCTTACCAAGTCATTGCTTGCCGCTTTGAACATCTTCACAGCTATGCGAAGCTAGCAGCTCTATTGGACTTAAGTTTAGATATAACTAGACAAAGTCAACCGACTATCTCAGGTGGGCGGAATTGTTTGTCCACATCGTCCAAGTTGAATGGTTCATTCTCTTGTTTATCTCTCCTTTTCTCCTCGTAGACCTCACGGGCAGTTCTGGTTCCAACATAAACAGATCAAAATTGTTTATCCGCAATTCTGTGCGTATCCTAAACTTGTTGTAGCCTCGCTTTTTTTCATGGTCGGGTTAACCCCCAACCTGAAGGACTAGTTCCGTTGTTGAAAACTCTAGGACGAAGGGTCGGTTAGACTGATTTCAGTAACCCACTTTGAGGTTATGAGTGCTGCCTTTGACCGTTTTAGGGCTGATCCGGCACCGATCCGAACTAATTGCTGGCAAGCCCTGATGAGGTGTTAAATCCGCTCCGGAAGTTTATCACGCCACCTCTGGTTTCATCTGAGGAAATCGTCCGCTGTAGTGTTTATAATGCGACTATTTTTGTATTCTGGTCAACACTCGCGTTCATAAATTAAGCAAGTTGAGTCCGGGCGTCGAGCAACATGGGCTATCGCCTGTTAACACTAACTGGAGTCTATCCTTTTCTAAAACACCCAGTCATCAACGTGCCAATTTATTTGCAAAAAATCGTATAGGTACTTCGTTCTGTATTCAATTTACATCGACCCATTAACCTAGCCTAACCTGAAGAAAAAGGTTACGTAAATTTCCCATTATCAATAGATGTACATGATAATATACCAAAAATGCCGAAACCACTTTAAAAATTCTACAAAATATTGAAGGACATTTCGCCAAGGAAAGACTAAACGCTATTGGTAACTATTTACCGACCACATATGGTTTTGATGATGTGTACTTCACCACAATGGATCCCTTATGGTTCTTTGTTCAATTTTTCCTTCTTTGGACATGCGGTACTCTCCATCCTTGGCCAAATAAACTCCACCAAAATTTCGAACAATAAGTCCATAGCATGAAGGATAAAGTCTCCAGCCAATTTGTGGTTTAGTGGTAGAAACCCAAATATGTTCAAATGAAGACAAACGGAAATTTCGTTTGAGGACTTTTAGAAATATGTACATACATTAATGATATCACACATAATGTCTGAAAATGCAGGCTGAAAACATTGTTGAAAAAGACAAAAGGATGTGAGAAGCCTCCCCGCAAAGAAGAAATAAAAATCGTAATATTTTGATGCGAAGAAAGTGGTTTCATACATTTTTAGTTGGTTCTATCGAATGAATTCACAAGCTATTCATCATTTCATGGAATATGTGTATCACATTCGCTTATGTATAGTCACACATATACGTTACTAGCCTGCTCACTCATATATCTATTCGTTTGGAGACGGTTTGGCCAAAACACTCGCAACATATTTCTAAGGCACCATGCATGGCTGCTGGTGTTTTAAGGGAACAGCCGCAACTTCGTAACTAAACAGATTGAGCTGCTTCTTCATATGACTATTGGCAGATATTAGAAGGTGGATCGCCATATGACGTCTGTCAATATTTGATTCTGAAACAGTTTGCAAACTTTGTGGTACTTTCGGTAGTAACAATACCAAAATGAATCATCATCGAAAATTAATTAAACAATTTAAAGAAACTGGTTCTATTGTGAACAATAAGTCCTTGTAGGTGATAAAGTGCACATTAAATCTCAAGGATATCACTTCCCTATCATTAGAATTAAAGAATTGCAGAAGCACCTTACACCGAATTCTCATGAAAGGTCTGCATCTGCATGCGTACAAAAAGATACAAGAACTCAATTGTTAATTGGTTGATGCAATGCCAGCTAAGAAAACTATCTTCGGCGATAAGGTAAATTTTTAATTAAACGACTACGTAAATAGGCAACATTTTGTCGAATTTGGAATGCGAAAAACCCCGGGGTGGTTCAGAAGAAACCAATACTACTAAGCATTACCGTTTGGTTCGGTTTTTGGGCTTTTGGGTTGATTGGGCCGCATGTCTTTGAAAATGTGGTTAGAAATGCGAGTACAGTGAAGATTTTGCTCTAAAGATAACTGATTTCTCATGACCAGGACTGATTTATTTCGATTTAGAAGAAATTTAGTCCTAGGATGGCACAACGGAATAAAAAAAAATCCCGGTAGTAATCTCAGGAAATTCGGATAACAACAAGCCGGCAATATTATGTGGCACCACGTGACATCCTTCTTTGGAGTTTTCTAAAGCAGCATGTGTATGCCAATTTAATTTCCATAAATATTTCCTTAGTTTAATGCAGAGATTCAACGTCCCACAATTATGCGCCGACGTCATCGAAAATTTCTTCAGAAGAGCAAATGTAAGCCAACAGAGTGGCAGTCCGCATTTGTCCGAACTTTTGTTGCATACAGGGTGCGCCATCTTTTATGTCGGTATGTGAGGTATTTCTATTTAATTTGGTCCTTTACAATTTATTTGGACTAGTTTTTGATTGATTGATTGATTTGATTGATTCTATTGACCAAAGCAAATTCCATCACTTTTCCGAGCACCTCGGACGGTATAGCGATGATTTCGGAACGAATGTTTGCTCGTCAATGGTCTAGGCTTGCTGGCGTACACTTTGCTTCTCAAATAATCTCACAAAAAGTAGTCCGGAAGGGTTAAATCTGTAGATCTGGGTGGCCAGTCGCCATTTTTTGACAGCACACGTCCAGGGAATTTTCATTGCAGACACTGCATTGTTTAATTTGCAGTGTGGCATGGCGCAGCGTTTTGTTGAAACCAGTAACCGTTCAGATCTTTTTTACACATTTGTGGGCAGACGTAATGAGCCAACATCCACCGATATCGATTCCCATCGACTGCTATGCCTTCTATGAAGAAAAATTGCCCAATGATGGTTTTGGTGCAACCGCCGGCCCAAACAGTCCCTTTTTGGTAGTGTAATGGTGTTTCATGGATATGGTATGGATTTCCGTTCCTCAAAAGCGGCAATTTTGCTTGTTAACGGCGCCAGAGAGTGTAACAAGAGCCGCCTCGATCATTAAAATTTGCTTCCAAAAATCAGGTTCAGTGTCAACCATTCGAGCGACTGTTCGGCCCTATTCCATGCGACGTGGATGGTTGGCAATATTCTTTGAGTCAATTGCACTTTATACGGAAACAAATGCAAATCATCCTTTAAAATGCGCCGTATGGTGGTTCCACAGACGCCAAAATGCTGTGCGCGGTGACGATACGAACATGTGGGTTCTCGGCAACATTCTCTCTTACCGTTTCAACCAGTTCATTGGATCGTCTTGGGCGTTGATGAGCGGCATGTCGACGATATCCCACTGTTCCGTGCTCAACTAAATTCGACACCAAACGACGAGTAGTGTTGTCAGACGGTACTTGTTATCCACGATATTTTCGACGATATGCACGTTGAGTAAACACAACTGAACGACTATTTTCAATGTACAGCGTCACTATTTCGGCGCATTGTTTCGGTGTAAAGCGATTCATTGTTAAAATTGTACTGAATTGACGTTTTTCTTTTTTTGGCGATCTTAAATTAATCGCTAGGTCTTAAGAATAAGACTTAAACCCACATTAATTATAACTAAAGCTTTTTCTTTATTTTATAACCACACGATAATAATCCAGGCTCTTCCGTTATTGGATTTGAAAGAGGTAAATCCTGAAGATAAATGCTAAGCAATAATGGTCGGAGTATCGATTCTTGAGGCGCGCCTGTATTTAAAGGAAAAAAAAATCCGCGTGCTCGGATCCAATGCATATTTAAGCGATATCCACATCTTTTCAGATCGCCAAGCATCAGTCAGATCCTTGAAATTGGTCTCTCTAAATTCACAAACAGCTCTAGCGTGCCGATTATCTCTCAAAGAGATGGCGGAGCCAAAGTATAGGTATATTCCAGGGAATTGTAAAGCTGACAAACACGGCAGATATGGAACAATTATATTTATACCCAACTTCCAAGAAAAAGTTCTTTATCGTAGGTGAATGAGTGGTAGACATGATGATGATGGGTTCAAAATACTCTAATAAATTGATTTCCCTTATCATATTGCACATTGGCGGTAAAATAGGTGTCATCACTGTCTGATAGACAAGCATGCAAGAAATCAATAAGGCTTGTAGTATATTGGAACGATTTTTTGTAGGAGCTCTATGGAAGAAGAAAAGGAAGAAACCATTTATCTCCTTCTTCGTACTTGTCTAGCTCTCTCCCACAGAAGAAAGCTTCACTTAGGAACTGTTTATCACAACGATCTAGGCGAACTGATAAATGCAGGTATTAGGAGCCAAATTGGCAGGAAAATTTCTTCCGTGATCAATGTGGTATAACAATGGACTTATCTTTGTTTTAGGTGTGTTCAAGTTAACTGCACAAAAGCGCAGTAAGAGAAAGTTGATGACTTTCTTTACTTAGGACGCACTTTACACCATTCGCATAATTTGGCAGAAGAGAGGGTCGTCTAAGACAATCTTGGCGCAGAAGAGTAGATGAATTCAAAATCTTATCAACTAGTTGGGGAGAAATAAAACGTTACAAAATTCAGCATGCAGTTGCTTTCAGATATTATTGACGCTATATACTCCAAGGGGGTGACAGGGCATACATTAATTAGTTGTGGATGTGACAGGCATACTCCTTAGTATAACTAACATTTGTCTTAAATGTTAAACGCCCCTTTCGATAGAGGCTTCAATTTCGGTATGTGAGGAACTTTTTGATCAAGTAGCTCACGAGGATTTTGCGCTGCTGGCATTAAGTGTTTCAAAAAAGTGTTGTTATGGATTGGTTTATGAGAAAATGTTTACTTAGAATGTTATTGTCTTATTAACCGCTCAATATAGCCGCGGCATACCACTATCCATCTGAACCATATACCATACCAAACCATACCAAAATATCATCTTTCGATAGTCAGTAGTTTCCCGACCAAATGCAATCCTCGCCTTGTTGCATATATGAAGCGAAAAGCATAGTTTAGTCTGCGGTGAAAACGACTATTTCCATTTAGAAATGTCTATCCAGGATCTCTGTCACTACTTTCGTTGTGTGGATACTGTCAGCCTCCACTTGCCTCATGATCGTGGTCGTTTTAAAATTTCACTATTTCTATTAAATTTCCCATGCATCTCGAAACTAAAGCTTATAGAATTCAGATTACAAAAATCGTCGTCTCGGTAGAAGTTTTTTTTTCCTTTATACCTGAACTACCCTAAAAGTGTAAGCATGTTCGTATTAGTATATCCACTCGTCTATGTTCATATGCACGTGGTATTGAATAATCCTTACCACCTGAAAGTGAGTCCGTAAAAAGTTGGCAGCATATGAGTACGAATAATGAACAATATTCCAGCACCACAGTAGTGCCGTAATAAATTTAAAGACGTCCACACAATCCTCATCCTGTCACCACTTGAAGTTCTCTGTTTAGTGCTTGACATAAGCGTATCATACAAAAAAGGGTTAAAATTTCAAATTTTAAAAGCTTTTTCGTGTCTTGTGTATCAGAAAAGTTTCCGAGTGCAAAACAATACTCTATTTTTGGGCAAATATTGAAGCGCACCATACGGAAGAGATGAGTTTTTTTTTAACTAGATCTGTGGCAACAAGGAAAAAGCCACAAGTCTACTTATGTCATAATTGAGTTATCATACAATCGGAGGCGCCATACTTGATTCTAGAATCGATTCTATAAGTGTACAGAAACAAATTTTTTCTCATCTTCATTTCTGTGTCAAAAATTTTCTCATACTTTGGATAATTTTTTTTTTGTAAGCTCATGACGAGCCTTTAAAGGACTCTCCTGGAAAATTATAAAAAACGACTTGTGCTGTTTTTCCTTGTTGCCACATATTGTGTGAAAAGTAGTTATCATAGTCGTACACTACGGTAGATATAGATACAGCAAGACCATTCATGTTTATGATTCACCAGCATTTTTATTAGTTCAATTACTTATTAATTAGGTAGCGCTAGAGTTCGGAGTGAACCTGGCCCTCAACCAACAAACCTCTCCAGTTAGCCTGATCCTTAGCTACCCCAGTTGCGCACTACAAGTAGGTTAGGGTCCCCTACTTGTCTACTGCCTTGTGCCTCTGCGTTGAACTCAAAGACCCTGCGGACCGGAGCTTTGGTGTACATTCGACCTACATTGAGGTCGCCTATATGAGGCGTGTTTTTTTGACTATGCCGATTATGCTGTTCAGCTCGTATATTTCGTTGTTGAACATTCTCCCCCACAGAGCGTCAAAGTATGTAAATGGGACCAAAAATCTTACGAAGAATTTCTCTCTTCAAACGATAGAGGATATCTTCATCCGCATTCGACTGGGTCAATGTTTCAGCGTCGTAAAAGAGAACTGAGATGATTAGGGTCTTGTTTAAAAGCTTCTTAGTTGCTTCTTACTCAATTGCCTGCTCAGCCCAAATAAACAGCAATTTTCGTTTTATTACTGATGAGGTGTCGTTGTATATAATCTATACTATCTGTCACTATCTTCGACCGCGAGCTTCCTGCTCTCTTTTTTCTTCTTTTGTAGAAGCCGTTTTCCCATCTCTTTCGCTCCTAGAGCTCACAAGAAGCCACCGTCTTTCTTTGCAGAGCCGCTTTGTATGCCTCTTGTTTAGCTGCATGTGCATGCCGGCTTTTTTCGTCAAACCAGGGGTTCCTTGGTGATAGTCGGGTGAAACCCAGTATATCAGTTGCAGCGTCTTTGTCGCCATGTTGGTGGCGTTGCCACTTGATGCTGGAGTCGTGGAGAGATTTCGGGAAACGCGTTCGGTGATGATTCTGGTGGTCTCTTGCGATTGCAGCTTTTCGGCGTTGTACCTTCGACGTTGTTTTTTGACCCTACAGTGACCTGTAAGAAACCCTGTGGCTATACACATCTGGCTCGTAATTAACTACAGGAGATGTTAGGCTCTTTTGCAGGAGGAAATGGACTGAAAGATTTGGGCTTGTCTGTTTTCTTCAGTTTCCACCCAGTAATGGTGCGCTTTTTCTTTTAGCCGTTTTTTTAATAGTTTTAACCGAACTGACCTGTTCCTGTTCTAGACAGCAGGCAAGCCTTTCCACTTCCTTCATGTTTGCTTTTTTCAGGCACACAATTGAGATGGACTTTGTGCTGGCTAGCGTTGTGAGTAGTTCAAGGCAGCCCCACTCTAGTTTTGATATAGGCTATGCTTACCAACTGACTTAACAAAAATGTTCTACTTTTCCATCTTAGCGTTTTCATACATATCTAGGAATTCCTTATAGATTTGTTCGAAGAGCTCGAAAATGTTAAATCTAAACAATTTTGTAGAATTTCGATTTGTAATGGTAACCACTACATATCTACACAAGAACAAGAAAGCAACAAGCCTATTGCAACTTAATTAACATCAACTTCCGTCAAATTTCCCGTCTCGGCGCGAACAAGTTGCCTCATTAAAATGGAGTCAGCACTCGCGTCCTCAAAATTTGACATGCACAGCAATAAACAAGATTCCAATTTACTATAATATTCAATGGACCTTATGAAACATGACTTGCATTTCAATACTCGATATGATAGGCAAATTTTATGCAATCTGTGCTTGCAATGTTCACGCGTACATATGTACACATACATATATCTTCAATCAGCAAGGCTGCATCAATGTGCATTGAAATTTTGGTACTTCATTTCGTGCTCATACTACACTTGAAAAGTGCGCTAAATACAGAAATACGAATACTCGTGAAATATTAATGCGTCTGCTTGTCGGGGTTGGTGGTTTTACATCACTCTTTTCAAGGACGAAAAACAAGGCAAGCATTGGCAATATCCAAATGCTTATGAAATATTTATGTGTCTGTAAGGAGCAAGTGGCAACAGAGTAAGACCATCAATCATCTATCATATTAAGGTTACATTAGCGATGTTCAATGTAAATGAGTTCAATATAAATGTAGATCAATGCTATTCGAATGATTTTACAAATATTTTTAATGTTTCTCTCTCTCTATTATGAGCATAAACTACTCGTACATATGTACATCAAAAGATGTAGATATAGATTCTTAATTTATTTGTATTTTTTTTCTGTAAAGTACCTATGAAAAAGGAATTTGTCTTTTCTATGAAACGGAACGATGTCTGCATGGTAGAAGTCGTAACATGTCGGACTTTTTAATGAGTTAAAACGGTATCACACGAAAAATTGTTAATAACATACAATGTAGCTGCTGAATTATGCAATATTTTCAGCCAACGTATAAAACTATTTCCTAAAGCACAGTCCAAGGTGAATATCAACCCGAAGAGAAATACCACAACGTTAGCCCATCTCGGATATCGCATGAGTAATGAGACTCATTATGAATTCAAACAAATGTGTGCTATATGCTTTTGATAATAAACCATGTATTGAACGAGAGCTATTGCATTGAAGACTCGTTGATTAAAATTCTTGTAGATACATACCATTCCAATGAGAAATATGAGTCTGTGAGCATTGATAATAAAACTTTATGTCCACTCATTGCAAAAGCGAAAAGGGGATCGGTATAGGTCAATGTTTATCCATTGAAAGATTATCTTTGAATCTAGAGAAATCGATAAATGACCTTCAAGTGAGTACGAGAGATGTTTTTCATATTTTCAGCTGTATTTGGGCGCGTTGGCTCAAAGGGTTAGTGCGCTGTATCGCTGAGCGAGAGGTTGGACGTTCGAGTCCCAGAAAACATCTGTCCCACCTCTCGCGAATGTCTAACAAACGTCCGAGAGTAATAACTGTCAAGAGAAAGCTTCACAATTCGGCTTACGGATATGGCTCTAAACTGTAGTGCCCTCCCATTTGAGAAGCTAGGCCCTGGACCACATACGGTCTGTTGCTCCAAGTATTTGTATTTTTTTTTTGTAGCTATTTTTATTATGCTTAGTTAGCTATAAAGTAGGCCACAATGAACTAAATTTTATAAGCGTAGGAGTCACCCCATTGCCCTGATGACGTGGTGACTTTTATTCAGGGGAAATTCCTGAATACATTAAGCGAAAGAATGAAATCAGATCCTAGCTTTCTGAGAAGATGGGTTAAAGATTCTATCTGCAGACAAGATAAAATTGGAACTGCTGCAGAAAATTAAAGATACTACCCATCAAACTTAAATTGGAAAATACTCCTTTGATAGTTAAGAAGAGGTTTGGTCTTTGTCCCAAAATAATGATTTATTTGAGTTCTGTAGGGAAATTAAGTGCGTGGGTGAATTGTATTAGTATTTTTTTTTTACCGTGAAGGGGTCGCGATGAGTGCACTATAGTGGCGAGTTTTTATGATTATCTTAACCTAACCTAAATTAGGCCACAAAAGAGTTTATAAATTGAGATTGCAACCAGATCTGGCCGTTTTGTCCGCGATCTCGGCACCAGTGATACTGTTATCTCCAGGAACCTAGACATGGGATAGTTTATTTGAGCAGCGAGCTATAATACTCAGAGTTAAATTCGATCTTAAGAAGTCTTAGGGATGCTGGGCAAAAGGTTTTTTCTGATGTAATCTCTAGCGCAGAGCTGAAGAACATACTAAACCACTGCTTGGGAATGCATTCTAATGGAACTCAACATTGGAAGTTGGAGCCAAATATTCAAGCACTCATTCAATTCATCATTTTCGAATCGTCAGTGTACCAGTAGAGTTATCCCAAGAGTTGCGGTCAAGGATAATAACATTTAAGGAGTATTGTAGCAAATTTTTTTTTTTTAATGAACCATGCATTGCATTTTTATTTTTATATAAAATCTTGAAAAGCCCTGATTAATCAGATCCAATAACATATGAGGTTTTATGCTGTTGGCAGCAGTCCTCATTATTCTTATGGAATAAAGATCTCAGAAAGCTTCTAGTGCTTTAGGTGGAATTGCTTGCATCGCACACATAATTCCCTTGCAAGTCAATCTGGCATAGGCTTGTTCAACTTTATTCCACCATATAATTGAGGCGACGGAAATAAACCCACGTACTTACGCACTTATGTATGTCAACAGCAAAAGGCTAAACTTTAAAAAGCACATCGATTATTTCAGTAAAAAGGTATCATTGATGCAGGCAGCTCTTTTCGGGATTCTGCCGATCATCCGCGGGCCTGTATACCCGATTTTTAACAGACAATCATGTCTGTTGTTGTTACACTGCGTATTTCTAATGGGTTAAGCACGATGACTCTCCGTATTGTTCATATTGCAAGGAATAGATAGAGAACGCCAAAGATGTTTTCACTTAATATCCTGGAAGTCAGTCACGGCAAGAGAAATTAATGCTGAACTTGTCACTTACCCAAGAGAATAAAGAGTATGATTAAAACTCCATGGCAATGGGATGGAATTGGAAAGATATAAACAAAATCCATGCACAGGCATATCATGTGGGTCTACCCATGTACAAACAGGAAGCCATACACACTTTCACAAAGCCTACTCTTCAGTTCACTTCACAAGAAGAAGATTTTTCCCACCAAGAATATATGTAAATTCCGCAGATTACATTAGATACGAGTACTGTCGGTAAGACGGTGGTAATGGCCAAGCAATCGATAGAGGATTCCAGCTTGACGCAGGGACGTAAAAAGTATTGTGGAGTGATTAGACTTGATGTTGGGTACAATCGACTCATCGTTAGTCTAAGTGAGCCGTTGACAGCTTACTGTCAACTATGACATCCGTCTACCTAACCTAACCTGAACTTGATGCTAAAAATGGCGTTCAATACAACAAATCGGGGCTATATTATCGATGCGGTGTCAAATATGATTACACCAGGATACATCCACAAAAGGGTTCTGCTATACGTTGCCGACAATAAGCGATAAGAAGTACTCTGTAACCGCTGGGGCTCCGACCTTGGACTGCTCCTATGCAATATAATGTACGATGATGCATTTACGTTGCGAGTATCAAATGTAGTACAAATCAAAAGTTTCGGCGACGACATAGCGATAGTGTTTCGGCATTTAGACGACTAAGTGTTTAAATCTTGCAGAACATAAAGCGGAGGCAGTTCTTTTTAGTAGACATATGATAAGAGAGACTTGATGGTCGAGGGAGGAATTGTACAGCACACCCCATTAGATACATTATGCAATTATCTCTGCGTTATGATAAACAGACTAAGACTTACCAAGCATACAGATTACATAACAAAGAAGGCATCAAATGTGTACTTGGCGCTTTGAAAAATGCTGCCAAATGTTTGGGGACTAAAGAACAACAGTGGGAGAATACTACTGTCTGAGTTGTGAGCTCACCAATGCATCTCCAATCTCGACAGAGGCGTTACAATTTAAGGACAATCAGTTACGGATAAACAGTATCCATAGACTAACCGCACTTCGAGTTACATCGATTTATAGGATAATTTCGGCTAAGGCGGGGTATAACATCGCGGAAAAGATTGTCATAAACGCTCTAGCTGATAAAGCAAAAAGAATTCAGGACGGAAAACATAGAGTCTGAAGAACTAAGAAGACAAGAAAGGAAGAATATTACTAAGAATGCAACAACAAAGATGGGGCGCCTCACATAAAGATAAGTGAAGTCATGGCTTTATTCTCAACGACTCGTTAGAATGTCCTGGAGGCGGCGAAGACCTGAATCATGACATTTTAACTACCCACAGTTAAATGAGGAAGATTGGAAAGTGAATTAAATATCATACTTGATGCTTCAAATATAATAACGAAAGTGCTAAAATCAATGGATATCGAGCTCAGATAAGCAGAAAGTCGGGGAAGATTGCTACAAACATAGAAAATGACGACCGTGTAATACGATAAAACCACCCTCCAAGTAACACCTGGCGGTGCCCATACGGGGGCAGGGTCAGAGCTCCCAGAGTTAAGGATTAGGTTTAGGTTTAGGCACAAAGAATTTAACACTACCGTATAACTTGGAACGCAGTGCCCATATATTGTTCCTCCTCCGCTTACAAAATCAAAATACAGAATTTCACTCTTCCTCGTATACTTACGTATGTATGTTTGTATGGACGTGTATACTTGCGGAAATACGCACTCGAAAATACATTTCCCACACGTGAAGAAAAGAAGCGGCAGTGGCGTAATTTTTTAGCTATCCTCTTATCTACATAAGTATGTATTTACCCATTTATCAACAGGTCCATAACTAAAAGTCCCATATAAGGGTGAGTAAGGATTATAGCTATTTACTCTCTCACTCACCAGTATTAAAAATATGTCACTGCTATCAGAACCAAATACTTACGCTTAGGCCACAAGAGACAGGCGACCAGTAGTGATATAGTGTCCTTGGTGCACCTAATTTTGAATTACATTGAATTTCAGAATTATATTTAACACTCCGACAACATAATTTGAACCACAGATAGACACATTGTATTCCTTGTTGTATCACATTTGACACTGGCCATCCTTTCTCTCTATTCGTAATTCATTTCCTATTCCTTTTTTTTCAGGAAAAAAAAGCTATGATGCATAAAATATTAATGAGGATTTCCTATTTTTATTCAGTTCGTGTATACACCTTACATTATTTACAAATTGGAAGGATGGTGTAGGATGAAAAACTTGACACTTGTTTTCTCCTCCCGTCGTCTTCCTGCGTATTTTCCACTTACCAGAGGAAGCCTTCTCGCATCTGCATGCAAGGTGATCAAAGGGCAAACAGCCGAGCACCGGTTACAAATTTATGTACACATGTGGTTCTTCGTATATTTTTTCTCATACATTTAGATTGATGTTATTTTGCACACCAGAGTTTTTGCTCCTCCAAACGCCGGCTGCGAAAAAGGCAAGGATACCAGCGCCTACATCAGGTGTGTACACCCACATATGAAGAGAGTGTCTTCCACCTGATTACACATCGATGCAGTAGCTTGAGGGTAAAAATATCCTTCGAATGTCATTAGAGAGAAAATCTATTTTACCAAAAGTCGATCTACGCGGGCAATCAATCAAAATTCAATAAAAGCGCTCACACACACACAAGTGTAGGTAAGATGAAGGGAGTGAAAGAATGTTGGCTAGAAAATGGATTGAGTCAAAAGCAAGCCATGATGACGTGCCGATGTGCAATAATTCTTTCTCAGATTTATTAGATACTCGCCGTTGCTTTGATTTATGAATAAGTTTGCTAAAAGCATCGTGAGAAGGGATTTGTGAGGTCAAGTCATCTCAATCCGCTTATAGAGTTATATTTTCATGTGGACAGCATTACTCCCTGTCGTTGTTATGAAGCAAATTCTAGTGACCCATTCAACTAGACTTAACAGCTACAGCATTGTTTTGTGAAAAAAAATATCTATAGATAAGAGCTCCTGCAAAAATCTTCAGCTAATAGAGTGTCACAGGTTACGCGAAATAGACAAACGTGCTTATCAGGGTCGGTCAGCCAAAAGTTTTAAACATACATATGCTTATTTTTGTTGCTTGCTGATTATCAATCAGTGTCTCAGAAACCTGGCTTAAATCGAAAGTTCAGAACGTTGTTTATGATATGAGTGGACTTAGATTATTTGATTAGATTCTTAGGTAGGTAGGTAGGTAGATGGGTGCCATGTCACATAGGGTCACTGCTCACTTAGACCAGGTCGGTCCATTGTGCCTAATCTTTTAACCCTGGAAGCATTGTGAAACTGCTGTTAGAACCACCCAGATAATGATATGAATTTCAGGAGGTCCGTCAGCTCTACATTTTCTAAGTCCTCCAGTTCCGAAAAGAAGTAACTCCCGAGAGTCCTCATTCTTATGACGGATAGGGCAGGACAATCACGCAGCAGATGACGAACAGATTCAATTTCTTCTTCGTCCCTTCAACTTCTGCAAAAGTCGTTATGTAGCACACCGAGTCGTTCTGGGTGAACGCCGATAGCACAGTGTCCAGTAATTATGCCAGAAACAACTTGTGCGTTATAACGACTAAGTTTTACCAGAGAGGTAGATCTCTTCTTGCTGATGGCCGGCCATAGCGCCTTGGCCGTTGCGCATGTTTCCAGATGAACCCAGCGTCTGTTTGCTCGACCGATGGCTTCATCTTCTATCTTTATCCGTAAGGAACTGATTGGGGTTACTACGAAAAGGAGGGCCCGATACACGTGATAGTCAAAGGTCAATGTCAGAATATTTTTTTTTGGCTATATTGCATTGGCTTTGACCTTCGGCCCCCAATTTGTAAATAATAGTGCGTTCCTAGTCAGAACAATGTCTTGCTCGGCCCATTTTGTTGGTGTTTTCTCCGTGAATTTAGGCTAAATTGTTACACTTTGGTTAATTTTTAAAACCTTCAACAAAATACTTAGAATTTTATGAAAATTTAGATTTTTTGCAGTACTTTTAGTGTTGACCATATTTCTTTGTCCTTTGTCCAACATGGTTTTTCAAGTGTCCCTTATCTATGATCATTCCAAGTGGCGCCAAATACTAGGAGTAGTACGTTTACCATTATTTTAAACGAGATGTCACTGTAGTCTTTAAAGAACACGCGAAAAAAGATTGAAACTATTTGTAACAAAGGAGTGCCCCTATTTTATTGTCCATAACTGTATGTAGCTTCATTGACATTCATTACTGAACCCTGTATATGTCAACGAAACAAAAACTACTAAGAACTTTTCGCTCGGAACAACCAATTCATTCGTATTCTAGTATAAACTTCATTTTTCAGCACCATGAAATAGAATTTATTTAGAATTTATAGCTGTCAACTACGACATTTAACCGCAGAATATAGTGTAAATATTGCACAGACTTGAATCCAATTTTCATTCTGAAATTAAATTGGGAGTTTCGTTTCAAGCCTATGTATCATGTATGATGTTGAAAAGTCACATTACTGCGCGTCAACTTCTCTAAATCTCTTTTTCACATCAAAGGTCTCGGTCAAGTTGCGAACTACGTACACTGCCATACCTACTTAACAAATCGAAGATTTTGACACGTATCCAAACTAGGTTTGGTGCTGTATAGCTCGCTCTGTTAAAATTTACATAGATGGTTTGCGAATCAACAAAGTTATCGCGTGTAGTGTAAGTACATAAGTGGGTACGAGTTTACTTTTCCATTTGACAGAACGATTTTGCAAAGGATTTATTCCACTCTAAGGCCGACACCTCAGAACCCTGTTTTTTGAACCCCTCTTCAACCTCTTCTTGCATTGGAAAACGTTGACCACACATTTTATTTTTGATGAACAGTAACAAAAAGAAGTCATTAGGTAACAAATCAGTGGAATATGGGCGACATATGGATGTGTTGAGAGGCATGGGCATAGATAGGGACATGGAGATGGAGATTGTTATGGCGATGGACAAGTAGACGGACATAGATATATGTATGTACTCGTAGATATGGGTGTATATGCATATTGATATTGATATGGGCGTGGCCATTCACATACATATATGGCCATAGATGAGCACATGTGCAGATGCATATGATCATGGGCATGGATATGACGATGGAAATGGATATGGATACGGGTATGAACATGAACATGTTTAAACTTTGCATGTTTTTTAAAGGTGTTTACATATGTCTCACTGTGAAAAAAATTCAAGACTTTTTTAAAATATTGAAAGAAACTTCAATATGGCACATATGTATGTAGGTATTTATTTTGGACTCCTGCAAAACAAATCTGCTATGTAAGTGTATAACAATGTGATTTACCATGACCTTTGCAACACATCGATGAGATGCACATTATTCTGTTGAAGTAAGTAAAATTTCTCCTCTCATTGTACTACGAAAAAAAAAAAAGAAAACAGGAAGCGCAACTTTAATGGCTAACAGCAAATGTTGTAGAAACTTACTTCCTTAGTTTGCATCCTGCGCATCATTTCTTGTTTTTGTGCGTATCCTTTCTAGAAACTTCAACAAACACTTGAACTCACTGACACATTGAAAAATTCGTTGCTACTGTTCCCGGTATTTCAATACTTGAGCAATATGCTCTTGTCGGATGTGATGGAGATATACGAACTGAAAATCGAGACCTTCACGAAAAGACAGCAGGACGTTCTGGCACGACTTGATGAGAGATATATCCAAGGACGTGTATTTGTACATATATAAATTCATGCATATGTATATATAGAGTATAATCATCGCTGCATATCCTGTAAGTTGAAACTTTTCAGCACATAACTGAACTGAACTAAACTCACCAGGCAGAGAACCTAACTTGACACCATTTTGTGTAAATTGTCTTTTCCTTTAGCTTTAGGTTTCGTCTATGACGCACAAGGTTGCATTATTATGCGATGAAATTTCACAACACAAGGCATACAATTTCACACTTAGTTAAGTATGTTTACCAGCACGCTGAACGCATTCATACAGTATTTTCCGCAAGAGTACTTGCTATCTTAAATATAAAAGTTGTTAACTAAATTTTTACTAATATCTTACGAATATGGTTACTTACTAATTTAGATGGCACTAAAGTCCGGGGTAGACCTGTGCGTCAACCAACAAGACTCGTCAACCAGCCTGATTGCTAGATAGCTACATACATCGAGTTTGGCAGACGATGTTAGTTAAGGAAACTTGCTACTTGTGCGTGCCTCTTAAGGCGCTTTTACTTCGGGGCGGATTTGAATACTTTTCGGATTGGGGTGCTAGTATCCATGAATTCTACGTATCTCAGCTATCGTAGTCATAGAATTTGTACTTTTCTTACTAGATTTGCGGTTGTAACTTCTTGTTCACTCACCGTTTATATAGTTTGGATCGAAAATCACTCGAAAAACTTTTTTCTCGAAAAAGACTTTAGTACTCAATTGCCTTCTTAGCTCATGAAACATTGATTGGCAAGAGTATTTTCCCTTTTGATCTCAACTCTGATGTTGTGTTTTGGGCCCTAATAAACAGCCTGTTGACAAGGAGCTTTAAGAGCTTGAATGCGATTTTGAGAAGGTTCATAGCTCTACAGCTGCAAAATCGGGGTGAGCTTCCATTCATTGGGCATATGATACTGCATGATCGTTACTATGTCATCTCCTGAAGTTCGGTGTGTAGGCCGTCAGCTCCTGTAGCTTTGTTAGACTCAAGTTTAGACATTGTTATCATAATTTTGCCCAGGTCGGATTGACGGAAAAGCTAATAATCCTCGTCCCTATTAAATAGTTCGTTATACCAGATAAGGTTAGGTTAGGTTAGGTTGAAGTGGCCGCCAGCTAGGATTCGCCAGCACACTTAGACCAATTGTAGGTCCATTGTGATACCACGTGGATCATGGGAGAAAGTTTCTCCCTACCCACTCGTTAAGAGTAGGAGCTTCTAATGAAGCGTGAGAGGCTCTTAATGTCAGTATTCATCAGATCGCCTGTATCGTTATAATAGGGGGCTCCTAGATGAAGCTTCCTTCTACGGGAGAGAGCTGGGCAGAAATAAAGAAGGTGATAAATAGTTTCCTCCTCCTCTTCATTCATGCAGCTTCTACAAAAGTCGTCCATAAAGAGTCCCAGCCTTGAAGCATGCTTGCCTATTAGACAGTGTCCAGTGATGACACCTATTGTGGTGCCGATATGCAATCTATTGAGAGAATTCAAATTCTTAGAGCGTTTTAGATCCAGCTTCGGTCAAATCTGTTTTGTCGCTAGACATTTTGATCCACTTGTCCACCTAAGATTTGTACTCTCCACAGCATCCAGCTTAAGGTTAAGTTGTTTGCGAGTAGCGATTGGAATACCTAAGCTGCCTTTGTCCGGCAAGATGGGTATAGTTGTTCCTATTCTGGCGAGTCTCTATGCCCCGGCACCCAACACAGCCATCTCCACAAGAGACGAACGGCAGTCTAGAGCTACTAAAGAATTTATGGAGGTCGATTCCAGGGATTTAATAGCTGCTTGGCTGTCTGAAAAGATGCGGATAACTCTAACAGATATCACGTTTTGCCTAAGCCAAGATAGAGCTTCTTTGATCGCCTGGAACACGCTACAATGACTTCAGAGAAAACAGCTGCAGCAACTCCGTGTTTGGTTTTTGACCCGTCAGTGTAGAAGTAAATTGAATCATTTTCTAAAAATGCATCGTCCTCCCAGAGTGAAGGGATGGTGGCGAGAAAGTTATTCTCAGAATTTAGAAATGGGATGGTATAGTCCGTGTTTTCGGGAGAGATTTTGAATTTATTCAGAATAGAGGCGTGGCCGAATTCTTTTCTTGACCACTATTAGGTAGCTTCAAGGCGAACGGCTGCAAAGTTAAGCTGGTACCATTAAGAGAGGAAGGGTAGGCTAGCGGAATTTTATATTTCCTTGAGAAGAGTACTTGTTCAGTTTTGTGGGGGTTTACACCCAAACCACACCGAACTGTCCATCTAGTGAGCTTGTTTGAAGCTTTACCTTTAGAGTATTTAGGTGCTTTCCCAAAACTCCCAAAGCAACATCATCTGCACAGTAAGACCATTCCAATCCGAGGCTTGTAGTAGCTTCTTAGTCCATATTTATATAATTAGCTGAGCTGGGCTAGGCTGGGTTGACCTTAAGGTGTTCACTAGTTAGCTCGGTTTTTATGGCTATGAGATAAAATTTTCGTTGTCTTGGACCACTACATATCCTATCCACTTTAAAGGAATAATTACTATTATTGTTGATATCTGGTGTTGGAAAAATAAGTTAAAGAATATGGAATAGTCTTCTAGTTGCACACACTGTGAACGTTTTCATGTCATGTCACTTTACTGTGTTACTGTCACCCCTTTAAAAGAACGGAAATAACTATGTACTTGCATTGGAAGGCGAACATACATACCTACTTGCTTATCAAAATATTTTTGTGGCTCCAAAGACAAAGAGGAAAATCCGAAATTAGAGCACGACGGTATCATCAATCAAATGCAGTCAAATGAAACGCACATTAGTCGCTAGCTTACAGAAAAACTTGTGCTTTCATAAAATAGTTCAAAATGCATGACAGACCACAGAATGTGGACAATTTGACATTTTTACCCACTTCCCCTTTTAATTATCAGTAGATAATAAAAACAACATGTCTATCTCTGCACCTGCAACAAAAGAATTCTGCCAAATGCAAGTGTCACAATAGGTATCCTTTGCAATAAATTTCCAATCGTTCATGCATGAACATTTGTCTGCCAGCCAGCCAGAGCCTAAAATTGTCTGGAGTCATTTTCCTGTTTTCTCAGCGAAACCATGTCAAGGAACTCCGCACCAAGTAATAAATCTAAAAGGATTAACCAGTCAATTGGAAAAGCAAATCAGGAAGAAGGGGACCACTTTGAAGAGTCACAAAAAAAAAAATAATATAAACTTGGCAAAAGAGAGAACGCTGCCACGTATCCTTGTACAGTGAAGTGTACAGCACATCAACACATGCAAGAACCAAAATGAAAAATAAAAAATGTAAAAAATAAATAGTTTTCGATTTGTAACTCGTGTAGAAAAATACACAACTTTGAGGAGAAACTGCAGCGTGCGGAAGTGTCCTTGCCAAAGAAAAGAAGAAAGTAGTTATGGTGAACTATGCACACTTGCACATGAGAAAATGCGCAACCAAGTAGTGTCGATTATAAGATGAAAAAAAGACATTTCTAGCACTTCAGTCAAACTGCTTGAATGGATTTTTTTTGTTTGGCTTTGTAGTTCATATAACATGCGGATAAGAGCACATACCATAAAGGAAGATGTCCTTTTGTGTTCAAATAACATTTCTGAACGAGAAAACACGTATTTCAAAAGCAACACTGTGGCTGTGAATACATTTTTGCTTACATTTTTTGCTACAAAGGATTTATTTTTTTTATGTCATTTTTTGCAAGTTTGACTCCTTAGAATAGGTTTAGACTACCTTTTGACAGTGGAACCAAAATACTTTGCAACTTTTGTTTGCCTTAAATGCTCACGCTGAACAGTTCCAGAAGACTTCTTAGGAACAGCATATTAAATGAATGGCGGTTTTTAGTCCCGTGGGCGCCCTGGTTCAGTAGGCAGTGCGTTGGAATTCATTTGGAATTCATTTCGTTAGGAATTCTTTTTTCCTAACGACGTTCCTTTCTTTTGCAAGAACGCCGAATGGCAGTATTTATTTGGTAGACCACCTTAGCCCTTCCTTGCTAGTACAGCAATTGATTTCGAGCGCGGTGTTGCCGATCATGTTTGGGGTCTAAGAAATGAAGGGACCTGCATTCTTTTAGTAGTTTTTGCTTTTTCGATCCTGAAATATCTGTTTTTTCAGGCGCGTATTAAACTATCAGAGGCACGTGCCGCCACTCAATTGGTTAATTGCTGTTTTCAGAGCAATTACTATGACACCAGATGATTTTTCGGTCTCGATTTTAAAATTCTTACTATGCTACAGAAATTGTGTGACATAAAACCTTTTCAGGCTTTGTGAAACAGACATGTTGATGGATAACAAAAACAACCGAAACAAACCAAAATCCTGCTTGAAAACCTAAAAACCTCAATTAGGTAAATAGAACTAATTGTAGATAACCACTGGTTCCAGGATAATGTCATAACGTCACTACTGCAAAATCACGCAATCGCAGCTCGGCAACCGAATTATGAATTATTTTGGAGATGTGTCTATGACGCAGCTGTGATTTGTGTCCGACCGTTGTTACTTGATTCATAAATAATCCATCGAGCGAAATAGAGCCGCAAGCAAGTGATAATGCTCTTATAATTACGGTTGACAGTATAGACTACTTTCAACGCAGATGCAGCAACCATTTGAATGAATTTTTTTTGGTTAGTCTATTGAAAGAGTGAATAAAGTAACAGCCATTGACAAATGGGTGTTGTCATAACAGAAATTTAAAAAAAAAAAAAAAAGTGGGTCTTCCTTTGCATTGTGCATACTTCTTCGGTTGCTAGACAACTGTATCTTTCACAAAATACCTACTTCAAGGAAGGTAAACTTCTAGTGCCATCTTAGTAATCACCAACGTGGAACAACAAAATTCTTGTAGAAGTCCTTCAGCGTTATTATAAAACATCAAATCGACATCTTTGGTAAGGAAACTCATAAAATCTTCTTTGTCAAACAATTTCTATTGCTTTTCAATATTTATCCGGGAAGCTGAGCTTTCGATTTCGAGAGTACTAAATCTCGAAAAAGATCATTTATACTTAAGAAGATGATGTTCTTTTGATAGACTTGTACACAGATATGAAATAAAAAAATCACTCGATGTAGTGTGTTCAGAATGAAAATTTTCACCATCCACCATTTCAGTCGTTGTAAGGATACACTGGAGGTACTGAACGTAATGAATCGTCACTTCAAGGAACTGGTCTTCATGTAGACGAAATGTTCGGATACTTAATTTTAATCCTCTTTTTTTTAGAAAACCCTGAGTCATAAGGCGTGTTTTGGCGAGACTACTCAGTACAACAATATAATATGACTGGCAACTACTTTAGCTTTTATCTTCAGTGAAAGTGAGTTGGGATGAATAGCTTGTAACAGTCACTTTCAGATGGCGCTAAAAAGAGTTTTAGAGTTTAGAGCAGCCGTCCGTAAAATGGCATTTCTTGTGTTTTGTTGAAAAAAAATGGACGGGGAGGAAAAAAGGAAAATATAATTAATAGGATACATAAATACATATTTCGTCTTTGGGATGAAGAAAAATTGGAATTTTTAGTACAGCGCGAATATTTTGACAACTAATGTCACACCGATAGCGAGCACATGCACCAATCTTCAAAAATTAAAAAAGCTACTAAGCCAGATTGACTGAGGATCGTTTTGGTGATCACCAAAACACGCCTATAGTCATACAAAAGTAACCATCGTTTTCATGGTTTTGTGGTTTACACAACTGTTGCAGCATTTTTTCGGGGACCAATCTTCGTTTCTTTCATCAACAGAGGACCCATAAAGCTGATGTGGCTTTTTTTTTCACCAGAGTAGTTATTTTGCTGAGAAGCTAGACCACACACGGTATGTATTTGAATATGTAGTTATTGGCTCCATTGAGATTATATAGTAAATTCGCTACAAATGTAGCACAACAAGTTTGCAGAATTTTTGAAAACCCTTGGTATTTCTAACCAATTTAAAATTGGAATACATACTTTATAACTTTTCACACAACGCGTTTGAATAATGCACTCACTTTGAAGAAATTACATTCAATCCGAGTATTTTTAAGTACCGATTAGTATTATAAATAAATAAAGGCAATAAACTTTGTAAAAAAACCTTCCGGAAGGAAATAAAGGGAATTCTAAACATGAGAGTAAAATATAGAGTACAGATCTAGATTCAGCACATTAAAACCCTTAGAGAGAGAGATATTTATTTTATTTCGCTTGATATTCATTTACATTCGGAAAACTACCACACATCTTACAGTACAGAGAATTGATTTATTTATATCTTACTACTGAAACAATATATTTAATAAATTTGAAGACAGTTTTTTTTTTTGAAGGGAAATGCGAAGAAAACTTTCAATTTAACAAAAAATAAAAAAAACAAAATAAGATAAAAGATAATTATAATAATAAAAGATAAATAAATACGTAAATATATGAATAAATAAATAAATAAATAAATGAGAAATAATAAAATGAAATATAATTTAAATTAAATTTACAGACTTAATTGATTAATAAGAGGATTATCTGGAAGGTTATATTTACCAGTAAAATTATCGGTGAGTTTTTGTATTCTAGCAGAAATCAATTCAACATTCGCTCTTCTGTGCAAATCTAGGGTACAGTAATGCCATGGTAAATTCAACATCATTTTTAAAATCTTGTTTTGTGCTCTCTGCAGCTTCTTAATGTGACATTTTGAACAATTTCCCCACACTTGGATTATAAATTATAATTTTGTGTTCAGCCGATATTGTCGATCTTCTGTTGGTGAAGGGGTATACGAGGGGCGTTCAATATATTTTCGGTATCGACATGAACGAAAACGCGAATTAAATTGAAACCATTTTTATTTTTCAATATAATCTCCTCTTACATTTATGCATCCTTTTCTTCAAAACGTTCATTTATTGCGGTTTTGAGATCCTCATCATCGAAGGTTTTTTTTAAATCTGGGAACAAAAAATAATCACTAGGGGCAAGGTCCGGACTATAGGGTTGGTGTTGAATTTCTTCGAAACCACAATTTAGCACAGCAGCCTTAGAAACACGCACGCTATTCGCACTTCTTTCTGAGGCGCTGTGAGCATTCGTGGCACCCATCTTGCACTGACTTTGAAAGGTTAAGACAGTCATGAAGTATCGTGTGTATAGTACCAATTAAAAGGTTAGTGTTCTCAGCCGTCGCTTTAACATTTATTCGGGCATATTCAGGTACAAATTTCTCGACTTTTTGAATGGTTTTTTCGGTGCAGGCAGTTAGGGGGCAACCTGAGCGAGGGTCGTCTTCAATGCTCTTCTTGCCCCTTTGAAATTCACTTGACCACTTTTGAACGGTTGACAACGAAGGTGCAGAATCTTGATAAACAGCCATCATCTCTTTGTGAGTAATTTTTTGACTTTTTCCTTGTTTTGTGAGAAATTTAATCACAGCGCGGTGCTCAATTTTCGTCATCATAGTTAAGCCAGCCATTTCGCTTATGTTCAACTCAAGATAGAAAGCAAATTAATAACCACAACCAGATGAAATTTTTCAGTAAAACACTTGAATAATAGAATTACTAAAATCACAAGGTAATTTATTCACATCTTTGGAGTATCCCCCCCCCCCCCCATACCGAGAATATTTTGAACTCCCCTCGTAGCATTTTGATAGCGATGTTAATTTTCTTCAGCGTTTTGGATGTGCGATCTTGAAATGTTAAACTGGGATCAAGATGCAGGTACTTCACAGATGGGGCCCAAGTACCATCAGACTCTGCTTGGAAGATTGCATGATTTCGTTTTTCTAGTGAAAAAGCAACCTTTAGGAGAATTTTGTTGCAGTGATTGGCATGATCGTGTATGCAAGTTGAAGTGTTGGTTAAGGTTTAAAATTTGGACGTAAGTTTCAAAATATGTAGAATTCGTGTATGTATGTATATTAGAATGTATTTAATGCTCAATTTACTCAAACTACCAATAAGGTTGTCAAGGACATTGAAATCTGATAAAACATATCATAAAGCAAACAATTTGCGTCTATAGAAAGATATTTTGTACATTACAAACAGCTAGCAGTGTATTAAATATATACGTCCGCATAGAAAATGTGATTTCTGTCACAAGTACATATGTTTAATGTGAGATTTAAAAAAAAAGAAATTTGAATATTTTCCAGCATTCCAATAATTTAAGCAAAAATACATAAAAAAGTGTGTAATTATTTGTATTAAAATCGCGCAATTGTATTTTGCAGGCTTCTGTTCTACGACGGGCTTTTGTTTTGCGAGCTTTTGTTTTCCGGGATACCGTGCCCAACCCGATTTCATAGCATCTGCTACAGCTGCGTTCAAGAAGAATACGTATAATATTATCACGAGCTTAATGCTGCGTAGTTGGTAAAAGAATCATCAGATTAATGGCTGCCTATAAATATTTTAATTTCTTAATTTTCTACAAATAAACCTACATATGTACATACATATCTGACATTACAATCATTTAACCCAGTTCCCTAGGTTACAAAAGAGTTAACCGATTTAAAACAAATAGAACTGCTATAATTGAATGATCAATGTTTAATTTTTCCATCGAATGCAATTAACTTTTTTTTCATAATTAGTGCAGAGCAAATAAATATTATGTGCGCAATAAATTATAAATTATATAGAATGTTGGTAACACCAAAATTAATTAATATAAAATAATGGAACTATAATATTCGTATCTGTGACCATTGTATCAACAAAATTGTAGCCTGGGCACCGAGTTCAGTCGTTAAATAAACAGTCTCTTGATTGGAATTACATATATTTAACAAATTGTCATTGCAGATACACACGTAGATACTCGTAAATATGTTTGAAATATAGTATAAAAAAACTCTTAAAGTCATGCTGAAGGTAACATATCGCACACGTTGAAAAAATGTGTTCTAATTTTCTTTGAAAATAACTTCAATCCATATGCGGAGAATACGAGTATAATTTGAAATTTCAAAATTTCATAGCATATTTAATGGCCCGTAGAATTTAGATTACACAATTACTCATAGCCTTGTCGTTTTTACGCTTCCATAGCCTGTCTCCGAAGGTGTAAATGGGGCGTTACTCACAGAAACGTCAGAAGTTTATGTGACATGACCACTGTCATAATTCAGTGTCCTTTTACAAAGTGTCATTCATTTATTTTAATGTCACGCTATGCTGTCCTTAAAGCGGTTGGATGTTGGATATCTATCCGGATGAAATTGGTGTCCCATTAAATTATTGCGAATAAAATATTAAAACACCGCACTACCAGACTGACTTTAATTGCATGTCCCTAAGCTATTTGCACTTTTAAATGATGATGGCGTAAACTACGTAGGGTAGCTATTGCATTGGGAAATTAATGGCACACTTTATGCGTTTACATATTCATGTGGTGGCTTTCGTATTGACCCGAAGTGGGCATTTCGAATATTGTTTAGCAATTAAAATGACATCCCAATTGGCACATGTGCTTGCGGCATGCAAGGATAAATAATTAAGACTTTCGAGTAGTTATGTGAATTGTTATTGGATTGATGAAATTTGTTACTACATACTTTGGCATGCAAATAGATTATGTTGGCATATGATAGGCTTAAAAAAATCCATATTGTGAAGCGGTCTTAATTTTTTTTTAAACAGACTTACATGCATATATCAGAGTTGTTGACTACATTTATTGAAAATTAATCATGGCGCAGTACATACATAAATATGTCTGTATGAATGTGCCATAAAAACATGCACATGTTGTACAAATGTAAATCCAAGGAAATTCTCAACTAAACAATGGTCCTACTTATGTGAAGAAAAGATTGCATAAAGTCCTCGGATTATTTGCTTATCAAGCTTTTTAATCACCTTACTATGTTAATCAGAAATAGTACAATGGTAGTCCAGTAAAATTGCAGAAGAAAACTACATTAATCGTGTTTGTCTGAAAGCATCGTATTATGTACTTAGATATAAAAATGAATAAATACAAAATAATGAGTGCAGTTAATATTCTTACACACAGAACCAAAGAGCCGCTTTGAATCTTCATGCTCACATATGTGCATGACGAAAATATTATCCTGGGAATGAAATCCACAAAAAAAATTTAAATGTGTTCCTCACTGAAAAAACTGCAAAAATTACGTTCACACATTTATGGGCAACAAAAGCTCCAAAAGGGTTAAATATGCAGGTGAACACCACACCAAGGTCTTAAAAAAAAAAGCAAAGTACCACAAAAATGTGTTAACTGTGGTGACGAACATTCAGCCAATTACAGAGATTGCTCAGTCGCTAAAGAAATTCAAAGGCAAAGCTTGAAAGCCAAAACAAACTAAAGCTAACGTAAGTAATAGCATGGCCATATAAAGTGGAAAAGAGTTCCAAAGCAGAAAATAAGAAAACTTACTCGCAAGGAATACAAGTCTCTACTCTTCTTCACAAAAAGTTTTAGAATAATAATAAAGTATCTCAACAGAAAAAATACTACATAAAAGGATGGACAACATGGTGGGCACAAACAAAACAATATTTGAGAGACTTACAACACTCGAACAACAAAAGGTACCATAATGAGCTAGATTTAAAAACAATAGGAATTAATGACTGGAAATATTAAGACAATGGTTTGGAACACTAACGGCCTTCTACAACGAAAAGTCGTTCTCTATACTTGAAGAATAGATCTATAGTGTCAGAACTTCACCTAACTAAGGAATATTGTATAAATCCTCGGAGGGATAATACATATACGTATGTATGCACATGCAGTTGTCGTCAATGATTTATTATTTAAATTATTTAAATTGAAGAAATAAATTTCATGTATTTTGATTTGCAAAGAACAAAAAGAAATTCAAAATTTTCGTTTAAATACGGACCTGTAAATAAATAAACATAAAATCTTAGTTAAGACAGCAATATAGCGTCTTGACATGGAGTCAACAAGAAGTTGACGTTGCCGGGGTATTGCATATGACCATTCTTCTTGAACAACTTTTCAAAGCTAGGCCAAATTTTTTACTTAATGCATAGCCAAACTCTTCTTAAGGTTAGGTTAGGTTCGGTTGAAGTGGCAGCCAGCTAGGAGTCGCCAGCACACTTAGACCAATAGTAGGTCCATTGTGATACCACGTGGATCATGGGAGAAAGTTTCTCTCTACCTACTCGTTTAAAACCAATTGGAGCTTCTTATGGAGCTTCTACAAAAGTCGTTTGCAAAAAGGCCCAGCCTTGTAGCATGCTTGCCTATTAGACAGTGTCCAGTGATGACACCTATTGCACAATATGCAATCTATTGAGAGAAATCAAATTCTTAGAGCGTTTTAGATCCAGCTCTGGCCAAATCTGTTTTGTCGCTAGACATGTTGATCCACTTGTCCATCTAAGACTAGTACTCTCGACAGCATCCAACTTGAGTTTAAGTTTGTGAGTAGCTATTGGAATACCTAAGGTGCCTAAGGTGCCTTCATCCGGTATGATGGGTATAGTTGATCCTATTCTGGCGAGTTCATCGGCCTTACCATTCCCTGGAATGTCTCTATGCCCCGGCACCCAATACAGGTGAATATTGAACTGCTCAGCCATCTCCACAATAGACGAACGGCAATCTAGAGCTACTAAAGAATTAATAGAGGTCGATTCCAGAGATTTATTTGCTGCTTGGCTGTCTGAAAAGATGCGGATATCACGTTTTGCCTAAGCCAAGATAGGGCTACTTTGATCGCCTGGAACACGCGGCAATGATTTCAGAGAAAACAGCTGCACCAACTCCGTGTTTGGTTTTTGATCCGCCAGTGTAGAAGTAAATTGATTCATCTTCTAAAAATGCATCGTCTCCCAGAGTGAAGGGATGGTGGCGAGAAAGTTATTCTCAGAATTTAGAAATGGGATGGTGTAGTCCGTGCTCCGCTTATGCACAGACAAGCTGTAAGTTGGACCTTGCTTAGATAAACGCGATTTATAGCTTTATCCTGTCCACCAGACAATCACTCCGTATGTGTGTATCGGTCTAATGACGGATATGTAGAGCCAGTGAGTAATTCGAGGTTGTAAACCCCATTTACTCCCAATGGCTCTTTTGCATGAAAATAGTGCTACTGTAGCTTTCTTTACTCTTTCTTGAATGTTAGGTTTCCAACATAGCTTCCTATCCAGGATAAGGCCCTAATATTTTGCTTTATCAGAGAAAGTTAAGCTGGTACCATTAAGAGAGGGAGGGTCGACTAGCGGAATTTTATATTTCCTTAAAAGAGTACTAGTTCAGTTTTGTGGGGGTTTACACCCAGACCACACCGAACTGCCCATCTAGTGAGCTTATTTAGAGCGTTTTGTAGGAGTTTAGGTGCTTTCCCGAGACGGCCAAAGCAACATCATCTGCATAAGCGATCGCCGTGCATCCCTCGCCTTCCATGATTATCAATAGTTCATTGACCACCAAATTCCACAGAAGCGGAGATAGAACACCTCTTTGCGGAGTGCCTCTACTAACAGATTTCCTGGTAGACGTCCCACCCAGCTTGGAGTTGATAATCTGGATCTGTATGAGAGCATTTACCTGCTTTGGGTATGAATACAACATTAACTTATCTCCATATCTTTGGAATGTAAACCAGGTCTAGACAACTTTTCAAAATTATCTTCAGCACTGGCATAATTATGTCCGATGACTTCTGCAACTCGGCAAGTATTATGCCGTCTGGTCCCACGGATTTATATGGTTTGAAGTTATGTAGTGCCCAGTGGAGTTTGCTCAGTGTAAGCAAGTTTGAAGTTATTTGTGGAAATGGTCTGCTGGAGACCATATTGTTAAGAACTTGGGAACTGCCTGGGAAATGAGTGTCAAGCAGTAATTTTAGGGAATCTTCGCTGGAAGTAGTCCAAGTTCCATCCGGTTTTTTTAAGGTAACTGGGTGTAATTGGTTTTGAAGAGAGAATTTTCCTTAGCCTAGATGGCTCAGAAACTTCTTCTATTTTACCACAGAAGAGCCTCCAAGAAGTTCGTTTGGCTTTTCTTAATTCTTTTTTGTATATGTTTAGGGATGCCTTGTACAAGTCCCAGTCTACCGCGTCTCTCGTACTTTCTACAGTTTTCTACAATTACTTCTTAAAGGGCCTAATCGCTTCTTTTTGCCCCTGGGTTTGATCAAAGGGCAAGAAGAAGACATCGATATATTTAAGGCTGATGTTAATCTTTTCTTAAGTTTTCCCACAAATTGTCTGTCAGATTTAGGTCCGGAGATTGAGCAGGCCACAGCAAAGCACTTAAATTTCTAACTTCTTGCCTTTCTGGAGGTATGGTTATGATCATTCTCCTATTAAAAAATCCATCATAAGGAGGATGTGAACATACTCATGTTTGACCACATTTTGCTTTTATCAGTATATCGGACCACTTCCATGCCATGAAAAACGTGCCCACAAGTTTGCGTGTCCATGTTTTAAGGTTTTTTTTTTTGACATACTTTGAGGAGAGTTTAGTATTTGGTGGTCGAGGTACCAATCTTTTGCCATGATTACCAAATAAATTTATTTTTTCTTTCATAACTCCAAAGTACGTTTCTCCAGAGGAGGAAGTAATAGTTCGACTTTCAAACATGGCTCTCTACTGATTGGTCTCTCTATTGAGCTGTAGCCAGTGTTATCGAAACCGAAACCTCAATGTCAAGAATGCACACAGAGCTATTTCCTTAGACCACAAAGTTCTTTCAATCTTCTTCACAAGCTAGTGAAGGGCACCTTTTGTGCATTTACCTCTCCTATATGCAAATTGACTTGAGTGCAGAGGAGTAGACAAATCTAACCGGTCTCTAATATGAACGCTAATTAGTCCCTCCATCGTTTTGAGAACGAATGATGTTAGAGTTATAGGTCTGTAGGATTTAGGCAGCTCATTGGCCTATTGCCTGGTTTGGAAATGAAGATCACGTTTACCTATCTCCAAGTAATCGGGATGTATCCCCAATTGTAGCTGGCTCTAAATAAAGCGATAATACGCTGCAGGATGAGATCGATAACTTTCTGTAAAAGTGCAGGAAGAAGACCGTCCCCGCCGGGGGCTTTGAATGGTTTAAAGGAGCTGACCGCCCATTTTACCTCATCTGGACTAAAAATTTTCCGGATAAACCTCTCGTGTTAGAAACAGAAAACTATCTTCATGAATTGTCTGTGAAAAAACAAAGCACGCTTCGACTTCCTTAATTGAAATTCTGCAAATCGACAGAATACTCGTAGAACAGTCACAAAAATTATTATACTCCTTTGGACTATTTGGAGTAATCACTGCATCGAAGAAAATCCTCAAAACAAAATAAATACTCACTGTGATGCCACTCTACAAAAGCAAACACTCTTCCAAATTAAATTGAATAATTGCATTTCGCAATCAAATCCGAAGGATCCTCTTCTAGTCGTACACTCAATTTGCGAAACTTCAGTCCCGTACTTGTACGTTTTCGCACAATTTGACACACTTTTTCAGTCCTATCAATGCAATTAAATACATTTTGTGATTGTTTAAAGTAGTTTGCACTACCAACATAGAATTAAGAATGTGTGTTAATGGCATTGAAATGGATTAATTTGCAGCAAAACGGACAATGAGGAGTCCTTTTTCCAGCTGCTAATGCGGAAAGTCTGTTCGAATACAAAGTGTAAGCTGTTGCAATGTAGCCTGAACTAATATTGAAAGGATGTACGAGTACGTATGTATGTATATAAGAGAACTAAGTGTTTCAGAAAATTGAGACTTTTCCCGATATACCTACACTGTGATTTGGTATAATTTGGATTTAAATTTGCATTGCAGATGGATGCTGATTATATTTACGGGCGATAGGATGCAAATAATTACTTAACTAATGTATTTCATTGTTGTATTTCATTTAGTTGTTTTTAAACTTAAATTGAACTCATAAATCGATAGCAATAACAATACTGCATTTCGCCCGCCAGCGGAGATCGCAATCCAATCATAGAAGTGCTACAAGCAAACCTATTCGCAGCAGTTTTGATAGTCGATTTTTTATTTTATTTAATGCACATAGGACACAACGTTCTATATTCAGGAGGAAATACGGATTTTGCTGCGTTGAACCGCAGAAGAAACAAAAATACCACTAGTCGCTAACTTCATTGTGAAGGATGCAATCAGAACAAGACCTGACTTCAGAGCATCAGGCCTGGAATTGGCAGACCACAATTAGCAGCAGGAAAATAGGAGGATGGTTCACCACACATATACATATGTATGCAGTTCGGTGTTAATAACATAGAGTCGAATCGACACATCAAATAATTGGAAATGCTGCTGGACCGCAGGCTGAACTTCAAAGAGTACTTGCTATACTTGTACTTGCCTCACGGACAGTAGTGGCACTGTTCAAACTAATTCCAAACACTAGGGGACCAAGGAAGCCGAGTAAGTCGATCTTCATTTTCGCGTTTCCTATATTATCGAAATCCAACATGAGACGGATTAACTCGGCGCATAGAGCAGCATCTTTAAGAGTCTGATGCGCGTTTAGAACGGTGTCAGCGGAAGCGATTAGTCCAATCACAGGCCGAGTGTTCATTGACCTGGAAGTGAAAAAGATCGCAGCACTAAGTGGAAAAGAGCTGGAATACCGGAGAAATGTGAGCAAAGTTATATAAGCAAAGCGACACCGCAGATGGAACACCACAACTAGGAGAAGATGGACACGTACGTGATCCCCAACAAAGCGGAGTGGATTGGCAGAAAACACGAAGAGATAAAGCTATCACATGGCACAATTTCTGTCTGGATATATAGATGCCTAATTTTTTGGTTACACCTGTAGTACTAGTATCTGAAGATACTAGTTTCTCGGACTAGAGAACCTTTAGATACTAGTACTCCGAGCTATTAGCATGCACGATTTGCAAACCTGAATAACCGATGTCAGGAATACACCTACGTACTAACTCACAGCCTGCACTCTTCAACCACCGTATCTTTTAAAAACGACGAACTAGATCCCTCTCCGTTCCCTAACCACCAGAATTTTTGATGCTGCCTAATGACGTCTTGCACATCGCCGCCCGATACCGCTTTACTAAACCGGAGATGCTCCGTAGTGCTTTGCGTGACGCGTCGGTCGTAGCTGAGTCACCTATCCACGCCTATCCGGCCAATATTGAAGATCAGCGGTACCGCTACTTTGTTCTGCATCAGACCTTCTCTATGAAGCCCTAGACGCGCACGCTCTCGTCATACATATCGTTGGGATAATAAGCCCTGGAGATCAGGTTATTAACCGAGTTCATAGGTCTTCCAATGCGGCCTGGAATCAACTTGTTCAGGAAATTATCCACACAATTATCGCCCTGTTATACAGGACTTAGATTCTAATTTCTTGTATAAACGAAGAGAAGACCTAAGACAAGCCCTCTCAAACACCCGAATCCTTCTCATCAAGCTTGCTCCTCATTGAACAATATGCGAGCATTGGCCGGATGGCAGCCATGTAGCAGATTACCTTCACCCTTGCATCGAGTTGGCTGCTATAAAACAGTCTCTTTGCAAGGGCGAAAGCCTCTTTGGCTCTGGCCAGAGCAGCATCTACATTTTTGTTCAAACATAGATGTTGGTCTAGCCAAAGCCCAAGGTATCTGACTACATTTCGACACGGTAATAGTTACCCGTGCTGTCCCACGATTGAAAATTTCCGCCAATTCTTTTTCGTATCTGTTGAGGACCTGACTTCTTAAATAGGATGGTTTCCGACTTCTGGAAGTTGATCTTCAGCTTCAGTAAGGGTAGTCGCTCTATGGATAGCTTAACCTTTTGGTCATGCCTCAATTCTATATCGATGGTATGCATCGAGAATCTGGACGGAAACGGACTACATCATCCCACTACCAAACTGCAACCGGAGATTCTCTATTAGAATTAGTAGCAGAGAGGAATGGAATGAAGGCAGAGTCCTTTTCGAGAATGAACTGGCCATCTTCACCGACGGCTCTAAAATGATCGCTGGTACGGGGGCCGGTGTATACTGTGAGTCTCGAAACACATTTCGCTCGTTTAGACTTGAGGACAGGTGCAGTGTTTTCCAAGCTGAAGTTGCTGCAATAAAACAAGCTGCGGATATAATTATTGAGAAAATATTTCAGATAAAATAATCAGTATCTGTGTCGACAGTCAAGTAGCCATTAAGGCTTGCACTCCACATCGAGGTCCAAACTCGTAAAAATCTGTAAAAAGCGACTCTATGATAACTCAGCGGCCAATAAGGTGATCCTGTGTTGGGTACCTGGTCACTTGGATATCTCTGGTAGCGAAAAAGCGGACGAACTAGCCAGAGAAGGGTCACTTATGAACTCTTCACGTGCCCTTTCTGACGCCAGTATGCAGCTCCGTACACTGCAAAGGGAAATAGACATCGAGGCTAATGAGGAGACCAATAAACGCTGGTACTGATTAGATACACGCACAACAGCCAAAACATTATGGCCAGTCTAAGACAAAAAGAGATCTATCAATCTTTTGGAACTTAGTCGAAGCGATATCCGAAAAGCTGTTGGCGTCGTGATGACACTGTGTGATAGGTAATCACGCAGCACGGCTAGGGTTACTGCACAGCGACTACAGTAGCAGCTGCAGGGACGAAGAGGAAAGAGTATCCGATCGTCACCTTCTTTGTGACTGCCCAGAGCTGGATACTAAAAGAAGACGTGCTCTTGGTAGTTACTTCTTTCAGAACTGGACGAGTTAGGTAACCTTGAGCTAAGCAAACTCCTGATATTCATACATTTATCTGAGTGGCTTAACTTAGCGGTCAAAGACAGATATTTAGGTTCCCAGAGTTTTTAAATATTGGGCACAATGGACATTTAATGGTCTAAGTGAGCCGGTGACAACCGTATCAACAAGGGCATCCATTTACCTAACCTAACCTAAGTCGCCTGCATACGCTATGGCATTGGGAATTTCCTGTTTGTAAATTTGAAAGAGGATCAGCGAATGGACCGAACCCTATTGCAGGCCATTTTTTATTTTAAACGTCCCAGCAGAAGTCTACTGGTGAGCATATTACAAAGCATGTATTTGTAGAATAGGTTTACCTTTAGCCTACCCAGCTTGTATAAAAGTCTTTCTAGCCATACGGTATCGAAAGCCTTCCCCAAGTCAACCAGGCAGCCACCCGTGCATTGTTTCTTGCTTTTGCTCCATTGGATATCCGACACCAGTTTACACGCGGCATGTACAATATCATGCCCCGCCTGAAAACCGAATTGGTTATCCGGAACAATACGCATGTACTCAACCTACTTAGTCAGGGCTCTATTGATCACTTTCTCGAATACCTTGCTGATGTTCGGATGGAGACTTATCGATCGGAGGTTCGACGAATTGGACGGGAATAGGATGTACCACAGCTGTCTTCCAGTGCTCGGGATAAGGTGCATTATTCAGCGCATTGTTAAACAGGATGGTGCAAATGTTTACCGCTACAATGTAAGATATTCCGTCGATGGCCACGGTTTTCTTCCTTCTTAATCAGAAGAAGATCGCTTGAAGTTCTACTTTCGATATGAACGGGGGATGTACCTCCTCATCGGTGATGGCATTATTTGCCGCACTAACCACTGAGCCACGTGCCCACACCGCAAACAATGTCGATGTTGGGTATAATCTTATGGACTACGTATCCATCAGTAGACATGGAAAGTATAGCAAGTGTTGGTGATTTCATCTGCACCCGAGGTTTAACATTGTTGCCGGACGGTCGCACAACCATATTACGTAGAAACTCGCAGCAAGCTCGCGTGACTACCTAAGAGACCATGTATGAGTATCAAGGATTTTTATCTTCCTCGTTGCCGATTTGCATTTACTTCTTTGAATGGCTGCACTGAGCACTTTTACTACTCATTGTTAACAATACGTCTTGATTGGCCTGAATGTGCCGTAGAGGACTTTGTTTCGCTTTCGCCAAAACTCATCTGTTTACCATAATCTAAGAGATCTGGAAAAAATGAAACTACGAAGCAAAGAAATAGAACGGACATGCTAAGGTAGGTTCAAAGGCTAAATTTTTGTTGAAATCACAAATATTTCTGTACTTATCCTCAATTCATTTTTCTGTTCAAGCACATTCGTCGCCAAACTAACCAGAAAATTTTTAAAATAATCCCTGAAAACTTCTGCGAAATGGAGTGTCAAAGGACACCATAATTTAGTTTTCTACGAGTAGGTATACCAATTACTTTCCTAACCCGCTGTTTCCACCAGACGCAGTAGGAACTTTACCTCGAATCCCCCGAATCCTTATCCAAAGTAAATTTCAACTTCATACCACCTACTCGAATTTATATGTACTCGTGTGTGTTCACACTTCCACATTTTGTCCTTGGTTGAGATTAGAGGATGGGATCTACCAAAGTGTCACGACGGTCGGCCGTGACGGTCCATTTATTCCTCCATATGGACACAAGTAGTACATCCCTGCCATACTGTGATAGCATAAATTTATAGCTATCGAGACGGTAGTGTCTCTTAAGCATTTGTTATCACCGTTAATAAAATTGATTAAGTGCCGCAAGAGACTGGAAACATACCTAGCTAGTGGTGTACGAGTATCTTTAACCAATTTCAACGTAATCTATGAGTTTTTTAGGTCAAGCAAAATATAAAAAGATCAAGCAATAACGGCGAATATACTTTCTACCGAAAATGCACCCAACTGCAAGGGTTTTCAAATACCCTTGCAATTTTACGTGCGTTTTGAGATTTCACGTCAGGGATAAGAAATTATCGATAGCTGAAAAGACTGGATAAAAGAAGAGGAGTCTCGAGTAAGAAGTTCGCAAATAATTTTATGTTCTCCATGCACTTGTGATTTAAATAAAGTGGAACTTATTGTTATACTGTGGCTTTTCAACAGCTGCAGTATCTTTATAGAGAAAATCGAGATATGAAATTTAGTATTACCATCAGGAGAGATAATTCTTACATTCGAACTACAATATATGCTGTCGATAACTTTATTGACTTCCAGTTATTGGAATTCTACAATGTTGCGAATGAAGTTGGCAGTGGTTTCGCTTTATATCGAAGCCAATGCGGACGATATCATGAAGAAAACGATATAAACATGCTTCGGGAGCGTTTACCATTGCATATGAAGGATATCGAATTGACTTCAATTTAGTTGGAAAACTGCTTCTATGTACATATCTTGGACATTCCAAGATAATTCAATTTATACCAGTGTAGTAAGTACAATAAATATGTACTCATCTAATCACATCAGACATCTGCTTGAGCAATTGAATGCGCAGTACGATGCTAATGTGTGCCTGTTAGCACGATTTTCCGTTGTAAGTGAGTTTCTTCCTAAATGAAGTCGTATTATCACTTTCAGCATAGGACAGGAACTAACAAAATGTAAGGCGTCTTTCTTTTCTTTCTTTACACAGGTTACGTTGGGCAGGTAGGTCTATGCAATGTGGTATAAAATACAGTCTCAAAAGCTTACCCCCTTTTCACAGAACGATACAAATTTGATGTATCTTAGAATTGGATCCGAGAGTCTTATTGTATTGAGCAGTATAATAAGAAGTAGAGCGAATGGATACCAAGCCTGCAACCCGGAGCGTTTGAATCCAGGCCTTAGGCACAACGCAGTAGAGGAAGACCTCGCCTTAGGTGGCGCGCACAAGTAAAAGGGGAAATGCTGAACTAGGAAAGCTACCTAAAGCCCGGGCTATTTAGAGAGGCTTCTAGGCTGTGAGCCACATTCACCGCGAAAAGCAGTGCCATCTGAGCAATTAATCTCAAGCTAAGTCACCTCAAACTGCTTCTATCTACAATAGATACCTCGGCTATACCGTACTTCTGCCAAGATGTCTCGAAATTGTTCAAGTATACTACACATTCAATTCCTTTCCTTCCAGCATGTGGCTTGAGTACATTTATCTGAAGTCTGTTGCTAGTATGTAATATGTTTCGATAGATCTATTTTTCAGGGTAGATAAGCTAGATAGTTGTCATATTCTGCTTCCTGTTTTCATTTTTAATAAGCTTTTAATCTCGTAAGTTACCAAAAAAAAGCTTTTCTGTTGATTGACATTTTAAAGTTCACGTTTGGTCGAAAATGACGGTATTATCTGAGCACGCACTCAACAAGTACATAACATATCCGTAAATATACAAAAAGCTTTTAAAACAGGTGACATGTAACTAAAAATTATTAAAATGTCTGTTGTCATTCAATTGAAACCACATGCCGTATCCTAACACCTTCCACGTGTCAGACAATCGTTCTTATGTGATGTACACGTTAAATATGAAAATTCCTATCTCGCCCATTGTGCAGGCAATAACAATTGAGTTCTGCGAATCGAAACAGATGCGTACGTACATATGCGTTGCCTCTGAAGCAAATGGAACACTTGTGCCCATCTACTGACAACAAAAGGATTTTCGTGTCCTTATCCCTTGAAACGTGCGATGCGAATGATATGGAAGGTCACAGGATTTCATATATTGGATTACAGTAGGAATTTTGTAAGGTTTTGGATTTTTTTAAGTGACTTTTGTTTTCAGCCTAAGACGTTATCCCTATGCGGGGAAAGAATCTTTAAGTGCATGACAGAAATATTTAAACATGATTTTTTCGATTAAATTTGCAAGGAATTACATGCGTTTACTTTAGGCTTAAGGAGTACCTTCAGGTTTGTTTTTGAATAATTTGCTGTTTTCTCTTTTTTTTATTTTGACACCTTTTGGTTTGCTTATGGGTGGCCTACCAATGGTCAGATTTATCTCCTATTCTTCTAGAGACGACCTCTGGCACTGTAACCTGGATTTGATTGATGATTCTTTTACTGGGTAAAGCCCTTAATTCCTTAATCAATTCGTAACATGCCTTATTTTGTACCACCTAATGCCTCCAAATTATTCCCAGGTGTTCACAAAATTTTAGCAACAATCAAACATTGTGCCCTTAATTCCATTTCATTTGTAGGTGGTGTTGATGTGGTGAATTCAAATGGCTGAATTTTCCTGGCGAACCACCACGACGACACAATTTCCACTCAGAATGAAAGTGATAAATGTAATGCTTTCTTGAATATCCTGCGAAATAACTTCCTTTCAAGACATTTAGACGGTTGGTTGAGTTCATGTGCGCACCAGCAACGTTTCTCATTCGTAATCAGCACGCAAATCGACATTTCCCGTGGGGACTCGAGATGCTTTTTGTCTCGTCTCGTACAATGTTTTACATAATCTGACTTGTGTGGCTCTTTTTGTTATGGCGACTATGCAAGCGACACCATTTGCTAAGTTGCTCGGAATCGGAAATGGATGTAACAATGGATTCCTTTTACATATCAATTACATGCAAGGAGAAAATGTTTCTTAGATAAATGGTGGAATTAAGAAAATTGGATGCTGTTAAGCTTACGTTTAAAGCGGTCCCGGTAACTAGGTTAAGTTCGGTTGTCTTCTGAAAGGGAAATAACTTTTAGAGGCTTTATGTAGCAGATGATTGGGTAAACATGAATTGTCGCAGATGCTGTAATGTAATACAAACCAATCACGAAGCTGCAAAATATATGGTGAAAGCATGGTGGAACGTCAAAATATCAAGGAACCAAGTGGAGATGTCGGGCGGGAATGCGAAGTAGGTAATATTGGTACCATTTTTGTTTTCTTTTTCTTTTTGGTTTTTTAAAAAAAGAGCAACCAAATCATAGAAAAACTCTTTAATCCATACGGTCCATTGTACTTCCAGGTAGCAACTCCTTTTCATTGTAGCAGTTGGAGAAACTGAGGCTGCGGCTGTGATTGCTGTTCCCTGGAGGGACTTAAACATACACCGGTCAGGTCATAAGCAACCACACTACCTACTACTCCGTGGCCACCTCTAAGCACCACACAAAATACAAACACTTGGCGCAACAGACGTATATAGTCCAGGGTGTAGCTTTTCGCGACCATTCGTGTTGTGCGTGTTATGTTTTATCACACAAATGAGAGGGACCTACAGTTTAGAGCCATATCCGAAAGGCAAATTGAACAGCTTCCTCTTGACAGCATTACTCTTAAATGTTTGTCAGACTTTCGCGATAGGTGGGACCGTGAAAAAGCTTTTTGGCATTTCTGGGATTCGAACGTCAAACCTCCCGCTCAGCGATAAAACGCACTAACCAATTGAGCCAAGGCGCCCACATAGCACCATAGCTAAACATCGATTATATCATAATCAATTGGATAATTAGCATGCTTGAAGGCAGACATATAATTCGTGAACTTGATGGAATGAAAATAGAAGCATACGCCTCCAGAGGTACTCCTCAAGGTGGGGTTATATCCCCACAGCTCTGGACCATTGTCCTGAACGAGGTGCTTTAAAAGCTAAGATGCAGTGGGGTCAAAGTCACAGCGTATGCGGATGACGTTGTTGTGAAAGCAACAGGTAAATACCTCCCTACCCTTAGGGAATTAATAGGTGGAGCACTGAAGATTTTAGACACCTGGGCTAAGAAGTGTGAACTTGCGGTCAATCCTCAGAACTGGTACTTTTCACCAACAAAAGGAAGATTCCGCAATTTAATACACTCTCTGTGGACTACATTACGCCATATTTAGACTTCACGAGACCGTTCTCTTGCGCCTACCCTAGCAGAGAAGAATAGAAAAATTACCACTTAAATGCGCAATCCATATCTGTGTACACAGACGGCTCCAAAATGGACACTGGCGTTGGTTCTGGCATTTTCTCCGAATCGCTGGGGATAGCACGATCAATCCGACTCCCAAACCATAGCAGCGTTTTCCAAGCGGGGGTCCTGGCAGTGACAACAGCAGTCCGTGAGTCTGCGGTAAGGGAAATACCTCTGAGGGTATCACCTTTTTTATTGACAGCCAGGCTGCTATTAAAGCAATTACTGCCGTTGAAATAAAATCGGAGCTTGTGATGTGCTGTCAAGAAGAACTCAAGGCTCATGGCACGCAGCATAAGGTCATACTCTGCTGGGTTTGACGAGCTAGCAAGGAGTGACCCTGCATTGACCACCGAATTGACAGACCCATCCGTGAAAATCCTGCTTTGTACTGGAAAACTACAGGCGGAACTCCATAGAAACCTGCGTTATCACAAAGAAAATATGGCCCACTTTTGACAAAGCTAGAACCAAGAGACTTGTTCGGAAAGACCGGAAATCCATTTCCACCCTCGTGAGTATCATCACAGGAGACAACACTCTACGGTATCATATGAAAAAACTACGCTTGATTGGGATGTGGTCGTTCTTCAACTTTATGAGGGTCATAAACACCGGGTCAGTGTCTCGGAAAGCGGCTGTTGTGTATCCTTTGTCTTGCAGCCTTATTTCAATAAAGCCAACGATGCACTGCAATGCTATCTTCATGCCTTTACCCTTCTTGTAGACATGCTCTACGCTGGGTGAAGGTAGGTAAACTTTCGAAAGTTTTCAGAACAAAGGTGGTTAGACTTTTTGCTCTACACTCTTCCGCGGTACCATAGCTTGCTTTTAATCTGGTCGTATACACTTAGGCATGAAACGGGAAATGAAGCTGTAATACAAGCAAATAATAGATGGAGTTCTCTGAACAAGAATACTGTGGCGCCTATTTAATAAAGAAATATCCAGCAGAAATCCATATCTACTATTATAGGAGTGATCACTGCGGTATCATATGAAAAAATTATGATTAATTTACGCAGACATCTGTAGAGACTCTATCCACTTTCTGTGCCATTGAACAAACTTCTGTCACCAGAAGAAACAAATTCCTCGAAAGGCAATTCTCCCAAGACATCAGATCAGAAATCTGTAGATACATTATATCGACAGGATGGTTTGTATTCCAGACACCGTAAGCAGTGTACTTGTGTCATGATTTACAATTGGATAGGTAATACCCCACGAGCTAAGGAGTCTACCTCTCCCTCAATAGACATCACAATGAATCTATATTGATCTAAGTGCGGCATAGAGGAGTCTCCCGCAAGTATATTTAATGTTAAAGACGATAAGCAACTTGTTCTAACACCGTTTCTTACATTGCACATTCAGATACTTTCATCTGTATACCACGATAATTTAATACGAAATTTGAATACTTCCTTGAGGATAGCACCAAAAAGACAAAAGCGCTAAATTGCTATGTAAGCAAAAACATTGTGCGGATAATCAGTTTACTTCTGCTAATTAAAAGTAATCCTTTTTAGGCTCTAATTATTGCTACTTAAAGGTAATAGAAACAAAATTGGTGTACAGGGCTTTTTTCTACCTTCCTTTTATTTTTAATCATTCGGAATTGAAAACATACCGAAAATTCACCCACTCGAAATGGATACTATGATACCCTATCATGATGTGGTTAGCGGTTGGCTTCCAGAAGCTTATCAAAAGCAAAAAAAGCAACAAAACATGTTTATATCAACAATATGAGAATAAAGCTATTTTAGCCCTAAAAAGGGATCAATGTGATATGTATTGCACATAAGGACGGAAATATCCTAGATGAGTTCAGGGTAGAAGATAGAAAAGTTTCTCAAATCTCAAAGAACTTCAGCAAAAAGCTCGCTTTGAAAAGAATCGTGAATGTATTTGAATGAAATTGTGTCCAACTATAAAAGCCAAACTGTCGGTATATATGTATGTGACTAGACAATTTATAATTTGACTTCAAGAGATTTGATTTGACGAAACCAAAGCAGATTTGTCCTCTTTAACATTTGTCAGCTTGATAATATAAAATAATATTCTTGAAAAATGCATTACAGAAACAGATGAACGGATGTGTATACTAGAATGAAAATGTTGTACCATCCAATGCTCTGATTAGCCATGTAGTATAATACACAGATGGGACAAACGTTCTTGTTTAAAGAACACACACTCAAACGGAATGGGGCAGCCTAATTAAAAGCAAGATTTACTATAATGAGATCTTCCTACCATCACAATATGTAACCCTTACCAGGAAGGTAGGTAGGGAGGTAGGGGGGGTGACTGCATCAGCAGGGGTGCAATCTTACTCGGGTCTCGACGGATCCATTGTGTTCCCCCGGTGTGGGATACCTGAAAACAATAAGAAAAAAAAGGAGAAAGAGAATATGGCAGTTGGTTAGCTGATTAGTTAGTAGCAGGGGTGAACCTCCTGAACCAGCCGGATTTCATAATGAATTTTAGGGTGGTTTCGTGTGGCGTGTTTGCTAGTTCGCTAAGGTCTTTGAAGTGTGATTTCCTGAGGGTTGAGTATCTGGTTCTGTAGAGGCTTGGGCATTCGCAGAGGAAGTGCGTTGAGTTTTCCTCTACCTCCGTGTCGCCACAGCCTCTGCATAGGCCAGTGGTGCTGCTTCTCATTTTCCTGAGATGGGCCGCAAGGACTCCAATGAGGAGTGACAGCTGTGGTCTGTTTAATGATAGGAGTTCTTTGGTCGTCTTTTTGTCGAAATAGGTCCAAAGCTTTCTACCTTGCGTTGGCCTTTTTATAGAAGTCTGAAAAGATTTTGGACATGAGGAAACTGATGGGCATTAACACCTAGTTGTCTACTTGTAGGTCATTTGATTCTGAGCCTTTTCTGACTAGTTCATCGGCCATCTCATTCCCGTGGATACCCATATGTCCCGGAATCCAGCAGAGCGTGATTTTAAGCCTTGTGCTGAGGGATTTGAGTTCCCCATAGCATCTTTTGACCAATTTGGATTTGGTGGTGATGGAGGTAATGGCTTTGATGGCTGCATGGCTGTCTATGTAAAAATCTACCTGTCTGTTGTTGTTCAGTGCGGAAAGATGTCGGCAGGCCTCGGTAATACCGTTAATTTCCGCTTGGAACACACTTGCGTGGCTTGGCAGTTTCATGGACCGGGCAACCCTTACCAGGAAAGTAAGATCAAATCGCCGCCCATATGAATCTCAAAGCAATAGCTCTGAGCAAATCTTAAACTATGCTGAAAACTCAAATTTCATTTATAAAACTATACATTAGACCCTAGACCCTAGTTGGAGATCAAATACTTGCAAACTGAAAAGTCATTAAATCCGATCTATCAAGCAAAATTTTGTATAACACACATTAAGATGCCTTAAAGTCGGCGGGCTGGCAGAGAGAGAAAGACTTCTGTCGCATTCAGGTCAGTGTTGACCCATTGTGTTACCCATAGACGGGGAAGGTGTTCCCCCGCCCATGGAAACCCTGCAAATGTCTAATCTACTCTACTCTAATTACTTACTTGTTTTTGAGTACAAACCACTTTGATGACTTGACAAAGCTCAGCATCTTGTCTGTAAGTACGCCAGAGAACTCTTCAAGGTTATAGAAGAAGTATTTACCGAGGAATTTGTTTCTGGAATGTTGGAGTCCAGGACAGTGGCAGAGGAAGTGGGTGGTATCGTCAAAAACCCCCTCATCGCCACAGCCTCTGCAAAGTTCTTCTTTCGTCTGGCGCAGTTTCTTCATATTGTACCACAGACTATTATATCCCGTAATGATACCGGGATCCTCTGTCCTTTCGTGTAAGCCTCTCGGTCCTTGTTCTGTCGAAGGACGGCCATAGTTTTCTTGCGATGTTACATGTTTCCATGGACTTCTATCTTAGGTTCGCCTCTCTTGTGGCTAAATTCCCTGCTTCAAGCTTGAGCATGCAAGGCGGGATGCTTACAGAGAGATCAGTTAGTTCTAGTAAATCTGTTGAACCTTTCCTAGCTAGTTCATCAGCGTTTTTATTGCCTGGGATACCCTCATGTGCATTAACCTTAAGCTCTTTGCGACAACATCTCACAAGCTTATTTACTTTTATAGCTGCCTGGCTGTTGATAAAGATGATGATACCACCCTGCGGTCTGCCCTTACGGCAGGCTGCTGTCACTGCCAAGACCTCCGCTTGGAAAACACTGCTATGGTCTGTTAGCTTAATGGATCTCGATATCCCGAGCGATTCAGAGAAGATGCTGGACCCTATATCGGTGTCCATTTTCATCCGTCAGTGTATATGGATCTGGTATTAGCTATATGTAGGCTGCAGTAAAAGGCATTTTTAAGTCCAAGTATGGCGTGATGTAGTCCGTTTTGGTAATATAGCCAACAAATTCATGGACGATGGTCGATTGCACTGTTGTATTTGAATTCCAGTTCGCTCTGACTGACTGATTCTCAGGGCACTAATAGCTGCTGATGTTCTAGTAAAAATGTCTAGCGGAAGCAGGTTGAGAATAGCCTCAAGGCCTGCAGTTGGAGCTGTTCTCATTGTACTGGTGGCATCAATGTACGCTAGTCTTTGAACTTTTGTGAATGGACTTGCTTAGCGCTGGCATACGAGACAGCCATAAGTCAGTATGGGTCTTATAATAGCTGTGTACATCCAGAGTATTATTCTTGGAGAAGGTCCCCAGGTCTTCCCAAGAATTCTACTACATGAGTAGAAGGCTGTATTGGCTTTTTTAATTCTTTTATCAATGTTCATTTTCCAGGTGAGTTTCTTATCGAGTATAAGTCCCAGGTATCTTGCGCTGTCAGAGATTTTGAGGGGTGTGCCTCCAACAAATGGTGTATCGAATTGAGGAATCTTCCTTTTGTTCGTAAATAATTCCATATTTCCGTCTACGGATTGGCATTGGGACCGAAATTTCTAGTTCATCTAACAAGGGTCTTAAGGGTCTTTCTAAAAAACCTGACATGCAACATATCTTCATACAACAGATGAATTTCATACTTCAGATCTGTTGTCATTATTTCTTCATGTTAAAAATAATCTATAAAAATAAGTCTACCCTATATGATGGGGCATACAAAGAATACGCTAAGTGGAGAAAAAGCTTTAGAGCACTTCTGTCCTAAAAGAGAAAGAAAAAAAAAAAATATTTTATCCTCATTATGAACGGACTTATTATTTATCTCTGGAAAGGTTTTTATTCCTAATTGTGAGTTATGTACTTTGAATTGCTTTTAATTATAAAATAAAATGGAACTAGTCAAGTCGTATGATAGGGGTGCTATTTTGAGAATAGCATACAATCCATTTCTTTATATTTTCTACCCCTATTAATGCTAAATTAGAATATTAAGGAAACTTCCCATTTTTAATTCAATAAACAAATTTAATTAACGGAAATTGCATACCTAATTTGGTCTTATCTTTTGTGGAAGGTGATTATTTTAAAAAAAAGAAAAAAATAAAACCCTATCCAATCTGCCGATAAAACGCTGTACTTTTTTATAAATAGTTCGCCTTACACATATTTATTTCAAGGATCGTAGTGTTGTATAGTACCTATATGATTTCAACATAGCACAAACTATGCAGATGAATAATTTCATGAATTTTTTTGACTATGTACCCACAACGGACTACATCACGCCATACTTGGACTTTACTGCAGCCTACATATAGCTAATACCAAATCCATAGCAATATACTCTGACGGATCGAAAATGGACACCGGTGTAAGGTCCGGCAACTCCTCTGATTCGCTAGGGATATCGAAATCCATTAAACTACCAGACCACAGCAGTGTTTTCCAAGCGGAGGTCTTCGCAAAGACAGCAGCCGCCCGTGAGTCTGCCGTGAGGGGAATACCACAGGATGGTATCACCTTCTTTATCGACAGCCAGGCAGCTGTAAAAGCAATTACTGCTACTGAAAGTAAATCGAAGCTTGTGAGATGCTGTCGCGAAGAGCTTAAGGTTCTTGGAACACAGCACAAGGTATCGCTCTGCTGTGTTTCTGGACATGAGAGTATCCCAGGCAATGAAAACGCTGATGAACTAGCTATGAAAGGTTCAACAGATTTACTAGAACTAACTGATCTCTCTGTAAGCATCCCGCCTTGCATGCTCAAGCTTGAAGCAGGGAATTCAGCCACAAGAGAGGCGAACCTAAGATAGAAGTCCATGGAAACGTGTAACATCGCAAGAAAACTATGGCCGTCCTTCGACAGAGCAAGGACCGAGAGGCTTACACGAAAGGACAGAGGATCCCGGTATCATTACGGGATATAATAGTCTGTGGTACAATATGAAGAAACTGCGCCAGACGGAAGAAGAACTTTGCAGAGGCTGTGGCGATGAGGGGGTTTTTGACGATACCACCCACTTCCTCTGCCACTGTCCTGGACTCCAACATTCCAGAAACAAATTCCTCGGTAAATACTTCTTCTATAACCTTGAAGAGTTCTCTGGCGTACTTACAGACAAGATGCTGAGCTTTGTCAAGTCATCAAAGTGGTTTGTACTCAAAAACAAGTAAGTAATTAGAGTAGAGTAGATTATACATTTACAGGGTTTGAATGGGCGGGGGAACACCTTTCCCCCCTATGGGTAACACTGCCAGCCTGCTTACCTAACCTAACCTATCTTATGCAGAAAATTGAACGTTTTGACGTCTTAACTATTAAAATGTAACATTTTCAAGAAGGACTCTGAATTCAAGATTTTTGTACAATAAGGGTCAAAGCTATCAATATCTTATTGGAGAAGGATTCAGTGGCTTTAAATATTAATACTCCATATATTTTAATACATATTTGCAGATAAGCGTATTGAGTGTAAAATGACAAGCAATGACACACAAAGTTCTAGTCTTACCTCCAAGTGCTGGGATCGGGTGCCTTGTACTTGAACTTGAAGATTGGTTCTAAGCTTGGAAAAGTTTTGGCGGCAACAAACAAGACCAGGATCGAGGCAATCTTACCTCCTTACGGAAGGCAGCTGAGAAACTTTCACGATGGAGTCAACGCTAGCATCCATAGTTCCAGCCAGGTCGAAGTTTAATTTATTCTAGTTACGGATAGTAGCCATCACGGGTCCTTACTGAAGATCTGTAGCTGTTCTTCAATTTAATTCAATTCAATATTTAGTTCCGCCTTGTAGCGAAATAACCCGCCGGTCCGAAGCCCAGGTAAACGAAGATGTTCTAAGACTATGGACTTGTCCTATCCTCAGTAAAATTTAAACGTAGTATCTGGAGGCATAACCAGATCACTCTATCCATGGAGAACAATTTATGGATCCGGTCTTCCAAGTTGTAGATTAACCGTTCGACTAACAACCGAACATTAGAGAACTAGTCGCGTTATGCAAGCTGCAAGACAGCCTCGGATATCGAATGAAAACGCAGAATAAGGCCTTCCTGACTCAAAATGTTTGCTCTACAAAACACTTATCCTGCCAGTTCTGCTCTATGGTGCCGAGTGCTAGGCGATAATCAGCAAAGCAGAGCAGATTTTGAGAGAAAAATTCTTCGTCGAATATTCGGTCCCATATGCGAGGAGGGCGAATAGAGAAGAAGATATAACCGCGAACTCTGTGAGCTGTATAAAGATGTGGATGTAGTCCAAGGAACCGAAACACGTCGACTACACTGGCTCGGACACATCGAGCGAATGGACAATAATGCTCCAGCTAAGAGGATCTTCGAGTCTCAGCCCCCAGGTTCGAGACGACAAGGAAGAACGGGCCTCCGTTTTTAGGACCAAATTGCGGATGCCAGAGCGCTATACATGTATATATGAGAGACGCCACCCAATGAGTGGAACTCTAAAAAAAAATGCTTATTACTCCAGGTAACAAAATCACAATGTCATCAAAAAGCACAGAACATGGACTATACTCTATCCATCGAAACAATAATCTTCACCGACTTCCCCCTTCCTGCAGTGTCTCCCAAGTGGAATTTCTTGCTGTACGTGGGGCTTGCCGTCTATAGACACTCTCATTGATAGCCAGCCATCAAGGCTATTGAATCTGCCACTACATCCTCGAAGCTAGTAGTAGTGGGTCATCGGTTCAGGATCTGACTCTTTTGGGTGCCGGCTCACAGCAATGTTGAGGGAAATGGGCTAGCAGATGAGTTAGAGACGCGGGGATCTGCCCTTGGTGATTCCCTTGCGGAGGTGGTGAACGTCCCGTTGGGGATCCTTTGGGTAGACCCTTCGCGCACTATCTGTATCTATTAAAGGCTGATTGTAGATGGCAGAGACTGCGGAACTGAATATCCAGGCAGATGTGGACCAAATATTACTTGAACAGAACACAAGTTCATGTTCATATTCTTGGCAATATTGCTCACGAAAGAGAAATGATTCTACACTTCCTTTGCAAGCGGCTTAAGGTAGAGGCAGACAGCTTAGGTAAACCCTTTACAATTCCTAGAAAACCTAGAAAAGTTTCACTTAGTGAAAGGGAGATGTTTCAAATGAGTTGGATTCTCACACTGCTATTTGCATGCGGCGTCAGTTCTAAACCATCTCATAAGAGATTTTGAGCTACACTTCTTTAACCTCTTCGACTAATACACCATGTCCTTGATCCACAGAAATCTTTGATATATTGCTCCAATGAGATAATGCATCAATTCTGCTTAAACCTTTGAATAAACCGCTTTAAACTAAAAAAAAATTTGCAAGGCACCGCGCCCATGAAGAATAAGGTGTAATTTTTCTTTCATTATCCAATTACTTAAGCAGCAGATTTATAGAGAATAAAAATTTTTATATATATGCATAGGTACCAGTATCACTTTGTACTATCGTACAGCCATACATACGATTATATCCACTCTCTCCAGGAGACACTAGTGAAATTAGAACTTGTATCTAGAAGTGCTTGAAAAACGTATGTGGGTTCATCATGAAAAGGAAATTTAATTCTCCCATCTCGTATCAACTGTGGATTATAAATGAAAACTTCTTGCCGTTATTACTTTGCTCATGGCGCGAAGAATAAGCACTCAAAGAGTAGTAAATTTAATTTAATTGAAAGCTTTAGTTCAGCATGCAGTTGCACTCACTGGAGATTTATTGTGGCCCCAAATAAATTTAGTAAAGGAAGTGGGTAGTAAATATGACGTATACATAAAGGGCGACTGCACGAGGATAGAACTGTTTGTACAAAATTGAAAAATTGCCTGCGGTGTAGCTAGAAAATGAACGGTTGTGTCGCATGCAATGTGAAATCACGGTGCAAGTATGCAGTAGTCGTTTAATCCTATTCTTACCGTTTTCAAAGCAGATGAGTGTGAGACCCTTAGTATTGATTTGCACTTGTCATTTCGACCGTATAGCAGATGGCGTAAAGTCATCAAGATGCTCTCATTTGTGCAAATGGCGTCTTATGTCATCGCAACTTTGACATTTATGAAGCAGAAAACACATACAGAACGCATGGTTTGCCAGTGTTCAAAACCCAGAATAATTGTGGAAATTTGTTTGATAAATAATTGGTCGGTGGTTGTTGAGTGTGTGGCGCCAACTGGGCAATCACTGCGAAGTTTCGCCGCTCGAATCAAGGAGAAATAGTCAGCGCGGAGCTGCCGTTCAGTTGAGAAAACCGCTACTTTGGCTCCAGATATCCAAGAAATCAATTGAGGTTTCCAAAAACAAAACAACATGCCACCACCTGGGCAACCGGGAGGCAAAGATGACCCCCTGAGAAAGGGTCTGAGCGGTGCGTGTTCTCGCTGGTACCTGCGATACCTCGAAAAGGGCTTTGCACCTGAGGTAGCCAGGAAAAAAGCAGAGGAGCATAGGGCGAAGCCCGACTCCACTGCTATGTCTTCAGCCAAGAGGGGCAGCAATGCCATAACACCTCCTGAAAGCAATGTTCAGAAAAGGCTGAGGATAGAGGAGAGCGCCAAGAGATCCAAGGCAGAGCCTGCGAATGCTAGCGCTGTCTCGGCTGACAGAAGCTATGCTGCGGCTGCTAAGGCAGCTGCACCTAGTGGAAGGCACGCTGAGGCTGCAAAGGCTGAGCAGGTTGCGGTACTTCCTGTAAACTATCCACAGGAAATGCTCGATGCCGAGGACCTAAGGGCACTAGAGGGCGCCATCGTGGCGGAAATGACCTTGGGATGGGAGCATAAGCTCAAATTCCAAGGCATTCATTCCAGAAACGGCATGCTACTGGTAGACTGCGAAACTCCACAGACTGTGGAATGAATGAAGACCGTAGCACCTAAATTAAAGAAGTGGAAGGGAGTGGGCCTAACTGCATGCGACAATGCGGACATACCAAGTGCTCATTCCATCAGCATATTCTTTCCACGAAGCGTGGATCAAGAATACGAGACGACGCTGGCACTCCTGGAAGCGCAAATGATGGCCTGAACATCAAGGCTTGGAAGGTGTTGTATGGTCGAAACGAGGGGACCGGGCAGTTACTGGCTCTCGGAATTGACCAACAATCTTTTGATTCCATTAAGGCACAAAACTGCACTCTGAGCTACCGGTTCGGCAAGGTGACGGTGGGTGGACTCAGGAAATCAGAGGAGAGCGCAGGGCATAGTACCAACTCGACACCAACTGAACAGGGAACACCACCGGAAGCAGAGCATTCTGCTGCGCTGACGGTTAAATCACTAACTCCGATTGCTGAGCAGGATGCTCGGAGTGCGGATGAATTTATGTCCACCTCAGATGACTCGTTATCTGAGGAGGACATAAACAGGACAATAATCTCACTCCCTCTGGACTGCAATCTAGAGGAGGAAGAGATTCTGCTGGCGGAGGGTGGGGCAACAGCCCCCGAAGAGCACTAGCTCGATGACCTCCAAACACACAAAAAGTATAAAGGTTGCCCATATCGGCATCAGCCGTAATAGCTAGAATGTTTACCAAACAAAACCTGGGCATTGCACTGATTCAGGAGCCATGGATCCTGAAAGGAGAAGTCAAATGACTATCGTGTAGAGACGCAAAGGTAATTTGGGATATAAAAGTGACCAATCCAAGTTCATGTATTCTTATAAATAACAAAATTAGCTTTCTTTTACTTTCAGAATATGCGACGCGAGATCTGGTGCCACTGCAGGTATCCTTAAATTTCAATGGTGTATACCGCACCACAATTATCGCATCTGCATACTGTGCTGGGGATGAACCGGCTGTACCAACAGAACGCAACGCTTAGTGAAGCACTGTAATAAGCTCCAAATGCCGCTGCTGATTGGATGTGATGCCAGCGCTCACAATGTTATATGGGGAAGCACCGACGCCAACATCAGAGGTGAGTCATTATTAGAATTTATTCTTAGTTCATCTCTCGATATATACAATGTAGGAAACACCCCAACCTTTTTCACTAGAGTCAGAAAGGAAGTCCTTGACCTTACGCGGTAGTCCAAGCAATAGTAGGTTAGTCAGAAACTGGAAAGTATCAGATGAGCCGTCACTATCTGACCATAGAATCATTGTTTATGACTTAGATAGTGCATGTATCATGAGAAACCCAGTAAGAAATCCTACGAAAACAGACTGGAAGGTCTACAAAGAAACGCTAGATAGTAACCTGGAGAATATTGATCATAGGTGGGCTCCGGCACACTATCTAGAGTTAGAAAACGCGGTAGAGGGCATTAGTACCGCTATTACTAATGCGTTTGAATCAAGTTGTCCCATAAGTAACAGAAAGGGAGGAAGAGATGTGCCGTGGTGGAGCAGCAACTTGTCAAAATTACGCTCTGATACTCGTAAACTGTTCAACAGAGCAAAATGTAATGGGGATTGGCAAAGCTACAGGATGGCACTTACAGAATACAATAAAGAACTGAGAAAGGCCAAAAGAGAGAGTTTCAAGAAGTTCTGCGAAACAATAATAAACACTTCTGCTGCGCCAAGATTACACAAAGCCCTAGCAAAGACGGGGGTATGTCAACAACACTGAAACAACCAGATGGCAGTTTCACTGAAAACGAGGAACAAAGGGCACTACTGCTCTAAGAAACTCATTTCCCCGGGAGTTCGTGGAATACTTGTGAAGGGAGCATGACCAATATAACCAGACCTCGGAAAGAAGACTGGAAGATTACAGGAAATATCTGTTCCAGAGGGAGAATTGAATGGGTAATTAGCTCCTTTCAGCCTTTCAAGTCACCAGGTGTGGATGGGATCGCACCAGCCTTATTGCAAAGGGGGCAAGAGGAACTACTACCACACCTAGTCAGAATAATGAAAAGTAGTCTCGCACTGGGTTATATACCAAACCAGTGGAGGCGAGCGAAAGTTGTGTTTATACCAAAAATGGGGAAGAAAGACCCAGCACAGCCGAAGTCATACAGACCGATCAGCCTAACATCGTTCCTTCTCAAAACAATGGAGAAAGCTGTGGATAATCACTTAAGGGAGGATGTTCTTAGCGCATCCCCACTTCATCATCGTCAGCATGCATACAGAACGGGCAGATCTACAGAGACCGCTCTCTATCAGCTGGCGGAAATTATTCAAGGAGCTCTTGAAACAAAAGAGACAGTAATCTGCGCCTTCCTAGACATAGAGGGGGCATTTGACAACACTTCACATGAAGCTATTAATCGAGCCCTGGGCAGGAAAGGAGTAAGCAGAACAGTATCTAAGTGGATGTATGAGGTTCTGAGAATAAGATCAGCAGAAACTCAAACATCAAGAGAAGTTATCAAGGTCAACACGACAAGGGGATGTCCGCAAGGAGGAGTGCTTTCTCCTCTAATGTGGAGCCTTGTTGTGGACGAACTACTTGAAAAGCTAACAAACCTCGGAATCAACTGTCAAGCTTATGCTGATGACATTGTACTGATTGCCAGAGGAAAGTTTGAAGAGACCCTATGTGATATTATACAAAAAGGCCTAAAAGCAACTCAAGAATGGTGCCATCAGACTGGGTTGAATATAAACCCGGCTAAAACCATGATAGTACCATTCACGAGGAAAAGAAAACTAAAACTAAAACCGATCCGACTGTCGTGCGTGTTACTGACACCGGTAACAGAGGTTAAGTATCTAGGGCTATACCTAGACAGTAAACTCATGTGGAAAAAGCACACAGAGGAAATATCCAAAATGGCTACCGGCGCTCTAATGATATGTAGGAGCCTTGCGGGCAAGTCTTGGAGACTCAGCCCAAACATTCTAAGATGGATGTATGTATATTGCCATTATGAGGCCAACGATCACATATGGGGCGATAGCTTGGGCGAAACGAACCAGTCTGGTCACAACGAGGGAAAGACTCACTAAAGTGCAAAGACTTGCGTGCCCCTGTATCACTGGGGCCATGAGAACATGTCCAACTGCTGCCATGGAAGTACTCTTAGAGCTGACTCCGCTCCATCTCGTAGTGGAGCAAAGTGCAAAGCGAACGATTCTAAGGATGGCAAAGGAAGGTATTGGAAGGGAAAAATGTGTCAGCTCGAAAGAATATGATGCACTTCTTAAAAAACTTCCCCTTCTGGCAATCCCTAGGGATGACAATATTAAAAAATTTAACTTTGGGAAAAACTTTAGCACCAAGTTAAGTAACGAGAAAGAATGGAGCAACGAATCCGCAATATATGGACTGAGTAACCACGCGATAAAGTGGTACACAGACGGCTCGAGAACTGAGGAAGGGGCAGGGGCAGGAGTGTTTGGGCCAAGAACGAAACACTCAGAACCCATGGGCAAGAGTACCAGCATCCTCCAAGCTGAAATAAATGCTATAGACAGATGCATCCAACTCAATCTCGAAAGAGGATATAGAAACTGTGACATAGTAATACTGTCAGACAGGCAAGCAGCTATCAAAGCACTCGATTCCTATGTTATAAAGTCGAAACTTGTTTGGGAATGCTTAAACAAACTTAATGAATTAGGCAGAAATAAAAAAGTTACACTTTGCTGGGTACCCGGTCATGTCGGGATAAAAGGCAATGAAATAGCAGACTCACTGGCAAGACAAGGAGCTGCAGAACCCTTCATTGGCCATTCTGCGGAATAGGGGAACATACCATCCGCGAAGAATTCAGAAAAATGGAGAAAGAAGACAGGGCGAGAACCTGGAACAACACTATAGGCCTGAGGCAAGCTAAAAAACTACTGGGACACTATAACCGGAAAAGATTTGAAGCCTACATACGCCTCAGCAGGAACAACCTACGAATCCTAACAGGCTTCCTAACGGGGCATTGCAAACTCAGGGAGCATTTAAGGAAAATAGGAATAACAAATGAAGACCTTTGCAGATTCTGCAACGAGTCAAGCGAGTCTCCGGAGTATCTTCTGGAATCATGTGGGGCACTGACCCACAAAAGACTGAAATACTTGGGCAAGTACCAATTATCAGCTGAGGATATGCCACCCATGGACCCGCTTCTCAGATTCTTAAAAGAAACTGGTCTGGAGAAAGAGCTCTAAGGTGAATTATTCTCGCCAAGGCAAAGCTAGAGGATATGACCCTCAAACACAATTCTGATGGAATCAAGATGCGAGGAGAACTCTAACGAGGGGACGAACCTCTCCAAGGCAATAGCAGGGGGCACAATAGACCATTCGGTCGCAGTGCAAGATGACTCTACACAAATACAATACAATGTACATAAATGAATAGAAAACGTAATTTGTCAGGACTGAGTAACCCACGTCTGCACTGGTCGACAACTCAACGAACACCGCTTGACACATGATTAAGCTAGATATCATTAAGCTAAGGAACGTTGATGTATGTCTAAAAATGGACACACCTAACATTCATAAAATCTAAAACGAGACACATTGCACAAACCAAGCAATCAATAAAGCCTGACGCGGTATTGCTATAATCATCAAGTAATGTGTATAACATTACGAGGAAGATAAAATACATATGAAGAGCAGAGTTTCAAACAACTATAATTGCCTTGAGGACCAAAGTACATTCAGGATCAATCACTGCATGCTATTACACATAAAAAAAAGAATTACTAGAGGCGGTGGCTCCAACGCAAAACATACCCCTACCAATCGAAAGTAAGGATAGTGAATAGCCGTACGACAAAGAAGAATATTATAAAATCATAAGATTTATTATTTTAATACAATGCAATAAACACATGTGAACACAAAACATATAAACAAACAATTTAAGCTTTCCAAAAACAGAACTATTTTTTTGCTTCAATCATTGGGGCAGTATCTTTGCAGACGCACTGCGCAATGAGCTCTACCAGTGTACGCGTTGGTCTACCTGCCATCCCTGCAGAGATATACTCGAAATCCCTCCCATCTGTGCGCATGACATTAGTGCAGTCCTGAAAATTAAAAATACGAATTTAATAAGGAAATTCTTTTTTTCTGACCTCGTTTTACAATGTGCATCCATTGGCCACAGGGCACGAATTGACGTAGAAATGCCGCAGCTTTGCATGGTTTTCCTCCTGATCCAATACCATAGTTTTGAACATCTGACGCTATGCTAAATTCAGTTACCATTCGGGAATAATAGTTCCATAGCGGGAGTCTCCATACCCGATCACCAGTGTGGATACTTGCGTTTTTAATTTTCTGCCACAGAATCTCGGAATTCGTAAAGACACCACAAGCTGACTCATCTAGGTACTGGCGCATTGCACCGGATGTTGTTCCAATGTCCACAATCATCTTTGGGCAGAAATTCTGTGCGTATTGCAAAGCGTCGGCCAAAACCAGAACATCCTCGTGATCTCCGCCTTGAGCTACTATGGTCTTGCCGTTTATAGTTTTCACCATGTCGCCGGGTCGTAGTGCATTGCAACCCATTAGATTCTCACAAAGAGGTATTAACGCACGTATGTTGACAGGCAAGCGAAGACTTGAAATTGCCTTACAAGTGGCTACCACTACGGCGGCACCAGTCATATCAGCTCGCATTATTTTCAACTCTTCTTTCTGCTTAAGATTTAGACCACCACAATCGTATGTTATTCCCTGGCCTATAAGTACGATGGGTTTTTCGTCTTTCTTACCGCCATAGTAACTTAACTCTAAGAAAATAGGAGCTTCGCAGGATGACCTTCCTACCGCCAGAAATGCACTCATATTCTGATTTTCAGACCATCCTTCGACTTTCACTTCAACATTTATACCTGTTCTGCATAACACTTGAATAACTTTCTCAGCAAATGAAGTTGGGTTCATTAAATTTGCTGGGGCTTCTTGTAACTCTCTGCACAAGTTTTGTGCTGCGCCTTTGTGAAGCCCAATATTCCAACCGTCTACATCACAGATTTCGTCCTTCGTCGTGTACAGGTCAAGGCCTGGAACTTCATGTCGTTTTTTTGGGTCCTTCAATTCCTCATAGACCCATATGCCAAGTGCGGCCCCTTCTGCTGCCGACTCAGCGTGGCCGCAGCTCTCTACTTCAATGCGATTAGTTTCTAGTTCACGCAACTGCCTGCAAGCGGTGCCTACTGATCGTCGAATGGCTTCCTTACGTTCGTCAATAACTTCGTGTGAGTTGAAACCCAAACATTGGTCGCCAAGCCCTACAACTGCCACGGCAGAGTAAAAAGGAATTTTGGTTGTTTCCACGGCGTATATTATTCTCGATTCGCCTATCTTTGGCATTTGTCCGCTCATTCGCAAAACTTCTAGAAGCCTTCCATCAGTTCTAGTCAAATTATAGCGCATCGCTGAGGGGGTCAATTCGCCATTATCTTCTTTATCTCTTTCGTTGGCGTACACTCCGAGTACAAGACCTCTAGATGGCGATTCTGCACAGACATCAGTTTGTGCAAGTGACAACAAATGCGTGATATTTTGAGTTTTTTGAGTAGAGTATTTGTTTTTCTTGTATTTGTTTTTTACTGGCCCAGAACCAAAACGTGTGGAAATTTTCCAAATACTGGACATAGTTATTTATTAAAATACACAAAAAATTTTCAAATTATTTCCGAAATTCTTATATTCTATACACGACTAATTTTGTTTTTTTAATAGCGTGAGCTAGACATGCTTACTTAGATTTTTCAAATATGTAAGTCGATAGAAGAGTGTTTTGAATTCTGAGGTCTTGGGGTGCACATGGTAAAAAAAAGGACTTGAAACAACTTTATGGTATTTTCTGGGATTCGAACGTCGAACCTCCCGCTCAGCAATCCAACGCACTAACCACTTGAGCCAAAGCGCCTAGGTGTACGGCGCTACAATAATAATAAAGTAGTAAACAAACCTTCCCACACAAATACTATTCAGACGACACACATAAAAATTATGGTAGATATACATACCTATTTGCTGCATCCATCGAGGGACGAACATAGCGAGGAGGTAGTATATTCCAGTCCTCAAAGTGCTGTGATTTTTCAATGTTTTAAAATTTTTTTTTTTTTTTTTAACCTTAGAGTTCCTTTTCGATCCCCCAATCAACGGAGTCTCTAATGCTGCCGTTCAACAACCTTAATATCGCGGTCTGATACCGCTCTACTAAGCCGGAAGCGCTCCCTCATACTGTGGCGACGTGTCGGCAGTATTTAAGTCACCTATCTACAATTGTCCGGGTAATATGGAAGATTAGCTTATTAGAAGATCCAAACTTTGATTGGATGCTTTTGCAAGGTTTCTGCGTCGGAGATGAGGTCGCATACATATATTTCTACATCTATCATTTGAACTGCTAACGGGAATGGATGATAGGATTCTTTCGCTAACTCGTTCAGTGTTCGAATGGCTAGATACGGAGCGCAAGCTGGTGGATGCTTGGAAGTAAGAACTCGGATTGCTAACCCAGATTTGACGGTATACTCTTTCGATGTCAGTCACATTATATTGAAGTGAGGTTCCTATCACCAGCTAATCGTTCAATGAGTCTCTGCATATAATTCTTTGGCGTGCGGAATACTGCCCTTTTAGCTGATAATTGGTGCAGAGATATTTCTCTAAGCTCCAGAAGCGTTGTAAACTCCTTTATATGTTATGCCCAGCACTAGATAAGCAGCCTTCTCTTAGCTCAGCAATGTAATCGTTCGACCAGTACACTGGTGTTCTCCCATTTTCTTTGCGTGGCATGGAGACAGATCGTCACCTGTTTGACCATACGAGTATTGCTCAGCCCAACTTCAGTAATTTTTCAGTGCCTCTTTGGTAATCAAACCGTCTTTGCTGTATTGTCTCGAATATGATTAAATGAGTCTTTGTTTTCATGTTCATGTTAGAAGTACAAAGTCAAGACCAGCAAGGTCTAGGTCCAGCAATGCTTCGCTTCTGTGGTTGGTCCTCACGCTAGCCCCTTCGACTGTTCACGCGTTAAAATCCTCCGTTGTTGATTTTCCTTGTACATCAGCAACAAGTACGACCAGATTTTATTGGTGCTCTACCCTGCTGGTATTCGGTGGGGCATAACAGCTGGGAAAACACTCGAATGCGGACGGACTTTTCGCGCAACCATATCGCTCATATGACCGTATCACGGCTTTCTTGGTGAGGTGAAGTTATCTACCCATCTTGCATTGGCCAGTAAGGTTTCGTTCTGCTCACATATAAGGATTTTCCACTTGGACTCTCTATGTAAACAGATTCTGTGCGCCTTCGCAATGGTTGAAATTTATCTAGATCTATTTTATTGTTAAAGCAGGTAAGGCTTCCGTAGCGCGTTTTTGTATGAGGTGCGTCTATAGCTTCCAATCGCGTGGTTGTTTCGAGATCTACTATTCGGTTCATACATGGCACACATGGGGTCCGCACTTTTGGACTATATGACTGCACTTAACCCACCCGATCAATATACTTCCTGCAGCGAGGAATTTGTTTTCTTTCGTGATGCTTGCTGCTTATTGGAATTGTTCCACGTACATATGCATGTATCCTATTGTGCGTCCCTTCGCGTAAGTCTCGTAGCTCAACTGTGGTTTGTGGACACATCGCTTTTACACTCGCTTTCGTTTAAAGGGTTTTAGACATGTCGTCCTTGTATTTGGCGACCTATCCATTACTACTTCCCTTGAGCTCTATGAACAACTCGCTGTTGGTTCTTTCTGATCTTATAATCATTCTCACATTCTCGACGTTCTCTGTTTTCTTCTTTTCAGCATTTGTTCTTCAATTTTTTTTAGGTCTGTAACAATTGACGATATCCTTATTTTCGGGTTGCTGATTTCGACACATTTTCCTTTTCTTCGGATTTCTCGTTCTTTTTTCGTTGCTAGGAGTGGGCTTTTGCTGGCGTTTTGAGCTCGGTATTTCAGCAATTGACTCTGGTTTCCTTTCCAAGTCCCAATTCATTTGTATCCCCAATGTTGTTTGGGAGGAATTATTTTTCCTTACGACTTACTTTGTTTGTCGCGCATGTCGGTCGAAAACAGCTCGTGCAGTGCCTTGAATTTGTCAATGGTATCTCAAATCGCCTAACTAATGAGTACTTTTTTTTATCCTGCTTCTTATCCACCAGGATGTCTCTGGCTATTTGCTGTTTCGGTCTATCTTGGACCAAACCGAATGCCATTTCAATCGTTGTCGTGACCTAGCATCTTTCGACCTCATGATGAAGGTGTTCTCCTCAATCTTCTTTAAGTTTGCTTCTCTTTTTGTTGTTTTGTTTGTTGTAATCATTTCCGTTTAGTTCCCACTTGGAGCCGCTATTAATGTTCGGATGTCTAGTCACCTAGGGATCCCAGTGTTATCTTTGCAAGCAGTGCGAAGGTTGACACAAGCCCTTACGGGAAGTTCTGCCAGAGGCGTATCGGTGGTAGCCAGGAATAATACATTTGGATCTACACCACCAATTTTATGGAGATGAAACATTGAACGTACCTCGATTCCGCCCGTCCAACTAAGTGCATGTGCACTTCGTAATGGTAGAGAAGTAATACGCGCTATCTCTACATATGTCTATGTCTATAAAAACAAAAGAGGATAACAGAGGTGGCACATACTATATTGTATCAATGTCCGGCATTAGCTAGCAGAAGAAGAGAGGTTTTGGGGTGCCACTGGGTGAAAACTCAGAAGATGAACCAGATTTCTATTAAACAGATGCTAACGTTTGCACCAGGAATCAAGTCTAGAGAAGAATTGTGGAAAAATCCAGAGGTTCTCTCAAGCTAAGGTGGATCGTAGAAGAGAGACAAAAAGTGTGGGGGTTTGTGGTCTGATTCGAGATCTCTGGGTATAATATATATGTACATAACCCAGGTTTCAAATCGCTTGCAGGATGTACATATTTCCTTTTCACGGAGTTAAATTCGTTTCTCTAACTTGTTTCCTCGGGCGAAATGCTTGCCCTCATGCTCATATTCCCCCTCAAGAAGATGAAACCCTGAAGTCTCCGCGATTTGTAGTTTATCTCAAACATTTTCAGTGTCATTTGAACGCGTGAAACTTGCAATTAAGCAAGAATTGCTTTAAGTATAAAGGTCTGAATAAATAGGCATATGTATGTATGTAGCTACTCCTCGCAAGCGTCCGGAGATTAAAACCTTCAGCTTTTCTTGTCGTGCAAACAGCCAGTGCAATGGCCACACAACAAACTTCAGTATAACCATTGTACATGAAACTAATAGTACTAGGTATCCCTAATGGAAATCGATGGTGGTGCCTCTAGCGGCCCGAATCAAGGATCCGCCGCTGAGAACCACTAAAATATTACGCTCATTAGCCTCAACGATTTGCATATGCACTCATAGCATTGTATACACTCCGCTCAAACATCATGCTGTGTCGAGTGAGATAGATAGGTACTTTGCAATATGAATAACTCGTCGGTGTCAGTCTAACCCAACGCAGTGCTACACTACCAGTTGCCCTGGTAGATGCACGCTCCTTGTGAATGTGAATCTGAGTGAAAATGGAAATGCAGCGAAAGGAATGTGCTCAAAAAAAATACACACTCTTCATCTTTGACCATAGAGTGTGTGTGTTTATTTCCATTGCGAATAACTCATCGTCTTGAGCTAATGGCAGTGTAAATCAGGGCTGCCGAAGTGACTACTAAGGTACTCCCCTGTCATACAGCGTACTCCCGTACTCCTTTCTTCACAATTTTACTCCCTATAAAATATTTAAATTTTTTACGTACTAATTTGAGTATTTCGTAAATCGTACTTTGTTAAAATACTAACACAGTAACTCTAATTGTATTTAGTATGTTGTCACCCTTATTTAATTAAATGAGTCCATTTTGCAAGTTTTGAATTCACATACACTTAGTCCAAAAAGTCTCTGAATTTTCACATTTATCTTTCTAATTTAATCTACCTACGTATGTATATAAAACAGAGTGGCAGACGTAAGACCGCGCATAACTCGGGAACGGATCGTCCTATTTGAGCTGTTTTTTTTTTTTGTTGTCTTCGTCTACCCCCACGGAAACTTTTTATGACGAGAAAATTGGAAAATTTTAAAGAAAAATTGGAAAAATCGATTTTCGATACATTTTCTTTTTTTTAATTTTGATTGTAATATAACAATTTAAATGGTTGTAAAAGTTCAAAATTGGGAAAAGTTTCCCAGAAAATATTTTTTTTTTCATTTCGAAGAAATAATAATGAAATAAGTTGCCAGAGGTCCAAATTTGGAAATATTTTAATCGGAAAAACCATTTTCCCACGCATTCGTATGCAATTTGACATGTGCCCTTTTTGCTTCGTCATTTCACCATAGTCTGCCTGTACTAACTATTCGCTCCACCAAGCTAAAATTGGTCCATTTCCACCCAGAAACTTGAAAGTATTCTCACGTTCCAGCAAAATCAAATGGGAGCCTGACTCACACACTCTTACAAGTAGGTGGAAGCCATGGGCGCAGCCACTTTCTTTAGATCATTATTGTACAATTTGTTGTTGTTAAGGGGACGACAGGCTGCCCAAAATGTAGTGTTCAAAAGGAAAGAAAGAAACAACCCGCTACACTTTTAGACAGTTGATGGCCACGTGCTCATTCAGATGCTCCGTGCTCCGCCTATTTTTGACAATGTGGGGGCAGGGCAAATGCAAGTCTGTCGTCTGGTATAGGCAGTCTATGCATGCAGTCACAATGGATGAAGATTGGCGATTCGCCGTGCAAATCAAACCCCTGAGCAACGCGCCGAAGCGAATTAACAGCTTCGAGAACATGCATCGTGAAGTCGTGCGAGACGAACTCAGGAGGAACGAGAAGCACACGCAGCTGCTGAACGACTGAGACAGCAGCGCAATCGCGATCTGCTTCGTCAAGTTGAATCAAACGCCAATCGTCGAGTGAGAAAAAGTGCCGTGAATGTCCAATTACATCGCGCCGATTTCCAATATGACTGCACGATTCACTACAGCGAACTGCCGTGTGTTACGATTGGGCCCATAAATGTGATTCGCCAATATTGCAATGCGCCGAAGTTTCATTCGAGGACACCAGGATTCTGTTGTGCTGTTGTGCAGGTGGTGAAGTCAAATCACCACCGTTCCGTTGACGCAACCACCAGAACAATTGCGCCCTTTGCTTTACGGCGACTTACCAGAATCAAGACATTTCTAGACGAATGCCCACAAATTCGATTCCTTTCAAATGACACCATTCGGTGCGAATATTGTTGAAGAACGTGGATTTAATCCGGCATTTAATCCTTCCATTCGCTATGACAGTCAATAAATCACAAGGCCAATCTTTCGAAGTGTGTGGGATCAATCTCGAATTCCCATGCTTATCGCATGGCCAATTATATGTGGCATGTTCGGGTGTTGGAAAGCCTTCAAACAAAGAACGTAGTCTACCACAAAGCATTGAATTGACCTGACATGTTAATCAATGAACCTCTTTACATTGCGTGTAAATAAAGGATATTGAATTCAATCGAATTCGAAAAGCGTTTCATTCAATTAATAATTGAAATTCGAGTGGCATCAGTTGCTATCGATCGCAAATGTTCGATCGAAAAAATTAATTTCGGGTGGAATCGGGAATGCATCGTACATCGTACCCTTTCGATGACCTAAGGGTACTTCCTGCCTGCTGTGTCCGACCGAAATTGCATTTGTGAAGAATTTCAGTAGAATCGATTGTGCTTTCCTCATTGCGTTTAAAAAAGTTGTTGGGGAGGAAAAATTCACAAATTTCATTGGCGACGAAAAAAAGGGAAATCAGTAGCTGAAATCTCTCAAATTGTTAAAAGACCGATAGGATCAGTGCAATATCTCTTACAAAAGTTTTAAAAAATAAAACAGTGGCAAATAAACCTAGATCAGGGCGACCGAAGAAAAATGTATCATCGCTTAGAGAAGAGGACCATCAGAACTGTGACCGAAACCCTAAGACAAGTGCCCGTGCAATAGCTGCTAACTTGAAAAAAATGACAATATTGATGTTTGTCCGCAAAGTGTCCAAAATGTGCTAAAAAGAAATGGGCTTAATGGTCGGGTGAGCCGGGCGAAGCGCTATTTCAGGAAACCCACCAGAAAGCCAGATTGGAGTACGCCACTGAACACATCGACAAGGACAATTCGTTTTGGGATAAGGTCATATTCAGTAACGAAAGTAAGTTGACGATATTCAGGTCATATGGACGTAGTTTGGTATGGAGAAAACCGAATACAGAACTGAATACCCAAAACTTTACTCCGATCGTCAAGAATGGAAGCGGAAATGTCATGTATGGCTTCTTCTGGCGTGGGTAATCTAGTTTTTCTTGAAACTAAAGCGCACAAATATGGGTATCTAACCATATGAGTTCGAGCGCAAATAAATTGGGTCTGGTCAACAACTTTTCGTTCCTACTTATAAGACAACGACCCCAAGCACACCTAGGAATTGGTGAAGGGATAAGTGTTTTCTAATGCTCCAAGACAAATAAAACATCCTGCTCATTCACCTGACCTAAACTCTTGGAGGATTTATGGGACTATCTCGACAAATGAACATAGTTCTGTCAGCTAGAATGTCAAAACAATTTCTACGAAAACTGCGTTGTCGTGTGTCTGTCCTCAAAAGTGATTTATGTCGGGCTAATCGTGAGAGTTTCTCGTGAAATTTCGAAAACGGAAAAAGTAAGTAGAAAAAAGGTGAAAACACAAACTCCGCTCATTATTTTTACATCTATGTATATTATCTATATTTTAGGTTTCTTATAAATTATACGCTGCTACTGCTATTTCATAAACCCCACTAGTAGTTGAGGTTTTGTTTTTTTTAGAGGTTTTGTTTTTAAACTGGCAATACTGTTTCGACAGATTGTCAATTTGACAGTTGATTTGTGGTTAGTACGTTTGCCATTTTACGATGAATAGATTAACGCCAGAACAACGCGTGCAAATTGTGCAAACTTATTTTGAAAACCATGGTTCGGTTTGCCAAACGTATCGTGCGCTAAGACCATTTTACTCATTTTACTCCTCATTTTTAATGCAAAATTGTGATCTCCGATGAGGCCTATTTTTGGTTAAATGGATATGTAAACAAGCAAAATTGCCGAATTCGGAGTGGAGAAAACGCAGAAGCCTTTGTCGAGACGCCCTTACAACCCTTAAAACTCGCTGTTTGGTGTGCTTTATGGGCTGACAGAGCTTTGGTTTCAACAAGATGACGCAACATGCCACACGGCGCGACACCATCAATTTATTGCGGGAAACATTTGCTCAGCGCATAATTTAGCGAAATGGACCTGTGAACTGGCCTCCATCAATCCTGCGATCTCACACCTAGATTGCTTTCATTGGGGGTATGTAAAGTCACTAGTCTATGCCGATAAACCAGAGACGTTCGACGATTTGGAAGTCAACATTCGCCGTGTTATTGCTGATATACGACTCCAGTTGCTCGATGAAGTTGTCGAAAATTGGACTATACGATTGCGCTTCAATCGAGCTAGCCGAGGTGCGCATATGTCCGAAATCATATTTAAACACCATTGGCATAAAATTATCTATTAAATAAAGCTAATATCATAGACATTAACATTAGCTTCAAGTGTTTTATTTCATATTGAATTTGTATACCTCTAAAAAAAACACCCTTTACTACCTTCTTCTCCATCTTCATCAAAGTATACAGTAAACGCTCGATATAGTCAATAGACGTTTGTTCTGCTCAACGTGTTGTATCTATTGCGCGATTATATGCATACTTGTATGCTACGAAATTTAGGGTTGTTTGTAGTTAAATGCGAACTGGTTCAGTAGAAGTTTGAATAGCCTGTTGCTTGTCTTTATTAGTGAAGATCAGATATTCTCAGATATTGATGAAGTCGAAAACAAAGACGAAGAAAAACAACAACCAGATACAGATAAATCTGCTTTGTTCAATGTCGTCTAGAGATGCTGTTCAATTAATTTGGAAAGCACTTGAATGGGCAACAAGCAATAAAGTGCATTACACTGACGTTTTAGTCCTTAAAAGGTTGCAGGAAAAGGCAATACTAATTGACCTTAATTAAAAATAAAGCAGACGAAAATGACGAAGTTTGAATTTATTTTTTTTTTTTTTTTTTGCACTACGGATGAATTGTTTTTGTTTAAAATAAATTATTCCTTTTAAAAAATATTGGTTTGTTTTTTTAGTACAGAAATTGTATTGTAATTTCGATGTATTGTATGCAAAAACATTCACATTTTGATGAAATTTGCTTCAAGGAGTCCACGCTCGTTACTATGAACAATCTCGATACAGTGAACAGGCCCGGTTTTCATTAGTTCACTATATCGAGCGTCTACTGTATTTTCGAATGATTTGCATGTTTGGTTTGCATTGATTCTTTTTTGCACTCGGACACAAAATACTCCACTGTAAGCAAGTATTAAAATTGGATGAATAACGAAAAAGATCGTGCGTAAATTTTTTTGAAGTTAAAGTTTTTTCATTGAGGCCAATCGAATATGGTACAAATCGATGTTGTTTGTTTTCTGCATTCTGCATTCATTACACGGAGAAAAAGAAGTTGTTGATTTTACCAAAAACGACATTCAATTCAACGTCTTCCGGTCTTGATTTTCAGCTAATAGCATAAAATGCTGAATTTACAATTTTGCTTGATTGTTAAATCTGTTGAATTTACAGTGCAAACCAATAATATTAGCAGTTGTATAAATGTTGAATTTACCGATTTATAAGTACAAGGTGGCGCAAAATTAATCATCATCAAAATTATCGGAAGAGGATATAATCGTACATCAATCTTATTTGATATTTGTGAACTAGACAGCTACAGTATACAAACAGACAAGCAATGGAGTGCTATACTCCGCAAGAGCGTGGAATAATTGTGTCGATTTTTTTTTACCAATAATCGGTGGGTGGTGAATTTCGACGTCGATTTCCTAATCGTGTCACGCCAACTGGGCAAACATTCCGCGGCTTAGCTACTCGACTCGAACAGACTGGAACCACAGAAGACCATGCAGGGCGTGGACGCCACCGGAATGGTCGTTCGGCCGAGAATATCGCGGCTGTGGCTGCCGATGTCGCTGAGAACGAAGAAGCATCAACCAGACGACAGGCCACGCAATTGGGCATCACCAGATGGACTCTACAGCGAATTTTAGTGAAAGACTTACACATGTTCCCGTACAAAGTGCAAACAGTGCATCAGTTAATGCCACCTGACCGTCAGTCGCGTGTGAATTACTGTCAAGCCATCCTCAATCTCAACAACGAAGAGGACGATTTTCTGTCGAAAATCAGCGACGACGAGCGACGAGGCGCATTTCCACTTAAGCGGTTACGTTAATAAGCAAAATCTTAATTTCTGGGGCACTGAAAATCTACGTGTGATGCACGAAGACCCATTACATCCACTCAAAGTCACTGTGAGGAGTGATTGGGTCGTATTTTTTTGAGGACGCCATCGGCAATACGGTCACTGGCGAACGCTACAGGGCCATGATAAACGACTTCTGACTGCCGGAATTGGATGAGCGGGGCTTGGTGAACATGTGGTTTCAACAAGACGATGCAACCCCTCACAGAGCACGAGCCACAATAGATATTGTGAAGGAAACGTTTCCTGGTCGCGTAATCTCCCGTTTTTGCGATTTGGCATGGCCAGCAAGATCGCCCGATTTAACCATCCCAGACTACTTTCTTTGGGGGCTACTTGAAGTCGCGGGTTTATGCCAACAAGCCTCAGACAATCGCAGCTCCTAAGAAGAATATTCGACACGAATGCGAACAGTTATCACCAGAAATCTTGCGAAAAGTCATGGAAAATGCGATAAAACGGGCATAAATGTGTGCATATCAACACTGGCGGCAACCACTTGGCGGATATCATCTTTTCCGCTTAACAGAAAAAATTTTAAAGGTCCAAATAAAGATTTTCATCACCCAAAATCATTTTTTTTTTATTCAGTAATTGTTTAATTGATAAACTAAGGCCACCTTACCGCTGGTGGGGGGTGGTTATAGTTAACAAATGAAACACCTTACTATTGGAGTTGTCGTATTCAAATCCACCTTCAATTTTTATTCTATCTCCTTTTATACAAAATATTTACAGTATAAATTATGCTGACATGCATATATTGTATTACAAATCTTAAACTACGTGGGAACTGCTGCTGACTCGGCGGCGCTGACCAAACCTGATATTAACGCAAAATTCTGTACAATTTCCCGCGGTGTTTGTTTCCAATTATGTGGGTGCATATGTACGCAATTGTACAGTAATTCAATAACAAAATTGGATGATTAATTTTGCGCCACCTTGTAGATTCAACAACCACCTTTGATGGTTTTCGCACCTTCTTGCAGCCCTAAAATTTTTGAGAAAAATCTCACCCAAAATCGCTTGCATTCTTTATCTGGAAAAAAGCTATAAAAAGACACACGTCCAAATATGTGTTCAATCTAATTTATTTTTTATTTTTATGATTTACACATGAACATACATAGATTAAGTTAATGCAGTCAAATTATTTATTAGTTCTTCTGAATAATTTTTCTTTCACCTCACTTTCTGTCGTGGCCACTAGGAACATAGCATTAATTGAGTCTTGTATAGAAGGGTTGTACATTGAAGAACCGGAAGATGTTTTCAATACATATCTGTTTCCTGGTGGCAGCAGCTAATGCAAAGCTTCAAATATCTTAAAGTTGCTTAGAATATGTAAATATGAATGGGTACCTTAATTTTCGTCATTTTCTAAAACATTTATATTTCTTGGTTTTTACAGCAGCGGTAATTATTTGTTGGCTCTATTTGAATCTGAGAAAAAGAATCATGTACATATTTAATACTGATTATGTGATTGTTTAAAATTACCAATCCATAATCGTCCATAATCGTGAGTTAGTAAACGACACTCTCTGAGAATCTGAGTTTGCAGCATACCGACGATATTAAGAAAATATTTATAAAGATTACTTACGTGTTAATTGATTGCATTGCAATGGCTGCGTTGGAATCCATTTCCGACTTAAAATATTTCATTAACGACTAAGTTTTTATTTACTTATTCGTCCATTTTATATGCGTACAAAACACGACCGATCTTTTTCAGCGCTTCGGAAAAAGTAATGCGTTAAGCCAGCCAAAAGCTTCGTAAACTAACGGTGATCTTATAAAAATCTTACAGATACTTCGGCAGTAATAATTGACTTATCTGTAGATTTTGCTGGTTCAACCACTGGGACAAGACAAAATCGGTAAAATGAACAAATATCTTGCACGTTAAAGGAATAGCCCTGCACAATTGAAACTGAAATGACGGTAAATGCAACCAAATGCAAAAGGCCAATTATAATTTCGCTCTCTGATAAGCTAACTTTTTCTTGATAAGCTTTAACTTACTTAGCTTTACTGTGGCTTTGTGAAATCGTCATAAGGTCATACAAATTTAAAATACTCATATAAGACCATATGGGTTATGGGTTGAAAAATTACTATAGGCCGCGTAGCTGCGCTCTGAGCACCTGCATGGGCCGAAGGCCATCCGGTGTATGAGTCGAGCACATGTCCTTTTTTTCGGGCGAAAGTCTGAAAGTAGTTAGGTCTCCTTTTACCTGACATTTACATTCTGAAAAATTGTGGAATTATGTATGTATGTCCCGATGGGATGGGACATAAGACCATGATGGAATTATGGTTTGAAATTCGATTAGATATGTGAAAAAAAAAACATTTGAAAGTGGCATAAAGCCATAATGGCTCTCTGACGCTTTCACAAAGCGACATATCATGCTGAAGTAAACAACCGGCTAACAAAGCGCGTATTAATGGTTTGCCAGATAAGCGGCGCGCGGGTAAAAATGTGAATAGGACCGAAACAGTGTTAGGATATTCGAGAACTTCTTTTCAATCGAATTGAGACGAGAAAGTGCACCACCGAGAGATTCAGCGAAAAATGAGGGGAGATTGACAATATACATATGTACTTTCCATCTTTACTTCTTTGATGTGTTTCACAAAAGTGAAGCTTGATTGCTTTATCTTCGTTCGAAGAAATTGATTTCGTATCAATCGATATCGAGGATTGTGTGGTGCGACCGAATATTTTGCTCCACTCCCGAGGAGAGTCGTCCAGCTACCACCCAACCGAATACAACTTCACCTTGCAGAATGTTCCAAACATTATCAGCACCAAGCAAAATATCTACCGAATTTGGTTGATTAAATTACCGATCAGCTAAATTGAGCTCTGAAATGTGCTTCTAATCTTTGACATCGAATGAAGTAAAGCCTTTTTAATTTTTAACAAATCTCTACTTGCGGCTACATTCATTTTAAGGAATTGCGCACATTATATTAGCGGATGTGCAGCACCACATTTTTGGCATTGGGTTGAAGACGACATGTGCATACTTTTCAAAGGTACAGGTTTATTTTTATTTAAGTCATGAACATACCCTCGACACGACTCAAGAAGGTCATAACGATTTTCTAAGAAAGTCAAAAATTTATCAACGGTAAGATATTCGGTATCTACGCTATCGGCTGATCAACTGTCGAGTTTCTGTATCCAATTTTCCTAATAAAGCGAAAATCATCGACGGATCAGTTTGGAAATAATTTAAAGAATTTAGACGTCTTACTACTTCGTCAGCATCGTCCGATATTTTACGCAGGGTTCCTACGTTTGAGCTATGAATCAATGGGAGTTGCATAGATGCTTCTAGAAGACTATTGATGATGTAACGTGGCCTGTTATATCTCTTTTTTAATCTTTTCCAAGCCAGTTCATAGGTAGCATCGGACGCTGGGATGTGAGCAAGTAAATTTGAGGCTTCGAATAGCAAATAGAAATAGAATTTTTGTATAGGCGACCAGTTCTATTTATTATTAACCGAACTTGCAAACGCGGTCCGAGAAAGGTTCGTTATGAATCTTAGGAATAAAGTCACTTAGTTCACTAACTGTTGAAGTTGATGTATTCAACCGTTAGACTACAAGGACTAGTGGGGCCGGCAAGCGATTATCCGGGGACTAAGCTGCTTCGAACTTATTTCTTTCCCGAATCGCGGAAAGTAAAACCGACTTTACCTCTAGAAACCCGACTGTACCCATCTACATCGAAAAATGCAAATACCTGCTCTTGAGAAGTATGAAATTCCACAACTCTTCCAACTGTTCAACGCGAAGTTGAAGAGCTTTTATGGTAATAATTTCAGTAATTTGCTCCGAAAAGGTAGCTGATCTAGTCAAGGAGCCTTTTAGATTAGCACAAGAAGAACCTTAAGCCACACTGCAAGAAGCGGCACTGATATACATATGTATGTAAATTTTATGCCGGGTCAGCAGCTTTTAAGTTTTATTAGAATATCTTAATTATTCAGCGCCTTTCGTTTGTCAATGCAACAGAAAATAGGGTTTGGTTCGAAAGTTTTTCTGTATAATTTCATACAAAACAATCAAATATATCCATAGCCATCATAAACTCCGCCCATCCGCCACATAATCTCACCACCACCCCGCTGGGAAAATTTGCTTTTTCATCCCTTAACCAGACCAACACTTGAACTAAAAACCATAACGCATAACGTAAAACAGGCATCTGCCAATCCACTCCTTATCAGAAAAATTTAAATTTTTTATTGTTTCTTTACTGATTTTCTTGGCCAAAGGGCCCGACCCATAGAATCCGTCGACGTCGTTCCGTTGAAGGTGAACGTTTACGTTCACGTATTGCCGGAAAGAACAGTCCCATAAAATCCGTCCCATACCTAGGTTGACAGGTGATAGCTTCTCTGCATTATCTCAGTGCTTCCACCAATGAGTTCTTACTCTCAATTTGTGAATGCGTAAATATCAATATGTGAATGAGTGAACTGTCAACGCATCAACGGAGTAAAAAAGCAGAAAGTATACCTACTTTATCCGCCAAAGCTTATACCTTCCATAAGAATGCGTGTATTCTATTTAGGCCTCTGTTAAAAACGACGCAACAACGGATCGACGAATTCTATGGGTCGGGGCCTAAAGTCATTCACTCAGTTGCGTAACATGTGGGCCAAAATTCTGAATGAGAATGGAAACCCAAAAAATATTTTGTTTACTTTGCTCCCACTCATCACTCACTCATCCTGTCATTATAAGACCCTGCTTAGATGATCAGTCATGAGTGCGCTATATCGGCGGTTTTTGGGAGAGAAGAGTGAGTGGTGCAGGGAAGGCGGCAGTCACGAAGAAAATATAAAAATCGGGGATAGCAGTCGCGTTCCACACCCAAAATGTTCCGATTCTATTCCATTTTGTCATAATTTATTCGATCGTGATTCGTGAAGCAGTAAGGATCACGGAATAAAGAGATGAGAAAGCAAATGGAAGCACTCATTGGAATTAACGATGATTATGCGGTTTTGCATATTCTCAAACATGAATATTATGTAAATAGAAATAAAGGCAACTAAGTGAATTAAAGCCAAATGCGACGATGGAAGACATACGGCTGAAATTACAAACAATACGTAATCAGTACACCAATGAAACAATTTCTGAAAAAAAAGAGTGGTGCAGGGGCAGCTGATGCACCATACATTCATCGTTTTTCTTATTTTATTTGCTGTGAGCACAGCTCCTGAAAAACAATCAATTGGTACGCATGCTAGTTCTACGATATAACATTTTATTGTTCTATGTGCCTGGCTACACGGTCATTGCAATGAAAGTCATTCCAATTAACGCCGTGACTGCGTTCATTCAGCGTTCAGCGACATTGGAATGAAAGCAATTGCGGCAGATGGGAAACGCTGAAATCTGAAACAAATCATAATTTCTCTTGTGAAGTCAGCACGAGGAGTTCTCCGTGGTGCATTAGAAATGCCAATATCTTAAGGGACTTGAACCAAATTATTTTCTTTCCGAAAATATCGCAACGCGAAACTACCTACATGCTCGCCGACACACAACTGCTCCAATTCACTCATTCCACCCCTAAACTTCAGTAAATTAATGCAGCACTGGGCACTACACTGTGTGAACAAGACATGACTGCCCACTACGTAGTGGAGAGTAATCATCTAAACAGGGTCTAACTCCATTCCCAGAGAGTAATAATATTTTACTTTGCCCATGAGGAATGAGAGTACGCCACCTAGGCGGTTCGAGTAACTAATAAAAGATAAAGCTTGATGACGACTCAACAATATCAGCGGTCAACTGAATGCACCGTCTGGGGCACCCAGCCAATAATATTGTGCAATACATAAATATATTGCAGAATAATATTGAGCGTGTAGGGGCCGCTTAACTTGCAATCCCATAAAACTTTACGAATGATTTGGTCAAAAACCTAAGTAATCATGCTTGATTGGCATTTTCAAAAATCATTTTAATATAAAAATTAACCAGGTGTAGTCAAAAAAACTGTATCAGTGTACTTATTTGTAAAATAATTTGGAATATCAGAATATAAATTCGCTGTTTTAAATAAAATTACCATGGCAAGTTTATTGAGAGTTTGCCTGCGTACAACCTCTTTGAGAATAATTATCACGAGCGCTAGGAAATCTTCGGCTCAAAAAGCTCAAGCTATCACGAGTGTGTTAACAGTTGGAACAGGGGATTCCTGTGCAGAATCACCATCTAGAGGTCTTGTCTTAGGAGTATACACCGAGGGCGATAGTAAATCAGACGGTGGTGAATTGACTCGCTCTGCGGACCGCTACAACACGATAACTGAAGGAAGACTTCTAGATGTACTACGAATGTCTGGACCAATGCCAAAGGTAGGCGAAGCAAGAGTACTATTCGCTGTCGAAAAATCTAAAGTTCCGTATTACTCGGCCGTTGCTATGATAGGACTTGGCGATCGATGCATGGGTTACGATTCGTATGAAGTAATTGATAAACGTAAGGATGCGATTCGACGATCTGTGGCAGCCGCCTGTATGGAACTATGTCGACTGGACACGGATAGAATTGAAGTGGAGTCCTGCGGTCACGCTGAGTCGGCAGCAGAAGGAGCTGGTCTAGGTATATGGGCCTATCAAGAATTAAAGGACTATAAGAAACGACTTGAAATTCCCAGTCTTGATCTCTACACTACTAAAGATGAGATCTGTGACTTAGATGGATGGCGTATTGGACTTCATAAAGCCGAAGCACAAAACTTGTGCAGAGAGTTACAAGAAGCCCCAGCAAATATAATGACCCCCACTTCATTTGCTGAAAAAGTTATAAACGTATTATGCAAGACAGGTGTGAATGTTGAAGTGAAAGTCGAGGGATGGGCTCAAAGTCAGAATATGAATGCATTTCTGGCGGTAGGAAAGGCATCCTGCGAAGCTCCTATTTTTCTTGAGTTGGGTTACCACGGTGGCCCTAAAAATGACAGTCCTATTGTCCTTGTAGGCCAAGGTATAACTTACGATTCCGGTGGTTTAAATCTTAAGACCAGGAATGAGTTAAAAGTTATGCGAGGAGACATGACAGGCGCTGCCGTTGTTGTAGCCGCTTGTAAAGCAATTTCAAGTCTTCGGTTGCCTATCAATATACGTGCGTTAATACCTCTTTGTGAGAATCTTATGGGTTGCAATGCATTTCGACCCGGCGATATGGTGAAAAGTATAAACGGCAAGACCATTGTAGCTCAAGGTACAGATCACGAGGATGTTATGGTTTTGGCCGACGCTCTGCTATACGCACAGAATTTCTGCCCAAAGATGATTGTGGACATTGGAACAACATCGGGTGGAATGCGCCAGTGTCTGGATGAGGCAGCTTGTGGTGTCTTTACGAATTCCGAGATTCTGTGGCAGAAAATTAAAAACGCAAGTATCCACACCGGTGATCGGGTATGGAGATTCCCGCTATGGGACTATTACTCCCGAATGGTAACTGAATTTAGCATAGCGTCAGATGTTCAGAACTATGGTATTGGAATTGGAGGCAGACCATGCAAAGCGGCGGCATTTCTACGACAATTCGTGCCCTGTGGTCAATGGATGCATATTGTAAATATATTTGAAAAAAATGTATCTAAAAATTATTTTGTTTTCAATATTCCAGGACTGCACTAATGTCATGTACACGAATGGGAAAGATTTCGAAGACCTTCGGAGAGGTATGTCAGGCAGACCAACTCGAACACTGATAGAGTTCATTGCACAGACCCTTTGTAAGAACGCTTCTCCACAAATTCCGCCAGAATCGTAAGGTTCAGACATACTTTCTACCAAATTAGGTTCAGGTTCACTTGGGTTAGTTTGAGTGTATTTGTTATTGTGCTTATTTAGTATGTTCTTGTATATGAATGATGTATGAATAGTATAAAAATAATACAAAAAATAAAATAATGATAAAAACTATTTAGTAACAAATTTATTGCCATCTACTTGCCAAACTTCCTGCCGTGTCATGAAGAGTCTTTTTCAGGAGACAAGTTAGCCTTCAATCCTCGTCGATCCGTGACGTTTTATTTCAAGAGTTAGTTTATGTTACGTACTTAGTTTTACCCACGTTTACTTCAAGATGCACTTCATCTAAGGCACCTTGGTAGCGAACAGCGATGTCTGTGTGGTCAGAGTATCGCAGCACCTGTACCCTACTCAAGCATCACCATCTGAATTGCAAAGCTCCACTGGTAAGTCAAAAGAGCCACATGCGCTCTTCCTCTTAAGCTTTCTTATACCTACGCTAGCCTCTTTTAAAATGTTCATCTTTGTCATTAGGTTTCGGTGTTCTGTTATCATACCACGGACATTTTTCCGCGATTGGTTGGTATCTTATGGCGGTTCCAGCTTCTTCTTTGATAACCTTGCGGATCCGCTGAGTGCTTGCATTTATATATAATGAGGAGCTTCTTACTTAGGTGCTCCCAGCAGTGCTTAGTGCCAAAAATTTTGGAGTGCGAATTCGCTAAGCCTTTACGGCTAGAGCTAATTGTGTTTCCCACTGGTACTAACTTCGGCAGATTCGTCCGCTTCTTCTTCGGGGTTAGAACTTTGGACGGTTGCTCCTCTGGTCTACTGTTGGTATTTCTTTTTGTCAGCCTATCATTCCGATTGGATTGCTGGAAATAGTTTATGAGACATGTCATTTTGCGTTTGCAATCCTCCAGTTATCCGCCGTTCGGGAGGATATTGTTCGACTTTCTTTACGCACATTCTGGTTGAGACTTAACACCTGCTTTTCAAGTTCAGATATTCTATCCTGTAGGCTTTTCAGCCTCTATAAATACCGTTTTAATGAGTCTGCACATTCCTTTTATTTCGACATGCACATTGTGTTTGTCTCCACAAAAATCGAGCAGTGGGCATCGATTTTTAGGCCCAGTTGCGACATTTCGTTCTTGTTGCCATGTTACCTGCATGTTGCGTGTCTAGAGCAGTAGCAGTTGTCGTGAGGGAAGTTAACACCGATTTAAAGCGGGTTTTGTCTCTTAAAGAAGCCGCCCTTACCATCGCCGTGGTAGGCGAATGTACTATTATTGTTTTTGCAGTCATCGCGTATCGATGACTTTGAGCCTGGTTGCGCAGTCTCCGCCACCGCCGCCGGTAAAGCTTTATAAGGGAGATATACATGTATGGACATGTACACATATTCATATGTACATATGTATGAGTTGTTCTGGGATGATCTATCTGCTGGGATGAACTGTCCTGGTATGAGCTGTCCTGTGAAAGCGAAGACACCTCCCTAATCATACCAGTCCTCAGTCATGCTCTATGGCACGAATGCATGGACTTTGTAAAAATTGGATGAGGTTGCTGGTGACTGGAGAAAGAGATACAACGACGAACTGTACAGCTGTGCAGCAGCACTGTTTACACTGAACGATCAATCTTCTGCTCTTACGCATGGACGTGTTCTATTTTGACCACGATGTATTCTTAAGACCGGAATGACATTTCGTAGCGCTCTCCAGTAGTTTAGAAGATCAACCTCAGAAAACTTGTGTAGAACTGTCTAATTATTTCCCTTATAATTTATTTTAATGTACAATTTAATACGGAGACATATATTTGTTAACGTTCATATTTTTTTCTTTATTGTTAACAACCTGGATTATCATGTTAAGCATTCGGAAAGCTAGAGGACACCCGTCATTCTACAAGGAGATAAAGTCTTTTTTTAAGAACTACTCCAACCAAGCTATAGCACACATGTTGCAGCTTCCACATACTGAAGTCTGTGCAGAACCACCATCGAGAGGACTTGTTCTGGGAGTGTACGCGGACGATGAGGGCAAGATAGAATCTGGAAAACTTACGCCCTCAGCATGGCAATACAATGTAACAAAGTGTGGGGGCAGGCTCCTTGAAGTTTTACGTATATCCGGCCCAATGCCCAGCCGAGGCGAGGCGAGACTATTGTTTGCCATTGAACCGGAAAAAGTTCCTTACTACTCTGCTGTGGCGATTGTTGGACTTGGCAATGAGTGTCTGGGTTACAATTCGTATGAAGTTATAGATGAACGTAAGGAGGCCATAAGACGATCTGTGGCCAAAGCTTGCGCCAAACTCTGTGACTTGGGTACCGATCGAATTGAAATTGAGACATGCGGACATGCCGAGTCAGCAGCAGAAGGAGCTGCCTTAGGCATATGGGCATACCAAGAGCTGAAGGATGCGAAAAAACGAAAAGAAGTACCTAGTATTGATTTGTTTACTCACAAGGACGAGATTTGTGATTTAGATGGGTGGCGAATTGGTCTCCAAAAGGCAGCTGCTCAGAATTTTTGCCGAGAAATGCAGGAGGCTCCACCGAATATTCTAACCCCCACATCCTTTGCAGAGAGGGCGATTCAGGTGCTTTGCAGGTCTGGCGTGAACGTTGAAGTCAAAGTCGAAGGTTGGGCTGATAGTCAGCAAATGAATGCATTCCTGGCTGTGGGGAGAGCCTCTTGCGAGTCACCTATTTTTCTTGAATTAACATATTATGGAAGCACAAGTGAAGAAAGACCTATAGTCCTTGTAGGTCAGGGACTGACCTATGACTGTGGTGGGTTAAATTTGAAAGAGAAAAGTGATCTTAAAATGATGCGGGCCGACATGACAGGAGCTGCCGTCGTTGTTGCTACTTGTAAAGCAATCGCAGGACTGCGCCTGCCTGTAAATATTCGTGCACTAATACCACTTTGTGAGAACGTTCTGGGGTGCAATGCATTTCGACCCGGTGATATAGTGAAATGCATGAATGGCAAGTGTATCGAAATTCAAGGTACAGATCATGAGGATGTTTTGATTTTGGCTGACGCCCTACTCTATGCGCAGAATTTCTGCCCAAAGTTCATTGTAGATGTTGGGACAACATCAGAAACGCTAAGCGGATCGCTTGGCGAAGCAGCTTGTGCTGTTTTCACGAATTCGGAAATCTTATGGCAGCAAATTAAAAACGCCAGCATTCACACTGGTGACCGAGTGTGGAGATTTCCTCTGTGGAACTATTACAGTCAATTAATAACTGAGTCCAGCAATTTAACGGACGTGCAAAATTATGGTATGGGATCGGGAGGGAATCCATGCAAATCAGCAGCGTTCCTTCGCCAATTCGTACCCTGTGGACAATGGATGCATATTGTAACATGATTTAAAAATGGTTTTGTTGATATTTTGTTTGGTTTTCAATTGCAGGATGCAAGCAATGTCGTACATACAGATGGGGACGATTTCGAGTATATTCGCAAGGGAATGGCAGGCAGACCAACACGTACCCTAGTTGAGTTTATTGCGCAGACAATCTGCAGGGATGCTGCTCCGCAAATTCCCCCGGAAAAATAGTCGGAACTTTTTATGTAATACGTAGATAATGTTTATGTCCTTTAATTAAATTATTTGTACTCATTTTAAGTGGATTTTTTTTTAGTTTATGATCCGTAAAGTTTGATGCACGTTTTGCATTATTAGCTGCTAAGAAAGTAGAAAACTGAGGAGACCCTAGTTCTTCTACTTGCATAGGAGCCTTATAATGGCTTTGCAACCTTACCGAAAGGAGTGGAGTCGCGAGAAGGACGATATCATTTGAACTGCATTTCAAATTATCATCAATGCTCCGGCCCACGGAGTCTTCGAATGAATATCGGAGGACAAAGCAATAGAGGACGACCTCATCTAAAGTGGCAAGTAGAAGGGGAACTCAACCAACTTACAGCGCGCACAATTGGAGGCAGTTAGCTAAAGACCAGGCTAAGTGGGGAGGCTTGTCGGTTGAGGCCCAATGCAGGTAAATAGTCTTCTGTGCGATCTATGTTTGCACATATATGAATAAAGAGAAGAAGCAAACTCGCCTTGGTCTTTTGCTTTATCCTTAACAAGAAAGCACATTCTGGATGAATACATCCTTGCCAAACTTTTTTGCATTGCTGATTCAGATATTAACGATATATTACGTTAAGTAATTCTGACACACTCAGGGCGATCACTTCGTCCCCTATTATTGGGGTCTGCCGATCACACTTTAGAACAATTCGCATCGCTCGGTTTTGGAGATTCTGAAGTTTGTTTTGATTTTGAATGGAACACATAGAGGAACAATAATTGAAATGTGGGAGAATGACTGTATTATAAATAGTTCGCGCACAGGTCGTTGATATATTTTTTTCTAATTCTTAGAAGAAATCCTATATTTTTCGATATTTTTGCACAGAGTCTTTCTAAATGAGAATCAAACTTCAGTTTACTGTCAATGTACATACCCAGATATTTTATTTCTTTGACACATTCAATCAGTTCACCATTTATTCTAATGCTCACACTTAAATCATTGCGATTAACAAACATACATTTTGTTTTTTTGATTTTTGATTCATGCTATCAATCTCTCGCTGAATGATCGACTCACAAGCATTAGTATTGTTTCCACACAGATATACCTATAAGAGTATCATCCGCAAACAGGCATACCTTGGAATGGGATAACGCATCCCTGCAGTCATTTATATAAAGCAGAAAGAGCAATACACCTAAAATCGACCCTTGAGGTATACCAATAGTTGTCAGTAGCACATTTGAATATGTTCCTAACGTTCACTTTTTGATATCTTCCACACAAATAGCTCTTGAACCATCGCAATTCATTTTCAAGAATACCATATTTATACATTTTTTTAATCAACAGATTTTGGTCTATTGTCTCAAATGCCCGTTTTGGGTTCACGAAAACAGCTACAATTTTGTTACTTTTTTTATCCTTTTTTCCATTCGTTAATGACCCAGCTAATAGAAGTTTCACACGAATGCCCACGTCTAAAACCCACGTTCCATGCACAGAATACCATTTTCTTCCACAAAACACGTTAATTGTCTATAGACCACGGCCTCAAAGATTTTTTCATAAGTAGGCAACATATTAATAGGCCTCCATTCCTCTGGGCTTCTAACATTTTTAATTTTTTCTACCGGTACAATATTTGATATCTTCGAATTTTCAGGGAATATTCCATTTCGAAGTGACATATTGATTATTTTTAGAAGCGAGGGTAAAATGTCATCTTTACAGTCCATTATTACATACAGTCGCTTTTTTTATTAAGTGATTTTACTGTCTCTACGAGTTCATTTGGATCAATTACACAAAATTTGAAACTATTTTCACGTGTTGGGATGCAATCAGGTAAGGTACGTGTGGGATACTATTATTTATGTCCTTAATACTGTCAATAAAATATATATTGAACGCGTCCGCTATATCTCGGTCTGATTTTAGATCACTACCATTACCCCCCCAAGGCGGAGTTCTATCTCCTCTTATATGGCTCCTTGTAGTGGATGAGATCTGGGTAATATTGAAGGATAACGGCTTCAACGTGACGGCCTATGCCGATGATGTGGCCATCCTGGTCTCGGGAAAATTTCCTTCAGTCCTAAGTGAAAGACTCAATCTCGCACTACAACTAGTGGATAAGTGGGTTAGTAGCAAAGGACTGGGAGTGAACCCCTCAAAAACGGAAGTAGTCCTTTTCACTAAGAAAAGATCAACCCCTACCTTCAGACCCCCAAATATCGGTGGTGCTGAACTAAGTCTCTCAGGTTCAGCTCGATACTGGATTCCAAACCAAATTGGAAGGATAACATTACCGAACGCATCAAAAAAGCAAGAGTAGCCTTCTATGCTTGCAAGAAGGCGTTCAGTAACACGTGGGGTTTTAAACCAGCTGTGGTGTACTGGATATACACGGCGGTGGTAAGAGCTATTCTCACATACGGTTCATTAGTATGGTGGATGGTACTTGAGAAGCAATACCAGCTCTCAAACCTCACCAAAATCCAGAGGGCAGCGTGTATCGGAGTCATGGGATCAATGAGAACAACACCGACAGCGGCAATGGAAACCATGCTTAGTTTCATTCCGCTCGATTATACTGTAGCAGTCTGGCTGCCAAAACCGCGGTAAGACTAAAAGAAGGTGGACTATGGTCATCGAGCCTCTATGGTCATGCATCCATTTTGTCTGGGAGACTACCAACGGGTCGACGGAAACTGATCACATGATCCCGATATTAGCTTTTGAAAGGAGATTCGCTACAAGAATTCCTGACAGAATGTACTGGAAGAACCGTAAGAGCATGAAAAAGGAGCTGGCATTCTATACCGATGGTTCTAAGATGGACATTGGCACGGGAGCCGGAGTTTATTGTAAAGCCCTAGGAATAAACCACTCCTTTAGAATTCACGACGACTGCAGCGTCTTTCAGGCCGAAGGCACAGCCATCATACAGGCTGCTGAAATTATTCGCGAGAGTAATATCGTTGGCAAAACGATCACTGTCTATATAGACAGCGAGCCAGCCAGCAGCTGCCAGACAGCCAGGCAGTTAAGGCTCTGGACTCCGCGGTAATCAGGTCGAGGCTTGTGAGAATCTGCAAGTCACTCCTTAACGAGATATCTAGAGCCAATGCGGAGGGTCACCGCTGGGTACCAGAGCACATGGATATCAAAGGAAATGAAATGGCTGATGAGCTTGCTAGGAAAGGAAAAAGATAGAAAGATAGAAAAAGCCATCGGTCGAGCAAACAGACTCTGGGTTCATCTGGAAACATGCGCAACGGCCAGGGCGCTATGGCTGGCCCTCAGCAAGAAGAGATCAACCTCTCTGGTATAACTTAGTCGTTATAACGCAAGGGTTGTTTCGGGCATATTTACTGGACACTGTGCTATCGGCGTTCACCCAGAATGACACGGTGTACTACATAACGACTTTTGCAGAAGTTGAAGGGACTAAGAAGAAATTGAATCTGTTCGTCATCTGCTGCGTGTTTGTCCTGCCCTATCCGTCATAAGAATAAGGACTCTTGGGAGTTACTTCTTTTCGGAACTGGACGACTTAGGAAATGTAGAGCTGGCGGACCTCCTGAGATTCATATCATTATCTGGGTGGTTCTAACAGCGGTTTTCTCATGTTTCCAGGGTTAAAAAGATTGGGCGCAATGGACCGACCTGGTCTAAGTGAGCAGTGACTATGTCACAAGGCACCCATCTACCTAACCTAACCTAACCTAACCATTAAATTTAGGATCACAGGGAGCAATTTTTTCTTCTCTAAAAATATGTTTTTTTTAGTGTTTTCCATAGTCCTATTTGATCTCCCGCCTTTTCATTAATTTTCCTTTCAATGTAAGCACTGAGATTTGTACGAATTTCTGGCGAGTATATATCTATCCCAATCTGCTCTTGTTTTAGTAACTACAGCTCTGTTATACAAATTTATTTTCTCCCGTTTATGGCTAGTTAAATCGTGATTATACCACTCCGCGTATTTCTTGCTTATTTTAATATTTCTTGTTATGGCCGATAACGAGCTTTTTATTGCAATCTCAAAATTTTCCGCACATAGGTTTATATCTTCAACTGTGTTTTCTAAGAGGCAATTATTAAATTCACTTACGAAACGGTTTTTATCATATTTAATACGAATAATTTCACTTGGTAATGTGCACAAGCTGTTTAGTGAAAAGTTTTATATACACTGCTTCATGATCTGCTATTTTTAAATCTCTTCTTACCTTAACGCTTGCACTCACAGTACCTATAATCAGATAGCACATAATTAATCAGCGTACTTGTTGAAGGAGTAATTCTTGTCGGTTCTTTGACTAGTTGTCTTAGACCCACATTGAATAAAAACTGATTTATATAACTTAGTTCTAGTTATTTGCGTTTCCATAGTCTATATTAGCACTCGTTCTCATTCACATTACTCGGTACCCATTCATTCAAAATCTCACAAAAATCACATGCCTTGATTGTTCTGGCTCTGTATAATATAATTATATTCCAAACTTCCCTTTGGTACGTTATTTTTATCAATGATATCCAATTTTTTTTCTCTTGCACCATTATATTCTTCTGCGACGATCTAAGTCTATCTTTCACATATACTGTTACACCTCTTGTATGTCTAGAATTGCTTAAACAGTCATATCTCCTATAACCAGGTAAGAAAACTTCAGCTATTGCCATCTGTGTCCTCCTTGTATCCCCATTGCATGCCTGTATGAAGCTGTAAGTATTTTATTTCTACAGATGGCATGTAATACACCTCAATATTGTCATTCATTGCCTGTGTATTTCATTATGCACATTAATGCAAAATACCATAGGCTTACCCTAAAAAATAAACGGAAACATTTTCCAAAAATGGTGTAGTGGTAGCGTCATCGTTTGTCGAGCTGATGGTTCACAGTTCAATCCCTGATGTCAGCAAGCATTATATGATAAGAGGCAGTCGGAACAATTGCGAAAGCTTATGACAACACTACTGCGAAGGCATAACACTGGCAGTAGGTTTGTCATATGGCTGGAGAAATTGTTCGCTCTGTTGATGATTGATATGCTTATGACATCAGGTTGACCGGGAAAAAAATACTGCGAATCAGAAGAGAAGACAAAACAAATAAATGACATCAAACAGCCTCCCCAGTTATCTGGACACCCACCCCTGGAGCTAATGTGTGAAACCTAATACACCTGAGTTTCAAACCACTACACCAAACTCTTTCTCTCTCTCTCTATCTTCCATCAACGCCCGCTCTGTGTATACACATTAAAAGGGTATTCATATCCCCTTGAGTGCGGGTAAATTATATAAAAAAAAAAAAAAAAAAATTGCTACACTCAAAAACTCTTGCCCGAACAAAACATGGAAACCTTTTCCAACTTTCATAGGCACATATTTAAAAACGAAAAAGTTGAAGAGCAAATAAAAATTTTTCGAAAAACTCTAAAACACTGTTCAACTTAAATTAACATGCTCTGATGGCTTACGAAGTTCGCAAAAAACAAAATAACTTGCGAGTTGTTAAGCTGTTACTGAAAAATACTGTCAAACAAAAAAGTCAATGTGCGGTAACAAACATCACACGAGTCTGGAGTACATGAGTTTGTGTTTGATTTTGTGGCTGTGCTAGGCAGTGCATATGAGAAACAATGCTTTAAAGCATAAAGCCTGTAAAACTAGCGAATACAGTTAGTGAATGTGGAAAAAACGTACAACAAGAGCTGAATCATTTCGGTTTTCTAAATGCCTTTTCAAAAATGATCCTTTTTAGAAGTAAATAAGCGGTTTTCTTGAAATACCATCCAAGTGGAACAGTTTCAACATGCCCGACGGAAGCTCTGACTGTGGAGAGTGTTGACTCCAAAAACCATAGTGATGGTTCGAGATCAGATTTTTCGTTTAAATTATTTCATTTAAACGTTTTGTGGACACTTTCTCAAACGCTTTTGATATCATTAGCAATACTGCAAAAATAGGTCTGTAAGATGACACTTCATTTGACGATTTACCAGGTTTTGGGAATCACAAGGACATCATCAACCTTTCACAAGCTAAGGACATATTTAAGCATAAATGTGGCGTTTATTAAATTTGTTCATGCTTAATTAATTTGTATATTTCGGTTGGAGTCGTGGGCAGAGTTTCTTCGCTTTTCTTTTCGGGTGGTTCTAATAGCATAGGTTGTCTATTGCCACATTCATCTAGTCATCTATATACATATATCTCTAATCTCTAATACTTATAAAAACCAAAATTATTTTCTGTTAGTTGCCTCCTAGCCGGAGAACCACTTATCCGATTTACGCAATAGTGTGCGTGAGTATTTATTAGACTTTGTTTGGGTTGGATTGATTGTTATTGGTTGTTACTCTCGATCGTTCATTCACATTTCTGTGAAATCTCTCTGTGAAAAATGAAACACGTAGGTACATTGGTTTGTGGTTGTGTGAATGGAATTATTAAAGCTCCGATAGACTAACGGTAGCTTAATACTTTTGGGTGAACGGCTCATTGGGACAGCGCACACTACATCCCCCGGAGTAAAACTCAATTTATAGAAAAGGAAGGGCAGGTAAACCGTATGAAACGGGGTAAAATTTTCATCCAGCGTTGAAGTGGTTTAACATCGGGGTAAACCAATACACACAAGTTGTCAATTTAGAGATACATCAGAAATACCAATACAATGAAAATTGGTTCATGTATACTCAATTTTACTCCGAATTATTCATTCAGTGTGCGATTGATGTAGAAGTTACCCCAAGTTTGCCGCGGGAGAATATTTAACCAGTGTGCGCTGGCGCAATAAGGTCGAGTTATTCGTAATCCCTAATACATACTTATAAATGGCAAAGTCATTTCCTGTTAGTGATCTCCTAGCCGGAGAACCACTTATCCGATTTATGTGATTTTTTTTTTATTTCATAGATATGTTCACTCTCCAGGTTATAGAATATGTTTTGTTGCGTTAGGTAAAATAAGGAATAAGGAGTAACGATAATAGTGAATTAAGTGGGGAAAAAGTTCAATTTTAGAGCTCTAACTCAATAATGGCTTATCGGATTTAAAAATCAAAAATAGGTGAAATTAGTAAATAAAACATCCTTCTACGTTGTCCTGAAGCCGAGCAATGTTCAGAACAATTATTTGAATCATCGCCCACAATTTTCCTTCAGTGGAGACCACTCCCAGAAGTCATGCATCAGTGGGTATCGTTGCATTAGTGTGCGTGAGCATATGTAGGCGCTCTAACGTGATCATGTTTTGAACTTTAATCTGTGGTCATCCCTTTTCAGCGTAAACCATAGTCGAACTAAAATAGACAGTCATCTTCGGGTCGTTTGACAGATTCGCGCCTCTAAGCTAAAAACCACCCAAAATCGTATTTGTAGTTTGATGTTTCAACAATCATTAGATAATTCAATGACAGAGAAAGACATTTTGTATTGGTTTAATACAATGTTTATCAGTCCCAATCAGACTGTTTGTATGGATTGGTTTGTTACCGTCGTTCGTTCATTCACACTTCTGCACGTAGATATTGTGTAAGAGTGAGAAAAAAATATGAATGAATAGAGTGAGAAGGCGAAAAATGAAGCAGGTATATTGGTTTGTGGTTGTGTGAATAGAATTATTAAAGCTCCATTAGACTAACGGTAGCTTAATACTTTTGCGTGAACGGGTCAATAAGATCGAGTTATTCGCGATACCCCAGATAGCAAAAGTAAAACAATTTTTAGTGCGATCTACTAAACTGTGCTTTTCAACGTGAACATTAAATAATTATTTGTTTGAAGAAAATATCTTTTATTTCATTATAATGAATACAATGTGAGTCTTAGCTTTAGTTAAAAAAGATGAAAAATTTAACATTAATTTTGTAGTCCACGCGAGCGGAGCCGCGGGCAAACTGCTAGTACATATATGAAACAGAGTGGCATTCGTAAAACCGTGCATAACTCGGGAACGGATCGTCCTATTTGAGCTGTATTTTTTTTGTTGTCTTCGTCTACCCCCACGGAAACTTTTTATGACGAGAAAATTGGAAAATTTTAAAGAAAAATTGGAAAAATCGATTTTCGATACATTTTCTTTTTTTTAATTCTGATCGTAATATAACAATTTAAATGGTTGTAAAAGTTCAAAATTGGGAAAAGTTTCCCAGAAAATATTTTTTTTTTCATTTCGAAGAAATGTTAATGAAATTAGTTGCCAAAGGTCCAAATTTGGAGATATTTTAATCGGAAAAACCATTTTCCCACGCATTCGTATGCAATCTGACATGTGCCCTTTTTGCTTCGTCATTTCACCATAGTCTGACTATACTAACTATTCGCTCCACCAAGCTAAAATTGGTCCATTTCCACCCAGAAACTTGAATGTATTCTGATGTTCCAGCAAAATCAAATGGGAGCCTCACTCACACACTCTTACAAGTTGGTGGAAGCAATTTGTTGTTGTTAAGCTGCCCAAAATGTAGTGTTCAAAAGGAAAGAAAGAAACAACACGCTACACTTTTCGACAGTTGATGGCCACGTGCACATTCAGATGCATTCACGGACAGGAAAATTTAGGCTCCGCCTATTTTTGACAATGCCCGGGCAGGGGAAATTCAAGTTTGCCGTCTGGTATAGGTAGTCTATGCATGCAGTCGCAATGGATGAAGATTGGCGATTCGCCATGCAAATCAAACCCCTGAGCAACGCAACGAGCACATGCATCGTGAAGTCGTGCAGGACGAAAGCGTAGAAAACCTAACAAGGTGGTGATCACGTTAGATATCGGCTCCACGACTGTTTCGGACATCAGTAATTTAGCATCTCGTTCTTTTTTTGTCGTCTAGCTGTGGACTAGTAATCTATAAACTAAGGAAAGGAATCGAGCCTTTACGTAGCCAAAAACGGATATGTTTCGAAATAGTGTTTAATTTAGGACTAAGAGAAGAATTCTCTCTCTCTCTCTCCCTCTCTTTCTCTTTTCATTTCTCCCTTCTCCCCCTCGCTCTCTCCTTTTCATTCCCGATCTGCTGTTTGACATCGCGGTAGCCTCGGAGAATCCATTCCTTCCAATGATGTCGGAATGTAGTCTGACTGGGTTGTTTTTAAAGACGATAATGTCATCTGCATATATGTACATACATATGTATGTATATGTAGTAAGAATTACAGATAGATGGTAGTGATCTCAATATTCCAATATTGATCTCATTAGCCCGTATACAACATGAATTGCCTGCTTCGTCAAGGAATTTACAGCAGTGGGCTGAGACTGTCCCCTTACTGCATTCCTTTTCCTATCATCGAACGCTCCTATACATTCCCCTGTCCCCACTTTGCTGGTAGAGTTTTTATAAACACTTTTAAGTCAGTCATGCCTTTTACACATGTTGTATTGCGACACTTTCATACGCGGCTTTTAAGTCACCGAATGCCGTAAAGAAAGCTTCGCTCTTAGTGATCCACTTCTCTATTGTGGTCCTGTGTTTGCCGTCCGGTCCTCCTCCAAATTTTCTTTTACTACCCTTGGGGAGAGATTAATCGGTTTGTAATTTTGCAGTCATAACTATTACCCTGTCTGTGGATTGGTATAGTGAGGCTTTCCTGCCATTCTGTTCTCTTCCCAGGTCTTTTGGAACAACTCAGTTAGTGTTTGCTATTCTGTCTTGTCCAAAGGATTTCACAATTTTTTATTGTCTTGATGGTGAATTCCACCCCTTCTTCATTAATCTGGATACCATTGTTCATCTTCCTCTTCTGGGTTCGATCCATAAAAGATTCAGGAATCACATCATCTAAATACTCACTTTTGCTTATAGTATATTGGCAAATTATCTAAGGCTTGTTCCTTTTTTGTGGCCATATTTTCTTCCTTCTTTATTGCTCTTGTTTGTTTTCTCCTTTCACTTCTTTTCTACGTTAATCTCTGTGTCATTATCTAAATGGGTTTCTTTGACCTTTTCTTTTATTTCCTCAGTCCACCAAGCAATTTTCTTAATTTTTTTGCCTACTTAAGCCTTTTCATAGTTACCAGTTGGATTTCTTTTAACCCTTTCGATTTGTCCTCTAGATCATCATCGCCGTTTGTTGACATAGTCTCTTCTCAAATGAGTACCTGCGATCAGCAGTCGATATGGTCAGTTCCCAATTCTCTAGTACACAATTACTTCGACATATGTTATATTTCTTTCACACTGTAGGGAAATATGTCATCATCCTGTCTTCCATCAGCTTGAAAGGTGATCTTTTGCACTATCTAGTGTGGGGAAAAGGAGTTACCAATGAGCATTTGGTTAGGTTAGGTTGGATAGAGTGGCGTCAGGAGGTCATCATTAAACAGCAGGTACCATAGTGGGCGAGCATGTATTAAATATAGAGAAATATTGTTGTCTCGCCTCCATGAACACCCATGGATCCGTGGGCGATTCTTTTGTTCCATCCAGTTCTGGCATTTTGTTCTCCCGTGAGGGTTGGCAATGCTCCTGCTACTGTTTCCTTGTCGATTGTATTTTCCAATATCGAATTGAATTCTTCCTTATCTAGCATAGTACCGCGCATATCCTGATGATGACACTATTTTTCTCCAGATCTAGTTGTACCACTATTGTTCTGAAATCTCGTTGATCCAATTTATGTATAAAATTTCGATCCTTCTGCGTTATAAGCCATTAACCAACCATATTCATCGACGATTCAAGTGTTTAGTGGAAATTTCTAACCCTTTCATGGAGCCTCTCTCTAGTGGAGTGAATTATGAGGGCTTTACAATATATGTATGCACTTCACAATTAAATTTTTCTCCCCACAGGCGAACGTTCTGATACCTTTTATAAGTATGTAATGTGTGTTGAGTAACTAATCCTATTTGTTGTCGATATTTGAAGGAGTTGTCCATTGTTTTTCTTGCAAAGTATCTCAAAAGTGTTTGTTTTACTTTTATACTTTCGAACTATTTTAGAAAACACCATTCACAAGCGTTTCTTTTCTTAAACCCTAAATCCATAAAAAAAAATTGTACTTCCACCCACAGAGAGACAAATTAAGTTTTTTTTTTTCATTTAATTTTTCCTCGTTGATGTATACACAAGGATGCCTGTTAATGCAGCGAAAATTAAAAATATCACGCGCACACGCTACACTTCAGCGAAACAACTGAGTAAAGAACAAAGAAGGACAAAGTGTTCGCTATGCGATTGCATGGTACACATCTTAAAGATGAAGTGACTTCTTTGCTGGGACACAATTCAAGAGAACAAACTTAAGGCCTCAGCAGAAACAAAGAAAGCGAAAATGAAGTAAAACGATGTCACCAGGAATGTATGGAAAGTAGGTCGATAACGTTGCATTAAACTCGTTTGGTCTTTATCCTTTGCACGGGATATAGTCAGTGCTTCCTTAGTAGAGGAACGAAAGTAACTGCAATCAGCAAATTAAATTCCTTCTACTTTGACGGATCAGATTCTTATACGTCCAAAGCGACTCAAGGTCTAAAGCATCAGTGAGATGAAAAAATCAGCTTGTGGCATGAGGTCACGAAGGAAGATCACATGCAATCAACAAGGAAGAGTAAAAAGAGCACTGGCCCTGCGGTCTTCCTTGGAGTCCTATTGTGCCAACCCATTTCGGTTCTCAATCGCTAAAGAGAATGTAAGAAAGCATAAGAATGGATGGATTGCCGCAAAGTTGGGAGGATGGCTCTCTTCCTTATGTGAATGATGGACAGGGACACTATGGAGAAAGATCTCAGCACTCGGTGAGATGAAAAGGATACCTTTTTTGAAGACAGTGATCGTTGAAGATATGAGTTAGAATTCTGAAGCTCTTCCAGTTTGTATCCACAAGGATTTCTTTTGTGTCAGAACAGGGAAATAATCCGATGGAGTTCCGCACTGAGTGTCCACACATAAGAGTACAATACTTTGTCAGGTCGGGGTACTTGGCAATTTGTTTTGATGATCCTTCCTGTACAGTCCACAGAAAGGTTAAAGATCATTCACGGAGCTGACAACGACAGTTTTTTTTCTTTGTAGGCTCCGTTTTGGGTAGCAAAACCCTCGGGTTGCCTACTTTACCCTTTTGTAGAAATTTCGGATCCCTCTCCGAAAGTAACATCTCTATATCTCCTCGATCTCACGTTTCTCATGCTCCCTTTTCTTTTTTGAGTTCCCGCTTTTCGTCTGTCCTTTTCTGCCCGTAGAGCTGACGATCAGCTCTCATCTTTTGTCACTTAATAGGCAGCCATTTTGTTTGCATTGTGCACTGTGCGCATTCAGTATCAAACGGCGTCTCGCAGGTGGAGGAGTAAAGCTTAGCCAATCATTTGCGGTATTCCTAATGACTTTTCGTGGGCGTCAACTAACCCCTGCGCACGACGTGATCTTGGATCTTAAACCGGTTCTTAGTGAGCAGTCTTTGCGTAGTACCCTATTCCCTGAGAAGAGAACTCAGGTGGCACGGTTTTCTAATCGGTTCTCCGTATGCGCTCTTTGCTTTTTCCCCATACTCCTTGAGAAATAGCTCAGGCGACACGATATCCAGAGGGCTCTTCGAGGAAATTACGATACGTTTTAACCCCCAGGAACATGCTCTATAGAATGCTAGTCCTGCCAGTTCAACTTTTTGGCGCCAAGTGCTGGACGATAAGGCTTCTGCATCAAATTTATGAAGACGTGCGAGGAGGGCAGAGCAGATGGTGGAGAAGTTACAACCGTGAACTCTACGAGCTGTACCATGATGTGGATTTAGTCCAATATACCAAGATACGTCGACCACATTGGCTCGCCCATATCGAGCGCATGGACAACAATGCTCCAGCCAAGAGGAACTTCGAACCCCAGCGCACAGATTCGTGATGACTAGGAAGACTGAACCTCCGCTTTAGAGACCAAACTATCATGGATGTCTTGACAACTGGAAGCAGAATGCTCCGAATCGACAAAGATAGAAGGCTAGCTTGCTTCAGGGAATGACAGGAAGACGGGTTGGGAGCCAGTTAAGTATGCAAATACGAATACTATGACTATCAACTGATACGCGTACTATAATCACTCCAGTAGTAAGTAGTATACATCCGATCCAAGTTTTTTCCAAAATGACGTAGCTCATAGTGAAGAGATGCACATTGTCTGAAAATGTAAGCTTCTCTATTGAGCTTTCCTACGTATAACCTCAACTTTTGGCAGATATAGCTTAAGAGGTACTTGTAAGGGATGTTAAGGGACCTACATAGCTATAGTTGACGCAATGTGATGGGTCGACTGTATTTCGTTGTTAGTTAGCACACTTTCCGATCACTTTTTCTCTATAAACCGAGACAACCACAGCAGGGACTAATGCTGTTCCACGCGACTTTACGACTTTTGAGCCTCTAATTAGCTAAGTTGACACTATTGCAGTAACTTGGAGCCTTGGACAAAATGATTTTACTACTGAGAAATAAGTTAATATCGGTTCTGCAGGTAAAATACTCAGACGTCTAACAGCTTCCAGTTTGCTAAAAAGTACGTGCGTATGACCACTAGGCCAACGAATGACTGGGATAAAGAAGAGAAAAGCATTTTTTTCGATACGGATTTGTCGAAAGTAGAATCAGCCCGACCAGGCGTAATATTCGTAAGGCGTAAATACTATGAAAACTGTTTTTTTTTTTTGGTTGCCTGTTAGTTTTACTGAAGAGCACCAGTCATTTATTTTGCCCACAGAATGACACGCCTTTAGGACAGTCTTTAGTATTTTTACCTTACGCAAGGTTACCCTCTAGGATTTTGAATCTTCATACCTTCTTCATAACTTTCAATATTTACTAGCTAGCAGCAGTAGCTAAGTATAAGGTTACCCAGAACTTAGAAAATACTATATTTCAACATCCAATGACTGTAATTGCAACTACCGATCAACGGTGGCTTAACCCATCAAGATGTCTATTATGTCTATGTACACTGCTGGACAAAATAATAGGTGTGTTCAGGAGTGCTAGGAATAAAACAACATTTCTATCTCAAAATTAAGCTATTTACCAATTCTGTGTAACCACCGTTGTTCTTTATTAGAGCCTAAATCCTTCTACGTATAGATCGTATAAGGTCTGGCCCGTTTCGATAGGTATTTGGTACCAGATATCTTGGACATTTTGCCATAACTGGTTTTTACTGGTTGATGTGCGCATTGAGAGTCATCTCTTCAGCTCCCCTCATAAGTTTTCACTGGTATTTAGATCGGGGGACTAACTTCGCCATGATAGATTGGCGACATTGTGTTCGTTAAGCCAAGCACTCACCAGGTTCGATCAGTGTTTTGGATCATTATCCTGCTGGAATCGCCAAATCAACCGCATATTATCTTCCGCATAAGGCAGTATTAAATTTTCCAAAGTATTCTGGCACTCAAATTTTATTATTGTGTCCTCTGTGTATGAGTCCGACACCATTCTAGTAAGGACATTCCAATACCATAAATTGGTGGACGAACTATTCATCCAGAATCACTGGAGGGCAAATTGATTTTTATTTCGTCCCTCCAAAAAATATTTAGCCATTTTTTCCTCCATTCGTTCCACACCATGAATAATGAGTTTCAGCGAAAATTTTCCTCATGTCTAAATTTTTTTTTTTTTCGCTTCAGGGAAAAGTTTCGGGCTACTCTGCCTGGTAGCTTAGCATCTACCAATCGTAGATGAATCGTGCGGGAATACCCACCTTGAAGGCTTAACCCTCGTGTCTACAGCCTAAAAATTATACATAAACATACACCCAACATACCCGGGTGTCCCATACATTTTTGTATGTACACGGGCGTCAGAAGGAGATGTACATACATACAACTGATCTATGGAAAACTAACTTACATCCGTTGTATCGTGCTTCAATGGGTTTCCAACGTTTTTGGGCTATCAGTCGTTTTATCACATTTGATAATGGAAATACGCGCCAGCAACGTAAACAAACTGACAAAGCAGCAGCCATATCTGACATTTTCCTTATGTTGAATAGAAACCTCCAGAATAACTATAAAGCAGGAGCCAACATCACTGTTGATGAACAACTTTATCCTTATCGTGGTGGCACCGGATTCACTCAATATATACCTTCAAAACCAGCCAAGTATGGAATTAAGGTTTAGTGGGTATGTGACGCTATTACTTCTTATCCAGTCAAAGGACAAATCTATACTGGTATGACACCTTCTGGAGGAAGAGAAAAAAATCAAGGTGAACGTGTTGTTAAAGATTTGTGTTGCAATCTGTTCCGTGGAAGTGCTTGAAACATCGTATGTGACAACTTCTTACAAGCTATAATTTGGCTTCTACTTTGATGTTAGACTACAATTTGTCAATATTGGGCACTGTAAACAAAAGACGTACATTTGTACCAGCCGAATTTTCTAATCCAGCAGTAGAATCATCAATCTTTGGATTCAGCAGCAACATAAGTATGTGTTCACATATTCCAAAAAAGAACAAATCGGTTGTGCTTCTTTCCAATTCCCATTATAGTATCGAAATTGAAGGTCCTAAAAGAAAGCCAAAAATTAAACTCGATTACAACACAAGCAAAGGAGGTGCTGACAATATGGACAAATTCCTTGATGAATATACAACGAAGAGAAAAACGAAGAGAAGGCCTTTGGCTTTTTTTTTTATAACATTGTGGATGTGGCTGCATTTGTAGCATTCGTGATCTACATGAAAAATAATCCACACTAGAAGACATCAACATACCGTAGAAGGTTGTTCCTACAACAGTTGAGTGAACAATTAGCCATGGCAGAAATCCAGAATCGTTCACAAAATGCACAAATCAAGCGAAATTTTCCATCACGTAGTGGAATTGGGCCACCCAGTAACATTGAATATCTTCCGGTAAGGGCTCAAGAAGAACGTGGCAATTCTGGCAGAATCAAGCAGAAGGGAAATTGTTACCTATGTCCCAGAAGAAGACCAACACGAAAAGCCTGCAAAGAATGCAAGAAGCCAGTTTGTGCTGAACATTCAGTAGATATAACTCAATGTGATAGATGTCCATCCTAAAATAACACTTTTTTTTATAAAATTTAATATTTTCCTTTTTTTTTCCAAACAAAATAAAAAAATAATGTCAAATGAATAAAAAATAAGAATTTATAATGAAACAAAAGTGCTTTTCAGCATTTCTAACTAACAATTTACATAAATTTTTCTATGCACACCCGGGTGTGTTGGCTATAGATAGAAGGGGTAAATCGCTAGAACTACTTGTAAATTTGGACCCAAAAAGAAAATTTTTTCTTTTTCGAATATGATATAAAACAATATTTTATTAGGTTTTTCAAAATTTCAAGTCTATACGGCACCTAGAACTCAAAATAATATCAATCTGAAAATGAAAAACACACCCGGGTATGTGGGTGTAGACACAAAGGTTAAAGGGGTCATTTTTGGCTAGTTTGACAATCTTCTGATCGTCTGTTTTTGTCGCCGGTCTAGGTCTTCCGCGTATTTCAGGAGCCTTGTGGTATTTCAAAGCATTTGTGACTAAGTTTTCTGATCGCCATTGAGATTGTACTATAAATTTATAAGTTTTTCCCTGATTTCTAAGCTGCTGCACTAATCGCACTTTCTTTAAGAGTACAGTGACTTTTTCGACCCATCTAAAATGTCTACTGATATCAACGCATTTTTATATCCCGTTTTTAACAATCCTTTTCAAATTATTAATAAACAAATACTTTAACACAAGTTTCTAGAAGTTTTTCCATAAAAGAAACAATTCACACCTATTTGAAGAAGACAGACCTATTCGGCCGGTTACAGCTAAAGAACTTGCCAAAGAAATAAAAGGCATAAATATAAAAAAGGCCCCAGGGTACGATTTGATCACGGGGGAAATCCTTAAACAATTACCAAAAAAAGGTTTAAAAAAACTAGCACAGATTATAAATGCTGCATTCCGGTTAAGGTATGTGCCAAGCATGTGGAAAGTCGCGGAGGTAATAATGATTCCAAAACCAGGCAAACCACCTAGCGAAGTTACCTCATATCGCCCAATATCGATACTACCAATGTTGTCCAAGTTATTCGAAAAGATGCTGGTGAAACGCCTGCAAAAAATAATTGAAGAAAAATCGCTAGTGCCGAACCATCAATTTGGCTTTAGAAATAAGCACTCTACGATTGATCAGGTGCATAGAATCACAGACAAAATCGAAAAAGCATTCGAAGCGAAAAAGATCTGCTCTACTATTTTTCTTGATATAGCACAAGCTTTCGATAAAGTCTGGCACAAAGGACTGATCCATAAAATACAAAAGCAACTGCCAAAGCAGTATTCGAAAATTCTAGAATCTTATATATTACAGCGATTCTTCAGAATTAAACAAGAAACAGAGTACTCAACATTAAGAGAAATTAAAGCTGGTGTACCTCAAGGCAGTGTACTAGGTCCGGTACTATATCTGTTATTCACTAGCGATCTACCAGAAAGTGAAGAAATCACTATAGCAACTTTTGCAGATGATACTGCTGTACTTGCTGTGGGAGAAACTGTCGAAGTTGCAACAAAAAAGCTTCAAAAAGCAGTAAATAATATTTCAGAATGGACTAGAAAATGGCAGATCAAATTAAATGACCTTAAGTCCGTCCACATTAATTTTACATACAAAAATGTACCATATATTCCAGTGTACATAAATAATAATGTAGTGGAATATTCAAATACAGCCAAATATCTAGGCATGACTCTGGACGCTAAACTACGCTGGAAAGCGCATATAAAGAAAAAGAGAGGTGAACTAAACATGCGTTACAGTAAAATGTATTGGCTTATTGGGAGATATTCATCTCTGTCCAACTACAATAAATTATTGCTTTATAAGCAAGTCCTGAAACCAGTATGGTCCTATGGACTCCAGTTGTGGGCATGCACATGCCAGACAAACTTACAAAAAATTCAAACCTTCCAAAATAAAGTACTGAGGAACGTTGTTAATGCACATTGGTACATACGAAACGCTGATCTACATAGAGATCTAGGTATTGAAATGGTTGAAGAGGAAGTTAAAAAAGTTGCTCAGAAACACAGAATTAGGCTTCTCAGCCACGTAAATTTAGAAATAACACAACTATTACATACTGATAATGTAATCAGGAGATTAAGACGAGTAAAACCTCTTGATCTAGGTGTAGTAGTTAGCTGAGGTTATATTATAACAAAAAATAAAAACTGAATAGTATCTCCAAGAAAATAATTAATTTCATTCAAAAAAATCAGAAATCCGACAAACGGCGGCTTTTCCTTTTAATTTAAATTTATTATTAATTTTCAAAAATAAATTGCTGATTAGTCCAACGACAAGGTGCGATTCCTTGGAGACAGGCGTTAGCCAGTCCTCGGGAGGTTTTTTAGAGGATTAAAGTCCCTCACTATTGCAGAAGGCCCCCTCGCGTAGAAGCCTCTGCAATGTCTTTCGATGATTTTTCCTAGATAATTGGTCCTCACTCAAAACCGTTAAAACCAATAATAAAGTTTGAGTGAAAAATAACTTCTCAGTAATTCAAGCCTCTTATGCATAACGTCGATTTTACTGGAAAAATTATTCGAACACCGTAAATTTGCAATAACAAATATAAAACTCACACACTTATTATTTTGTCCAGTAATGTATCCATCAGTTTCAAATTAGCAACGAAAATTCTCTTTAGAGTTGGCAGCAACTTCCTTAAATTATTTGAAGACGTCGAATGAAGCTACCGCGTATTTGAGAGATTCAGCCGTTACCACATCCAATGCAGTATACCAGATGTGCTATCTTCCAACATAGTCAAACTCAGCCTGCCTAAGCGAGCTGTGACCTAGTGACCGGCGGACTTGTAGCGGACCATCTGCTCTTTTTCTAGTGTGGAGACATGTAGACAGCTGACATCAGAGGCAACAGTAAGGGTTTTCATACCAGAAACCCCAGCCTGAAAATATTAAAAAATAGGAATCCAAAAATTGTGAACTGAAAAATCGCACATAGGATCGTATTTAAGAATCGGTACTACCTTCAGAATATTGTCAGATATTCCCAAGAGGTGAGACCCTAAAATGCGTTTAGTGTGTGCTGGGACTAGAACATGAATTCATCATTTAGGAGTTCAACTCAAATCACCCTCGATAGTGCTCTAAAATGGAAAATACATAATAATTATCAAAGCTTCTACTAGCGAAATACTCTCTGTGTCTTTTTCATATGTTGACAGGAATTGCCATGACTTCAACCCCTAACCGAGTACATCTTATGTTGGTTTAATAAAAGCTATTAAGCCGGCCAGCATGCCATATGTCGTTACCATCAAAAATAATCTCCCCAGACATCTATGTAGTAGTGAAAGCAGATTTCACTCATGTCATTGAGATTCCATTTGTAGTGATGGAGCCCTCACATCACATTTACCTACTTATTACGACACAAGAGGATAATAATTCAAGAAATGATTCATTTTCGCCTTCTGTGTGATAGATGAGTCGGTCTTCTTATGTTTCCAACACCACTCTTGCGGCATTTTTCTGTATCGTTTGGCAGGACTCTTAAAATCATCCACATGTCTATCTGACCATTGTTACGTCATAAAAAAAAATTTGAGGGCCTTGAGGCAGAAAATTGATTTATTCGCACGTAATTTGATGATAAAACACTTTGTTGACAATTTGAAGAAAAATTATCGTTTGTAGGTTATGACCGCGTGTGCTTGACATGACATTGTTTTATGACTCGGGATTAATTACATTTGTGAGTTTATTGTTTCCGTTCAAATGTATGAAGACAACTTAGCCACGCTTGACACAGTAATATGCTGTATGTAGCAAAGCAATAAAAGAAGTATTATTCAGTCAAGGTCCTTCAATGAGGAAGGACATTGATCTTGACCGTAATCAAAACATAAACTGTCAAAACAGAAGTGCATTATTTGTTTGGAGCCATCCGAAATTATGTGAGAACGAGGGGTCACTGTGCAAGTCACCATTTGGTTGATACAATATTTCAGTATTAAATGTCAAAGTTTACGATTTAATTTTTAATAAAGAACCGTTGATGATGAAATCAAAAATGAAAAGATTGATTTGGCGTTTTACACACTTTAGAGTGTAAAATAGGCTCTATCACGGTCAATACTCATATGAGGATTGTGCTTTCTTTTCTATTCTGGCGACAGGTTAGGTTAGGTAAGCGGGCTGGCAGTGTTACCCATATGTTACCCCGCCCATTAAAACCCTGTAAATGTCTAATCTACACTACTCTAATTACTTTGTTTTGGAATTTGTTTCTGGAATGTAGGAGTCCAGGACAGTGGCAGAGGAAGTGGGTGGTATCCTCAAAAACCCCCTCATCGCCACAGAGTCTGCAAAGTTCTTCTTCCGTCTGGCGCAGTTTCTTCATATTGTACCACAGACTATTATACCCCGTTATGATACCGGGATCCTCTGTCCTTTCGTATAAGCCTCTCGGTCCTTGTTCTGTCGAAGGGCGGCCATAGTTTTCTTGCGATGTTAGACGTTTCCATGGACTTCTATCTTAGGTTCGCCTCTCTTGTGGCTGAATTCCCTGCTTCAAGCTTGTCCATGCAAGGCGGGATGCTTACAGAGAGATTAGTTAGTTCTAGTAAATTTGTTGAACCTTTCATAGCTAGTTCATCAGCTTTTTCATTGCCTGGGACACCCTCATGTCCAGGAACACAGCAGAGGGATACCTCGTGCTGAATTCCAAGAACCTTAAGCTCTTCGCGACAGCATCTCACAAGCTTCGATTTACTTTCAGTAGCAGTAATTGCTTTTACAGCTGCCTGGCTGTCGATAAAGAAGATGATACCATCCTGTGGTATTGCCCTTACGGCAGACTCACGGGCGGCTGCCGTCACTGACAAGACCTCCGCTTGGAAAACACTGCTGTGGTCTGGTAGTTTAATGGATCTCCATATCCCTAGCGATTCAGAGAAGACGTTGGACCCTACACTAGTCTCCATTTTCGATCCGTCAGTGTATATTGCTGTGGATCTGGTATTAGCTATATAAAATCAGTGAGGGAAGCCCCCTCCGTTCAAGCCTCACTGTTGTCTGGTCTGAATTGCTGGAGGTGGACAGAAGAAATATATCAATATGTTTTCTGGCTGCGATCCAATTTTTTTCTTACATTCCGCGTTAAGCGGCTCATTACTGAAGGTTACCAAATCTTTGTGATTTACCCCACAAATTTTGCCACGGGAAATCCATAGCTCTTGTACAAGGGCGACGTCTATTGTCTATCTCCTGGAAGATATATCAGGTTAGCGCCAGCTACTATGCTATGATGAAGGTTTATTTGTATAATTTTAATATTCATATTAATTTACCTTAGCAATTGCTTCCCTCTTTTCCTTTACAGTTCTTTCCGTGAAGGATTGAACTTTGCACCGTGTGATACCGGTTCGGACATTGTTGTTGAACCTTTTCAATATTGGCATCGATTTGTGGTTGGGCAGGACCACTATTTCCGTGCCTAGTTCTGGCGTTGAAATCACCTAACGCGATTTTAACGTTATATTTAGAATATTTCTTATAGGTCTTGCCGAGGATGTCATAGAAACACTCTTTGGTGGCTTCATCCTTGTTCTCTGTGGTTGCATGAGAACATATTAGGCATTAATGCAGATCTATATAAGACGCTTTCTAACGTTTCGAAAACTTAACACTTTTTGCGTAAGATTGCTGCGTAAAATAAATTCGGGCCCAAATAAGCGCTGTTCCCGCTTTCTGTGTTTCTGTAGCAATCACCGTAGTAATTGTTACAGTTTTCATCCTCATTTTAGCCGGCCCATCTTGTCGTACTTCCTGGATGACTGTAACGTCTGCTTCATAGCAGTTTAAAGCCACGGCTTATTGTTCGGCAGCCCACTATTAAGGTTACTTTTGATTCGACCGAGGTCTCTCCTCCGCTGCACGTTATCCTTCTTAGGACCTATTGCAATTGAAGTCATAAAGAATTGTCTTGCCTGGCAGATTCGTGCTAAAGTTAATCTGACTAAGCTTGCGGTAGTCTGAGTGAACAATTAGGACCCCCGTTTGAACCTTATATAGTTTCACATGTGCAGTCAGACTGCTCATAATTAGTTTTCAGATTTCTGGCAGTGCAAAGGCACGTGCCTTGTCTGCCATCGAAAATGGTCCTCTGAAGCTTTGCAGCTCTAATGCGGATGGAAGTAATTTTCCCGTAAATATGTATAAATATGTAAATATGTGTGCCATATCCATGGCACTAAACTACAAAGGCCTTTCTCGGCTGCACGGGAGGTTTTCCGAACACTCCAGACCCTGCCTTCATTGTACTCCTGAACCTACTTCTGTTTCACACTTATGTATATCATAGCCAGCACTATCGAAACAATCCATCATTTTAGGCGAATGGGCTTTAGGTACTTCTCGGTAAGTATTTGCCTTTCAAGCAAAGACTTATTCAATCGTAATGCCCATGAACTATATTGTAAAAAAGTATCTACGTCTCCAGTGAAAGTTAGGGTGCGTTTGAGGCCTTGCTTAATTGTAGAATTTTTCAAGAGTTATGACTATTTTCGGTCCTTTTGCGTCCTAGATCTGGTCTTCCACTGACGATTGGAGTTCTTACAACCGTTCTGCCAGATGTTTGTAAGATATCCGTCCTAGTGGGACATTATACCTCTCCTAGGTATAGTAGGCTTCAGTAGCACTACAATCTGTGATGCTAATGTGTACTCAGGAGAGTGTCTGCCTCTAGCAGGGAGACGCTCGAGCTTTTAGCGCGTATGATGATAATCATTTAAGGATATCTTCTAAAGGGAATCGGTTTCCGAAGTCAACGCATTTTTCGCAGTACTGCCTTCAAGCGTTGAGGGGAGTTGAGCTTCAGCCTTATATATTTGTTACTAACGATTTGAAACTGATGCTACGTCAGCTTAGCGAAATGGGGCATGACTCCTTACAAAATGTATGCTTTATAGAACGCAAATCTTGTCAGTTCAGCTGTACGGCACAGAGTGCTGAACGATTAGAAGGATAGCAGAGCAGATATTGAAAAATTCTTTGTGAAAATTTAGCCTTTTTTGAGAAATTAGAGGGCAAATGGAGGAGAAAGGACAACCGCAACCTCTACGAGCGGTATCAATTTGTGTATGTAATCCAAAAAGCCAAAATATGTCGGCTACATTGGCTCGGCCATATCGAGCGTATGGACAACCACGCTCCTACCATGAGAGTCCTCATACTAAACCTCCGCTCCGCTTTGAAAACCACGCAATCGCGGGATCGGCAAGGAGGTCCTGTCTCAGACAGAGACTATTCATGGGTCGGCACAAAATGATACAATTCTCGCGAAAAAAAAATACGTTGCAGTAAACTTAGACAGAAAATTGTCATGGACGATCACAATCACCACCGAAATAGAGCTCACCGTTCATTATGGAACTGTCATCGAGCCTCTGCTCAAACTGCATACTCTTGTTGTCACACGTATACTACAACTAGAAGCTTGATCGGTCGAACTATGTATGTACGTATGACGGTCTTTTTTCAATCTACACCCACTGCATTCCTCAATATCATTCTGAGCCTTCACCGATCTAAGTATACATTCCTGGGAAAGGAAGACGTGTTCTTACAGGGCTTTCCAATTTGACAATATCTGATGCCTTATTTTAACCGTAAACCATAAATAAAGTGTTTTTTTTTTGGCTGGCAATACCTCGAGCCTGGTTCTGTCAATATTGTTGACTGTTTCTCTTGATCTTCGTCTAGTAAGCCATTTGCATCAATACGGTACAAATAAAGCATAAAGTCACACTCATGCCTCGTGGATGAACATGAAAATAATTGCATGCCAATATGTGATATTACAATATCCAAGGAATTTGATGTAATACGCGTCAGCAAAAAACATAAGCATCATAAATACGTGGCCTCACTATTCAAATAGACAATTCAACTCATGCTACAAAAAGGGTTCTCCATCACCATTTGCATTCCGTCAAATATTCAGGTGTTCGACCTGAATCATTAAATACTTTTGCCAGAAACGACGAGCAACCAAAGGTCCTTCGTGAAAGCGATATTGGGTAGGGTCAGTAGCCATTCACCTATGTGACATACAGCCTACAAATATATCCTACTACATACATCAACAGCTACTACCTTCGAAAAAAAGAACCATTGTCTCTCTCTTCAAGTTTTTCAAGGACACAAAGCTTTTCGCAACAACTTCTTTGCATCCCCTTTAAGCTCTTCCAGATTGTGAAGTATTTCTGTGCGCATGCCTGAAACCATTCGATAAACTGTCAAAATCTACGATACCAGCTTGCACTTTAAGGCTTATCTCGCTAAGGAGGAAAAGTGACAGATAGAGAAAAGCTTTCGCTAAAAATAGGGGAAAAACTATGAAAAGAGCAAAGAAGAGAGTAAGGATGCTCAACAAAATCTCTCACAGGAAAATTCCCTTCAGCAATACACAATAATTATTATTGAATCAGCTTCAAAACGCCTTGAACGTAAAGACCGCGTACCGCACAACAACGACGACAGCGACTACGTCGGTAACTTTTTCTCATATCGGTTGGACAAGGACCTCGATTCTCATTTCACCCGCATTACGGGTCGACTAGTGTGTGTGTGTGTCTCGCAGATGTAATAAATTAATTACGGTCCCTTGATCAATAAAACGGTCCGTTACTGTATTCGGGTCACAGACACAATACTGGAAAATAAACTTCTTCCTCTTCCCGATTTTAAAGGAATAAAAAGAAAACGTGGTCAAGACAATAAAATTAAAGGATACGTTTCCTGCTGCGGGTCGTAGCGTGCTCGTTCTACTAACCTAGAGTGATTACGTTGCGTAACCCATTCATCCTATGCAGCACTTTTCGTGCTGCTGCGGGTCCTTCGTCGGGTAAAATAAAAAGAGAAAATTTTCTTCCTTTTTATCTGTTACAATAGCAAAGCAAATACAAGTTCATTAAGTCAAACTTCCTTCGCGTATAAGTGTGCATGTGTGTGTGAAACAATGACGGTGATTACGTAGATAATGGATGCGCTGAGTGCTTCTTAACATACAATCACCATTGTGCATCTGGTCCTGTTCTGGAATAAATAAACGGGAGACGGAAGTCATTGCAGGGCACCAACCTATTTTGCACTCCCACAGAGCGTGGCGGTACGGCACAATAGTTTCCTTTGGTCGCCCTGAGCGTCTATGTAAACACAAAAGCTCTCTAGTTTGTGTCAATTTACGAGAAGTCCCTGTGTGCTAATGAAAAATTGTGAAAAAAAAAAAAAAACGCATTCAGTGGGAAAATTCTAAAAGGATGTTTGGCCGCATGCTTTAGGGTGTTTTTTTTGCTGCCTCCTTTTGTGTTTATACACAATCACCAACAGAACAACCCACATTCGACCTGAGTGAGTGAGCAAATAAAAGTGAATGGTAAACAAGCCAAACAGTGTACAAGTGAATGCATGAAATGTCAAACCGAGATTGACACACCAAGAAGGGATTAAGGCAAAACGTGAGAGTTTTATTTTGTGAACAGGTTCGGTTTAAGATCTCTAGTGTGAGCGGTGTTATCGATTTTCATTTCACGGATAAAAGGATACAACAACTGCGGACAATTCAAGTGAGTTTTAACTTTTTTTAAAGTTGCTTGCAACTGCATTTCGGACTTTTGTAATTCTTAATTCTTTTTTGCTCGTATATTCCATTGATGGTCCAGTAAAGGATAAATTCAAGGATTTTTGATTCACTTCTCTGGCGTGGACTGAAAAATTTGAATTTTTGCGATGAACCACCTCAGGTGATTCTGAGAAACGTAATTTGGTTGATTTTCATGTAGGTATAATTTTTTGAACACATTTACTCAACGTACGGTGCGAAGGACTCGTTTGTTTCATTATTTTTAAATGAGGATGCAAAAATATTTTTCAGAAAATCGAACACAATCCGAAATAATTTCTGTGAAATTCTCTAAAAATATGGTAACTCTCTCTCTCATTGTTCACTTTTTTCTGGGAACTTTAACAGGATTTCAAAATCGAAAGGTTTTGGCGAAAGTTTTAATTTCGTTGTAGATGATTAAGTGGAAGCTTGAAATGTTAAAATTATTTCCGATTAACAGGTCCTTTATCCAGTGTTGCGAAACCTAACAACAACAAAAAATTGTCAGCACAATATAACCTAGGGATTTTAGCCTTAATTTTAGAAGCAAGAAGAATAGGTACCTGAACTGTTAATACCTACACGAGTAAATACGTCACTTTCCTTCGATCGAAGTAGATCATTTTAAATGTTAAAAGTCTACTCCTAACCTACTTGAATTAGCGTAGAATTTGCGGATGTTTATTTTGGTTTGGGAGTCTGTGGTAGCAATCACTCAAAGGATTTAAGATCTGTGTGAGATCAACAGATTGAATTTAAGCTCTGTGGTAGGTGTGCCACTAGCTTCTGGGATTGCGATCTAAATTTTTAAACAAAACAGCTACACATGTATATGTATTTGAATGCGTTAAAATTTTTGTGGACTTTTGCCCATTTTGAAAAAAAAAAACTGACTTTCAATTTCAATCAATTGATCAGCAGACGTTAAAAAAATACTTGTCCAGATATTTTTATGAATTCTAAGCCATACCCACTGATCGCACGAGATAGAATCGAAGGAAACCACATGAGTGCTTCCATATGAGTTAAAGTTGAATATTCCATCCATGATTGAGTGTTTGTAGCCCAAATTGACACTAATTCGGTTATAATCAGCAGGTATCGATACGATATCGATACGATGCTACCGCGTCCAATGTACTCTTCATTACTGGAAGCCTCTTAGCTTTGATTCCGGGCTGGCAGCCAGTAATTTACCGACAATGTCAATTAAAATATCTGTTAGAGGGGTTCTCAATGCAGGACGTTAAGGATTTAGAGATTTTTCTATCGGGTATCATAATATTTATACGATAAACGTTTTTTTTGACGCACCGATTACGGCGTTTATTCAAAATCGAATTTTATGAAGTACAGACCAACTGTGGGTGCCGTGGCTCAAGTGGTTAGTGCGTTGGATTACTGAACAGGAGGTTCGACGTTCGAATGATATGCAACTAGGACATTGCATTTGGCTTTCTGATTTCCATGTTGGTTCTGAGTTTCAAATCGTTACTAATAAATGGCCTCCTGTAGAGATTTTGCAGTCTCTTGAGAATCTTCAGTAATGGCCGGACCGTCTGCCTATTTCGCACCGTTGAATATTTTCATACGATTGCTATTGTATTGAAGAGAGTACACCTACAATCTCTTCAAGGAATGACTGCATCGGCTGGCTTAGCGGTAGCCCATCGTCTCACCCCAATTTCGCAGCAATTTATTGATTGTTTGTGGTTCTTTTTTGCGCATAACTCAATAACTCGATGCTTAGCCTAAAAAAAATGTAAAACTGTTTGATGAAATTGCAGCTGCTTAGTGGTTAGGGAACGTCTCCAAGAGGAACTGAACCCAGCTGCAAACCTTAGTAAGCAAAAGATCATTTGTGGCTGGTGTCGCTCGTCCATCCAACTCCAAATCATCCAGTTGCAGTCACAACAAATCAGTTATCACATCTCTATAGCGCACTAAGTTCATAACATTGCTGCCAGTTTCATTTTTTCAATGCTACCATCGATCCAAAATCCACACCGAATAGTCGCTCATTGAGATTGTGTTGGCTCCTATGAGACTACATGTCGATATTCGGAATCTAAAATAGTACATCAACATTGATCTCGACATAGCCTCCAAGATGAATCGAATGGTTATGTTGCTTGAACTCTTAAATGAGTGGGACCTTTTCAACAAATAACCCGAGATCTTTATGCAATTTTCTCCTCAGAGCGGTGCGACTGATGTTTACTTGTTGTGCTCTCTGACAAGCTGAAGTTCTTGAATTTTCACCCACATTTTGAGTAAGCAGACGAAAACGCAGATAGATTTATCCATAAGTATGCCAGTTTAGTGGACACCATGGCTCAAGTGGTTAGTGCGTTGGATCGCTGAACGGGAGGTTCGAGGTTCGAAACCCAGAGAACACCAAAAAAGTTTTTCACGGTCCCACCTCTCGCGAATGTCTGACAAACGTCCGAGAGTATTAGCTGCCATGAGAAAGTTTCTCAATTTGTCTTTCGGATATGTAGGTCCCTTCCATTTGTGTGAAGAAGTATAACACGCACAACACGAATGGTCACATACGGTCTGTTGCGTCAAGTATTTATTTTATTTTTTTTTATGCCAGTTTAGCCAAAAATATAGGCCGAGTCCATTCACTTTGAAATATATCAGCGCTCTTATCGAACAATCAACAATCCTTTCCAAATAAAGGAGAGTGGTCTAAGTAGCGACTGTTTTTTTAATGGTAGATACATATGTATGTGCATGTGCTTAAGGAATGGTTTTTTGACATCAAAGAGATGTACTAGAAGTATTGTTCACTAAATATGTGGATGAAAATCCGAATCAGCTTCATTTTCCCTTTCCCTTAAATCCTGAGAATAAAATTTTGCGCCTAACGAGATTCCTTATTCTTTGAATAAAGCTCTTTACCTAGTTGTATAATATTCTTTAAGAGAGTAAGTGGAGAACTCAAACGCAACTAGTGCATTGTACTACCAGGAAGCAAGACCCAGTATCAGCACTTATCGCATCAGTACCGAATCCGAGCAATAACAAGACCATAACAAAGGAAGTGATTCGAAGTATCGACGTCTTCGCCACAAGCATCACAGACATTGCTGTCTCTTGAGAATATCACACTAAGATGCTTAGCGCACTAAGATGCTAAGCAAAAGGAGAATGTCCTGTGAGAACACCAACAAGTCTTTTGCAGTCTTTTCTGCTGACTTCTTACAAACGTCCGGAAGCAATCGTTTGGTCCAAATGCATCTTATCTTTGTTTCTTTCATCTTTTTTTTATAATGAGAATTGAAACGAATAAAACATGGAAACTTCATAGCGAAAAAAAAAATTTTTTTGTGATATTTTATGTCAATAATTTTTTTTTGCTTTAAAACTACATTTTTTTAAATTTATTTACAGTTTATTAAATCGAAATAGTTATCTAGGTTCCCATTCTTTTCTCAACTTCTTTCTTATGTCCTACATAAGGTTGATGACAGTTACATCCGTGACCTTTTTGGAAACTCTTTTCCACTTGGCACTAAAATCCTTATAATCCTTAGCACACTGCTCACTTTTCCTTAATATGGCCTTAACCATATTCCTTCAATAAGACGACACTGTGGGACGGCAGGTGGGTTCAAGTCTGAGCTGAAACTACTGAGTCTGAAAGCCAATTTGAGAGCAAAATGGTTTTTAATTGTGTACACATTGGACGTACAGCCCTTTATTAAATTTACAGATTTTTTCGGTTAAGTCCTTACGCTTGTTCTATCTATAGGACCATATGAATACACTGTAAGAAGCTAGATACACCACATAGAAACCAGAAACAAGTTCTGTATTTGAAAATACTATTTATAGGTGTCTAAAATATTTTCGTCGCTGATGATAATTTCAGAACTGGTTTTCGCTGTCTTTCTAAGGTTTCTTGTTTCTCGATATGCGCAATTAGCTCCAGCGGCTGAATTCCATGCTTTCTGGCTTTTCAGCTTTTCACAAATAAATTTTTTTTTTTTTTTAACAAAATTTATTTTCATCTCGAAGGCTATATTAAGAAGCAAAATTGTAGAACCAGGGTTGTTAAAATCCACACGCAGTACATAAAAGGCCTATACATCCTTAAAGAGTAACTATTTGGCATGGATTTCGGAGTTGTAAGAGGTAAATAATCCGCTGCTTCATTTAATATGGTGCAGAATGCATAGCACGCTCTCAAGGCGCATAATCGGTGTACCTGCATGATTTCTTTTGGTGTAGGACTTGATCCTGCAACCTTTAACTGCTTATTTCTAGGTGCTCCTTAAATGATAATCTCGCGTCTAAAACTACTCCAAATTAATTTACATGTGCCTTAGTTGTCGTATGATAACCACCGGTGAAGAATGTGGCTGTCTCTGTTTTCTTCCGTCGAACATCCTTTCTTATTTTTGACCTGTTCGGGATATCATCCGTTATCATTTGTAATTTGTACGCTTTTTCCAATCAAAGCTCGATAATTGATGATCTCTCCTCTTTTAAATGACATGGAAATTTCTGAAGATAATGTTTTGAAATATTTAGTTGGTTTCAAGTCCTGGTCCCAATGGGCCAACCTTCTGTTTATCTTAAAGACTGTGCCCTACCTTTACATAAAATCGCATGTCACATCTTCAACTTATCTTTAAAAACTAGCACGTTTCCATCGGTCCATATAACTTTAAAGCATGTAAGCATAGGGATATACGTATAGTACATATGAAATAGCAATAATCAATCTCTTAAAATTGTTTGACTCACTGGCTACGGGAAGACTATATTTCTTTTGCAATATCCTCTCAATAATCAGCATGATTTTGTAAAAAAAAGGTCGACTGTTATCAATCTTGTATTACCCACGAATTGATAATGTGTATCTACATATGTGAATTTTTGCAAAGCTCTTGATCGAGTTGACCATACAATTTTGTTATAGAAACTTACAAGACAAAGTTTTTCTATCTTTTTGTAGATAGATAGATAGATTATGGGTGTGAGCGCACTGCGACCTTATAGATCTATTGTGCTCCCCTACTTTAGCTCCCGTCGATGAGATACTCGACTTAGAGCACTTCCTCCAGTCCAATTTCCTTGATGAACCGGAGTATCTTGAGAGGATCTAGCGATGGTAGATCTTCTTCGGATAATAAATGGGCATCCAGGTGTTTCCTTCTTTGTGGATCAATGCTCCACATCCCTTAAGAAGGTGCCCAGGGGTTTCTTGAAAATCCCCGCAGAATCTACATTCTCCGCGTTGCTCTATACCTAGTCTCCTGAGGTGTTCCTTAAGTCTACAATGACCCGTTAGGAAGCCTGTGATGTTATTGATATTCATGCAGACCCTAATTCTTTTTCGGCTATAATTCCCGAGAAGGTCTTTGGCCTGTCTCAGTTTTGGTGTTTCTTCCCAAAGCTTAATTCTTTTTCAATCCTCTTCCTTCTTTAGCTCCCTCCGTATCGTGTGCGGTCCAAGCCCGCAGACTGGCTCCGAACCGGTAAAGGTAGTCTTTGAGCCTTTTCTAGCTAGTTCATCAGCTGCTTTATTTCTCTCTACTCCCACGTGACCTGGTACCCAGTAGAGAGTGACGGCCTGACTATCCGACAGTATCGCGATGTCTTGCCCCCGGTACTTCTTATCGAGTCGAATTGGACGCATCTTTCATTGGCGTAGACCTCTGCTTGGGAGATACTGGGGTATGTTCCCATGGCTTCCGAGTACTTGGTTCTGGGCCCGTGTACATCTGCCCCAGTACCTGTGGATGTTTTGTATCCATCTGTGTACCACTTTATGGTGTTCTGTTTTAGTTGGTACATTTTGATTCCGTTCCATTCCCTCTTGCTGCTCAACTTCCAGTTGAATTTCCTTTCGAAGCAGTAACTCTTGACCATATCATCTCTGGGCCAGTCCAGGAGCGGGACTGATTTGGAAAGTAGTTCTCGCTGTTTGTGAGCGATGCATTTTCCGTTCCCGACGCCCTTCTTGATTATTCTCAGAATGGTTTCTTTTGCAATTCTTCCTAGCACTAAGTGTAGAGGAGTAAGTCCTAATAACACTTCCTGTGCGACAGGTTAGCCCCTGTAAAGCAGACGCAAGCTAGTCTTTGTGCTTTGCCAAGGGTTTTCCTTGTTGTGTTCAGCCTGGTTCTATTAGCCCAGGCCACAGCTCCGTAGGTACGTTACAATAGGCCTGACCATCATGGTATACATCCATTTTAGTGTGGCTGGGTTGCATCCCCAGGACTTGCCTGAGATATTTCTGCACACCATTAATGCTCGGGTTGCTTTGGCTACCGCAGCTTCTTCATGCTTCTTCCAGAGAAGTTTACTGTCTAGTGTTAAACCTAGATATTTGACCTGTTTTTGTGGGTCTACTCTAAAACCGTTTAATATTATTGGTTGCATATATTTTAACTGCCTGTTTGTAATAATATTTCTGAATTTGTAACTTTTGGCGTTCTCTAAGGCTGTCATATTGGGCCCCTTCTTTTTAACTAGTTTCTAAATGATATTGTTAAATTTCTACGTGAATGCTTTTTGTTAATAGCTGCTGATTATTATGACTTATACATATGTCGGGCAATAGTCGTCACTGTTTCACATTTAGAACAGAAATTTAATCTGTGGTGCTCTAAAAACTATCTTCTTTTAATGACGGTAAATGTTATGTCATAACAGTTTCTCGCCGTAAATCACCCCTCATGTATACACATTTTGTTAATGCTGTAGTTATTGCCTGTCGTTCTGTTATCAAATATTTGAGTATATTATTTTATTCTAAGCTTTAATATCCGTCTCTAACTTTTAACACCTATGTTGAATCCATCACAAACACGACAAATAGAATGTGGGGAATATTAAGGCCCTATGCTTTGAGTTTTCTAGCATATACGAGTATATTATTAAGACGTTATACGTCGCATTTGTGCCATCTATAGATACATATTAGAATATGCCCCTATTGTATGGTATCCGTATTATAAAGTTTATATGTCAAGAATAAATACAAAAAAAAAATTCTTAGATTCGCTCTTAGAGGACTTCCTTTAGTTGATTTAAATATTTAACTTACTTATCAAGGTTAAAACTGATAAGCTTAGAAAAAGTCAATGAAACAGTGGCAAGAATTGTCTTTCTTCATAGAATTCTAATAGGTGAGATTGATTCTACGCAAAGTTTAAGCCTTCTCAACATAAACGTTTCACCTTTTCATCTACGAAGCACTAGATTTTTTACGGTCATAATTGTTTGCTCCGTTTGTCATTTTTTAGCTTGTAATAGTATATCCTTAGGTCTATACAGTGACAAAAAAATTAATTAAAATCCAGTGGAGGCAAACCGCAGCTGCGCATTGGCTAAGGTACGTCTCCGAAACGGTCCATAACGCGGTTACTGGAATTGTATGGTTTTCGTCATGTAGTCGTTAAGCGGCAAGATATTATATTTCTAAGCGGTGGAGCGGAGCCACATAGCTTTCGATACTGTTTATTATTTTCGTGAAGTGCTTGACGGCAAGGCCTCATAGTGTCGAAAATTAATACGAAAATTTTAATTTCAGCAGTGCAAAGACATCCTGCATTATGGCAGGTATTGGCGCATAAATGTAACCGCTCAAGAAGACCTACAGCTTAGAACCATATCCGAAATAATTTTTTTTATAGAATCATTCTCATGACAGTTTTACTCTTCGACGTTTGTTAGACATTCGCGAGAGTTGGGACCATGAAAAGCTGTTTGGTGTTTTCTAGGACTCGAACCACGAACCACCCGCTCAGTAATGCAACGCACTGAGCTACGGTGCCCACGCTCAAGAATTGCCGATCAATAAACTGCCAGTCCCCGCTTAAACTTGCCACTCTGCCGCCGCCTGCCGCTCAGTGCATTGGCTTTGACCTAACTTTGTTGCCGTCTTCAGTTTCATGAAAGAAGGAACCAATGATGCCATCACACCGAAACTCACAATCAAACCATGACTCTTTGAGGGGATGTATTGGCCTCTCGCTGACTACGTATGGCTTGTAGAAAGCATGCAGTTTTGTTTGCTAGGATAGCCTCCGAGTTGAAAAGATAATCATTTAAAGCCCACATAGACAAGCGATAACGGGGCGGATGGTAATTTCGAATGCATTGCACCATGCAAAAAATAATTTGAGATCTTCAGTTCCTGAGCTTTACAACGAGCTAAGGTTCTTGTGTTTTTACGCATACCTCAGCAGAAATCCTTTGATCTGTGCTCACCAGATGTGCACGCAGAAAACTTTTGTTATCCATGAGCATGCCAGTATCAAGAACTTTTTTATGAATTTCCTTACACGAGCCGCTAAAGCGGCTTCGATTCAACCAAAATATTCTTTTGAAATATCGCCCAGTTTCTGTAACACATCACTCGAAAAGCACAAACATTGACCAGAAATAAGACTTCAGTTGAAATTCTTAATTGTTTATAAAAGACGTATAATACATCATAAAATGCCCGCACCCTGCGTTCCGAATTCACAAGCAAACAAACCACGTACCATTCTTAAATTATGATGGAAATCTGACTGGCTTTATAGACACTTATGTACATAAATTTACAAATATCCCCTAATCCAATAGAAAACTTTGCTCGTCCCTATCATTCTTGTTCGCGCCTGTCGACTAAGCGCAAACAAATATTTACGTCTCAAAACTAAAAACACATAAAAATCGATCCAATTGAAAAAAACGTTGAAATTATGAAATTCTTAAAAAAATAAAAATATAATGACGTAAGAAAAATCTGATACAGTTTTCAAAAACTCATCCACTCATCCATACCCCTGCATACCTAACCTACCAGTTAGTACTTTTAAGAGATATAGGACATCCTCTCACCCATTGCCCTAGTACAGCCTCAGTTTATGGCCGATTTGGTGGGCTTACAATTTCGTTTCGAACCAAATAAAGGATCCCCTACTTTCTCGTCTTTCAAAAATAAAAAAAAGGAAAAAATTTAATGGTTAACTTCTGGTTTTGGTTTTTCAATAATAAACTCCCAACAGTATCATTCGTAGCAGGCACCAACAACAACACCACAACCAGGCGTTCCCAAAGGATTCGAATTCACAAGGAACAACTTTGAAAAGTTTTTTTTTGTGCTTTTTTTTTTTGTATCTTTTTTGCTTGCTACCCAATACATAAACGGCAAAAAGAATTTGATACCACTACCATCTGACATGGCTGTGTCGTGAATTATAAACACGATGAAACCGAGTAACGGAAATTGCCCACTAAATTTCAGGAAACATTACAACGCTGCCATTCTATTGAAGCATAAAATACGATCTCCCCCAAAGTCCGTGTGCGTCAGAGTCGTATAAAATTAGATAGACGATTGCCACAGGTACATAAGCCGGCCAACTGGCCAAATGGTGCAGCGCAATCACCCATAAACAGAGTGATTTGTCCTGTTGCCTGAGCTTTTGTGTGCAAATGTCGCGGGATTTATTTATGGGATTTTTGGGAAAACCGAGCGACTACCGACGGCGACGGATAATCACGGGCAGAGTATTTCTTTCCTATAGGAGTGAATTGCGAACTGATGCGAGAGGACTTCCCAAATATGTATGCGACGTGCAATTCCCTGATGCATTGATACTCGGTGTGACTCGATAGGAAATCCGGAAATCCGGAAATCCGGAAATCCTTTACAGTTAGACGAAGGTGGTAATAATTAACGAGTATTCCCATTGGTATTAACCGGGTCCGCGTTAAAAGGTTTTTCATGTTCGAAAAGTGATAAAAATAAAATCGTATTTGTGGTGGTAATTCGCACTGCAAAAGGACGACGACAGCGAGTGGGGTGTGGATACGCTTTATCGGTTGTGGGTAGCCTACTCTTAAATCAATTTCTGAAAAGAAAACACATTTGAAGATATTAACAAGTTTCTACACTGCCACGTGCACATTCCATAATAAATTCAAATCAAATTCTTTCAACTTCCTCATGCTCCTTAAAATTTCGTTTTTCTTTTGGTAAAATATTTTCGTTTATTTTTTTTAGGGATTCGTGGTCCCGATAAAGTTTTCCCTTGTTCCTCGATGAACGGCGAATGTAAATGGTTATTGGGGAAAGCAATCAACAGGAGCAGCACTGTAGTGAAACTTCAAATTTCCTGATTAGAATTATTTTCCAAAAGTTAAGTGTCAAGGCTGAAGGAAATGAAGGCTAAAACTTTAGAATTCAAGTATGTACCAGTACCAGTATGTGTGTGTATGAGTTGATGTTGATGATTTAAAAAAAAAAAAAAAAAAACCTTAGATGTGGCGGCAGGCATGTGTTGCTAAGTAAATTGGTTTATGTTGGGGCCTAATAAACGACAGAGGGTGTAATGAAAGTTTCAAAAGAAATCCCAAATGGACTCTTAGAAGTTCCCCGTTCTGCTGGGAAAATTGATTGGTTCACTGATTTAAGGCTGCCTCCTTGGGTCTTGCTTCATTGATCAGGTTATTCCCTAAAGAAATTTAATTACGTAATTTATTACTTTGCGAGGTTAGAATTAATTAGGTTGTCATATAGCATTTTACGACAAGGTTTCATATTTAATTTTAATATTAAAATAACTCCCCACCGCACATTGATGGAAACTGACTTTCCAAGTTGCACTGCAAAGCTAAATGAAACCTGAAACGGGCGAGAAGTTCGCTCCTGTCATCGATTAACAGTGGAAATCGTAAACGATTTTTGAGGCTGTATCATATCACGATGTATTTGAGGGTCATTCGGTTCGTATCTGTCCTCTGGCGATTCCGGAAAAAAATGCAAATGGATTCTGCAAAGAAGTCCTTTTTTGGTGAAAACCGCATTCCAATGCTGGTTCAATGGGCTCTGGAGAAGGTTACGTTAGGTAAATAGGTACAGGATTGTCAACTGCTCGCTTAGACCACTAAAAGTCCATTGTGCTGTAACTTCGACCCTTAAGTTTAGCCACCCAGATAAGTGTATGAATTTCAGGAGTTTGCTTAACTCAATGTTACCTAACTCGTCCAAAGAAACCTAACCTAACTCGTCCAGTTCTGAAAAGAAGTAACTACCAAGAGCACGTCTTTATTTAGTGGCCAGCGCTGGACAGTCACAAAGGAGGTGACGAACAGATTCTATTTCCTCTTCGTCCCAGCAGTTGCTAGCCGTGCTGCGTGATGACCTAGCACACAATATCCTGTCACGATGCCAACAGCTATTCGGATATCCCTTCGACTTAGTTCCAAAAGATTGATAGTTCTCTTTTTGTCTTAGACTGGCCATAATGATCTGGCTGTTGCACATGTATCTATTCGGTACCAGCGTTTATTAGCCTCCTCATTAGCCTCGATGTCTATTTCCCTTTGCAGTGTACTGAGCGGTATACTGGCCTCAGAGAGGGCCCGTGAAGAGTTCATAAGTGACCCTCCTCTGGCTAGTTCGTCCGCTTTTTCGTTACCGCAGATATCCTTGTGGCCAAGTACCCAGTCCAGGGTCACCATATCTAATCGCTTTTTACAAACTTTTACGAACTTGGATCTTATCGATTTGGACTGCAAAGCCTTAATGGCTGCTTGACTGTCGACTGTCGAGATGCTGAGTATTTTATCTGAAATATTTTCCTCAACAATCTTATCCTCAGCTTGTTTCATTGCAGCAACTTCAGCTTGGAAAACACTGCACCTGTCCTCAAGTCTAAACGAGCGATATGTGTTCCAAGACTCACAGTATACGCCGACACTCGTACCAGCGATCATTTTAGATCCGTCGGTGAAGATGGCCAGTTCATTCTCGGAAGGGACTCTGCCTTCATCCCATTCCACTCTGCTAGGAATTCTAATAGAGAATCTCCGGTTGCAGTTTGGTAGAGGGTTGATGTAGTCCGTTTTCGTCCAGATTCTCGATGCATACCATCGATTTAGAACTGAGGCATGACCATAAGGTTTAGCTATCCATAGACCGGCTTCCCTTAGTCTTAGTGCAGTTTTAGCTGCCGATTTTGCACAGTACATGTCAAGTGCAAGCAGATTCAGTATTATTTCCAGAGCTGCTGTTGCTGTTGATCTCATCGATCCCGTCACCCACACACAGCCTGTGAATCTTTGTAACGCTTTCAAGTTGATATTTCTTCTCGAGCGTTTTCCACCAGATAACCAAACCGTGGGATAAGATGGGTCTTACTACCGCTGTGTATAGCCAGTATACCACTTTAGGCTTGAAGCCCCATGATTTCCCGAAGGCTCTTCTGCATGCATATCGTATAATGCCACAAAGGCCTTCTTGATCCGATTGTCAATGTTGGCCTTCCAATTTAGTTTGGAATCCAATATGACGTCAAGATATTTAGCAGTTTTCTGAGGTATCAGATCGTTGCCGCTCATACAAGGGTATTTATACTCCGGTATCGATTTTCTCCTCTAAAAAGTACTAACTCGGTTTTCGTCGGGTTCACTTCCAGACCCCCGCCTTTGACTCAGTCATTTACTAGTAGTAGTGCATAATTGAGTCGTTCGCTGACTCCGGGAAGGAATTTCCCAGTTACCAAGATGGCAACATCATCGGCGTAGGGAGCTACGTTGAAGCCATTCCTTTCTAACATGTTTAACATCTCATCCACCACTAGGGCTCCGGAGAATATCCATCGCGATTAGGGCACAATTATTTTCACAAATGTGACTTGTTTCTAGTTGTTCAGTTCAATGGAAGGTGGAAATCTGAAAGATAATGTGGGGTTAGAATTTCCAGAGCACAAATTACAAAAATTACAACTTATGCATATCTAAAAGAAACTAAATAGGGACCTCTTGAGGGGTAAAGGATTTGAACGGGAATGTCTTCTTGTTAAGCGGGAAATCCTTGTGTGTTCTCAAGACAGACGCATATATCAATTTAGGATAACCAACATGTCACAGATAATGCGCCAAGAAAATGCTGCCAGAACATATCACCTTGAATGTATATTCATTCCTATACCAATATTGCATAGCTTATAGAACAATGCGTTACGGTTGACCATATCAAAGTTCGAATTAAAATCAACAAATACAACTTCCACTGGTATTCTCTCTGAAAGTTCTACTTTTCCATCGTGTAGTCTTCGTCAGACTTCAATAACCTCTGACTGGGTAATCAGTCCACCCATGATGCTCTTGGAGTTGTGCAGACTTGCATACTGGAAGGTGTAGCTGTTTATATCTGGATTTAATAGTTCGTTGAATAAGAACTGCTGGACCAAAGTATCGACTGATAAAATAATTTTAACCGTTAAGTTAAGTTCTTACCGTCTTCCAAAAATATGCCGAATTCTTACACCCTGACAGCCTTGTAGCCTGTCAACTTTATGGAAAAGAAGAGCTCAAATTTATAGACATACATATGTACTTTAAGAATGAATTTCTCATAGTACGATAAAGCTGGGTAGGTGTGTATATCCAGATCGTGTTCTATACACCTTTTATGGTTTCAAAGGACTTAAAACTCCATGTTCCGATGTTATAGCAGCCTGTGGTAATAATTGTTGAGTGGACCGAAAGCCTGTAGGTGTACACACACATGTCACTTTTGTTTGCATTTCTTGTTTTCAAAACTTACGCCTCACCCAGAATTTTATTTTTCAACAACAAAAATTTACAAACGGAAACATGTAGACCACCAGCTAAACTGACGGGTCTAACTACATCAACATTCTAGTTGCTCCTCGCCATATATATGCTAATGTTATTCACCTATGCTACAAGCTATTCCATTGATATTATTATATCCCCGTGGAATAAAGGTATACAAATAACTGCAAATGCAAATTAGAAAAAACATCAAGTCCCGGCATTAATTTCAACTTTTTTTTTTCTTTTTTAATTTATGTAAATATAATCAAATAATATTAAATTTTTCTACTACTTCACCATGACACGGATGCTGTGTCGCATTGAAAAAGGATTACGACAGAAAGATGCCATCAGCACCAACACCGCAGCCACAGAAGACAAATCGAATTAAGGAGAATGAAATACAAAAGAGGTTTGAAATAGGACAGCAACAGAAAAAGAAAATCCTCTCTCCTCCAAGAACTACGTGATCCTGAAATTGGTTGTATTGTTGTTGCACGAAGTTTGTGTATATTGATGAGGGGAATTGATTTTTTTTTGTTCAGTTCTTTGATTGAAATCAACAGCGATACCTATGTATGTATGTATGTATATCGGTCAAATTTGCATTTCAATAAATATCGGTATCCTTTGAGACTCGCTTGCTAAGGAATTTTAATAATGCTCAGTTGCAAGAGACAGTTCTTGAAAACGAATTAATGCGATGGCATTGTGATCTGAATGTACAGTCAGATAAAGTGCGAACAATCCCAAGCCCATGAAATTGAATTTGTTTTGAACAGGATAACGCCTTAGCAGATGGCCATGAAGGAACAACGAATAATTTTTCGAGTAATAGGGCCTCAAATTGTTATCTAACTTCGAAGCGGGGGTAATCAAAAACAATAATCACTCATCAGCAAAAAGTTCTCAATTTTGCACATTGAGCCAAAAAAAGAAGAAAAATTACGAAAACCAGTTTTGAGCACAGAAAAAAAACAAGATTTCAGAAAACATTAAAAAAAGAAATATTCTGAAACTCCATTAGAAATCCTTCGGAGAGTATTTCGAGACTGAAAAAAACCACTATGGCCCTCAACAAGGCATAAAGCGTCCGACAGGGTCACTGGAGCTAGTATGAATTCGACGGTCACACCTTTTTTTCATTCTTTTTATTCTCATCAACTTAGGGAGCTACAATTATCCTATAGTTATGCGTTTATGAGGTTGTCATCAAAGTGCACATATTCTTCAAAAACGTCGCTTTCGATAACAGTCGTTGTAACATTTGTTTTCATTAATTTTTTTTATATGAAATATATTTTATCGAAGTTAAGTATGAAATATGACTTCAAGCAAATGTCCACCATTTTGCTCGATAAAGACATTGGCTCTTTTTAGCGCGTTTTCCAATACGTTTCTGTTGCAGGCTCCGTATTTCGTCTCTAATATTCTGCTTTAGCTGTCTAATAGTCTCTGATTTATTACCACACACTTTGTCTTTTAAATATCCCCATAAAAAAAGTCGGGTGCAGTTAAATCTGGTTGACGAGGTGGCCAAGGGAAATCTGAATTTTTTGAAATCAAACGTTCGCCAAAAATTTCACGCAACAGATCCATAGTTTGCCTAGCAGTGCGCGCAGTCACTCCATCTTGTTGGAACCACAAATTAGGATGCTGCTCCGCCATTGGCCGCAAAAAGTTGTCGATCATTGTTCTGTAAGAAGCCCCGGAAATCGTTTCAGGCGTTTTATCCTCATTCTCGAAGAAATATGGGCCGATAACTTTTGCGGCCATAACACCGCACCAAACAGTGCAACTTAATGAGTGTAACTGATGCTGGTGTGTTGCCCTTGGATTTTCGGAGCCCCACAATCTACAGTTTTGCTTGTTGACATAACCACTTAAAGGAAAATGCGCTTCATCTGACAACAAAACATTATTTAAAAAATCAATTTGTGTGGCTAATTGTGTAAAACGAATAGCGTATTGTAGTCGTTTTCGGTGGTCTTACGGTAGCAGTGTTTGCACACTGTATGGGTACATCTTAAGATCCAAAATTTAAAATTATCCGCAATGTTGTTCTGGACATGCCCAATTGGCCCGAACGACATGGAGTTGAGACAGATGGATCATTTGCAACAATCTGCCGCACAGCTTCCACGTTGTCTTCAGTGCGAATATTTCGATGAGCACCTCTTCCAGGATGGTCGGCCACTGAACCCCGTTCCTCAAAACGGTCGCCCAAACTCCTAATCAAGAAGGCTGTGGGAGCTGATCTTGAATTAAAATATTGGCGATATTTTCGCGGCGTCATAACAATTGATCGTTGACAAGAATAGAAAAAATCAATAATATTGGAAAATAAAAAAGTTATTCGTGTTTAACATTGGTTGGTCTTATTTGGCCCACCCTGTATAACGAAATCAGCAGATTTATTTTTTGGTTGAAAATGTTCATTGTTTATGAAAAATAATATTTGCTACGCGCCTCTACATCTTTCGCAACAGTAGATCTTTTGCAGTAATTTTCGATGTTTTTTTCGTAAATTTTGGTCTCTATGTCAGCTATGGCAGATGTTGGCTTTTAGTTGCTCCAATGTTTTAGATTTCTTCGCATTGACACGACTTTTAGCGCAAGACCACAAATCGCATGATCTAACTTCGTGGGTAGGTAACGTGTACCAGAACTTGACATAATGCCACCTGCGAACTTTTCACGCAAAATATCCAATGTTGGTAAGTTGAGCCGTCTTGTTGGAACCATATGTCCGTACCTTATCTGCAATGCTTCCAGTCTCTTCAAATTTCTTCACTACTTCCTGAATTGCTCGCCCAGCAGGACGCTTAACTTGATCAAAAGCTTCGTAAGGTGGGCGCCGTGGCTCCGCATTGGATCGCTGAGAGAGAGGATCGATAAACATCCGAGAGTAAGAACTGTCATGAGAAAGCTTCTCAATTTTCCTTTCGCATATGGCTCTAAACTGTAGGTCCCTTCCATTTGTGTGAAAAAATATAACACGTACAACACGAATGGTTGCGAGAAGCTAGGCCCTGGAGCACATATGATCCGTCGCACCGAGTATTTGTCTTTATAAAACCTTCGTGAGATGGCCATTTTTAAATAAATTTTCACACGTACAAGTAACTTCCAGCCACGTCCAAACTCAAGGGCTTTGTGCTGCGTTTTTGACATTTGCCATTTGAGAGTGTTAGTAGGTATATTCTATGTTCTACAATTCTCGGATATGCCTCAAAAAATTTGAATTCCGAAAGCATTACGCCTGCGCTGAAAAGGATGTGCCTAGTTGCTGGAGATGTACACACCTAAATGAAGTTTTTTTTAGGGCTACGTAGAAGGCCATCTGACTCGTGTCGTATTTAGAAAAAAACAGCTCCGAAATTTCACCTGAATATCGTAAAGTTCTCCTAATGCGTACGGTATTATAAATTTTTTTTATCCTCGAAAATTTCGTAAGGAAAATATCTTCTGTTAAATTAAAGATATATGTACATATGTATGAAAAAGTACATTTAACTAATAGAAAACACAAATTATTATTGGGCCCAAATACTCCATAAATATTCCTTGATGTTAGTGGGTAAATGAATTTATTTATTACGCAAAAGATACGAGTAGGTACTCTCTCTGTGGGAAGATGCTCTCTCTTGGGATGAACTCTCTGCTACATAGGTGTTTCTTTGACTGGCAATGTCCTGGGAGGAATCATCTAAGTAACCTACTTCCAAGTCGACAGTGCTGTTCCTTTTTCAGTCCTTTGGGATTCTGGCTTTGCCCTCGTTTGAATAAGAGAATGTTTATATTTGTATCCAAGCCAATATGTCTTCATTTGCTCGCAGAGTATCTTGGTGTTAATCTGTCTGCAGATTTGAAATGAAAACTAGTGTTAGGGTGGGTCGTCTATTGGTTTATTTTTGTGGAGTGTCTTACATCGATGCTGGTAACATTAACGCGATTAAAATATTAATGTACACATATGAAGTGAAACGTAATTTCCAAAGTGAGAGCTGTGTTACGAAATTTGAAAATATTTTCCGATTCAAATGAAGCCCCCTTCAACGCAAGCTCTAAAGAAATTCGTAAAGAAACTTCAACTCATCGCAGACCTTAACTAACCACATTCCTCTAAGGAGAATATTGCAAAAAGACCTTAAAACATCCAATTCACTCAAGACTTTAAGCCAAATAACCATGCGCTTGGTCAATTGCTTCTCTGTGTGGGCTTTAGTAGTTAGATTAGGGGGCTGTTCTCCATGCGAGGCTGGATTCATATACATAGTCCTGCCATAAGTTCTGTTACAAATATACAACGCGTTGTGGCCATTGGGCTATAGCAGCACGGACGGTTTCTATGGACATCGCTGCTGCGGTTAATGCTGCTTTGAGGCTTTCCAAATTTTGGTGAGGAGTCTTGCAAAGGTTGTTCTCCAATTCTGATTACAAACCGTAATCCAGTGGATTCAAATCTGGACTGCCCGACGGCCAATCTTCTGCTGCTATAAAACCAGGAATATTGACTCTGAGCCTTTCCTGCGTGGTTTTGGCTTTGTGCGCTGGAGCAGAGTCCTGTTGGAAGATCCATCTGCCTCCATTGAAAAGGGTATTGGTCAAACCCTTCACGACACCCTTTACCACATCTTGTTAATAAACTTGTGCCACCCCTTTTTCGCAGAAATTAAGGGATGTGACACCACGGTGAACGACTCCTCACCTAACCATTACGGAAGCGGGATGATGGCCACGTTGAACCCTTGGAACAATTTTTAGCGCTTCGTTAGATGATATAGAATAAATTTTATCATTTTGTTTGCTGAAAACTTCTTCTACGGTAAAAATATTCTAGAATATTCCAAGTGGTTTTAGCAACCCCAAAATTTAGCCAAAATCTTTCCGCACTAATCCAACGATATTACAACGACTCGATTTTCGTTAAGGCCCCACTCCATGTTAATAGATATTCTTTACGGAACAGCGATTCTATTCCCGTAAGGAGTTTTAAACCCGGGACAGAGTTAAGTTATTCTTGGAGATTCAAGAGCTTTTTTATCTGGTTGGCTGTTGGTGTTAATAACCCGTGTGTGTTATCGTCCTCATCGACAACCTATCACCCGCTTCACGAATAGTTATTATTTCTACTTGCTAATCAGAAACCCGTCAGTGTAAACTTCCAGTATAATATTATTGAGGATTGTATTCTCAGCCCAATTCTGTAGACTAGGATGATTACTAGTACTATAATATTAAAGTCTTAGAACGGGGATAGGCATGACTCTCTTAGTTGCTACTTTTTCGCATAAAAAGCCAAAGAGAAGACGTGTAGAATCGTATCCAGAGCCGCCGTAGGAAACGCCGTTGCCAACGCCAATACAAGCCGTTTTTTGAGTCGCACTTTTAAGTAAGACGAACATAGATTGCTGTACCCAATGCCGTCCACCATACTAGGATATCGTACATGATAATCGGCACTAGTCTAGTGTAGAAACAATGCATTAAATGAGGATGAACACCGTATCTCTAGCCCAGGCCTCTTTTTTAATAGCAAAGTGGAATGATAGCCTCTTTAATAGGCTTAATTCTAGTTCAGTTTCCTAGGCCTAGGTATTTGGCATGGTTAGATAAACTTAGCTGTATTTCCCTAAATTTTGGTGGAATGAAGAGTATTTCAGTATTTGCCGGGTGGGCATTAACACGACAGCTTTCAGCAACTTTACCCGTTCTTTCAATAAGATCATGCAAAGTTGTAAGAATGTTATAGCTATGTCATCTGCGCAAGAGGTGGCCACGGTATAGTAGGTATACCGTGACCTGGCCGGTGTAAGTACATGCTCCACCAGGGGAACAGCAATCACAGCCACCGAGGATATCAGAGAAATATATTAAAATAAATTCTCCAACTACTACTCCAAAAAGGAGTTTCTGCCTGGAAGTACAATGGACCGTTGAGAGTCTGAGTACTTCTGGTGTCGAAATGACGACTACCTTGTAGCCTTCTCTTCCGATGAAAGTTTAATATAATTTTCAGTAAGGAGCCAAAGTAGTGATGATAGTACCCCACCGTATGGGGTACCGTGTTTAACTTATTTTTTAGATTTTCTACAGCCTAGTTTTGAATTGATCCAGTGACCAGCATCAATTTTTAGTTTTTCACGGATGGAGAATAGCTTGTGTATGTTGCATTTCCGCTGACATAATACCATTAGGCCCAACCGATTTATATGGAAGGAACTGTTCATTATCCATAAATGCTTCCGTTCTTTCCAACTTCATTTGAAATATGTTGTGCCTCCATTTTGAATGGCTCATGACTGCAGGTGGTCGCTTATGTATTGCCAGGGTGGTGGATGTCTAGGAAGTATAGGAAGTCTAGGATTCGCAACTACAACACAGTAGTAAATTTCGAAACGGTTTTTCTAACTCTATTAGTTTCACTTGTATTCTTTATGTCTGAACAGGGAACTTGCCAGAAATTTCGTTGAGCTTTTCTAATCCTTTTGTGTAGTTGCTACGACTGCTTTTGTAACTGTTCCAATCCTATGCGTCATAAGTTTGCTCGATTAAAGAGCTGTCGGCCGTTCTTTCTGTATGTATGTCTTGGAAAATGCCGTGGATTTTGGTCGCGTAATCATATTTTCGGAAGAAGTTCATTTCCATCTCGAAGGTTACGCTAACAAGCAAAATTGTAAAATTTTTTGTTCCTAAAACCCACAAGTAGGCACATAAACTCCAATTTATTAAGCTTTTCACTAAACAGAGTCACAAACTATAGACAAAGTAATTCACAATTAGTTTAACAGCTTGGGCTAGTGCCACGCCAGTTGCAGCTCACATTTGACTGAAATTATTTACAATAAATAGTCGCGATACAATCCTTAATACGGCAACAATCAGTAAAAAGTATTGAGGTTTTAATAGCAAAAAAAGGAAATCCGACAGATAGGCCACACTCTATTTGGTCAGGAGTTTAGCTCCACGCAACCATCCGCCTTGCGATTGTTGTATTTTTTTGAACAAATAGAAGGGACCTACAGTTTTTGTTGCTCTATATGAAAGCAAGGATTGCGAGTGATATTCATAACTCATTGGCATTTTCTGAAATTCACATCTCCCACTAAGTACTCCAACTGGCAACTGGCAACTGGCTGCTGGCAACTGGGAAGTTCCTCCCCACTCTAAGTAATCAATCGACAGGGCCCTTAATACCCTTGATAGATGGGCTAGGAATTTCGGTCTCAATGTCAACCCCCGGAAGACTGAAATGGTATTATTTACGAACAAAAGGAAGATTCCTCAGTTCGATGCACCATCTGTTGGAGGCACACCCCTCAAAATCTCTGACAGCGCAAGATACCTGGGACTTATACTCGATAAGAAACTCACCTGGAAAATGAACATTGATAAAAGAATTAAAAAAGCCAATACAGCCTTCTACTCATGTAGTAGAATTCTTGGGAAGACCTGGGGACCTTCCAAGAATAATACTCTGGATGTCCACAGCTATTAGAAGACCCATACTGACTTATGGCTGTCTCATACGGTTGCCAGCGCTAAGAACGTCCACCTATCCAATGGCACTCACCAAAGTTCAATGACTGGCGTACATTGATGCCACCAGTACAATGAGAACAGCTCCAACTGCAGGCCTTGAGGCTATTCTCAACCTGCTTCCGGTAGACATTTTTACTAGAACATAAGCAGCTATTAGGGCCCTGGGAATCAGTCAGTCAGAGCGAACTGGAATCCAAATACAACAGTGCAATCGACCATTCTCCATGAATTTTTTGGCTATATTACCAAAACGGACTACATCACGCCATACTTGGACTTAAAAATGCCTTTTACCGCAGCCTACCCTAGCAGAGAAGAATGGAAAAGTGGAAATACAGCTAATACCAGATCCATAGCAAAATACACTGACAGATGAAAATGGACACCGATGTAGGGTCCGGCATCTTCTCTGAATCGCTCGGAATATCGAGATCCATTAAACTACAAGACCACAGCAGTGTTTTCCAAGCGGAGGTCTTGGCAGTGACAGCAGCCGCCCATGAGTCTGCCGTAAGGGCAGTACCACAGGATGGTATCATCTTCTTTATCGATAGCCAGGCAGCTATAAAAGCAAAGAAGCTTGTGAGATGTTGTCGCGAAGAGCTTAAGGTTTTTGGAATACAGCACAAGGTATCGCTCTGCTGGGTCCCTCGACATAAGGGTATCCCAGGCAATGAAAAACCTGATGAACTAGCTAAGAAAGGCTCAATAGTTTTACTAGAACTAACTGATCTCTCTGTAAGCATCCCGCCTTGCATGGACAAGCTTGAAGCAGGGAATTTAGCCACAAGAGAGGCGAACCTAAGATGGAAACGTGTAACATCGCAAGAAAACTATGGCCGTCCTTCGACAGAACAAGGACCGAGAGACTTATACGAAAGGAAGCAGGATCCCTTTCTATCCTCCGGTAAATACTTCTTCTATAACCTTGAAGAGTTCTCTGGCGTACCTACAGACAAGATACTGAACTTTTGTACTCGGAATTAAGTAAGTAGTACTTAGAGTAGATTAGACATTTACAGGGTTTTAATGGGCGGGGAAACACCTTTCCCCCCTATGGGTAACACATTGGGTCAACACTGACCTGAGTGCGGCAGGAGTCGTTCTCTCCCTCCCAGCCCGCTTACCTAGCCTAACCTAAGTACTCCAAAGCACTGACCACTTAGCCACGGCGCCCGCATCTTTCTCGTAACTTTCTGTTTTTGTGTGGTTAGAAATTAGGACGCAATTGTTTACTTGGATAGTTTCTTAATACATCGGAACCGTGTAAAACCGATACCAGTGATTCTCTTCTGTGATTGTGGCCTACTGTTGACCCATTTAGTGTTCATTCGTCGGAATTCTTGAATCCGATTGCTTTGAAACACTTCACTTCTGGTTGCCTGAACTCTAAGAATGTCAGCCTATTTAAGGCGTCCACTCAACTATAATCACAGCCCCATTTCCAGTCGATATACGACTAGAATGGCTCGCATTCATCCTTAAACGCCTGTATCTTCCAGGTACACTTTTCCACGCCTACACACAAAAATCTTAAATTGGATTGTAGTTATCACAATCGGAAGCACGCTCTTGCCCTCTGATCCCAATATTAGGAATTATGAATATATGTATGTGTGTATAATTTTTGGCAATTTTTCAACTTCTACCTCACCACACCGTATAACCCTTTGGGAAATGCCCGCACAGCAAAAGTTGAGATTTCTGATTATAATAAGTCCTTGTGCCAGAAAGTGCGAAATTAGGTGCTGAGCTTTAAATAGTCCTTTCAGATAAGTGTAGGAGAATTTCACCGGTCTCTCGGCCCACATTTTGGCACTGTACCCATTTCGGCACGGCAAAGGTTAACGCTACAACAACAACCACTGCTTGTATCAGTTGGAAATCTTCTTTCAAAACAAATAGCCTTTCTTCCTGATACAAGCAGGAAAACAAAAATAAAACCAACAACGGACAAAGATAAACACAACTTAAAACTTTTCAAAAGGTAAAAACAATATTATCCTTTACTTTGGCTATTTTGTTTGTGTTTCTTTTGTTTTTCATGATATTTTCCCAGAAATAAACTTCTTCTTTCTCTCACCTTGGCGTTTCCCTGCACAGATATATTTAAACAAAAAAAAATTGAGTTAAACTATATTTTGCGTAAAGGGGTGCCACCACAGTGTACCCAAAAATGGATAAAATATAAATTCGTAATCCACGCTGGTTTATTCAGTGTCCTGTGTTTTTTTTCTCTGTCCGATTCGAATATTACACAATCATAGTTAATCCTTTTTTACATGGTAAGCTTTATGGGGTATCTTTGGAAAGTTGCTTTCGATGGATTAAGAACTTAAATAATAATAAATGTGTGTATACTGGGGGTTTAAATCAATAAAAATATGGGTGGTCATGGTCTTGTGGTAACGTGTTTGAGACTATTAAGTAAAAGGCTGCTGGATTAAGTCTCAAGCATAACCCTTCAATTATTTCTGCAAACAAAACCAATAATGTGACCGCACTACACAGGTAGGGAATATCAACGTTCTAGGGACTATGAAATACGAGAAATTGCATCGTAACAAACGAAGATACAGAGATTGGTTTGTATTGGCGCCACAAGTGGCATGAGAACCACAGCCAATGCACGAGTGGAGGCTATCCTCAATTTTCTTCCGCTGAGTATCTTCGAGATATGCTATGGGGTTCGGAAGTTTTACCGAAGGGTAAAAAGAACCTGTCAAGGCTACAAGGCCCGCAAGGACGATCAAGAAAACATCGTATGAGGATATGGAAGATGCTGAGGATATGGAAGAACCATTTCTGCAGACTGTATAACGGCGACTACGAACGCTGTCAGGCAGAATGAACCATTCAATCTGGACGATGATAACCAACATTTCCATCCACCCTAACTGGATGAAGTTAAGACAGCGATATTTAAGCTGAAATCCAATAAAGCTGGAGCTGATGGCCTGGCTGCCGAGCTATTCAAAGCAGCATGCACCAACTCATCTGTAAAAAAAAAAACGGTCGGATGAAAGTATGCCCGATGAATGGAACCTCAGAATTGTTTGCCCGATCCTCAAAAAATGAGATCCTCTAAACTGCGCCAACCAAAGAGGAATAAGTCTTCTTAACGTCGCTAAACGCTTAAAACCATTTGTCAGCAATCTGATTGGTTTATATCAGTGTGGTTTTAGACCAGGAAAGTCCACCATCGACCAAATTTTCACACTACGACAGATCTTCGAAAAAACCCAGGAACTTCAAACCGATACACACCACCGTTTCATCGATTTTAAGGCCGCGTATGACAGCATTTATAGAGACGAGCTAAATAGAGCAATGTCTAGTTTTGGCATCCCTGCCAAACTCGTCCGTTTGTGCAGGATTACGATAGAGAATGCACACTTCTCCATTAAGGTCGGTAAAGACTTTACCGGGACCATCGATGTCAAAAAAGGTTTTAGACAAGGCGACGCGCTGTCATGCGACTTCTTTAACATCGTTCTTGAAACAATAGTGCAAATCTCACGCACCAACAACAGAGGCACAATCTTTCAAAAGTCTGACCAATTACTAGCATATGCCAACGATATTGACATAATCGGAAGAACAAAGCTTGATGTCAATGGAGGGTTCGTGAGTATTGAGGCGGAAGCGGCGAAGATTTAGCGGTTAATGTGGGCAAGACTAAGAATATGCTGTCAGCAACAAAGGACATCCAACATCGACGTCCCGGACAGAACGGTACTCTCGACAGATATAACTTCGAGGTAGTTAGGGACTTTATCTACCTAGAGTCCGCTATGAGCTCAGGCAACGATACCAGCGCTGAGATCAAACGACGAATAACTCTTGCCAATCGCTGCTTCTTTGGGCTAAGAAGGCAATTGAACAGCAAAGCCCTCTCTCGAACAACTAAAATGACCCTTTATAAGACTAATCTTCCCAGTTCTGCTCTATGGCGCAGAGGCATGGACCATGTCAAAAGCGGATGAGGTCGCTCTTGGCTGCTTCGAAAGGAAAATTCTTCGGGTGATTTTTGGTCCCGTCTGCACAGACGGTGAGTGGAGGAGGAGATACAACAGCGAACTGTACGGGCTGTTCGGCGTCATCCACTTGGCCAGAAGAGTGAAGGTCCAAAGCCTAAGGCGGCTGGGTCATGTAGGCAAAAACGCTCCCGCCCGGAAAATCTTCGAATCCATTCCCGAGGGACGGTGCAGTAAATGAAGACTGCGACTCAGGTGGCGCATGCAGTTGGAAGGGGACCTTAACCAACTTAGCGTGTGAAACTGGAGGCAGCTGGCTAAAGATCGGGCTGGCTGGAGACGCTTGTTAGATAAGGCCTAGGTCGGCACGTACCCACTCTGTCTTTGCAGATGAATCAAGGATGGACGTAGGCATATGCTCAGGCATCTTTTCTGAACCGCTGAACATATCCAAGTTCGCCTCCGGAACCATAGCAGTGTTTTCCAAGCGGAGGTCCTAGCACTGACAATAGCTACCCGTAATACTGCTATGAAGGCACCTTTTTCAACGACAGCCAGACAGCGATAAAAGCGATACCTGCTATCGAAATAAAATCCAATCTTGTGAAGTGCTGTCGGGAAGAGATAAAGATTCAAGGTTGCGCTCTACCAGGTCCATGGACATGAAGATATATAAGGTAATGTGAGAAGGCCGACGAATTGGCCAGAAGAGGTTCTGAATCCACATCAGAACTGGCCGACACCTCGGTGTTTATTCTGCGTTGCAAACTGAGGCTCGAAGCAAGACATCAGATGGTCCTTCTTAGACACCTGTGTAGGAAATCTCTTTCTACCCTGATAGGAATCATCACGGGAAATAACACTCTGCGATGCCACATGAAACAACTAAGACCGACGGAAGAAGACTTACGTCGTGGATGTGGAGATGAGGAGGTCAATGAGGATACAGCCCACTTTCTCCATCACTGTCCAGGCCTTATCCAAGATTTAAATTCCTTGGGCGACGCTTTGTCCGTGACTTAGGAGAATTATCCAGCACACCAGTCAATGACATCTTGAACTACATCAAATCAACTGGATGGTTTGCTAGTTCATACGAACCCATATCTGTCGAAAGCTATGCTCGCCTTCTTGATGCGTTCATCAATGCTATCCTATCAGTTTAGTTTGGAATCCAAAGTTAAGCCCAGGTATCAATATGAACTTGAGATACTCAGTTCAACGCCCTTAATATTTGGGGATCGGAGGGAAAGGGTCAGTTCCGCTGTTTTTGAAGAGTTGACCCCCAGCCCTTTGCTGCTAACCTTGTTACCTACTGGTTGGAGTGCGAAATTGAGCCTTTCACTTTGGACCGGAACAAATTTTCCGGAATCGAGGATGATGCGTCGTCAGCGTTTCCTTCAGTATTATCAAAATCTCTTCCACTACGAGGAGCCAAATTAGGTGAGAGAGAAACTTGCTTTGGGACGACCATCTGCAGGTCCACTTCCGGATGGTTGCGTCTCCTAGCATTGAGTTATTTATTCTAGATTTGATAAATCAGTGCGATTCAGTTGAAGAGGCCGGTGTTTAGTTGAGCCTGTTATAGGCTATTCGGGACATCGTCAGTGCTCACGTTGTTGATCGGCCCTCCTCCCCTTCCCAATATATAGACGTGAAGAGAGAGGATGCATTTGAGACCCGTGTGTGGTTAGATTTTGGGATTGAGATTCTTGCCAATATTCTTGAATTTCATCCTTTGAGAAAGACTTTAATTATGATATCTATGTAATTGGAAATTTAAGAAAATGGATGACGTGAACGTGAAAGCTAGAACTGTGCATATCCAAAATAGTCCCCACTAATTTTCCTAGCTGGTTACTTACATAGATGGCACAAAAATTCATATACGTGAGTGAATCTGATCCCATCCAGCAAGCCTCTACAGTCAGCTCGACTGATTGCGATATGGATTCAATTGTGCGCGCCACTCTGATTGAGGTCCTTTTTCAATTGTGCACACCATGTAACGCAGAGTCTTAACGGAGCTTATGTCCATTCGCTTTAAATACATAAGCCATCATAGTCGTTGAATTCGGAATCATGGTTGTATATTCGTCTTCTTTTAGCACAACATAGTCCATGCCTCTGCGCAATATAGATTCACTTTAGATATTCGAGAGAAAGCCTTGTGAGCCGCAATTACCTCCTTAGCACTAAAAAAACATTAAATGCGAAGAGTTAGTCTTCAGCACACGTGCCGTGGTCCTAGTTTATAGCAGAGCCAAGGTACGCAAAGTCCCAAGATGCCGTTTGCTTCATCCTCGTTAAATCCATTTCCGTTGCTTCTGCCTCAATAATCACGCCGCTTTGTCAATATTTTTGTCCGATTGCGTCAATATCATCGGTGTTTGCAAACTGTTTTACGAACTTTTAACAAATTCTGGTCCTAGTGTTGCTGAATGAGTTCTAATATTTTTTCAATGGCGCACTCTGCTTGCCTGCATCCAGACTTATACCGACCAATCGCATTGCGACAAAAGGCTTCAGGCGATCACACAAAACAGCAAACAAGATATTGTAAAATACTTAGTGCAGTTCAGAGTCTCCTTTTTTGAAAATCGGGCAAAGAATGCTGAGGTTCCATTTATCACGCATTTTGCCCGACCCTATTACACAAATGAGTTAGTGCTACTCCTTACCACGTCATCTCCTATTGTTTATTTGCTGCTACTTTTATCAGCTCCTGCAGTTAATTTGGACTAGATTTATTAATATCCTTCGGTGTTCCTCTTGTTTTGCTGCATGCCCTTGCCGACATTCATCGTCGTTCTGTTATGGTGGCCGAGACACATCTTTGCTGGTGTGGTCACAAACCGATCTATATCGACAATCAAGTCACCACTTCATCTATAGATTATGTATTTATTGCCGTTGTTTTAAGAGGGTTTGGGTGGTAACTTTAAGCTTTACACCATCACCAACACTGGACATGGATTTTCGACTGGAACCGTCTATCTTGGAATCCATGTATTTCCGCTTCTGATAAGATTGATGGTGCCTATCCCATCGATTATTACAGGCATGGAACTACTCCAATTGTTGAGATTCTCATGCCAAAGTTGCTTTTTGTACAAGTCCGTATATGAAGCGGCATCCTGAAGAGTCTGTTGCACAGCTATTCGTATCTATTCCATTGCAGAGTTCATTTATCTCAAAGCTTTTTCGGAATAGTTTCAGCTGGTTTAAGCGTGTCAGTCATTTCGGTCTTATCTTGTAGTCTAAATGTGTTGAATACTTTCTACGTTTCGAAGCATCGCTGCTGGCATCCAACTCCAATGATTGGTGACTTTCAAAAAGCATATGTCACTGCGAGTTTTCTCATTTCTTATGTTCGAAAATATTTAAACGTTTGCATGCAACGCGATCAATACGACTGAATAAGGACATGCCCTCAAGTTTTGCTCACTCCAGCTTCAATGATGGAAATATAGCTTGCTCTGGATAGTTCCAGCACATTCTGAACTTCAGACGTCGCTTAACAAAGTATCCGATGCCCAGAAGTTTCGTATCTCTTTGGATGCAATCTAGATGTACACATTTCAATAAATCAGCAATCCTCCAATCGGCCACTAGACACTGATTCTTCTCAAGGGTATTATCTTTCTTATTTGTAAACAATGTTGACCTACATTTCTAAATTGCAGAGTCTTGCTTTAAAAATTAAATACTCCAGCAAACCCATCCACTTTGCAAAATAATAAACAAACACATCCCGTTCCCACATCCGTCTAAACCTTATAAATGTCAACCCCTCACCCTACACCGACGACGACGGTGCTCTAAAGTCGTTCCATAAAAAAACTAAGTAGACCACCAAAAAGGTACATCCGAACTAAATCATCAGATATTCGGTTACATAATACCTCTTCATGTGCACAGAAAAGATTATTTTCATAGCAACAAGGAACGCAGGACCTTGAGTTCAGTTCCGAAACAGCAACAAAAAGGACACAAAATGATAATAAAAGTTCTCCTAGGCTTGTGTGTCTGGTCACCTTACTAATAAACACAAAATAAATTTTCGAATTTATGACTGCAAGTTGAACGTCGTCTGCATCCTGAATCAGGATTGGGTCACTAATGAGAGAGGAGTGTAACTACCTAAATTTCAAATGCGTACCGCCAATATCCTTGTTTATGTCCAAATCGTGTTTTCTCCAACAATCCTGCAGAGGTATAAAAAAAGCAAAACAGGAAAAATAATCCCATTCCGGAAATGTGATTCCTTTGTTTGTTTGAGAGTCTAGCAACCTATGCAACAATTTAGTCCCCTGATTCATGATAAATTAAAAAAAAAAAAAGAGAACATTGACAAATCCCTTGTCGTGAATCCTGTTAATGCAATTTTCATTTCTGAACGTTTTTCTTTACGGGGTTTAGGGGTGGGAACTTTCTTTGAAGAATTCAAAACTTACAACTTATTCCTTTAGCTTCCGAGCTCTCGTCCTTTTGTCTTGAATTTTATATTAAAATAGTTGTGCTTTCACTTTTTTTTTTCTTCTTTTGCAGACATTTTTAACTTACCCGAAAGAGGAGAAGGACAGAATAGAAATCCTGAATGAATGAAATTCTTTCGAGCAGGAACAGCACAAATAAAGACTACTTCTCGTACTATCGCTACTATACTTCTCGGATCGTTCAAGTTGACGAAGAAGAAAAATGTAAAAGTTACGTGGCATTCCAATTTGCAGTTAAATTTGAGTGTAGTTATGGTGAAGGATATAACCAGGATATTTTGTGAGAGCTTTCTCATTTTTGTGATATCCCTAAACGGTAAGTGAATAAAATTTAATCGACAACCATTCATTTGTGTTCATTTGTGATGCTATAAGATATAAACATGGAAAAGAAAATATGTACACACACGTTTGCCTGTACATGTGTGTGTATTGTTTTCCGCGGCGCGGAGTGAAAAAGTCAATAAAATCGAATATCCGACAATTTCCACTTCGATTTGAATGGTAGGGTTGCCAGTGTCCTATACCAGGGTGCTGACAGAAATTGCGACTCGGAAGTAATAACTATTGAGGAACAAAAGCCATTTGAAATTTTCAGGACATTTGTGAAATTCGCATAGAGAAACAAATATGTTCATTGAATGGATATGCCTTAGGGGAGTTTTTTTTTTTTTTTGTTTGTGTTCTTATTCGAGAACAATTGGTACAACGACGAGAACATTTCAAACCAATGAAACAGCAAACAAACAGAAAAGAAAAACAAAATCGAATTTACAGCCTACTGGCAGATACACAATGGATGTTGCAAGTATGCCACGGGGCTAGCTAGTATTTGGTGTATTACGATACGAGTATATATCTACAGATGAACGCTTTTATGAAAGATAAAATTATACGAGTGAAACACATCACAGCCAGTTGTATCATCGATATTGAAATATCCCACAGCGTTATGGAGAACGAATGTACACACAGGCATAAAATATGCCCAATATTCGTGCAGAAGGCTTACAGAGCAAAACGTATCTAAATTTGCTTTTAAGATGTAAATGCAGATAGGTTGTTGCTTAGAGCATTTTGACAATTCTTGAGTTCAAAGTTTTAATTATATCTTCGTGTTTCATTGGTTCATGTGATTTTAAGTTGAAGCCACTCTGGCAATATGCATATAGGAAAGGTTGGTCTACTAAATTTGAACCACTTACCGTGCCAAAGACATAGCCTTACGTGCTTTCCTTGACATGGAGGGTTTCTTTTTGTCGGGTTAGGAAACACTCCACTGGAGCACTCAGACGCAACTGATCGTTAGTCGCAACAATCGTTTAGTCCACCTGCATCCTGAAGAGACGTGTCACACACAATTGTATTCGTGAGAAATCCAATCGTCAATGGAAGCCCTGACAGACGACACGAGAACGTAGATACAACGTAGATACATGTCCTGAGAAATCATCTCCTGAGCCTTTTTTCTTTTGTCGGGGCGGGCACACCCTACTGGAGCACTCAGACTCAAAAACTGGGCCATTGTACTACCATGTAGAGAACCCCATTTTGCTCTAGAGTTTTTTCGTCTTTCGTAGAAAGTCGAGAAGGAGCTTCAGTGATGAAAAGCTAACATCATCAGCACTCACCACATCAGTACCGAAAATTCGCCACCTGATTGGAGCAAAGGCAGGACAATCACATAGGAAATGTTCCGCCGTGTCGTCGCCTTCTCCACAGGCGTCGCAGATAGGGGTGTCACTTAAACCTAGCACACTAAGGTGTTTGGCAAAGGTGTAGTGGACCGTAAGAACGCTAGTAAGTTGTCTACAGTAATTCCTGCCAAGGGATAGCAAGAAAACCGCCGATTCCTCACAGACGTCAGGGGCCATTCGTTTAGTCTGGCTACATCCTGCAGAGCTACCTTCCACCTTCGATTGTGCTCATTAAAAACCGAGTCGTCGATGGACCAAGGACGCTGGCAAACCCAACGTGGGTTCAGGTCCTGAGAAAGCCTCTTCTGAACCTTGTCTAGAAAGCTCGTCGGAGATCTCATTCTCAGTTGGGGGGGCGGTTTTTATCAAAGCGTCTAGAGCAGAGCCAGGCGTACTGGGGAAAGCTCCCAAGCAGCCGAGACAGACCGTTCTTTGGAGTTTGGCGAAAGCAGCAATGACGTATTTACGTGAAAGCTTATTCCACCACACAAACGACGCATATGACAGGAGGGGTCTTATCAATACCGTGTAAATCCAAAAAACTTTCCTTGGCGATAAGCCCTATGTCTTACCAAAGGCACCCTTGCACTCTGAGCCTTGCTTAGCAATCTCATCGAAAATCTCATTTCCCCCAATCCCAGTGCGACGTCTGACTAGAGTAAGAGAGTTCAACCTTACGATCCAATTTAAAGAGTTCTTACATTTTCGAACTATCTTGGAATGGGTTAAAGGGTTCAGCAATGCCTTAAGCGCATCCTTTCTGTCACTATAGACACAAATATTCCGACCCCTCTACCTATTCCTTACAATCAGTTGGTAACCATTAGGATAGCATAGACCTCCGCTTGGAAAATAGTGGCATGTTTACCTAGTATAGTCTACTGTTATCGGTCTCTACGAGCCATCCGTGAAGATTCGACTACAGCCCAGTCCAGATTCAGTTTTTGGTCAGCCAAAAGCAGTCCTAAACGCAAGAAAAGTCGACTCTAAATTTGCATAGCAGCTGAAATTCCGGTGTCGTTCCGTCAGAGGGCATGGAACCAGAGTCGTAGGATGACCTCAAGGTCATCGAAACTCCAGTGCAAATGATCCCACAAGCCACATCGTCTGAGACAGTAGATTGCTTTGGTAGTACAACCCATGATATACGTATCCAGGAAGGAGGTTAATTAAGCAGAGCGTCCAGAACAGAGCCAGGAGTACTCGGAAGAGCTCGCGTGCAGCCGAGACAGACTGCTTTTAAAGCTTAGTGCGGAAGGAAATCACATACTTACGCGAGAGCCCCTCCACCAAACAGTAAGCTAGAAGAGGTCTTATCATAGGCGTATAGAACCTTATTCGGTGATAAGCCCCATTACAATGCCGGAAGACTGAGAGCGTCTGAACGTCTTCGGCTTTTGCCCAGAAAAGTCTCCTGTCTATGATCACTCCTAAACATTTAACTTCATCGGAGATCTGGATAGTGACGCCCTTTAGCACTGGCTGAGTCAGACCGGTCACATTCCTCCTTCACGTAAAGAGACCAACCTTAGTTTTTAGATGGTTGAGCTAGTTTTTAGACATGAGCGATCATCGATCATGTCTAGAGGTGCCTGCTCATCAAAACAGAGCATCGCCTGACAGAAAGTATGGCATCCGCGTATGCCTGGGCATACAGTATTGCCCTAATGTAATGTAACATCTACCCCATGTTCTCTAGCAGAGTCACACATGCAGTCAAAGGGTGCCGTGGACAATGCCGGATATGTTTGTATTACTAGTGCCATGAGACGTAGAGGAATCGATTATCCAACAACCAGGTGGAGAGGTTCATGTGACGCTTCTCTAGCGCACCGTCTATTGATCAACCCTAGCAAGGCAGCTAGTCTATCTAACACGAGGAAAAGGGAACTTACCCTTGGTTCAGTTAAAGGATATATGGATCTAATAGCAAAATCTCGAAACCATTTGGAAAAAGTTCCAATGTTTTCCAAACCGAGCTTTCCCCAAAGCATGTGCATGTCACACTGGAAACCAACATCTTCATATACAAGGACTCAGACAGGCTAAAAGAGCCATGCAACCCTTCCATAAAAACGCAAAAGATATCGTCAATTACAGCAAAGACGACACAAGAAGGCATGTGAGCTTCCTTTCTGGTCACTACCCGCTCAAGTATCGTCTCCATAAAATGAATATTACTGAGAATACCATCCGCCATCTCTGTCCAGAAGAGGGTGAATTCGCAGAACACACACTAAGTGAGTGTGTGGCTCCGTGTAATGTACAGAGAAGCATTTTCCATAGAGAGATCATCTGAAGAACTCCTCCGCAGCAATAATACTCGCCTTTATCAGGAAAACAATAAATCTTTCTGGTCACAGTGCTTTCATGGCAATGGGGTTAGTTACAAACATAAAAAAAGAAATTTGCTAGCAAGTATTGATGTGTTACTTTAATTTACTTCAGACAACGCTACAGTGCTGAGTGGAACAGGGCCGCAATGAACAGACCACTTTAGCCAACTGGCTCCAGATTTCTAAAGTAAATCAGTGGAGATCCTTCGAGCTTTTCCAAAGCTGAAATCTTCCTCTTTTAGAGTATTGGACCGAGGTGGAGTGAAATAGTACAGAGTCTCCCTCGACGTCGAAAGTAGCTGTTCCGGAGCGCTGATGAACAGTTTTGATGTCCACAACTCACATGACCCAGTTAGCGATGGAAATTATTTTGTCTGAGAAGGAAGGAATGATTCATCAAACCCACCACGTAACTATATAATCTATAGGCATTGTACTTGATATTTCTGTGAGTTAGTCAAAGAAGTGTTTAGCTAGTGTGCGGTGCCTGGTTCTAGCTAGTGCCAGCAGCTTTCTTTCAGCTGCAGTATTGGGTGTAAAGTGAAATGCCTACTCTGACCGCATGTATTTTTACTGTCAATGCCAATTACCTGGGCAGATAGCAACTAGCCTGGTAGTAGATCTATTTTGGAACCCTTCCTTCTTCCTCAATATGGCACTGTTGCTTAAACTCTTCCATCTAGAGTTGGCTTTAGACAGAAAATACAGTGGAGATGGGACTTATTTTTTCTATGGTTGACTCCATCTGGCCAATTCGTCGGCTCGCCCATTTGCCCCTACATTACTTTGACCTAGAACGTATGGATGAGTTATCCCGAAACTAAGGCTTACGTGACGTCCTGCACTTACAGCCATGAGTAATTCAGAGAAGTATCGACCACGCTTCACTGTTTGGTACTATTTTTGGGCTGATGGAGTGGTTGGACGGACCTTCCTTGAAACCATGGCTGAACTCGCGGTTACAGCAAATAGTTTGCGATACGAAATGATGATAATTGATTCTTTTTGACTAGAATTAACTGATTTTAATCTTGGATACATATGGTTTCAGACGTACCCCACCACCTGTCATACTTCGCACGAAACCGTAAAAGAGTGTAACATGTACATGCCAACAAACAATGAACAATCCCGGATCTTAAGGTGTCATCGTAAAGCAAAAGGTGGGCAGTCAACAATTTATAAATTGTGCACATATTAAGCCCATTTCGCTACCTTGATGAGCATCGAAATACTTACCTGAACTCATTAAAGACTCTACAGGGTAAAAATCGCAATTTTACTTAAAAAATTAATTGGACTCCGTACCAAAATTTATATATAATGACCCATCAAGGGTCTAAGGGAGCTGTCCATTAAATGTGCACACGTATTGAGTTTACCGCCTCGAACCCTCGATTCCTCCAATTACTTTAAATGTCAAAAGCAACCCATGTATAGAAAACATCCAAAGAGCTTTGAAATGCCTTTCTTTTAGCAACACAAATTGAATTAAAAGCGAACCTATCAAGCCCACTTTAGAGTACAGCTCCCCTATTACCAGTTTCCGACCATTACCTGGAACTGGCATGAAAAAAAAAACCGGATTCCTCTAACCATTTTATTTCTTTTTTCAATTACAATTCCTACTGGAACCAATGACAAAAAAAAAAGTAGAAACCAAAGTTTATCCCAATCAATGAATAAACTACATCGACCATTTGTTGCAGATACATTGGCTAGCGACCCCAACAAACTGCCCCATCCACTTGGATGGAAATAAATAAATGAAACGACATAAAAGCAAAAGAATGCTTTGCAGGAAGTTTTGCGAACCGAATCGAAATTGCTTCAAAAGCGCCTTCATCCATAAATAGCCAATGAAGAAATTACATCAATTTCCTTCGAAAAGAAAAACACAAACACTTACGAGCTGCTGCTATTCCCTATCCATAGCACCATAGCACCTCTGTTGCAGGATACAAAAACAACTTCGCTGGTAAAAAAAAAGAAAAAAAAACTGAAAAGGAGCAAAAAAAATGGAACTTACTCAAGCGATACTTCTGTGATATTGCGTACTTCAACTTAATATCGTGAATACAAATAAAAAGTCCTACAAACATCCATAGAGCACGCGTCGAATTCATTTTAGTCACGTACAACAAATAACTTCCACCAAAAAGGTAAATATCGAAACGTAAGCATATCGGCCAATACCCATGCTCATCCCATCAATCCATGAGAAACGAAACGAGAAAACTCTCTCCAATCTGAGTAAGGAACTTTCTTCCACCACCCTACGGATACGATATACGAACGAGTATGCACATGTGTGTCGTCCTTGTTGAATACGAGTTTCGATTACCGCCAATCGAACTTTCGCCGAAACTCTCAATTAGTATCCACAATGGAGTTCCTAAGTAGGTTCGGTCGGTGGTTAGTGGTGGTCCGTCGTCCTGCATACATTGCCTTAGGAAGGAAGCAATCTAATAAATGTGTGCGGTGGTCTTACAATGCAATGCAATATCTAGAAACTTTTATTTTTTTTTTTGCCAAAATGTTTCCGAAAAAATCATAAAAATCTTTCTCTGAATTGCCGTCATGAATGTGTGTGACATGTTTAATTGTACAGATAAAGTTATGCGTGGCCTAGGAAGCATCGGAGAATGTTGGTACGCAGCTGGGATTAGTGTTGGTCCATGTGGGCAAACAAATTCCATCGGAAATTGCAATTGGGGAGCACGGTATTAGACTTTCAGACAGGCAAACAAGACATTTGTAATAATTTTACTTGTGGGCTGACTTGCTGTATGCTGGTGGGCTTAATGAAAGTTTTGTCCGATTTATTTTGGGCTAACCTAATAAAAGAGATTAGCAAATAAATTTTATTTATCGTGCACGGAGAATGGGCCGAAACTTTGATTGTGACGCTGGGGGAATCTACCTTGGGACGGCTCAGTATTGCTGAAAGGATGGCAGGGCATTTACGGACCCTGACGCTTGCAATCACTTTTCTAATTTGACAAAATTTCGCATGGCAGCAAATTTTTCTCCCTATCATGGTGTGAGCCCTTCCTTTGGAATTGTCTGACATCGGCCTTAGTGGATGGTACATGGATATCCTTTGTAGTTGTTCATCAGAAAATGATATGCAGGCTTGTTCGAAAAAGAAGAAGTTTTTAGTACTTTACTGTGTAGGTCTACAAAAAAAATCCGATGGCACCTACACGTCGGACCTTATGGACACTCTAAAGACTTTACTTAAAGTTCATATCCCAGGTTCGTCTATTCACGTACAACACGTGTACTCCAATGCAGCTGACCATAAGGTCGGCATCGCTAATAGAGTAAACAGTTTATCACGAAAAATGCTTAGTCGAGATAAGGTAAAGTGGACGGTCAGCTCCTTTAAACCGTTCAAGGCCCCCGGTGGGGACAGTATTTTTCCTGCACTTTTACAGAAAGTTATCGATCTAATCCTGCCAGGTATTATCACTTTATTTAGAGCCAGCTTCAATTGGGGATACATCCCGATTACCTGGAGACGTGACACCGAAACGTGATCTTCATTCCCAAACCGGGCAATAGGCCAATGAGCTGCCTAAATCCTGCAGACCTATAAGTCTAACATCATTTGTTCTCAAAACAATGGAGAGACTCATCGATGTTCACATTAGAGGTCGGTTAGACTTGTCTACCCCTCTGCACTCAAGTCAATTTGCATATAGGAGGGGTAAATCCATAGAAGGTGCTCTTCACTAGCTTGTGAAGAAGATTAAAAGAACTCTTTTATAAGAACTCTCAACAAATGGATGAGAGCCATGCTTGAAAGTCGAACTATTACTTCCTCCTCTGGAGGAGTGTCAGTCTGTGACTGCAGCTAGGGGCTGTCCCCAAGGCGGAGTTCTCTTTCCCCTTCTATGGTCACTAGTCATAGACAATCTTCTAGTCGATCTCTATAGATTAGGCTATATCGCCATTAGTTATGCGGATGACTTGGTGATACTTATTAATGGTAAGCACAGCGCAACTATCTCCAGCGTCACGCAAGGTGCTTTACTACACGTTTTAGAATGGTGCAGCAGAGAAGGACTATCCATCAATCCCTGCAAAACTGTTCTAGTGCCTTTTTCTAGGAAAAGACTAGTCAATATAGGACCTGTCATTATAAAAGGCACCACTATAGCTTATTCCAGTGAAGCCAAATACCTCGGGGTCATCCTCGACAAACGGCTCAGCTGGAATTCTCATATCAAGTCCGCCATCAAGCATGCCACTAGGGCCATATGGGCCTGTAGGCGCCTGTACGGCAGAACTTGGGGTCTAAATCCAAAAATGATACATTGGATGTATACAATGAGGTTGAGGCCTATTATCACGTACGCTGCCATAACCTGGTGGCCGAAAGTTCTTGAACGGACAACGGCAAATAAACTTCAGAAGTTAGAAAGAATACCCTGTCTCGGTATCACAGGTGCTATGCGTACCTGCCCTACGGCAGCTTTAGAAGCAATCGTTGGGCTCTTACCCCTTCAAATCTTCATTAAAAAGACAGCCGCTATCAAGTTGCAGATAGAATACAAGTATAAATCAGGTGACCATGTGGGACATCTGAAAATTCTTGACTCAATCCCCAAAAGAGACATGTTTTGTACCATCCCTGACATCATGGTAAAGGAGTACTGTTTCGGTAGGTTATTTAAGGTAGAAATAGTAGACCGTGCAAATGGGTCTAATGGTGGTCCGGCATTAGACCCTAGAGGTCTAGTCTGGCTCACAGACGGATCGAAAAAGAAGAATCTGAAGTTGGAGCTGGGGTCTTTGGACCCAACACCAAAGTCTCGATACCTATGGGAATGTGTCTCACAGTATTTCAAGCTGAACTCCATGCCATTGAAATTTGCGCTGGGTTAAACCTTAGTAAGGGTATTAAGGGCGCTAGAATATATATATTTTCAGAAGTCAGGCAACACTCAAAGCGCTGTCGTCAAATTTAGTGGACTCCATATCAGTTAAAAGCTGCTACGATGCACTGCAATCCCTGGCGAGGCTAAACAAGGTAAGACTTGGATGGGTCCCCGGCCACCAAGGGATTGTAGGCAACGAGTTAGCAGATGAACTAGCTAGGGCTGGCTCAGAATCTGCATTCATACGACCTGGACCTTACTGTGGCACCAACTGGTCTTTCGCCACAGCGCTGATTAGTAAATGGGAACATAGACTCCGCCTGGACCACTGGGAAAACGTCCCAGGGTTGAGATAATCCAAAATACTAATCAAGCCTTACTCCTATATGGACATACTAAACCTTAATAAGGAAAGTGTCAGAAAGCTGGTGGGCTTTCTCACGGGCCATCGTGGCCTGAAATACCAACTTAATCTGAGCTCAGACACGGAATGAAGGTCCTGCTCGGAGGAGGATGAATTATCCGAACACATTCACTGCAATTGCTCAGCCTTACATTGATTAAAGAGACGTATTTTCTATAAAGGAATATGTACGCCAGCGGAACTGAAAATTTCTGCTAGTAGGGACATAATATCCTTCATTAGGGAGGTAGTACGTCTCTTAGATTAACGATAATCTTTGTGATACAATAGATCTTTTAATTCGCAGTGTCTGCCACATGGGCAAGGGTTTTCCACAGACTGCCGACAATACAATTCCATAGCATTGTACTTTGTATTTATATTCGATTGGCTATTCGTGATCTTGCGGAATACGGGGTTCGTAGTTAGTTACGTCACTCAAAGAAGTGCGCTTTCGTCCCAAGATCTCTTACTGAGACACAGCACTTTTCGATTTTCCCCAACCCTATGCCAATTGTTTTCAATTCACCGTATCAAGATTTTAATATAAGAGCAACACAAGAATGGTGCCAAATGGTAGGAAATATAAATTAGGCCAAAGCCCCAGTGGTAGCCTTCACCAGAAGAAGGCTGCTTATACATATGAAGCTACCCACAACATTAAATGGGATCAAAATAGAACCACAAGTCAAGGTCTAGTATCTAGGTATAACACTGGAAAGCAAACTTATCTGGAAGAAAGGCGAAAAAGCTGTGGTAGTCAAAGCAACGGGAGCATTGATGGTTTGCAGAAGCATCACAGGCAAGAATTAGGGATGACCCCAGCTGCACCGAAATGAATGTTGACCATGATGGTCAGGCCGATTATAACGCACGGAGCAGAAGCATGGATTGGAAGAACCAAGCTAAGCACAATAAGGAAAACCCTTTGAAAAACTACAGAGGCTAACTTGCATTTGCATAACAGGGGCTATGAGAACCTGTCCTACTGCAGCAATGGAAGAGATAGTGGGACTCATCCCTTACACCTAGTGTTCGCCCAAGAAACCATTTTAAAAATATTCAAAGAAGGTGCCGAGAAAGGTAAATGCATCGCACACAGACGGTGAGAAACACTTTCCAAATCAGTGCTTCGAGAGGAAATTCAACTGAAAGCTGAGTAACAATAGAGAATGAAGTAATGAAGCCGGGATGTGCCAACTTGGGCTCAAAACCATAAAGTGGTACACAGACGGATCAAAAGCATCCATATGAACCAGAGCAGGAGTATATGGACCCAGAATCAATTATTCGGAAGGTATGGGAACATTCCTCAATATCTCCCAAGCGGAAATATACGCAATTGAAATTTAACCTCAATTGAAAGTATCGCAGGCAAGACATTGCGATACTGTCGGATAGCCAAGTCACAAGCAAGGCTTTAAGCTTTTATTAAATCAGGTCTACACTGCTGTGGAAGTGAAAATAAACTGACAACTAGATAAGTAGATACTAAAATAAAGTGAGAATAACAGAGTCCCCCTCTACTGGATAGCATATTCACTGGCCCCAAACCATTTTGTAGACTGGGGCCGCATATGATTCAAGAAAAACTAAGAAAGAAAGAAGACTGCGAAAGAGCAGAACCTCGGGATAGACTCCCTAAGCTAAGGCAGACCAAAGAACTTCTCGGGAACTATAGCCCGAAAAGAAGAAAGGTTTGCAGAAAGAAAGAACCGGCTGCGAATCCTCACGGGCTCCCTAACGGGTCACTGTAGACTTAAGGAGGAAATTGGGTATTGAGCAAAGTGGAGACTGCAGATTCTGCGGAGATGTTGAGGAAACCCTAGGGCACCTTCTGAAGGAATGCGAAGTACTGATTCACAAAAGAAGACAACACGTGCATGCCTACCAATTGTCAGAAGAAGATCTATCATTGTTAGATCCACTCCAGATACTCCGATTCATCAAGGAAATCGGACTGAAGGAGGAGCTCTAAGAGGAATATCTCATCGATTAGCACTTTAGATCTATAAAGGTCGCAGTGCGTCTATACCCCTACAACCAATCTACAGCGAATACAAGGAGATTCGCTCTGTCTTTACAACTGGCTTCCATTGACTGGGACTTAAGGGTCAGTTTGAGTGGGGCGTTTATATTTATTCGCTCGCCAATTTAGTCAACTGTTCTTAACTTTTTGAGCTGCATTCACATCTTTACAGAGCTCATACCGTTCGTGCTTGTATCCTGTCCTCTATTTCCCTCCTCTAACATCGTTTGGAATATACGGCGAAGTGGATTTCTTTCGAAAGTTCTCCATATTTCCTCTGCTTTTTTGCTTGTAAGGGTTAGTCATTTGTTGGTTTCCCTTTGAAGTGCACGTTGTTTCAACACTGGTGACATAAAACGCGGATTTAGTTAAAATGAAGTCCCTAAGAGGATGGTGTAAGAAAATTCAAAGAAAGTTCATGGAATTGGCATGCTTGCGGATAGCAAATGTTATCGCGTCCTACTCCGGTGCGCACAGGTGACAAAACCCAAACACTTCAACTTGTCGCAGAGCTTAACAACTGAGTGTAAGAAGTTCAAATGGTCTTGAGAGGAATTAAAGTAAAATTTCTTCCATTTTCATCTGCATACCTACAATGCCCAGGACCACTCTAATTCAGGCCAATAAGCTTTGTAATTTCTAAGCTAAGCACGGAAGCATTATTAACTCTCTGTTTGCTTATGAAGCACTTGCAACTGGCTGCAAACAATGGCAACTATTTTCAAATCCCCTTTCCGAAATTCATCGAAGGATAATAAGCTTCGACCGCTTTTCTATAAACTATAGTTTATTCAATCCAATTCCGAAACAACGTCTAAAAGTACGAGCTTCTCCTTCAGCCTCTTCGATTCAATTGTATAACGTGAAGCCACAAAATAACATCGCCAATCCTAGCAAGAATAAATATAAGAAAATGTCGCTATTAACGACGAATAGCTTCCATTACACTCAATTGACAAATCTTAAGAAATATACGTACATCCTCCTTACTCCCATTCTCCGTGTTTATACTTCTTCTTCAGCTCCGTCCCATGTACCTAATCCTGGCGACCAATGCAATCCTGCTTATTCATGGGAAAAATTCCATTATTTTCTCAAGTACGGCGAAAGTAGGGAAAAATGTGTTCCACTGAATAAACCACAGGATTTCCTTTTGGCCCCGGTGGCGGTAATGTCAATTGTAGGATTAGTTTATTTCTGAGTCTTTTGGGCCATCTTTACATTCATACCCCCGCCAGTTGCTTCCTACTATTGTGGCTTTGCTACCATTTCTGTTTGGTCAGTAGATTTAGTGTATGGTCAGTAAATTTTTTTTCGATGAATACATAAATCCCTTATACCCGGCTCTGTGTCCTGGCTCTTTTTCTCTGGAGAGAATCATGATATGCCGTTCACAAAACGTGCACTCTGTTGAAATTGGGTTAAGCATTTTTATTTTTGTACGTTTTGTGCTCTTTGAAAATATTTAAATTTGTTGAAGTTCGCTTTGACGTTGAGTGCGGGTTGGCGCAGGCAGGAGGGCGATGATGTTCCATAAATCCTTCGGTTTATTGTATGATGAAATTATATTTGTGCCATTGTAATGAAAATATATAACCCAATTTCCGAAGCTAAAGAGCTATAACATTACGAGAATAGATGGATGGATAGATACAATGCGAAGTACCCTTAGGCTTTTTCTCGAAATAAAATCCTTATCACGAACATCGCTTTCCCATCGGCCGGTTGTTGTTTTTTTTTTTTTTTCTTTTCTTTGAAAAATGATTTTTTTCGTCTTTTTTTTCTCTGCGCCTTTAAAGTTGGAAGAAGGATGTGTTCAATCTTCATTATAAATATGCAAGGAGTATGAGAAAATATAAATAGCTTTAGAAGTTAATTTTATGTGTATCTTGTGGTTGCTAGGATACTAGCATGGTTTTGATGAAGCATATCAAGCTCAAAAGAACCGTTTTCAAAGACGTGTTTTAAACGTGTTTAGTTCCTTCGGGGCATCTGTTTGCAAGGATAATTAAATGTTGTTGAATTAGGTTCTGCACGTGTAGTAATTTAAATAATGAATAAATACTCCCAGAAGCTGCGAATCACTTCTCAACTATTTTATCAAGAAAAACAAACTGGAAGTTTCCACATGAAGTAATAATGAGCCTAGAATATCCTCTACCTACACACTTGCACTTTAGGACAAAGCAAAATATGTTCATTTCACTGAATGACGTTCAAATTTTGTTGTCACTTTCAAGGAATAGTTTAGGGAGTGATGATCACCGCGATGATGCGTGTACTCTTAGTACGTGCGTACCAAACCTGGCAGTTGTTTTGGCGAGTATCCACTTCAGTTTTCCACATTTGATGGCAGTCCTATTTACATAGGACTTGTCTCACAAGAAGCACCTCAAGGAGCGATTTCCCAATTGATTTGGGCATACTTTTATAAGAAAATATCGCAGAAAACCCCCCGCGTAATCCTTTATTGTCAAAAATATTCGCCAAGGCTCCCTGTGCTTGCAATGGACATTTCGATCACATAAGGAACATTTGAGCATGCATCCGCAAAGATTTTATATAGTAGTATTTATATAGTACAAATGTACTTACTTAGGTGGCGCTAGAGTTCGGTGAGTATTTGGGCCCCAACCAGTACTAAGATACGAAGCAAAAAAAACCCTACTCTTTGGAACGAAGTTAGGTTAGGTATGTGGGCTGGCGGGGAGAAATTCACCAATGCTAACCCATTGTGTTACCCATTAGGAGGAAAATAAATCGTCCCTTACTTACTGTAACCCTATGTCTATTATATACATGTACATATGCATATATACTACCTAATTTCTAATTTACCTGTTTTGTGGTCCTTCACATACAAACCATCTTTTGGATTTGATGAATTTCATTAGAGGTTCCGTTGGCGTGCTGGAGAGTTCCTCTAGGTTATTAAAAAAGTGTCTTCCCAGGAACTTGTATCTGGAATGTTGGAGGCCGGGGGAGTGGCAAAGGAAGTGGGTTGTGTCCTCAATCGCTTCCTCATCGCCACAGCCTCTGCAGAGCTCCTCTTCTGTCAGATGGATTTCCACTCTTTCCAAACAAGTCCCTCGATTCTAGCTTTGTCAAAAGTGGGCCATAATTTCCTTGTTATAACGCAGGTTTCTATGGAGCTCCACCTACAGTTCGCCTCTCTCGGGCCTTTTTTCCCTGCTTCAAGGTCAAGTGTACAAGGCGGGATTCTCACGGATGGGGCGGTCAATTCGGTGGTTGATGCAGAGCCACCCCTTGCCAGCTCGTCAGCCTTCTCACAAGAACGGTCTGGTGAAGTCTTAATACGGCGTAATGTAGTCCGTGATAGCCAATGTATTTTTATACGATCGTTGAGTGACCCACAGTATTTCTTTTTCAGTTTTCAGACTGGCTTATTCTTAGGGCGCTAGTGGCTGCCTGTGACTGCATGAAGATATCTAGCGGTAGCAGGTTGAGGATCGCCTCAAGACCTGCCGTTAGTGTTGATCTCATGGCGCTGGTGGTGCCGATGCACGCTAGTCTTTGTACCTTCGTAACGGCTTTTAGGTTAGTGGGTTTTATCGGTTGCCCGCCACTACACTAGAGTGCCATAATAGCGGTATACATCCCTTGCCAATGTGGCAGACACTGCGACCTAAAACCTCTATTGTACCATAAGGGAACGGCTAGTATAAGAAACGTTCTACCCCCCTAATGAAGGATAGTATGTCCCTACTAGCAGAGTTTTTCAGTTCCCCTGGCATACATATGTACATATTTCTTTATAGAAACTACGTCTCCTTAACCAATGTAATGCTAGGTAATTAAGCTAGGTAATGCAAAGAATGTGCTTGGATGATTCGTCTTCCTCCGAGCAGAACCTAGATTCCATGTCTGAGCTCAGGTTAAGTTGGTTAAGGTGGTATCTCAAGCCACAGCGGCCCGTGAGAAAGCCCACCAGCTTTCTGATACTTTCCTTATTAAGGTTAAGTATGTCCTTATAGGAGTAGGGTTTAATTAGTGATTTGGATTGGATTGTCTCAACCCTGGGACAATTTCCCAGTAGTCCAGACGAAGTTCATGTTCTCAGTTACTAATCAGCGCTGGGGCGAAAGACCAGTTGATGCCACAGTAAGGTTCAGGTCCTATGAACGCAGATTCTGAGCCAGCCCTAGCTTGGATTGCTTTTGTAAGGCTATATTTCCAAACTAGTTTTGACGGGTTGTTATTATTCTTTGAAGAGTTATATAATCCCTGCGGCCTAGTAGACTCTTGGGCCCCCTAGAAATGCCTTGGGAAGGTTTGTTCCCCACGCATTATAATTTAACTCGTAATTATACTTGGGGGTTTCATACTTTTGCCTCGCCAACGCGAGAATCGACGGCCCTAGAACACTCTTTCTAGTCCACTTTCTCTAAGGAATCTAAGAATGAAAATCACGTCCATGACAGCTCTCATCTACTATTTTGTACACTCCCAGATATTTTATTCTCTTATGAGTCAGGGCCCCACAAGACTCCAAAAGGTGTTGCGAAGTTTCTCTGGACTTATTGCAGAATCTGCAGAGATCGTCTGCTTCTATACATAGCTTCCTTATGTGTTCCTTGAGTATGTAGTAGCCCGTTAGGAATAACATTAGGATGCGTAGATTATTCCTTATGGAATGTTTTTAGTTTATAGCTCCTCAGATGATTTTTTAGCCTGGTCCCTGTTTCATTTTTCTAGCTTCCTGAATTCTTCTTTGAGGTTGTGATCCTCTATTTCACAGAAAGATTCACGTAGTACAAAGGGTTCTGTTGCCCTTTCTTGCTAGAATATCTGCCTCTTCATTACCCTCTATTCCTGGACATGACCTGTTATCTAGTAGATGGTTAGTTTATTCAATCATTAAAAAAATATTCAAAGAGGGCGTCGCGCAAGGAAAATGCAACGCACACAGCACCGAGTAACTAGAGGAACTCCTTCTAGACTGACCCAGAGATGTTAGTAGTAGCTAGATAGATAGTAGCAAAAGAGAATGGAGTAGTGATTCGGGATGTACCAACTTAAGCTCAAAACCATAAAGTGGTACACAGACGGATCAAAAACATCCATAGGAACCGGAGCAGGAATATATGGGCCCCGAATCAATTATTCGGAAGCTATGCGAACATTCCCCAGTATTTCTTAAGCGGAAATATCAGCAATTGAAAGATGCGCCCAATTTGCGCAAGACATCGCGATACTGTCGAATAGCCAAGCCGCAATCAAGGCTTCAAGCTTTTATGAAGTCAGGTCTACACTGTTGTGGGAGTTCCTTGACAAAGTGAACCGACTAAGTGAGAACAACAGAGTCACCCTCTACTAGGTACCGGATTACGTGGGAGTAGAGGATAATGAAGCAGCTGATAACTATCTAGAGAAACCGTATTCACTGGCCCGGAACTATTTTGTAAACTGGGGCCGCATATGATACGAGAAAAACTAAGGAAGGAAGAAGACTGCTAAAGAGCAGAACTTCGGGAGAGACTCCCTAAGCTAAGGCAGACCAAAGAACTTCTCGGGAATTATAGCCGTAAAAGAAGAAAGGTTTGTATAAAGAAAGAACCATCTGCGAATCCTCGCGGGCTTCCTAACGGGTCACTATAAACTTTAGGAGCACCTGAGGAAGCTGGGTATTGAGCAAAGTGGAGACTGTAGATTCCTCGGAGATGTTTAAAATTCGTTTAATGTTGTTTAAAATTAAACCCCAAGGCACCCTCTAAAAGAATGCGGAGTACTGATTCACAAAAGACGGCAACTCCTGCATGCCTACCAACTGTTAGAAGAAGATCGATAGTTGTTAGATCCACTCCAGTTACTCCGATTCATCAATGAAATCGGACTTGAGAAGGTGCTCTTCGTCGAGTATCTCATCGACTAGAGCTCCAAGTCCGGGTAGCACATTAGATGTATGAAGGTCACAGTGCGCCATACCCCTCTAACCTATCTACAATCTACCTCTTTCATCGTCAAATTCTTATTAAATCTTTGCGTTGATAATCCTACTCATAAGCAATTGATTTATCGTTGCGTCAAGAAGGGTTCTACACCAACCAAGGCTTGAATTGAGTACACAAATGTTCCTAAGAGTGTTAATTGTTACGTATACGCCCTACATTTGTCAAAATATGTTGAAATTAACAACATTTTAGTGGATCATCATTAGATATATCAGACATTCATCGCTTCAGTGATAAATTTGAAATATGCGAACATACATACATATCTATGCACAAACACTTAGCCATTCAGTTGTTGAGTTAAGATATTAATTGGGAGACCTTTAAGAGCACCTTTAAGTTACTGAAGACAAAAAGGCGGTCTTAGGTTGAAACAAAAGTATTGTCGAGGGTGAAATGTGTATATTATTTATTCGTCAAAAATCTGCCTTGAAATAGGCATTTATATCCTCCGAAGCACCCTATTGAATGAATTTCTCTGTGCAAAATAAATCCAAAACATAATTTCATACCATGCCGCCCCAATTAAATATAATTCGCTCCATAAAATTCACCACACCATAAACTGTCAAAATTGCCAGCAAATATATACTATAAATCACAGCGCACATATGTACATATGTACAAACGTGTGTATATATGTATGTAGATACACAACCCCAATGATAAATTGCGGTTCAGACAACATAATTTTTTCTCCAACCTTCCCTCATATGATTGTCTAATTGACAAATAAATTGACGCATCTGGCTGTATAAAAACGGAGCAACATAACTCTCTCTCTCAGCTGATGTACATCCTGCGGAGACAAGAGTTAAAAACACATCTCCAACAATACCAAAAAAAAAAACAAAAAAACATTAGAACAACGACAAAAGAAACACCGGATAATAGCACCGAAAAATTCAAATGTCATTGGGTAATTTATTTTCCACAAGCCAATGATTTTCGGTATCGCGATTTTTATGGTCCTCCATCACGACAGCCATTTGAAATGTCAAAATATCCGAGCTCCACTTGGCGCCACGATCAACTTGAATTGTATCCTACCACCGACATATACCCTCAGTATATTGCATATCCATATACGACCTGGTAACGTACCACGTTTCATTGCAATCTAAAGTGAATTCAAAACTAAGGCCACATGCATTTGCCACCGTATCCCATCGCAGAAACGAAGGGCAGCCAGCTTAACCCGTGGGAAATAGTAACACAAGGCGGTATCTCTTCCAATTGTGATGTATTCCTTCAATCTAAAACGTGACTGGAATGAATGCCAGTCGTAGTAGTTTTGTATCCGAACGATTTGCAGCGCACACCGAATGAGTCGATACTCCATTCTATTTGTTAGAATTAAATCCATTGGCGGAAGGGGCGAATAGATTTCAAAAAACCAGAGAGAAAAAATCCAGCCAATGAGTGATTCTTCAATTTTGGAAATTTCTCTTCCTTTTATTTTTGGTATTTTTCTGAAGAGATTTCGGTTTATTACGGCAATTATTCATGACAGTCCTCGTCGTCGTGGGTTCATCTCTAAAATGCCAACCAAATTGGAAGAAGATGCAGTAGAGATAGAGAGTAGGAAAAAAAAAAACGACAACAAAATCTACGAGTACACAAAACCCATGCAAATGAAGAGGATGAGAACAATGATTTAGCGATTTAGCGAAGCCAAGTCATGGAACGCGCTTTCCGCTTCAAGTGTTTCTCATTCGTGGAATCGGAAGAGGTTTTTCTGCTCTTCCGGAAATCCCATGGATACACATTTAATGAGAGCGATATTAGAAAAAATTGACTGAATAAGTGGATGTCTGTTTTTTTTTTCTGAGAACTGTTGAAACTTTCCAGACTATTTGCGATGGGTTTGGTGGGCAAAAATGGGCTTGTGGCACTAATATGATGAATGAAAACCTATGGGGCTACATTAGATACATACACTTCAAGGTGTTAAAGATACTGATACCAGGACGATAGATCGAGAAATGCAAATTGATTAATAAAGTGAGAGCGATTCCAGTAAGCTGGAGTTTCGTTTACTGAATGCACAAGGTAGCGCAAAAGACATCACTCGATGTCCTAGGGGACTAGGTTAGGTAAGGTATGTGGGCTGATGGGAAGAGAGCCTCCCCGCCACACTCAGGTCAATACTGACCCATCGTGATGTCCTTTGGGGGAAAGGATGTCCCTTGCCCATTGAAACCCATTTCCGATACTAATTTGCTCCGATAATTATCGTTGCGAGTCTTTGCATACAAACCATCCTGAGGACTTGATAAATTTCAGTATCTTGTCTGATGGCGTGCTGGCGAGTTCATCTAGGTCTTGGAAAAAGTAGATCCCTAGGAATTTGTCTCTGCTGTGTCGGAGGCCAGGACAGTGGCATAGGAAGTGGGTTGTGTCCTCAAAAGCTTCCTCGTCACCGCAACCTCTGCAGAGTTCTTCTTCCGTCAGACGTAGTTTTTTCAAATGATGCCGTGGACAGTTATGCCCCGTGATAACCTCAGCGAGGATGGAAAGGGATTTCCTGTCTTCCCGTATAAGTCTCTCTGCCTTCTTCTGCCTTTATCGAAGGACGGCCATAGTTTCCTTGTGATTACACAGGAATCCAAGGAGGTCCATCTGGTGTTTGCCTCCTGTATGGCTATTTTTCCCACTTCAAGCTCAAGTGCGCAAGGCGGGATGTTCACGAGTGGTTCTGCGTGTCTTGAAATGGCTGCAGAACCCTCTCTTGCTAATTTGGCAGCTTTTTCGCGTTTCCTGGTATACCCTCATGTTCAGGGACCCAGCAGAGCGGTACCTTGCGATGTGTTCCAAGAAGCTTAAGCTCTTCTCGACAGCGCTACACAAGCTTTTGATTTAATTTCTGTAGCAGTTATTACTTTTATAGCTGCCTGGCTGTCAATAAAGAAGGTGACACAGAAGGTGATGCCCTTACTGCAGACTCACGGGCGGCTGTTGTCACTGCCAAGACCTCCGCTTGGAAGACGCTGCTGTGGTCTGGGAGGCGTATTGATTTCGATATTCCTAGTGATTCGGAGAAGATGCCGACCCTACGCCATTGTCCATTTTAGAGCCGTCAGTATATACGGCAATGGATTGCGCATTTTGTATCAGACCTCTTAACCGTTCCTCAATGCTAGGATAGGCGCTTGAGAAAGGTTTATTAAAGTCTAAGTATGGCGTGATGTAATCCGTAATAGGTACATAGCCAATATCCTTCCGAAGGATAGTCGTATGCCCTATTGCATTTCACTTCCATGTTTCTGACTGGCTGATTCTGATGGCTACAGATGCTTTGATGAAGATATCTAGCGGAAGCAGGTTGAGAATAGCCTCAAGTCCAGCGGCTGGAGTTGTCCTCATCGCACTGGTGGTCCCGATGCACGCTAGTCTTTGAATCTTCGGCCATTAGGCTAGTGACCTTGTTTACCGCCGGCCACCATACAATACTCCTACTGCTTCTGTTTGTTGATTATGTATACGTAGACGTTTGAAGTCGTTTGCCTTCAAGTCGCAAAGATAATATCGGGAAAGTGGCAGCCGCCAGACTCGTTCCACAGCATTTTACAAGACTTTTCTCAAAACTGTTGATGAAAAATTCTCCACTTCTTGCTGAACCAACACCACCAAGGTCTGTGGCTTGATCGTACGGATCGGTAACTTCAAAAAGCCTAAAGAAAGAAGTCTGAAACGGTCAAATCGGGCGATCTTACAGGGCAATGGAAAGCGCTACAACGGGAGAGTAAGAGTGTGTGCGGTTGCACACGACATGTTCTCCAAACTAAAATTCGTCAATTTGGGGCAGCAGGACCGTCTATTGATATCCAATTGCATGGCAGGTCATCTGGCTGATGTTTAAAGGTCTACTTGAATATCTGCAGCTACAGCAGTCGAATATCTGCATCTTGAATGTCTAACATTCAGGTTTCAGGGAAAAAAGGTAGAATTCCAAGCGATCTCGGCTTGAGAAGGAAGAAATCCGTTCCACATTGTGCTTCGAGACCTCCCTCCAGAAGCGGTGAACATTTACACCATCCTGTTGCGTTAAATATTGCACATTATCCGGCGCAGTGGAAGTCAGCGGTGGTACATCCTATTCCCGTCCAATCCGGAAAATCTCTGGTCGATAAGTCTCCATCCGAACATCAAGGTATTCGAAAAGTGATCAATAGAGCCCTGTCCAAGTGGGTTGAGGACATGCATATTGTTCCGGACAACCAACTCGGTTTTCAGGCGGGGCATGATACTGTACATGCCGCGCCTAAACTGGTGTCGGATGGAACAAAAGCAAGAAACAATGCACGGGCGCCTGCCCTGCCTAGTTGACTTGGACAAGGCCTTCGTTACCGTATGGCTAGAAGGACTCTTCTACAAGTTGAGTAGGCTGGGCATAAGTAAACCACTGCTGTACATGTTTTGTAACATGCTCACCGGTAGACAGTTCATTGTGAAAAATGGCAATGTGACTTCTACTGGTACGTTTGATATTAAAAATGGTCTACAACAGGGTGCGGTTAATTCTCCGATCCTCTTTAATATTTACACGAGTGATCTTGTGGGACCTCTTCTTCAGCGTACAGATCAGGACCAAAGATCGAGGTCATAATAATTCTCTTGTAACGTGACTTCGATAAGATCGAGCGATATTGCAACGACTGAAAGCTGAAGTCGGAAACCATCCTATTTAGGACGTTGTTTTCTGGGTCCTCAATGGATACGAAAAAGAATACGCGAAAGTTCACAATCGTGGGACAGCACGGACAACCATTAGCGTCTCGAAATGTAGTCAGATACCTTGGGTTCTGGCTAGACCAGTATCTGGATTTTAACAAACATATCGATGCTGCTCAGGCCAGAGCCAAAGCGGCTTTCTGCCTCATAAAGAGAGTGTTTTATAGCAGCCAACTCGACGGGATGGTGAAGGTAATCTGCTACATGGCCCTCATCCGGACCATGCTCGTATATGGTTGTCCCGTGTAGTTCAACGTGGTAGCAAGCTCTATGGAAAGGATTCGGATGTTTGAGAGAGCTTGCCTTAAGGCTTGTCTTCGCTTATACAGAACACCAGAGTCTCAGTACAAAAAATTCTATTCCAATGAGATCCTCTATAACAAGGCGGACATAAGCAGGGTGGATAATTTCTTGTTCAAGATAATTCGAAAGCACATTGCAAGAGCAATGAACTCAATGAATAACCTGATCTCTGGGGCCTACTACCCCAGTGATATGTATCATGAGAGCGTGCGCCTCAACGGCTTCATTCCCCAAGAGGCGTTCCTCTATTTAGATAGAGAAAGTCTGATACAGGACAAAGTAGCGGTGCCGTTAATCTTCCATGTTGCCTGGACAGCCGTAGATAGGCGACTCAACTACGACCGAGACTTCGCGCTCAGTATGACGGAGCGTCTTCGGTTCAGTAGAGCGATAGCATGTCGCGATTTGCAAGATGTTGTTAGGCAGCATCAGAGTTTCTGGTGGTTAGGGTACGGAGAGGGAGCTCCCTCTTTAGTTTTTATACAACCAAGACTTAGTACAAGAAATACTCCATTCTTTTTTCCGAAAGAAAGGAGTGCAAATTCAACCCAATAACCGGTGCACATGATTATGAACTCAACACCGACGTGGCTAAAATGGAAATAAGGATCGGCTTTGGAGTTTTCTGCGAATCACTCAACATCAGCGATTCATACAAACTACCGGAAGGCTGTAGTATTTTCTAAGCTGACGTCTTCGCCATTGAAAGAGCAGTACAGACTAAATACACAAAGAAACAAAGCCCATCTAATGTCACAATCCTCGTGGATAGGCAACCTGGTAATTAAATGGAAACAGTATCCGCATTCCAATAAGCTATGTATAAACAGAATAGGCAACACTCATGAAGTCACTCCCCGGAAATAATAAAAGGAAACGAAACAGAAGATTACCTACCACGAAAAGGATCAGAAATTAATGAAGGATTCAACCATGCAACAACAGAAAACAGCAGAACAAGAGAAAATATGAAGTCCTCCCGGGCAGCAGTCTAAGGTGACTGTTTCATATCTCGCAGCTTATGACCAACTCTGACCAAAAGATGTTGAGACATTTTTTTTTAAATTCGAGATTCTATCTGATTTTCAAGTTCTAATTCCGAGATTCCTAACCCTGTACCTCCTTTCCTTCCATTCCTAGAAGAATCAATTACAAAAAGCAAATGGAATTTCCATAAAAAACTAATAAATCTACTGGGTTGACATGCAGTGTGACCCGAGATGTGCCAGCAGTCTGTGTATGAAGGTGGTGTATAATTTAATTGCAAATCACCTACCCCAGATATCTGTCCAGTATTGCATACTACTCGCATTTGTTCAGTTCACTGGGTCCACTTGGAATGGAAGCACCTAGACTTCAGCTCACACCAACCCAGAATCTCCAGTCTCTGTGTGAATTTCTGTCAATTAAGGTTCCATATTTCTTCTTTTCTATCCTTTGGTCACACTCTATCAAGGTGATGCATATTTGGAATATTTTTTTTGCTCTTGTATAGCAGAAATATGGAGGATTTGAGGACACAGAGAAGCGAAAGCATTCAAAAAATGTGCATCCGTAGAGCTGGCGCTATTTCTTTATACAAATATTTTCAAATCTTTTTCTTAACAAATCGTTCAGAACAAGAAGTAACCTTATGAATTATTCCATGAGAAATGTTATAAGATACAAATGTCTTAATATCTGTTCAAAATTCAGGAACTAAATTTTTGAGTTTGTAGTAAAGTTGGTACGTATGTACATGCCTACATGCTTGTTTGCTTAGAACTGCGTTATCTGCCCTATCTTTTTCTTCTTCTTTATTTTCCTTTTGTTCGGCTAGGTTATGCATCTCTACTGCTCCGCCTGTGGTGTTCGCGGATTTGACCTCAAAAAGTATCTGCAGGCCTTACAGTTTCGGATCACTCTGTCACTGAGGCCAATCAAATGCTGCTGTTTTTGCATTTGTGTGTTCCAGGAGTTTGTTGGCCTGTCTCCCTTCTGCGCTAGTAACAGGAACATTTATTGAAAGCTGGGGCAGATGGCCAAATGGGGCTCAACTAACAGAGTGGAATTTAATGCATCCAAAACTCAGTGCTGTCTTCTGTCTCTCAAGCGAAACCAAGACCCTTAACCATTATCCATGAATGGTACTTGCATCGCAGAAACCGAAAGACTTGCCATTCTCGGTACGTGTACTAACAATCATCTTCGTTGGAACGAACACATATTCGAGGTCGCCAAAAATGCTGAAAATGTCTAGGATTCCTTAAGCGGTGCAAGAAATATTTTACCCTTTCTGATCTGGCCTCAACATATAAGGCATTTATCTGGACCGCGCGATAAAACTAACAGTTGATAGAGACATTATTAGCTCCATAGACTCATTAGAGCATCACAGAAATGTCTCTTGTCTTTTCTTAATTTATCGCTTATTCCACAAAATATTACTTACTTACTTAACGGCCTCCCAACCCGTGGAGGGTCCCTGCCTGAGACACAGCAGCCTTCCATTCCCTTTGATCCTGGGCACGCTGCTTCCAGTTTTCCAGACCAAGCGCTCTGGCATCCGCAATAGCTTGGTCCTCAAAACGGAGGTTCGGTCTTCCTTGTCGTCTCGAACCTGGGGGCTGGGATTCGAAGATCCTCTTAGCTGGAGCATTATTGTCCATTCGCTCGATGTGGCCGAGCCAGTGTAGTCGACGTGTTTTGGCTTTCCTGACTACATCCACATCTTGATACAGCTCATAGAGTTCACGGTTATATCTTCTTCTCCATTCGCCCTCCTTGCATATGGGACCAAATATTCGACGAAGAATTTTTCTCTCGAACGTATTCAAAATCTGCTCTGCTTTCCTGCTTATCGTCCAGCACTCGGCACCGTAGAGTAGAACTGGCAGGATAAGTGTTTTGAAGAGCACGCTTTTTGTCTTCCGAGTTAGGAGTTTTGAGCCCAGTTTTTTCGCTAAACCGAAGTAGCAGCGGTTTGCTTTGGTTAGGCTTCTTCGGGTCTCCACTAAAGTGTCATTCGTAGATTTGATGTTTACTCCGAGGTAGGTAAACTCCTTAACTACTTCGATCAATATCGTCTGCGTATCCCAGCAGCTGGACGGATTTGTAGAAGATAGTGCCGTCCGTGTTGACGCCTGCCCTGCGCACTATCTGTTCCAGCACTAGATTGAAGAAATCACATGATAGCGCATCTCCTTCCCGAAATCCGGTACACGTCTGGAATAGTTCAGAAGAACTGTTCCCAAACTGCACATTGCATCGCGTGTTTTCCAGCGCGAGGCGACAAAGCTGGATTAGTTTGCGCGGGATCCCGAATCCGGCCATCGCCATGTAGAGCTCAAGGCGATAAATGCTATCATGTCCCGCTTTGAAGTCGATGAAAAGATGGTGAGTCTCGACTTGAAATTCGTTGGTCTTTTCCAGGATTTACCTTAATGTGAAAATTTGGTCTATGGTCGATCTGCCGGGCCGGAAGCCACACTGGTATTTGCCGATGTGTGTGTTGCAGAAAGGCTTTAGACGTTCACATATTACGTTGGATAGGATCTTATACGCGACATTTAGCAGGGATATGCCTCTGTAGGTTTTGCAGGACATAGGATCGCCTTTTTTGTAGATGGGGCATATGGAGCTGATTGTCCAGTCATTGGGCATGTTTTCATCCTCCCATACTTTGTTGATGAGTTGGTGCATGCACCCTACCAAAACATCACCATCGTATTTGAAGAGCTCGGCTGGCAGTCCATCAGAGACGGTGGCCTTGTTATTCTTCAGCTTTTTGATAGCTGTGCCGACCTCTTCGATACTTGGAGGGGGGACTGCTTTTTCGTTGACTGATTGCGGGTGTTCTTCTTCCCCTACCACTTTCTCTACATGATGACCATTTAGCAGCTGCTGGAATGCTGCTTAAAAACATCTACTATTCCCTGTGCTTCGGTGACTAGGTTTCCTTCACTATTTCGAAGAGCTTGCATTCCGGGCCTGAAGCCAACTGCCAGTTGCTTGGATGTTGTTTCTATCGCGGCACTCCTCGATATCCTTGAGCTGGGAGACTGGGTATGCCATTTTCTTCCTTCACAGGATCTTTTTCTCCTCCTCCCTTCTTCTGGCTCGATACTCTTCCATCGCTGCTCTTGTTTTGCGCCGCAACGTTTGTTTGTGTGCATTCTCCGTCTATCTTCCACAAAAAATGTTCCAACGAAATAGCCACTTACATTCCTCCCTTAAAAATTTCACCCGCAATACGCGTCACGCTTCGAATGCACATCAGTTCACCCTCAAGCCCAACTTCGGACGTACTGTCAAATATAGGGATTCGTTCATAAGCCGAACGGCACGTATATGGAATGATCTTCCAGGCTCTGTGTTCCATCATTGCTACAACAAACGCCCGTGCCCTGAATAATCAGCATAAGGGTATTTATACCTCCTTTGGCCTGCGCGAATTATAAAAAAAAAGATCGTCAAGTGATTAAGCTTAGCTCTTTCTCTTGAACTGACTCCAAGTCACAGAACTCACTTTGGAATTCCTTTTCCAATATTATTCAGCGTTTTTTAGAGAAACATAATCACGGAGTTAATCCTCCTCTTTTCATACTTTAAGTACATCAGTGCTGCTGATTTCTGAAAGTCGCTTACCAATTCTGACGAAATCTCACCCCCATTCAAGTCGAGTGTAGTTGCTCGAGAAGACAACATCAACAACACACCGTGTACAAAAAGCTCAAAACCAAATCCTGCCCCGAAGCGGGTCATCACTTATTTATGGGAAAGTGGCCAAGTAGGACAATGCCATTTTTATGTTTTCCCCTCGCATGGTCCATGCAACGATTTCAAGACTAGGATGCTTCCCAATAATTTACATCTAATCTTTGATACACTTTCCTCTTCCACACACGCGCGGATACACTGCGAATACTTTCCGTGCAGTGAAGGGGCTTATAGAAGACCTCTGGGGTTGCATAGAGCTCTGTTTTGTGGTTAAAAGATTGTAGCAGGCAATGCCTTTGACCTGCTTCTACCATTATGTTACAAGTGGACATTGAATTACCAACCCCCATCCCCATTTTGAACTGACCTGATTAATGAGAACGTGGTCATTCATCTAAGTAGCGATGCAGTCCAATGATTGAAAAGGCAAAATGTATCAATCAACTTTGTTTGTTTTATGCTTCAATTAGTCTGCGGTTGGATTGACTGGGGGAGTTTTTGTAATCATTCATCGCTTTCATGGTTACGTTGAAAGAATTCGCTTGGCTGGTTGTACTACTGTGGCTGTAAAGTTCAGAAAATTTATTTTGAAAGTGGACACTTGAAGAAGGGGGTTCTCTGTATACACTGTCTTGTAATTTGATAAATAAAAGAAAATACGAGATAAAGTCCTCATGTAGCTTCAGTTTTGTAAAATATTTTATACCTATCATCTTCGCAAAGGGATGCTACCTATACAGTGCTTGGTAGAATACATTTTACCTTAGTCCTCAGTCAGATGCAAGTCCACTTCAACTGTTGTGCCCTTGTCCAGTTGATAAAGTTACAGTATGTTACTACTTCCTTTGTCATTATGCTTGTTATTTTACGGCAACGCAAATTGGTTCTTATTTCATTTGCAAGAGCTCTTGATATACATAGGGACTGGGACAACGTTGGTACTTAAATGAAATTTCAGACTTCAGATTGTATTTTCGATGGAAATTCTATATGTTCGGAAACTTTTAAGTGTACAGTGAGTTATACTTCTGATGACTTGTTTTGCGATTTCCCAGGCCTCGTTTGTCGTCATCATGAATGTTATCAACCGTTTGCCAACCGATTTCCGTTTCTAGGATGTTGAAGGTGGCCACGCCGTAGTACGTAGAGTATTTGTTTGTGACCTGGTCAGTGTAAGTTCAAGCCTCGCTAGAAGAACAGCAATCACAGCCACTAGGCACATCGGAGAAACGAATGAAATTTGAGTTTCTCCAACTTCTACATCAAAAAGGAGTTGCTGCCTGGAAGTACAATGGACTGAATAGGTTATGTTAGGTTAGGTTGAAGTGGCTGCCGGATAGGAGTCGCCAGTGCACTTAGGTCCATTGTGATACCACGTGGATCATGGGACCTACTCGTTAAACCATTTTGAGCTCCTTTTGAAGCGTAAGAGGTTCTTAATGTCAATATTCTTCAGGTTGCCTGTATCGTTGTAATAGGGGGCTCCTAAGTGAAGCTTCCTTCTACAGAAGAGAGCTGGCCAGAAACAAAGAAGGTGAGGAATACTTTCCTCCTCTTCTTAATCCATTCAGCTTCTACAGAAATCGTTCGCGAAGAGGCCTTGCCTCGTAGCATGCTTACCTATTAGACAGTGTCCAGTGATGACACCTTTTGTGGTGCCGATATGCAATCTACTGAGAGAAATCAAATTCTAGGAGCGTTTTAGATCCAGCTTTGGCCAAATCTGCTTTGTCGCTAGACATGTTGATCCACTTGTCCATCTAAGACTAGTATTCTCGACAGCATCCAGCTTAAGTTTAAGTTTGCGAGTAGCGATTGGAATACCTAAGGTGCCTTTGTCCGGCAAGATGGATAAAGTTGTTCCTATTCTGGCGAGTTCATCGGCCTTACAATTCCCTGGAATGTCTCTATGCCTAAGCTATGCTACATAAGTTGGAAACCTAATATTTAAGAAAGAGTAAAGCAAGCTAAAGTAGCACTTGGAAATAAATGGGGCATACAACCTCGAATTACTCACTGGCTCTACATCTCTGTCATTAGACCGATACTCACATACGGGGTGTTAGTCTGGTGACAGCCTTAGATAAAGCTATAAATCGCGACTATCTAAGCAAGATCCAACGCACAGCTTATATGTGCATAGGCGGAACACTTCGGTCAACTCCCTCCACGGCAACGGACGTTCTGTTCCATCTGATACCCCTCGATATATTCAGCAAGCAAAAGGCAGCGATTCCAGCCGTTCGCATTGATGCTTCCCAGAAGTGGTCAAGAAAAGAATTCGGCCACGCTTCCATTCTCAATAAATTCAAAATCTCTCCCGAAAGCACGAACTGCACCATCCCACGTCTAAATTTTGAAAAGAACTTCCTAGTCACCATCCCTTCCAGATCGCTCTGGGAAGACGATGCATTTTTAGAAGATGAATCAATTCACTTGTTCACTGACGGGTCAAAAACTAAAGACGGAGTTAGTGCAGGTGTTTTCTCTGATAGTCTTAATCTTTAATCATTAATCTTTAATCTTTAATCTCAATTTAGTAGCGTTAACTTAATGTCTGTGAGAGATAAGCACATCTTTTCAGACTGCTAAGCAGCAATCAAATCCCTGGAATCGATCTTTATAAATTCTTTAGTAGCTCTAGACTGTCGTTCGTCTCTGAGCAGTTCAATATTCATCTGTGTTGGGTTCCGGGGCATAGAGACATGAACTGAATAGAGTGAAGAATGCTCTATTGCTTGCGACAGGGTACCCCATCCGATCGCAGGCACGCCGCTCTAGCTGTTAAGACCAAGTGCTCTGGCACCCGCAATAGCTTGGTCTTTAAAGCAGAGATTTTGGTCTGCCTGCTCATCTCGAAGCTCAAAGCTGGAGGTTGCGATTCGAAGATTCTCATGGCTGGAGCGCTGTTGTACATGTGCTGGATGTGCGCTATATCGAAACTTTGGTACAGCTCGTAGATTTCGCGGTTGTATCTTTTTCTCCGTTTGTCCTCCTTGCACACAGGATCAAAAATTCTACAAAGAATATATGGTTCCGCACTGGTTTTACCAAACTGAAATTACACCGGTTTCCAAGGGTAAGTTTTCTTCAAATCTTCACTAAGGTGTCATTTGTTGAGTTGATGTTGACTCCGAGGTAGATGAAATACTTAACTACCTCAAAGCTAAAGCCATCAACATTGTGATAGGAGTGATTAGTCATCCAGATAATCTCCATTCCTTTGGTCTAAACGATGCAGTGGTGAAACCAGATTTAATTTGTATCAAAAAGTGACTTTTGATGGACTTCAAACAGCTCAAAGCACCCGCTTGACAATTGTGTTTTCGTACAACTAAAAGTAGTTTAGGAACCCATCTTGCAGAAAACCAAGTTCCCAAAAGCCAAAGGCTTTAGCTACCTCCTTTTTTTCACACAGCGATCTCGCGTAATTAGATCACAAGTTTTTTCGATGTTTTTCTCTAAATAGTCGTCCAGTCGTCTTTGTCTACGTTTGAATTCGACTACCCAGTTTCTTACTCTTGTTTTTGATTGGGCGGATTTTTATATCATAGCACAATTTTTTTTGAACATGTACTTCTTAGCAACACGGAGCCCGATATTTTTCCATTTTTTTCAAAAATTAGTTAACTTTGAACGAGTATTTTTTTTTTTTGTTGTCGGGGCGGACATACTGGAGCACTCAGACTCCAAAACTGGTCCATTGTACTACCAGGTAGAGAACCCCATTTTGCTCTAGAGTTTTTTCGTCTTTCGTAGAAAGTCGAGAAGGAGCTTCAGTGATGAGGAGCTTACATCATCAGCACTCACCACATCAGCACCGAAAATCCGCCACCTGATCCGAGCAAAGGCAAGACAATCACATAGAAAATGTTCCGCCGTGTCGTCGCCTTCTCCACAGGCGTCGCAGATAGGGGTATCACTTAAACCTAGCACACTAAGGTGTTTGGCAAAGGTGTAGTGGCCCGTAAGAACGCCAGTAAGTTGCCTACAGTCCTTCCTGCTATGGGATAGCAAGAAAACCGCCGATTTCCTACAGACGTCAGGGGCCGTTCGGTTAGTCTGCCTACATCCTGGAGAGCTATGGTCCTGGGACCCAGACGAGATTCAATGAGTTCAGCCTTCCGACCGAATTCAAGGAGGTTTTGCATTCACGAACTATTTTGGAGAAGGTTAGAGGGTTAGTGCATTAAGCGCAGCCTGGCTATCGCTACATATGCATATATTTCGCCCCTTCCACCTGTTTCTCACAATATAGTCCGCAGCCATTAGGATGGCATACATCTCAGCCTTAAAGACAGATGCATGCCTTCCCATTGAGAGATGAAGCCTAATGTTGTCGCATTCCACGAAAATACCAGCGCCGGACCCCTGTCCAGTTTTGGAGCCGTCCGTAAAAATGCGACTACATTCCTTTCCTGGTTCAGATTCTGGCCAAAGCCAGTCCTGAACGTGAGGGAAGTCGACTTCAAATTTGCATCGCAGCCGTAATACTGGTGTCGTTGCATCAGATGGCATATCCATAAGACAGCCGTGGCGCAAGGTCATCAAAACTCCAGTGCGATTTGTGAACGAGTATAACCCAAACTAAAATTAATCTTCATAGAGTCACTCTTAGAAATTAAATGGGGGATGTGCCAATTTAAATTTAAGACTATTTCTATGGGAAGTGGCGAACTTCTCAATCCACTCTCATGAAGCGTATCTACATTGATTAGGAATACAAGCATCTAAGTCGTTAAGCTTAACAAGCGTTAAGAACTCTTGTTCTTTTAGTTAGTTTGTGTTCAACTTGGTGTGTGGTAAGGTGAAATACCTTCCCGTGAACCTCAGTAGAACTTCAAGGAAAGGCGTCTAAATGTACAAGTAAGCACGACTTCTGATTCGCAGCATGTTTGTTTGACATTTTTAGAACCTCAAACCTTTCTTGTAGAATATACTGTGCCAGTGTTTCTTCTACATCCAACCTAATGGCTTGTATCTACCCAACTGCTTGCTACAAGAAATACATCATTTTTTGCATCGATTTACTCCTTTTCGCAGTCCATTCTTTTATTTAAGTGTAACTTTGCTGAGGAAAGCTTCTCACACCAAGAAGCCCATTAATATTTTTATCCTTGTGTGCTGTCTCGTGCAATCGTTCATTATCATTACTATGAGTGAAAGCGGAGTAATGTGCAATTCACTTTTTCCTGAGGAGTCACTGCCGTTGTACTTATCTGCTTTATTGATCCTTTCCAACTGTTATCGTGGGGATTTCCCGCAATTTTTTTAAAGGCTTCTTTGTTTTGCCCTTAATGAGGTTTGTACAAAAGAAAGATGGGCAAAGAAAAAAGGACGACAAAAGCAATTTTACACTTGCGCTAGAAAACAAGGACTCCCCCTGGCACTATCTTAGCCAAGATTTCTTTTTTCTCTTCTTCTAAGGCATTCAAAGCCTCATCGTTATTAGACGCAATTTAACTCGTAAGTGAGAATGGATGGCAATTAAGGAAAAACAAACAGAAAAGGAAAGGAAATAATAAATACGGAAACTGTACAAGCGAATTAGAGAAAGTATTTAATGTAAGTTTTATTATTTTAACTTTTAAAATATAATTAAAAGTTTTTCTCAATTGTGCGGATGCAGTTGGTGACACAGAGACAGAATAGATCTGGGTGTTGAAGGACGAATCAAAACATGTGTGATGTGTTGTGGTGTGGAAGAATTAAAAGTTTAATAAGCTTGCGATTGGATTAGTTTCTCGAAAGGATATTCAGAGTTAGTTTGATTCATGCTGACAATTGTAATCTTTTGCGTTCCTCCCTTTTTTTCTCCAATGATGAATGATTGTTGTAGTTCTACTGGTGCGCCGCTGTTGGGTCAGTGAATGAGTTATGTTGGATTAGGGATAATAAATTGCTTTTGACTCTTTTCACGTTGCAGGGGATTTGATGTGTCCTTCTGATTTCAGCGCTTTGGCATGAGCAGGAAAAAGCATTTAAATCGATAATGAATACTAAATTGTGCGTATGAATTTGTAAGCGGTAGTTTCAGAGTCAGTGTGCATATCTATAAGTGCAAATGGAAACTGTCTATAATATGCATATGTGCATACATATGTATGATATATATTTTCAGAAAGAGGCCGGAAGTATACGTTCGCCCTAACCACGATGATAAAGGGTGAATTACTCAGCCCGCAGTCATTTAAGATGCATTCAACCAAGTGACAGACGTTATGTTCAACGAGTTTATGGACTTAAGCACGCCTGAATGCTTTACGATATTCTCGTTCGTAGCAGTTCTTACGATTCAGAGTAGTTTTGATGTATACTGCTAATCAGAAAGAATCGGCCATCTGTTGGTTTCGTCTCGAAATTGCTAATAAAAGTGCACTGTTTAATATTTTTCACAGATTGTTGCTTTATTGAAGACAGTACATCCATCCATTTTTGACGGAAACGGAAAAGCTTGTGCCAAGGTCAAACATGAGTCAATAATTGCGAAAAGATTATCGTGGGAAAAATACGTGAATACAATGAATCCAGCACTGGACTCAAACACTCTATGGAATAGAATTAAGTCTCTAAGATCTCCAAAGTCAACTGAAAACTTCCCGTATATCTTCCTAGATGACTGTTTAGAAAATGAACCAGAAACATTACCCAATTCCTTTTCAAACACATGGGGAAAGTATAGTGAAAATAGCACCTATCCAGACAACGTTATATCTAAGAAATTGGCATTTAGCTTAAATGACCTCCCTGCCCAAGAAAACGTATGGATAGAGCTTAGCGATGTTGTTACAAGAATCGAGTTAGACATGACTCTAAGTCCTTAAAGGAAATACCCCAAGAGATGACAAAGTCACATACAGTATGGTAAAATCAGCTGCTGATAGTCTTGAGAACCGAATTTGCTCGTTATATAGGGTGGCGTAAAATTGATCATCCTATCGGAAGATGTTATAATTTTTGCAAATGGCGTTCGTACGTCAATCATATTTGACATTTGTGAACTAGACAGCTGCAGTATACAAACAGACAAGCAATGGAGCGCTATACTCCGCAAGAGCGTGGAATAATTGTGTCGATTTTTTTGACCAATAATCGGTCGGTGTTGAATTTCGACGTCGATTTCCTAATCATGTCACGTCAACTGGGCAAACATTCCGGGGCTTAGCTACTCGACTCGAACAGACTGGAACGACAGGAGACCATGCAGGGCGTGGCCACTACCGGACTGGTCGTTCGGCCGAGAATATCGCGGCTGTGCCTGCCGATGTCGCTGAGAACGAAGAAACATCAACCAGACGACGGGCCACGCAATTGGGCATCACCAGACTCTACAGAGAATTTTAGTGAAAGACTTACACATGTTCCCGTACAAAGTGCAAACAGTGCATCAGTTAATACCTCCTGACCGTCAGTCGCGTGTGAGTTACTGTCAAGCCATCCTCAATCTCAACAAGAAAGAGGGCGATTTTGTGTCAAAAATCAGCGACGACGAGCGACGAGGCGCATTTCCATTTAAGCGGTTACGTTAATAAGCAAAATCTTAATTTCTGGGGCACTGAAAATCTGCGTGTGATGCACGAAGACCCATTAAATCCACTCAAAGCCACTGTGTGGTGCGGCGTTCACGCGGGAGGAGTGATTAGGCCGTGTTTCTTTGAGGACGCCATCGGCAATACGGTCACTGTTACTGGCGAATGCTACAGGGCCATGATAAACGACTTCTTACTACCGGAATTGGATGAGCGGGGCTTGGTGAACATGTGGTTTCAACAAGACGATGCAACCCCTCACAGAGCATGAGCCACAATGGATATTGTGAAGGAAACGTTTCCTGGTCGCGTAATCTCCCGTTTTGGTGATTTGGCATGGCCAGCAAGATCGCCCGATTTAACCATCCCAGACTTCTTTCTTTGAGGCTGCTTGAAGTCGCGGGTTTATGTCAACAAGCCTCAGACAATCGCAGCCCTTAAGGAGAATATTCGATAGGAATACGAACAGTTATCACCGGAAATCTTGCGGAAAGTCATGGAAAACGCGATAAAACGGGACAAATGTGTATCTAAGCTGGCGGATATCATCTTTTCCACTTAACAGAAAAAATTTTGAATTTCCAAATAAAGATTTCCATCACTCAAAATAATTTTTTTTTATTTAGTAAAAAGTAATTCAATAACAAAATTGGATGATTAATTTTGTGCCACCTTGTACATGAATTTGTATTCATTTCGTATTAAATTTTGCTCGCCACTGTATGTATGAAAATAAAGGCATAGCCAGGTTTTTCCACTTATGCGCAAGCCTAAGAGTCTCACCCTATCCGGGTTATACCCAGCAGAAGTGAATATTGTACCGCATTGCCAACTCTGAGAGACACGAAAAGCAGTTTAAAGCGATCCTTGAAGTGAAAGAACATGATTCCAGGGACTCGATTGCTGCTTGACTGTCATTGAAAATACTAACATCCTTGACAGACATTGATCCCCGCGGTTGCTGCTTTCTTAATTACAAAGCATAAATGCGAGAGCTAAAGAGGTGGATATTCAACTGCAGTTGAATATAAACTCAATGTCCCTGCCATGCATACCACTTATCGTACTTTCTCAAAATTTAATATTCTTCGTTTGATTTTATTCCTTAAGGCTTTTTAGTATGTGATGACTGATCTCATCCTTTCGACTCATATACAACTTAAAAGAATTTATTGTCAACATGAAAAATTACTTCCGCAACAACATCGGGAAAGTTGAGTTGATTCCCTATAGCGGCCTTGCTTAGAGAAAGCTAAATTACTGCTCGGAGTTTCAAAAGGATACTACCAATACAGAAAGGAAACATTGTGGTAGACTGAGGAAGCTAAGGTATTAATAAATGAATAAAAAATGTCATTCAAAGCTTGGCCAATGCGCTCCTTCTAATAGTAGAGATGATAAAGCACGCCTCGAATTGGAGTAAAAACGTTGAAAAAGTCTTGTGAAGAAGTGCTCCCAAATTCAAGCAAGGAGTATGGAGGGCCTGTATCGGGATTTGGAGGAAATAACATGGTAATTGGAAACCGGGAGGCCTGCAGATGCTTTTTGAAGTTTTGAGGAAGAAACCGTCACCCACTATAAATGCCATTGTCAGCCACTAACTAGGGCCAGACAGCGAACACTAGGCAAACCCTGTTTCAACTCACTTAAGGAGATCCCAAGAAAAAGTCTTAGTCAACTCTTACTATTCCTAAACTCCACAGGCTAGATTTGGAGACTCCTCACCAAAACACATAAACAGCCAGGTCACATGAGTAGTGGTATCAAAACGGCACCTTGGGATGGGAATGGGATTTTCTCTGTTTAGGAAACCACCATGTCTATCTACAGAATTTCGTGATAGAAATCGGTTTGCGGATAAGCTATCGCAGTGTTTTTGGATGAGTTGATTTTTAGATCCACTGAATGACATCATTCCCTTCAGTCCTCTCTAAATAATTTTGATTTCTGATTTCCGGCTTCGAATCCCGACACCACAGTGTGCAGAAACATTTGAAGTTTACAGCAAAAATTACATGAGTGCTGGTGTGGTTGAGATCTAATCTAAGTTAAGTAAAAGGAAGAATTGTTTAGGTTAGGTTAGGTAAATGGGTGCCCTTGTTTACAGGATTGTCAACGGCTCACTTAGACCACTAAAAGTCGATTGTGCTGTGCCTAATACTTAAAAACCCTGAGAACCTAAATATCAGTCTTCGACCGCTAAGTTAAGACACCCAGATACATGTACGACTCTCAGGAGTTTGCTTAGCTCAATGTTACCTAACTCGTCCAGTTCTGAAAAGAAGTACCAAGAGCACGTCTTCTTTTGGTGGCCAGCGCTGGACAGTCACAAAGGAGGTGACGAACGGATTCCATTTCCTCTTCGTCTCTGCAGCTGCTACAGTAGTCGTTGTGCGGTAATCCCAGCCGTGCTGCGTGATTACCTATCGCACAGTGTCCTTTCACGACGCCAACAATTATTCGGATATCCTTCGACTTAGTTCCAAAAGATTGATAGATCTGTTTTTGTCGTAGGCTGGCCATAATGATTTGGCTGATTCGCATGTATCTAATCGGTACCAGCGTTTATTGGCCTTCTCATTGGCCTCGATGTCTACCTCCCCTTGCAGTGTACTGAGCGGTATACTGGCTTCAGGGAGGGCCCGTGAAGAGTTCATAAGTGACCCTTCTCTGGCTATTTCGTCCGCTTTTCCGTTACTGGATTTATCCGTGTGGCCAGGTACCCAACACAGGGTCACCGTATTGACCGCTAAGATGTCATCCAGTCGCTTTTTACAGATTTTACGAGCTTGGATCTTACCGATTTGGACTGCGAAGACTTAATGGCTGCAACTTCAGCTTGGAAAACACGGCACCTGTCCTCAAGTCTAAATGAGCGAAATGTGTTTCGAGACTCACAGTATACACCGGCACCCGTACCAGCGATCATTTTAGATCCGTCGGTGAAGATGGCCAATTCATTCTCAAAAGGCACTCTACCTTCATCCCATTCCACTCTAGTGTAATGATGTAGTCCGTTTCCGTCCGGATTCTCGATGCATTCCATCGAATTGTTTAAAACTCTTTAATCTAAAGACGTACAGCGCTTATATTATAAGTATCCGTTCACATTGGGGGAAACAGCGTAGTCAGAATAGATGTTATCAGATCAAGAAACCCATAAGATTGGCATGACCTAGCAATAATTTAATTGACAGATTAAGATTTATTTTTATGAACCAGCATCTCTGCCGGCACTTGTATATCCCAATTGACTTAATTTCAACGTCGGTCGGCCAGTCGGCTCATCTTTCTCAATTTATTCCCTTTTTCCTATTGAGGTCCCAACACAAAAACTGAATGGCTGGCTGTATACACATAAAATACGCTCCATTGACTCAGCAGGAATAAACCTACCAAAAATATGTACATATGTGAGATTATCTTTTGTGCCCCGTATTTGAGTATCCGCAAAATTCAACCCCACCTCAATGCAAATTCCAAATTATATGAGATTTCGATTACTAAGGATCCCATCATCCCGTCGACAATGCCGCTTTATTCAATCATCCCCAAAATACACACACAGCTATCGCACTTTCAGCAGCTCTTCCACTCTTTATTCAAATACCGTCAAATAAATATGAGTTGTGTGTATAGCGGTATTGGCTTTACAATACCGAAGCGAACGAGGATAAGAGCTTGAATGCAAAGTTTTCCTGTGTGTACAGTCTGTACCTGTGTGCGAAATTCAAATATTTCTGAATCCGACCATCGCTATCGTCGCCGTCGGTTTTCAGCGATAGTGGTAGTGGATAGCAATGGCAAAGAGAACCAAAGAAGTATCCCGAAAAATGCCAGGAATACTGTCTACAGGGGTGTTTGTGTCATTGGATTTCAATGCTGAACAATGTGAAAGCTTCTTCTGAATTTGAATTCAGTTTTGGATTTTTGTCATGATTTCCTTCGGCCGTGGCTCTTTATCTGTACGGCGGATATCTTGCTGACATTTCTAATGGCCAGTGAGTAGGTACTCATTGTTCCGTGTTTAAGAGATATTCCGAAGTAGATTTACCAAAAAGTAATACAATCGATCCACCAGGTTGGAATGCATTGCAACTCGTTTCATTCAAATTTTAGAGCTCTTTTTGTTCGCTTTAGGAGTTCAGAATGAATTATGAAAGGAAAACTTTCCTTCTTCTGAAAAGGGTTTCATAAAGTCGTTCCTTCTGTGCCTACACGATTGCTATGATGAGGAAAAGACCTCTGCTAGTTAATGACCTCCTTAGCACTTACATATAAACAGCAACAGCAGCGAGCATTGTCCATCATTATTTTGAACAAGCGAAAGAGTTTATGGCAGATATTCCATCTACACATGACGATGTAACACTGAGTGTTTTTTTTTTTTGTTGGGTGATTAAACACTCCACCGAGCATTCAGATGGAACTGGTCCATTGTACTATCAGGAAGCAGAATTACTGGAATTTTTTCGACTTTCGGAGAAAGCTGAGAAGGCACTCACACACTCACCACATCAGCACCGATGATCTGCCACCTGATCTGAGCAAAGGGAGGACAATGATAAGGAAAGCAATCTGAAGTATCGGCGACCACTCCACAAGTGTCGCAGACAGTGGTGTCTCTAAAGATAGCATACTAAGATGCTTAGCAAAAGAAAAATGTCCATGAGAATGCCAAAAAGCTTGGGAGCATTCGTTAAGTCCACCTGTATTCTGGAGAGTCGTGCCACACGCAATTGTGTTAGTGAGAAACCCAAAGAAAGGATTGAACTCTCTTTATGCCTGTAAGAGAACCTTTGGAAGAAGATGGGGATTGGAACCACGCTTCATTCACTGGATGTACAAAGCAATAATTAGACCTATCATCTCCTACGGGTCCCTAATCTGGTGGACATCAACAGGAACAAAGAGCTACATGAAGGAGCTCTACAAAGTACAAAGGCCTGCGTCACTTTGTACCACGGGAGTTGTGAAAAGCGCACAAAGCAGGGCTGGATATGATTCTACATCTCCTGCCCCTGGACCTGTTCTCTCAGACTAAGGGAATCCAACTTGCTGAACCAGGCCACCCATGGACATGAGGCAATACTGCGTACAACACCATTCGATCAAGCTGTGCTGGGCTCCTGGTCATAGTACTATAGAAGGGAACGAAAAGCCGACGCGTTGGCAAGAAAGGGGTCAGAAATGGACGTCAGTGTAGCTGACACATCCATACTGCCACCGATTGGTAGATTGTATAACATCATTGACGCCATAATAGAGAAAGAGGCTAACTCCTCCTGGTTATCCAGAGAGGACTGTGCCACCTCTCGTACATTATGGCCGAAATTAAATAAAACAAAAATAAAGAGCCTTTTGGTATTAGACCGATCCTCCATCCGCATGTTAACGGGAGTAATCACAGGACACTGCGCCATCGGAGCTATGCTCAGCAAATGGAACGCAGAGTCCAACGATTTATGCAGAAGCTGCGGTGACGAGGAGGAAGTGGAGTCGATCCAACATCTGCTATACCACTGCCCAACCCTGCAAGAACGACGCCTACGTACTCTACAATCCAGGCTCTTCGCAAGCATCGCAGAGATAGCAGTGGTCCAGATACAGGATCTCCTACACTTCCTAAAAAGCAGCAACTGGTTTCAAATGCCACAATTTAGATAGGTTTTTTCCACGGGTTACCTTCCACCAACACTCTAAAAAGGGGATTCACAATGGACCATTAAGTGTTCGAGTGAACGTGATGTATTCTATCCATCACACACCCTACCTAACCTAACCTAATGACAAACCCAATCGTCGATGGAGGCCCTGATCTAGGACACGGGGAGATCCAAGCAGGTTCAGGTGCTGAGAAAACATGCTCTGAGTCCTACTCAGCTATCCCATAGGAGATCTCATTTCCTATGACAGAGCCAGTGAGTTCAGTCTAGCGACCAAATTCAAAGAGTTCTTGCCTTCTCGAACTATTTTGGAACAGGTTAAAGGGTTAAACAAGGCAGGCGCAGCCTTACTGTCACTACAGACGCAAGTACTCCGACCCCTCCATCTACTCTTTACAATAAATTGGTTACCATTAGGATAACATAGACCTCCGCTTGAAAAAGAGTGGCATGTTTGCCTAACGAGTGGTGAAGTCAAGTGTTGTCCGTCTCCACGAAGACACCAGCACCAGACTCTTGACCAGTTTTGAAACCACCCGTACAAATTCGACTACAGCCCAGTCCAGGTCCAGGCTCTGGCCGAATTTCAGGTGTCATTGCGTCAAACGGCATATCCATGGAACCAGATTGGTAGGATAAATGTCGCGCACGATATAGAAGGTTGCTTTAGTAATGCAACCCATGATATGCGTATCAACGGGGGAGGTAAACCAAGCAGAGTATCTAGAGCAGAGCCAGGCGTACTCGGAAAAGCATCCTCTGCAGCCGAGACCCTTAGAATAGAATTGCTTTCTTCACGGCAAAAACCGGAAGGTACCTATCCTGGATAACTAGAATTAGGCTCTGAGGGGCCCTCTGCCTATCCCTGGGAAGGCCAGACAAGCACTGTGACCTAGAAGATCTTTTGTGCTATCCCTAGGTTCTCCTAGTAATGGGGAGAGTATTTATCCCGACCAGAGATCAAGGTCGTGAAGAAACCTTAGGATCGTTTTTGTGGGTGACATAGTCAATGTTTGGGGAGCTGAACTCCCACCCAAAGTGTCTTTGCCTGCTTCGAGCCATGGTGGGACAATGGCACAGAATATGCTAGGCAGTCCCTTGATCTTTCAGACAAAATCGGCACACGTCTGTAGGACTTATGCCCATCTTGTGGAGTGAACAGTGTCTGGTGAGGAAGTCCGTGAAGAGCTCAGCATCCCGCTTGTTCAGTGCGAGAATTTCCTGACTTCTCTTGCTATCGGGAGCTTTGATGAATCTCTTGGCTCGACGTAGGCCGGTTGTTGAGTTCCATTTATAGATTCTCTCTTGATGATCCCATGACTTAAGCTCCATTTTTATGTGTCTGGTGGGCAAGCCGCAAAACGGAGGCGGGCCAATTAATGACGGTCGAGATCCTAATCTAGCTAGCTCATCAGCAATTTCATTGCCCTCTATTCCCTCATGTCCTGGAACCCAATGAATTTTGATTTGATAGTGAGCAGCGAGCTGCTTTTGAGCGTCCAGGCAGTTCCAGAGGAGCTTGGACTCAAAACAAAAGGAGTTCAGAGCCTTTATCGCCGTCTGACTGTCGGAGGTTGCGTCTGATGCACTCTCTGGCACATATGTAGCTCAATTCAAAAACCTCGGCTTGAAAGACAGATGTGGAGCAGCCCAGAAAAACTGCTTGGGGACGTATATGCCACCAAACCCTTACACTGCCACGAGGCAGAAAGCGCCTTGGATGTGTACGACTTGACATGCTTTGCCCAAAGAAATTGCTTATCTAGGGTCACTTCTGAATGTTTAGCTTCATCGGAGATCTGCATAGTGACGTCCTTTAACACTTAATTTTATTTACTCTAGTCAAATACTCGTACATCAGATGGCTCACCTTTTCGTACAAATTTTCGTCCTTTTCCGCCGAGATTTCGATCCCCATATAAAAACAAATATGACACCTTATGTACCAGAAGAATTAGCTACGAATTATAACTTCAATTCATGAAGCTTTATACGACATTAAATACAAGTAAAACAAATTTTTTTTCATGGATTAAAACAACTAATTCGTAAAGTTCCACACTAGTTCCAAACCCTGTGTATAACTTTAGTATCATATGTTAGTGATGGGAGATATTACGACAGTTTCAAATAATGAGAATGAATTTTTAATAACGGTAATCAACCCTTAAAAGGACTTCCTTCTACCTTCCACCCTTAAGGACCCTCTTTCACTCGCTCTCTCCTTCTCTCTCTCTCTCTCTGTGATACCATTTTCTCTGGGAAAACTTTTCACATTGGGATTTCAAAGGGAACAACGGTATGGTCTATGGAACTTTCCCCGATACCATTTTTAGTACTCTACTCAATATCCCTTCCTAATCGTAAATTGTTTGAAATTTTTGGGACGATAGTTCCTTTAAGCATAGCACACTAATGCCGGGCAATTGAGGGTTCCGTTCAACGTTGCGCAGGAAGGACAATAATAATAAGAAGAAGAAAGGAAAAGGAGAAACTAGAAACTTTGACGTGTGTGATCCCTCGTCAAAATCTGATTAGATCATCATAATTCATGGCACTATACAAAGGATGCTCAAGGAGAAATGATTTTTTTTCTCTTGTTGTTGTGGATGTGTTATCAAATCTATGCTAAGATATCCTTTATGAAGATTGTATCATTTGTCCTTCATTATTTATTTACACAAGGCGGTTGGTTTGGTGGTGGATATTATTAGAAGGGCAGCACGATTCAAAGTTTTGAAGAAACTTTTATGCCTTCAAGGATTGGGGGATTTGATTATGATTGTGGATCTACGTATGGATAATAGGTGTACCCACATGATGACCCTGTATTTATATTTAAAATTAAGTTGTTTTCCGTTTATTCAGCAGGGGTGTTAATAAAAACGGTTCCAGATGATGTGTGTTCCATCTAAGTGAGTGTAAATCGAATATTAAAGAGGGAGGATAAAAATAGTCAGTTGCATATCCTGTGGCATCTTATAGACGCATCTTTAGTTGATTGTGGGTGATTTGATGAGCTTGCTTCTACTGTTTCTCGCTCTACAAAATTCAATGAGAAACAGTATTTTTCTGGGTCCTAGTACTAACATGAATGCTTTTCGCCTCATGAACTTAAGGATTTAAACGATTGTCATTGTTCAGACAAAAACAGGGCCCGTTCATCTTTTCGAGGATCGAAATTTGGTTGAGGAAGAAAGTATAGCCATAAATAAAAACATTAAATATATCAAACTAGCGGACCTGGCGAACTTCGTCCCGCCCAAAACTGATTTTTTGATTGAAATAATTTCTAGCATTCACGATTCCAACCGAAATTAATTTTTTAAATGATAGCACTCGAATTTCAATTATTGATTGAACGAAAGACTTTTCGAATTCGATTGAATTCAATATCCTTTATTTACACGGAATGTAAAGAGGTTCAGGGAATCACATGTCAGGTCAATTCAATGCTTGTGGTAGACTACGTTCTTTGTTTTGTTGTCCAGCACGCAAATAAACAAAGATGAAGGCTTTCCAACACGTCAACATGCCACACATAATTGGCCATGCGAGAAGCATGGGAATTCGAGATTAATCCCACACACTTCCAAAGATTGGCCTTGTGATTTATTGATTGTCATGGCGAATGCAAGGATTAAATATCGAATGATGTCATTTGGGAGCAACCGTTGTATTTGTGGGCATTCGTCAAGCAATGTCTTGATTCTGGTAAGTCGCCGTAAAGCAAGGAGCGGAATGGTTTTGGTGGTTGCGTCAATGAACGATGGTAATTAGACTTTACCACCTGCACAACACAATCTTGGTGTCCCCGAATGAAACTTTAGCGCATTGCATCACATTTATGTTGGAAATCGGCGCGATGTAATTGGACATTCACGGACTTTTTCTCACTCGACGATTGGCGTTTGATTCAACTTGACGAAGCAAATCGCCATTGCGCTGCTGTCTCAGTCGTTCAGCAGCTGCGTGTGCTTCTCGTTCCTCCTGAGTTCATCCTGCACGACTTCGCGATGCATGTGCTCGGCGCGTTGCTCAGGAGTTTGATTTGCATGGCGAATCACTAATCTTCATGCAATGCGACTGCATGCATAGACAACCTATACCTGACGGCAAACTTGCATTTCCCCTTCCGGGGCATTGTCAAAAATAGGCGGAGCCTAAATTTTCCTGTCCTTGAATGCATGTGAATGAGCACGTGGCCATCAACTGTCTAAAAGGGTAGTGTGTTGTTTCTTTCTTTTCTTTTGAACACTACATTTTGGGCAGCCTGTCATCCCCTTAACAACAACAAAATGTACAATAATGATCCAAAGAAAATGGCTGCGCCCATGGCTTCCACCTACTTGTAAGAGTGTGTGAGTGAGGCTCCCATTTGATTTTGCTGGAACGTCAGAATACATTCAAGCTTCTGGGTGGAAATGGACCAATTTTAGCTTGGTGGAGCGAATAGTTAGCATAGTCACACTATGGTGAAATGACGAAGCAAAAAGGACACCTGTCAAATTGCATACGAATGTTTTGGAAAAAGTTTTTCCCGATTAAAAATTTTCCAAATTTGGGGCTCTGGCAATTAATTTCACGTATTATTTCTTCAAAATGAAAAAAAAGATTTTCCGGAAAACCTTTCCCAATTTTGAACTTTCTAAACCACTTCAATTGTTATATTAGAATCAAAATTAAAATTAAGTATGCTCTACCCTACACGTAGACATCTGCTGAAGTCTATTCGCTGGTACTTTTCTGTCAGTCTCGTCAGCCCAGACTTCCTTGGCCCAATCAAGCTGCGCTCATATCACACCCCTTGAAGAATTTAACATTGCGCTTCGCACTTTCGACTTTACATCTACCATTATCTTGTTAAGTTAGTATGCGCAACTTTAAAGAATCTGGGAGCAGTAGAGTACTTCCCAGCTGCGCTAACAGTATCTTTGTTCGGCACCTTATACTTGGTGTTATTAGTGGTAGTACCAGCCAACTCACTATTGCCCTTATCTTCTTTAATGGAAGTATCCGCCAACCCACTATCACCCTTTTCTACCTATGTAAGTGATAGTACCAGTCTGCTCACTTCTTGCTGCAATAGTGTCAGTCTCCTTTTCGTCTCCTCACTCTCCCTAGTGAGTTTACTATTCACCTCCTGACTGTCACTAGCCAGAAAAATCTCCTCAAACTTATTCTCCAGAGGTGGAAGACTATATATCCGACTCCAAAAGATGATCCCCCCGTTCCAATGTCGACTGGATGGAGAGTGTTCCTTCTTTATTAAATTCTCTTGTTTTTTTACATTTTGCTTGTATGGGTTAGTTTTCTTTTTTGTTCTCACAAAAAAGAGCACGGATCCACTGTCAAACATAGTTTACCGGACTGCTAAGCTAAGACACTACTGCCTAGGCGCGTCCAGGATCTTGCTAGGACTGTGTTACCTCCCGGTCTTTCATCTCTCGGCACGGCTCTAAAGCTTAACCCACTGCGCCCGACATTTTTGTCTTAGCTGACACTATGATTTGCTACTTTCAGCGAGCGCTCACGGGAAGGTATGTATGTCGCCCACCCTATCTTGGCGTTAAGATTTTCACGATTTTAAGGCCATATTTGAGACGTATTTTCGAGGAGCTCGCAGAAACGCTGTTTCGTGGGGTCGTCGTTGTCCTAATGTTGGCAAATTTTGCATGAATGCGGATTGTCCTAAGACGCTCGCTCACTTGCCTGTAGCTCAAGACTTCTTGCCTAAGTCTGCTGCGTATAAAAGCGTTGCATCTACTCTCTGTAAAAATCAACCTAGAATACGTCACAGTTTTTATCCTCCTCTTGTCTGGCCCATCCCATCGCACTTCCTGGATACCTACAATCTTTGTTGCAGTCGATGGCATCTATCATTTGTTCCTGTGTATGCGGTCTGTTAAGGGTCCAAACATTCCACGTGCATATCCGAAGGCTGTTGTCCTTACTTCGTTTCCTAGAGTCGTCAACAGTATTTATGGTCATCCGTACCGGAGGCCTGTTGTTACTTCTATCTATTGGCTTTTAACGTGATAGAGACGTTACTCCGAAACTCCCAGCCTGCATAGTTGTAAAAGTTGAAGTTAAAGTTCACATTTATTTGTTATTTTTAAACTTTTTTCAAATAACATTCAAAATATCGAACAGAATCTCATTTTTAATTAAATTCCAACCCCCATGGAATTCTCGTTGAAGTTACGGCCCGGTAGTTGTACCTTTTTCGCGTCCACGAATTGCCCCCAAAATAAGTTGTTTCTAAAAACAATCTGAGGTCCAATCTGTACTCAAATTGCATTAGTTGAGGATGACTAGAAGGAATCAACTTTAAATGCAGACTACGTAAAGTTTAACAACTTGTTAAAATAAAACACAGCGCTAGTACTCCGCGAGGCTGTATTGATTGAAAGTGAATATAAGTGTAATCACCTTTTAATCAGTGGAAAAAAAAGTACAATGTATCCGTATCCCACGCTCTAAATTCTAATTTAAAAGGATAGAGGGAAAGAAAGACATTTTTATGCGTGAAACGTTGTGTGGGAGGGCGCTGTGTTTTTTCTCATACCCAACTAAGCTGACGGAAAAGTAAATTCACCTCACGTTGAGTGACTGGGTACTGTCGTGCATTGATTGAAGTTTATCCGATCGCAAACGTGCATAGAGGGATGGCGACAGAAATTACGTTTATACCTCTGAAAGAAATAGGAACACGTAGTCACGGCATCATCTCCACCTACCACAATGTTGGTTAGGGGTTGAGGGCGGAAAACTGATTGTACAAGCGATTGGGACTGTTTTCTCCCCCCTTTTTAAAATTTTTTTTTTTCACAACTTGAAATTTTAGATTTTTTATTTTTTGTATTATGTATTACAGCGCACATACCTACATTAAGAAGGCTTATGGATTTATTTTGTTTTGATGAATTCCCTACACCCACACAATTTTTTGAATTTTTTTTGTAAACAAAACAAACACTGGTAATAAGAGAGCTAAAATTGGGCGGCCATAAAGGGTTTCTAAAGCACCTTGAAGTACCTTGGGAATACAAACTTTTTCCCACCACAGTGTATAGGTACTTCATCGCGACAGAGGTGAATTAACGACACTTTAGGTACATAATAGCAACAAAGGGCATTCTTTGTGGACTTCCGCGTTGCTTTTGTTTAGATAGCCCATTAAACACTTTATAAATTTGGAATAACAACTAAAATAATTAGCATTTTAGGGGCTATGTACGAAAACAACAAGGCGTATGACTAAAGAATTTGGAACAACAATGGAACTAAGGCAGGGATGTAACCTGAGAACGCTACTTTTTGTCTTATAGAATTGGGCTAGACAGAATAAGGATTCTGGCTTTAACGTTTGCAGATGACATTGTTCTTACCCCCGAAACCGTGGATAGCGTGCAGCAGATGTTTAATAGACTGGAAAACAACTGCAAAACAAAGTCGAAGATAATGATAGGAATGGTGAAGTCAGGTACTCTCGAAATGAAAAGTTGACGTTTCAAGGTGAAAACCTAGTTAATAGATATACGTAAATACAAGTATCTTAGAATTCTGGTTACAAATCATCAGAAACTGAGCGCGCCATTAGCGGGGTTCACACTATACGATTTGCTTGATCGATTTGCTTGACGACCAAATATTGCTTAGCTTTCGAATTTTAGGTAGGTAGGTAAATGGGTGCCTTGTGACAGGCACTGCTCACTTAGACCAGGTCGGTCCATTGTGCCTAATCTTTTAACCCTGGAAACATTGTGAAACCGCTGTTAGAACCACCCAGATAATGATATGAATCTCAGGAGGTCCGTCAGCTCTACATTTTCTAAGTTCTCCAGTTCCGAAAAGAAGTTACTTCCGAGAGTCCTCATTCTTATGACGGATAGGGCAGGACAATCACGCAGCAGATGACGAACAGATTCAATTTCTTCTTCGTCCCTGCGACTTCTGCAAAAATCGTTATGTAGCACACCGAGTCGTTCTGCGTGAACGCCGATAGCACAGTGCCCAGTAATTATGCCAGAAACAACCCGTGCGTTATAACGACTAAGTTTTACCAGAGAGGTTGATCTCTTCTTGCTGAGGGCCGGCCATAGCGCCCTGGCCGTTGCGCATGTTTCCAGATGAACCCAGCGTCCGTTTGCTCGACCGATGGCTTCATCTTCTATTTTTTTCCGTAAGGAACTGATTGGGGTTACTACGAAAGGGAGGGCCCGCGATAAATGCAGCGCCGATCCTTTCCTAGCAAGCTCATTAGCCTTTTCACTTCCTTTGATATCCATGTGCCCTGGTACCCAGCAGAGGGTCACCGCATTGGCTCTAGATATCTCGACCTGATTACCGCGGAGTCCAGAGCCTTAACGGTTGCCTTTATAGACAGTGAAAGCTGTTTTCGTATTTTACTATAGGTACATGCTTAATTGACTTCATTTGTGACTTAGATTTCGAACTGAGAATATGGCTGCGGAAGTTTTAGTTGAGGCTCATATTATAGACGTAATTTTGGAAAGTGAGGAAAATGACGAAAAAGAAAAAAACGAATGTGGGTTAAACCTTGGATAAAAAAAGGAATACATTTTCATCAGTAAACTTGTTAAGAGAATTGGAAGAAAATTCTCCTGAAAATTTTAGGAAATATTTAAGGACGGACTCGGTGCGAACTATTAACAAAAATAACGTCGTAGAATCAAACATTTTGACAGGACCTTCGAAAGGTGAAGATGATCTCATTTCTCACATTCATATGACTCCAACGGATATGCCATTTCGATTATAGAAACTACAATACCCAATTTGATTGCCGTTTGCAATCACCATCAACCAAGCTCAGGGCCAATCTTTAGAATTGTACGGGATAGATCTAGAAACGAATTGCATTTTACATGGACAATTTATATGTTGCGTGTTCTAGAGTCGGCAAAAAAGACAATCTCTATACCTGCACATACAATGGAACAACAAAAAATATTGTATTCAGGCACAGCAACGTGTGGCAGCGTACAGCTAATTTGCCACAATTCAGGAAATTGCCGGTGAAGGTCGAAAAACTCTTTCTCCGCGCTCGACACCATACTTTTATTCTTAGCTGCGATGTTTAATCGTCGAAATCAAAAATTCTAATTCTAATTCTAATTGAAAAATGCTCTGAAGTTCATTTCATTTTTTTTTTTTCATTTTTAACGCATTTTATTTTAGGAATTCATAATTTCTTAAAGCTAGACAAAAACGCTTAAACTAACTTAACTAACTTAACTTATTCTTATTCTAACTTACTGACCCTATGCGGGTGCTCTAAGCTAAACCTAATGCTTAAAACTATGTCTTTCGACGTAACCTAACTTAAAATTAATTATTTATTTAAATGACAACAACTAGGATGACTAAGGAAAATTTAGAAAAAACTTAGTAAACGTACGTGTTTTTTATAAAAAACTAAGATAAAAACTTATACATCTAAAACTTAAAAACTACCTTAAAAATAAACCTTAAAACTACTTATTCTAAACCATATATGTATATATACACATATATATGTATATATTTATATATATAGATATACACATATATAATTTTTTTTTTTTTTTTTTTATTTATAAATATCCTACACCTAAACCTTAAACCTATGTAAGCCGGCCAGGCCAACTTTGCGCCGTAGGAGGAGCTACCCTGTATCAAAAGGAAACGACGAGGGAGTTCCCTCTCCGTCCCCTAACCACCAGAATGTCTGATGCTGCCTTACTACGTCTCGCAAATCGCGACCTGCTATCGCTCTACTGAACCGAAGACGCTCCGTCATGCTGAGCGCTACGTCTCGGTCGTAGTTGAGTCGCCTATCCACAGCTGTCCGGGCAACATGGAAGATTAGCGGCACCGCTACTTTGTCCTGTATCAGACCTAATCTATCTAAATAGAGGAACGCCTCTGGGGGAATGAAGCCGTTAAGGCGCACGCTCTCATGATACATATCATTGGGGTAGTAGGCCCCAGAGATCAGGTTATTCATCGAGTTCATTGCTCTTGCAATGTGCCTTCGAATCATCTTGATCAAGAAATTATCCACCCTGCTTATGTCCGCCTTGTTAAATGCTCTGAAGTTGTACAACAAGCATTCACATTAAACGACAAGTCTGTCAAGCAAATCAAAAAGTTGAAAAATTTGAAAAACCGTACTACAAATTGGTGGACTTGCTTGATTAGTGTTCAAATTGTACGATTTAGTCGGTAGTCAAACAAATCGTATGGTGTGAACCCCGCTATTTGCTCAATTTGGAAAATCTATTTCAATACCAAGCATTTTATCCGTAGTTCCAAAAAGAAAATACTTTGTACGACTGCAATTCCAATACTGGTATATGGGGCACAAATGTGGGGTTTCTATATCTCTACACTAATCTCTGCCGAGCAGTCTCCCAGCTCAAGACAATCGAAGAGTCTCGCCACAGGTATAACATCTTGTAGTTCGACAGGAAAGTCAAGTAACTGAGTGCTACAAGGCTGCAACGTAGACTCTGTGAAATAGTGACGAAAACTTTCTCACCAATGCCCAGGGATTGTAAATATGCTTAAGCAGCACAGCATATAAGAGCTGCTGAATGGACATAAAGTGGAGCCAGTGGTAGGACAAAAAGGGATCCCACTTCCAGTCCACGAAGCAGTAATACCGTCCTCTAGTATAGAAGAGGTTGGGACAGCTACTCATAAGCCGACGAATAACAAGGTTATCGGCTGTGATAGCTTACCTGGGGAAGTATTCAAATACATTGCAGTAATGCACCCGATCACGTACATATAAGTGGACGAAAGTAAGTATGCCCAATGACTGGAATACCAGCTCCATATGCCTCGTCTACAAGAAAGGCGATTGTATGTCTTATTACCAAAGCGTATTCTTATTTAATCTTGCATATAAGATCCAACTCAAGGCACTGTATGAACGTCTAAAGCTTTTTTGTAATCAACTGACTGAGAAATACCTGTATGACTTCTGCCCCGGTATATCGATCACGGACCAAATCCAAAAAAAGACCAACGAATCTCAAGTCGAGACATACCATCGAATATGATCGTATTCATCATCTGGAGCTCCACAGGCCGATGGCTGAATCAATCGGGCAAGTCCACCGTTATAGCCCTACATCGTGTCGTCAAGAAAATCGAGGGTTCAATGTCAGGAAAAGAGATAGCACTGTGCTCATTCTTGGACGCAGGGGCGTTTGACAACACGACTTTCCTGTCCATTGAAAAAGCCTTCCTCGCTAAAGGAATTGATACCCCAATTATCAGATGGATTAGTTCGATGCTGGGTAGCAGGAAAATTTCTGCCCAGCTGCGACAGTCATCTGCAACAATCAAAGTCATTAAAGGTTGCCCCAGGGAGGGGTTATCTCCCCTCTCCTATGGTCCATAGTGGTCGACCAGCTGCTAAACGACTCAGGATTTCTTTCTCAAGGCTACGATGATGACCTGGTAATAATAATCAGAGGCAAAAGTGAGAAAACTGTCATCATTCCCCTCACTAGAAAGAGAACATAGAATCTTCCAAACATATCGCTCATTGGCGTTCGAATTCCATTCTCAAAGGAAGTCGAATTCCTGGGAATAATCCTAGACCAAGGATTGACTTGGAATCCGCACCTTGACAATACCCTAGCCAAAGCTACCTCTACGTTATAGGCTTGCTCAAGACTTTTCGGGAAGAAGTGGGTTCTAAAACCAAAAATGATATTCTGGACCTACCTCGTTGTCATAGTCCCTATTATAGCTTACGCTGCACTAAGGTGGTGGGAAAAGGCTAAACAAACATCCACGCAAAACGCACTCCAAAAGCTCCAAAGGCCCTGCCTGCACTGGGCATCACTGGTGCCATGCGTTCGTGCCCTACAGCAGCTGTGGAAGCTCTGGTTTTTGCAATTGAGCTTTTGCCAGAGAGTGCATCAGACGCAACCTCCGTAGAAAACAGATTGTCATCTTTTCCGATAGACGGGCGGCGATAAAGGCTCTGAACTCCTTTTGTTTTGAGTCCAAGTTCGTCTGGAACTGCATGGAAGTTCTAAAGCAGCTCATTGGGTTCCAGGACATGAGGGAATAAAGGGGAAATGAAATTGCTGTTGAGCTGGCTAGACTAGGATCGCAACCTTCATAAATTGGCCCGTCTTCGTTTTGCGGCTTACCCACCAGCCACATAAAAATGGAGCTTAACTCATGGGATCATCAAAAGAGAGAATCTCTAAATGGAACTCAACTCATGGAGCCAAGAGATTCATCAATGCTCCCGATAGCAAGAGAAGTCAGAAAATTCTCGCACTGAACAAGCGTGATGCTGAGCTCTTCACGGACTTCCTCATCGGACACTGTTCACTCAACTACCATCTCCACAAGATGGGCATAAGTCCTACGAACATGTGCCGATTTGGTTTGGAAGATCCAGAGACTGCCGAGCATATCCTGTGCCATTGTCCCGCCATGGCTCGAGGCAGGCAAAGACACTTTGGAAGGGAGATCAGTTCCCCAAACGTAGTCAACAAGTTACCCGCAAAAACAATCCTAAGGTTCCTTCACGACCTTGAGCTTTACTCGGGATAAATATTCTCTCCTTTACTAGGTGAACCTAGGGATAGCGCAAATGATCTTTTAGGTCGCAGTGCTTTTCTAGCCTTCCCAGGGATAGGCAGAGGGCCGCTCAGAGCCTATTTCTGGTTAACCAGAATAGGTGCCTTCAGGCTTTAGCCGCGAAGAAAGCAATTCTTTTTAAGAGGGCATTGTCGCGGTTGAAGAACCGCATGATATCTACGCGCGATATCTTTGACCGATTGTCACGCGCGCCGATTTAAACTTTGGAATCTGTGACTTTCTACTCAAAAATATCTACAAATTGGCGCTTGCCTCTTAACAAGGTGGCGGAATAATGCAAAATTGATCTTATTTGGGCCATAGGGTCATTTGATAACTCGCAAGGCATGGCACAACTCTCTGTCGATTCTACCGGGAAGGGGGAATCACTGCATGTCGCTCGATGTATGTAAACTGTTAATTAAGCAAAATCTAATGGACACCACCAACGGTAGGTGGACAGAAGGCATCTTGTGCACTAGACAAATTTGGTCTAAGTTGGATGACAAAAGCTTGATGGGAAAGATCGCTTATAACGCAGTAATGGTTGTCATTACAGGACACTATATTATTGGCAGACACACCATTGGTCTAGATCTTCTCTTAAATGACTTCTGCAGAAGCTGTATGGACGAAGAAGAGGTGGAAATGATACTTCACTTTACATATGCTACGACTAGAACCTATGTAACGTAGCTTAATGTCTTTTATCTTATAGCGGTCTCATTTGCGAAAAATGTTGCCTCAAATAGTTAGATAGTATTGGAAGGACCAATGTATTATTCAAAATGTGCAGATACTCTCAATTTTCAATGAAATACAAATCGTTCTGCGCAAAGAAGATATGCATATGTAGCTTAGGTTAGGTACTTGGGTAGGCGAGTGGAAGAGATCCACAACGTCGGGTCACTGCAGACCTATTGGGATACCCACAGGAGAGAGATGTCCCTTGCCCATAGGTTAACCCTAGTTCTACATGTGTACATATGTAAATGTCATTGACTAGTGCGCTGGGTAATTCTTCTAGGTCGCGGAGTAATTGTTGCCCAAAAAATTTAAGGTGAATAAGACCTGGAGTGACGAAGCTCAATGTTACCTAACTCGTACAGTTCTAAAAAGAAATAACTACCAAGAGCACGTCTTCTTTTAATGGCCAGCGCTGTACAATCACAAAGGAGGTGACGAACGGATTCTATTTCCTCTTCGTCCCTGCAGCTGCTACAATAGTCGCTGTGCGGTAATCCTAGCCGTGCTGGGTGATTATCTATCACACAGTATCCTATCACGACGCCAACATTCCGATATCGCTTTGACTTAGTTCCATAAGAATGATATTTAAATCTCTTTTTGTCGTAGACTGGCCATAATGATTTGGCTGTTGCCCATGTAACTAATCGGTAACGGCGTTTATTGGCCTCCTCATTGGCCTCGATGTCTATCTTCCTTTGCAGTGCACTGAGCGGTATACTGGCCTCAGAGAGGGCCCGTGAGGAGTTCTTAAGCGACCCTTTCTCGATGCATTCCATCGATTTAGAACTGAGGCATGAACAAAAGGTTTAGCTATCCATAGGCCGGCTCCCCTTAGTCTTAGTGCGGTTTCAGCTGCCGATTTTGCACAGTGTATGTCAAGTGGAAGCAGATTCAGTATTGTTTCCAGAGCTGCTGTTGGTGTTGATCTCATCGATCCCGTCACCCCCAGACAGCCGGAGCGAAGGATAAGATGGGTCTTACTACCGCTGTATATAGCCAATATACCACTTTATGCTTATCCTGTCGGTCGTGCTGTTATCGAAACAAGGCCAAATTATTATTGTAATCATACAAATGACTAAGGAGGACCATCTGATGTTAGTCTCTCTTATTGCCTTAGTCCCTGCTTCGAGCCTCAGTCTGCAAGACTGCTTGAACACCGAGGTGCCGGCTTGTTTCGATGTGGATTCCGAATCTTTTTTGGCCAATACATTGGCTTTCTCATTGCCTGGTATATCTTCATGTCCAGAGAGCAAGCAGAGGGCAACATTGTGCTGTGTTACCAGGACCTTGGATTTTATTTCGATAGCAGAAATAGCTAACATCAATCTTTGATCTATCTCTATAGACAGAGAAGGTATGTACGTAAGCCGACCGCTTTAGCATTCTTCTCTGTTGGGGAATGAGCTAATAAAGGGTCTCTTGAAATCTAGTTACGGAGTCAGGTAATCCGTGTTACGTACATTTCCTAAATATTTTTCCACGATTATAGAATGAACCGTTGAATTTTGTCTCCAACTGTCTGACTAACTTATTATTAACTTATTATTACCTTTTGTGCGCCACTGTGTCCGCCTGTCTGTCACCAAAGCTACATGAATAATTTTTGCATACCTATGTCATGTAAAGTGATGATCTAAATACGAAGCTTGTGTTATTTTAAAAAAAGACGTTATTTTGAAGGTAGCTCGCTCCAGTGCAAGCAAAGGAGGTAGTGACTTTTTGCTCGCTTGAACATGCACATGTAAAGTACGAGTATCCTTGCGGATAGTTTTGCATTCATAACGACCAGTTTCCGTTTCATTTACCTAGAAAGGCCATCTCCGCACATAGTAATAACTTTCCTCATATGCCATTCAAACAACTCACCCAATTCACGTTACCCATACTCATCATATATTGACTCGCTTATGTCAAGAACACTCTCTTCGACATATGTACACTGCTCGTTTCAGGTACCCACGAGATTTTTCCCCCGCGTAAGAACACCTTCAGTTCAGTGCTAACAATTTCCGAAATGACTAGTCACACACGGCATGTCCGTTCACTCTACGAAGCATCACCTTAATTAAAGCCACATGACTTCGCTTTACTCAGTTCAGTTCATATGGTTAAGGCTTTCAAAATAGGCACCCCACCCGGTGGCTTAGGACGTGTACACAACTAACCAAGGTTACTATAAAATTCACGGGAAATCATCAAAAATAAAATTTCCGCTTCCATCCTGATCCTTTTCCTGTCGCCGTCTTTATGTGAAATTTTCATTTTATAAAACTGTGAAGCTCAAATATCATGTGGTTAAGGTGATATACATACAGCGACGTGTGTATGTTCTTTAAATTGCATAAGAAATCATTCACACCGTGTGAGAGCGAGCAGTTGATTAAACTAAAAACGAAATGCTTTTTCCTCCGTTAGATTTGGATTGCAAGGAAAAAATGGTGAAAACCCGATGCGGTAACAATTTTATTTTTTTGCAAGGAATTTCCATCCATCTGTGAAAAAGTGTGCATGTGTGCAGGTATCTCATGAAGAGGGCTCCGTATAAATGCAAGATGCACCGATTGTGACATGAAATTTGTACGCGCATGCAGTATCCTTCTGTGCATACTCGTATGTATCTATGTACCTCTCGCACTGAATATTCATTAAAATGATTTTAAAATTTTTTTTGTTTGTGTACCCGTCAGATGGATGGAATATTCGCTTAACTTAACGAAGAAAGACAAATAAACAAAATTAAAAAAAAAAGGAGAAAAAAAATGTCAACCCTCTTCATGGATACACAATATTCGTATGGAATGTGTTCTCTGCAGAACTCAAGGGATTCCGATGTAATCTTTCAATTTTCAATTTTACACTCAGTGGAAAACTCATCGTTTTCTGTGGGAAAGCAGATAAAAGCGACGACTTTTTTGTTGCCATGCCTAAGCCTGTCCCAATGGGCATTCCTTGCAATGTTGTTAATATGATTTCACGATGAGTGCACTCGGTCACCAACATCATGGTTACCGTCGTATAATGCCTCCATATGCGATGAAATCTAATCTCAGGAGATGGAGTTTTCATCAGATTATTTCCCGTTTAGTCTGACATTCTACAGGGTGGGACTAATGTTGGCTTTAAAAAGTCAATCTGAACGAAAAATGGGTATGTGACTGTGAAATTGAAGATTTAGATGCCGAACAGGAGTGATCTGTGGTGTTTAGAACGTTTGCAGAAAGCACAAATTTTCACAGATTTTTACGCAGCCAAGACTTCCTTAAGGATTTTTCTTGGATGCAATAGGGTCTTTATTGTCTCTTCTGGACTGACATCGCTCCAAATATGACGATTTCGTTTATTAATACAAAATTTAGCCTCATTTCTGAACGCAATTTTACAATAGAACGACGTTGGAGCTTGCAACAGCTTTTCTTATTCTTTTCCTTTTGTTCGGTGAGGTTGCGATCAGAATTGTAGGGATCCTAGCTTTACTAGTTTTCTGCATCTCTACTGGTCCGCCTGTGGGGTCGGCAACTTGACCTTAGGAAGTATCTGCAGGCCTCCCGGTTTCGGATCACTTCGTCACTGAGGCTAATCAAATGCTGCTTTTTTTTCATTAATGTGATCCAGAAGATTTTTGGCCTGCCACTCTTCCAGGCTTGATTGACGTTTTTGACATGGTTCGTAGGATACCTCCTTTGTAAATGACAATACCAACTGAGGTGGTCGTCGTGCTTCAATTTTCGAGATGAGTTCGAGAAGGCTTCCTCGGATCTTTGAACTTCTAATTCGATCAACTCCTGCCTAATTTGCCCTCATCCTTTTTTTACATTGTCCAGCATTGCGATCCGTTTGTGAGCGCTGGACGAATAACTGCGGTGTAAAGCCTTCCTTTCAGTTTAGGGGGCATTTTCCGTTCACAGAAAATTGCAGAGTTTTCCTGCCACTTCATCCACACTACGCTTAATGTCGATGATGATTAATGTCGTCATCAATGGCTGCTTCGCTATTGACCATAGATCCCAGCTACCTGAACTTCTCGAACTTGGAAATCAGTTTTCCATTCAAATAAATGTCTGGACTAGGTCGGAGTGGATCAGAGAATGGACAGAATAGGTACTCTGTCTTTTTTAGACTAATTTGATACCCATTTCCCTCCGAAACATCCACCCATACATCAAGTGCTCGTCGCAGGGCCGTTGGATCCTCACCTATTTTGGCTCCATCGTAAGCAAAGAATAAGTGATGCACTTCGGAGTCCGTCATTTTTCTTTCAAGCAGATAATCGAAGACTGCAATAAATAGCAAAGGACTTGAGATACTTTCCTGATGTGCACCGACTTTAATTGGGAACTCTTCGATGACTCCGGCGGGCATCTTACTCTTGTCTTTGCTCCGTCATACATGTTCATGATCATCTGTACGTCGGGTTCTGGAACTGCTCGATATATTAGCGCCACCCAAATCAGATCTCTGGGTTGTCTATCGAATGCTTTTTCAAAATCAACCAACACCAGATGCAAATCCTTTAAGGCGTCGCGATGTTTTTCCATTATGATGCTTTTACTTTGGATTGGGTCTGTGGTTGATTTACCCCCGAGAAACCCGCACTGGTCATCAGATGGCCGTATAATTTGTCTCAATCGGCCACCTAACACCCACTCAACGATCTTCAACGATGTGTGACATCAGCTTAATTGAACGGTAACTATCAGAGATTCTCGTATCACCCTTTCCTTTGTGCAAAGGAAGAAGATACCATTCCCTCCACTAGTAAGGCATTTGGATCTCCTCTCATAAGTTTGGAGATGACAACGATGAGCCATCGAAGTCTTCCTTTTTTTCCAAAACTCCGACGAAGTATTGAAGTGTTTCCCAACTTCATCGACTGTTATGTCGGGTACTTCTCCACAGTTAGGACTGGCTCTTGGAAAGTATAGCCGGGGAAACTGTTCTCCTTAAAGTCAGTCACAATACCGTCGCCACCTGTGTAGAATTTTTTCACCGTCTACAAGGAGTTGGCCTTGAGCATTGGTAAAGAACTTTGGCGCACGAATCTCCTGAGCTTTTCTTCTTCTCTGAGCGACTTTTTTGAAGATGGTTGTACCCTTGTTCAAGTTGTTCTGTCGCAACGCATAGCCTTTTTCGTATCAGCAGGCGAAGAAGATATTTCCACCAACCTCCGATACAGGCTCTCCATACTCTTTGCTTGAACGTGGGCGCACTTCTTCTTTGCAACGTTTGTATTGTAGTTCGAGGTTACATAGCTTTGTCATCTCTATTATTAGAGGAGCACTTTGACCAAGCTTATCCACTTATCACTACTTTAGCTTCCTCTGTCCAACACCATGTTTCTTTGCCGTGTTGGTAGTATCCTTTTGAATCTCCTCGCAGTGATTAAGCTCTCTCTAAGCACGGCCGCTATAGGGAATTCCACATATCTTAATATTTCTGTCAGGAGGAGATGAGGTTGCCTGGCGATCGCCTCTCCAAAGATCACTTTGCAATCTTTAACCTTTCGCTTCATAAAACTGGCTACCACAAGCTGGGTGTCATTCTCGTCAATGCTGTTAGTGATCAGGTTTCGGCTTTGCGTGACGAACATGGTATTTAGTATGATTAGACTGTAAGACTTGCACATGCTGTACAACGGAATGTGTTACAGCTTTAGACCAACATCTTTGCCTAAACTTGTCCACTTAGTAGGCAGATGGGCCGAATAAATAAATTCGGATCTTCTTGCATTTACCACGGCGATATTCTCTTTAGTACGCGCTGATATTACAGCCCCATAATATCTGGAATGATCTCTAAACACAGTTCCACAAGTGTCTTTCCCAAATGGGGTCGTCTATAAATGTTGCCAATCGACGGACGGATTGGATAATCTGATGGCGTTGTACAACTGAACATAAAAATAAAAAATAAAAAAAACACCCTCTATGTACAAACTAACACATGATATGTATCCTTTTCTTGCAGATATGACAAATGGTGGCGTGCAAGGTCCTATTGAGGGATACAATTCTTTAGCCGAACTCACTACACCCCCACCAGCCAGCTACATAAATCCAAAATGGGTGGAACCCTACTTTGACGCAGCCACACCAAAAAACGTCACAGCTCTGGTGGGAAAATCAGCATACCTAAGCTGTCGAGTTAGGAATTTGGGCAACAAAACGGTAAGTGATGACTAAATTTAGAAAGCATATCTATCGTCACATATTCAGCTGTCATACTGTCATAGCGTTTACCACAGATCTGAAAAAAATAAATAACACAGAGTAAAACTATTTTTAATTAGTTTTCGGAAAAAGAAACTTCAATTCGCCCGAAAAACAAAATAAACTTTCAAAAACAGGGACTTTCAAACACTCGTCACAATTCGAAATGTCAATTAATATCTCATGGTCAAAACTTTTTGGTGCTAATTTAACACCCTCACGTAATAAATTCTAACTGGAGCCAATTAGGAGAGTGAAACCCCGAGTGCCAGAGACGAATCGAAAAACTTTCCCGTCAAATAAATACAATTAGTGATCAAAGGGAATGACAGAGTGGACAAAAAGTTTTCTCCTCTCGTGACTTGTGTCTCGGTGGGGGTATATTAAATTAATAACAAATCACTGAATCAATTTGTGAAAATATTGCTTCATAAATTATTGATAAACTCTTTCTATTCGGCATTTGGAATAATGGATGGAGCTCGTAAGGACTACAGAATTGGATACAATCGGTTTTTTATTAACTTTATTCGAACTGATGTACATACTCGTAGTCGGGTTTGCGTTGTGATTGTGAACACTACGAGTGTTGTTCGGACTTAATTCGGGTGGTACACGTACTATAAATTTTGTATCTTTGCTATTTATGAATAAGCTAGGCGGCACATAACTTTGAGATGATTTGACGGGCGACAGATGCTCGTAGTACCTTGCACTGGGGGTCAACAAAGTCCATACACCCATTCTTTTCGAAGTTCTGCAACGAGTTACGACTCTCTCAAACTCATCGTCAAAATCTGACATACCTTATCAACTGTTCTACACTACGCGTCTCTTGGATGCCCCGCTGGTCTGCCCATTTGGGTAGGTGGATTCCATTGCATGGCATACAACTACCGTCGCGACGCAATTTGTGACTAATCCACTGCCATTTTCTTCGTCGTAAGATGACGTTAAATAGGCCTGTATCGAAATGCGGTTAGCCCAGAAAATTACATAAGCATTTATTGACGAAAGGCTACAGCTTGCGAATGACAGTGGAGTACATCTTACTCCACGTACTACTTCCATACAGTAACACCAACTCGACAAATTGCTTCTCCAGATCTTACAGATCTTAGAAAACATTCTGAACGTAGCGTCTGCTTTGCTGATTCTGTTCTCCACATCAAATTCGGTGCCACCTTTAGACCACCGAGACAATACATCCTAGGCATTGCAAGTTGTCAACTTTATCGACCTACCGTCTAACAGTGTTTCAGACCATCACTACCAGAAATATTAAAAAGAATGCAGCGCTATAGAACGCCCTTTAAGCTTTACAATCGCTAGATACCTTACTGGTATTGCCTTCATAATAGCTACAAGTCTCTCGGGAATGCCTCACCTGCGCAAAGGCATACTAGATGAAATATCGATTTATACTGTCTTCTTGAAGTCAATAAATAGCAGTTGAAACGAAGATTTTTACATGAAGCAATGATCCGTAAGGTGTTTATGTGGTCGACGTAGGAGGATCCCGAACGGAAACCAGCGTTTTCGGCATCGGAAGTTGACTCAAGGGACCTACAGTTAGAGCCATATCCTAAAGTCAAATTGAGAACCTTTCTCATGGCAGTTATTACTCTCGGACGTTTGTCTGTGGGGCCGTGGAAAAACGTTTGGTGTTTTCTAGGATTCGAACCCAGAACCTCACGCAGAGTAATCGAAAGCACTAGTCACTAAGACACGGCTCCCACAAATCGGGTATTTGCCACCGAAATAGCTCATCAGGATAAGAGGTAGCAAGACCATCGTCTAAAAGGTTGATTGCTTTCTCCACCTTATTAGTTCATCTTCATCCGAAGTTAGGAGTGAACGGTTTAAACTCTTCACCGGGTGTTGCTTGGAGCTCTGACCACCTACTAGCTTCTTCGTGATCTTATAAACGGTCTTGATTTCGCATATACTTGCTGTTTCTTCAGCCTGTGCTGCCTTAGCGCGATTGCGTTTATGACGCATCCCACTAGGCCGAACTTCCTTCCTCTTCCTTCGTCTTTTTTACTCAATTTGCTTTACTGCTGAGGTAACTTCAATCCGATCCCAAGTCCTTGCAGATAACCATGTGCCATGGTGTTTCTGCTTCGTATATCGACAAACTGTTCTGCCTCAGATGAAAAAACTCTTTTCACAGCTTCCAAGTGGTCGTCTATGTTCGGCTGAGGTGCACTACTGACAGTTTCTGCTTCTCCGGCCAGAGTTAAGTTGGTGGTACACTTCTTAGGTAATCTTGTGGCAGGCATTGTGCTCCAATAACAATGTGGTTGGTGTTGCAGAAATCAACAAAGCGATCTCTGTTGTTATTAGGCTCTCCGAGGCCGTGTTGTCCCATCACTTGCTTGAACCATGTGCTGTCGGTGCCATTCATTCATTCAAGAATGATATGAAAGAAATTACCTGACCACGCCAGAGCGTATCCAAATCCTTCCCTGGACATAGATCTTTGATGTCCAAAAAAGGATTTGGACAAGGTGAGGTACCAGCTAACCTTAATGGAGCAGCATGCTTCCTACTTAATCATCGAAGAAAACCAGATGAGTTTGGCATGCTGTCGTACGCGGCTTTAAAATAATTAGGATAGTATGCATCGATAACAGAGGTGTTCTCCCCATATCCTTAGTGTCGCCCACGGGTCCATTACTAGGTTTCCTTGTTTGTTGCTGCATGCAAAAACTTTCGAACATCACTCCTGCGATAGTCTCTCTCTATTTTCCCGATCGCTTGGAAGGCCCTTTGCGGATAGCTGGTTCTTTTTCATGATAAATTTACGTCTTTTCGGGAGCCGAACCTTTAATTATGATGGCTCTTATCCATAACGGACGACGGTAGATGCGATAATCAAATAATACTTGCACGTTGAAAACGCATTTGCCTTCGTATACACTTTCATTGAGCTTTACACAGAGAAAATACTGCACCGAGGAAAAGGGGAAAATGAAAAAGAGTGACAAGGACATAAAAGGTTTCAAACAGCTGATACAGAATACCATGAAAGTCACTCAATCCTCAGCGAATCCCGTTAGAAGGAATAGGGAGAGGAGAACCTCAGAAAAGACTGACAGGATTTTACACAGGATAAGTTCTAGCGACCCCCTTCGGGAAATTAAGGAACAATTGCGTAACTTGTATGATGTCCAAATATCAGCCGTAACTGTGCGTCGGTCGTCGTCTGATGGAATTCCCGCTCAACGGAAGATTTGCTAGGAAGAAACATCTCGTGACACAGCAGAACCGAAAGAGAAATACTTGCTTTTGCATATGCTCGCAAGGACCAGTCGAAAAAACACTTTGTTGAGCGACAAAGCAAGTTCAATCGCCAGAGATCGGATGGTAAAAAGTACATAAGGTGACCAGCGAACCAGGTGCTGGTGTTGGACCCATCGTAAGAGTTGGTAACGTTCTAGAAAGCCATATGGAGCCAAACACAGATGTGTTTATGGCTGTATCATGGACATTTAATCATGAGATTAATCTGAAGCATTTTCGCGACTTGTGGTGACCCGACCTTCGGGGCAGCAAATATCTGTACGTGAGTGGACAGCACAAAGTCCCGATCTAAATCCAATAGAAAAGCTTTGGAAAGATGTAGAATTTATAGTAAAGGGCTCAAATCCAAAAAATTTGGAAGAATATTGGCGGGTCAAGTCAAGTCAGCGTGAGATACTATCCCTTTGGGTAGATTTAAGCGATTGGTTGAAAGTCTACCAAAGCTTTGCAAGGAAGTAATTAGGGGCAAAAGCCTTCCTACCAAATACTAAATTACTTGCATTTTAAATCTTTTCTTTTCTTGTCCATTTATTGTCAAGCATGTATAGGTAGCTTCCTATAAATATTTACAACCATAGACAACAGATAAAAATGAAGATACAATCGAAAATATGATGGATCTTAGGAGCGAGACGATGAATGTTTTTTCTTGTTAAATCCGTTTAACGAACATTTAGAAATGTTGTGGTAGTTCAGCCTCACGTCGTGAATTAAATAATTCCAAGAAACCAATCATCGAAGGCCAGGGGCATATATATCGCTATGGGTTTGCTCAAGAGCTGGAACTGCAATGCTATATTTACATATGTATACCTACACTTAATAAATTCCCACTAACTTGTAACAATTATCTTTACTGTTGAGTCCCTTCCACTCATTGAAGGAACAATATTGTTTGAGTACACAAGGTGTAAGCACAACGCCCCTAATTCCAGCTAATTACAAATTCTAAGAATGAAATCCTTCCGAAATCCAGAATCTCAATTAATATGTACGATAGAATATTCATTTTTCGCCCTGTTTGTCGTTTCCAGGAAAACTAAACTTTCCTTTCAAGATATCGATTTCTCTTCCATGAACTCCCATCCCATCCACTTCGCCAAAAATTGTATTTCGATAACTTAATTTGTTAACCGCCTCCCAAGATTTTCGAAAACAAATTTGCAAACAGATATATTGATTGAGAAACTTATTTTGTGCTTGGATTTTATTTTCTCTCCCAGGACATTTATTCGGTAATGGAAATATCCTAACACAGTCAATCACAGTTCCATAAAACAAAACAAAAAAAAAACACACAATTCCTATTCCAAAACAGTCTTCAGTGTCCTGTGTCGAATGCAGAACAAAAGACTTGAAGTGAACTTCTACTGTAGCAATAAGAAATTACAATTAAAAATTTAGGAAGCGAGAGATTTGAATACAAAGCAACTTTGCCGAGAAATTATTTCTCTTTGGCAATGGAAAATAGATAAAAAAAAAAGGTTAGAAACCCTGAATTTGCAAAACAAGTGGCCACAATCTAAGCAGGTTTCCGGTCCATGGAGGGCACTAAAATTCGAACGTAAATTAAGAGCTGGGAATCAAAATTGTTATTGCAGGTGAAGTGAAGGCCTAGAACAGCGTTGGCGACAAGTAAGGGTACCTGAAATGTCAGATATTAATTCAAATACTGCGATAGAACGCAACTTCATTCATTAAAAGGATATTTACTTGTTTCAGTGATGGATAGTAACCATTATCCAGCTAATTCCCTTCGTCGTACATACATAACATATCAATATTACAAAATACAAGTTATTAAAGCCAGCATCTTCTAATTTCCTTTGAAGGACAAGCTTTTTTGACGCTAGCAACGCTTACGCGTTTGTCAGATAAGTAGGTGTCTAGCCTCCGCCATACAAAATGGATCGATTCATGCTTGAATAAGGTTGGAAAATATTAAAAATTTGTTTCCAAATTGAGTGCTTTGTTGCAGAAACTGCGAATTTTTGGTCTAAATGTAGCACCCTCAGCGCTTGATGTGAAGAAATTCATAGAGAATGTTCATGAAACTGGCAGACTACTACATATGTACATAATAGGAGCTATCCACGTACTTGTCAGAGCACAGACGAATGAATTGCTGCTACTGCCCAAAGTTTCCGAGTAAACCCAAGAACCTAAACACCTGAGCATCGGATGTTCTTCCCGAAAGAAAATATTGCATGAGGACTTCGGATAGCGCGTTTTTAAGATCCAACACACTCAATAGTTGAAGAAATATGACTTTCCGCTTCGTTGTCATCTCTCTGTTCAAGCTTTCTATCAAATGGACAATGACTTCGATTTTATCGGTAAAGCTAAGGTTTCGAAAATCCATACCTAGAGTAGTATTTTGTGTGGATTTTAGAGTGGTATTGTCATTGGTCCCATCTTCTTTGAAAATGAAGTTGGAAACAACGTTCCAAAAAACCGAGTACGCTACAGGCACATGATAACTAAATTGGAATAACTAATGTGAAGGGAATTGGACAATCCACACTTTGGGTTTGGATCCAGAAGGATGACGCAAAGTGCAATACCAGCCGTCAAACAATCAATCGTTTGCTCACTAAGTTTGGTTACCATTTTATCAGCCGGTTTAGGTACGTGCATTGGAGAAACTAAAGCTTTAATTCGACACCGTTGGACTTTTTCTGATGGGAAAATGCTAAAGATCATTGCTACCTAACAATTTGCAAATAATTGACGCACTTAAAGAATACATCCATCGACTTATTCGCGAAACCGCGAAATTGGGTTAACAGGGTGGGCTTTAACCCATACAAGTAAGCGGCAGCTGACTCAAGTTGTTCTTTATAAATAATCCGAGCATTGAGAAGCACTGGGATCAACACCAAAAGCACGGTTGAAAATAATGTTCCATCTTCTCCCCATGCAGGAATATACATAAAAGGCCTGGCAGGCAAAAGTCCAATATATACGGGAACGATATTGCAGATAAATTAGCCAGGAAAGGTCCAGAACTAGGCACGGAATATACTAGCACTCAAATAGGTATCCCTACCGGTGTATTGAAAGAGAAAATGGGGAAAAGGGAATTCCGAATATTGATAGGCGTACTCACGGGACATTGCGCTATCGGCAATATGACCAAAAGATTAGGTATAAACACCCCGGACCACTGCAGGAGCATTTGCCTTGCGACTTCCCAAATCTCCACAACCGTCGCTTCCTCTATATGGGAAACAGACTCCTTGATGAACTGAGCGAGCTGGCACAGGCATCGCTGATGGATTTAACGAGGTCTAAAAAGAGCACGCGCTGGTTCGAGTAGGAACCAGAGAACTAGAAGTAGTGTTAGAGGTGGTAACATAATCCAAGGGGAGCCACAATGGACCAATAGGCCCCCGTGTAAGCATCTTTCGAAGTGCACATCCCCCTCAACCCAACCTAACCTAACCATAAATAATCGGAGGGTATGCTTTCTATAATAGAGCAACAGTCATTGAAAAGTCTTTCACATGTAGAATTAATCGCAATTTCAAAAAGAAACCAATGGATGGTCTGCTCTTTAGATAATACAACAGGAGTCCACTACTGCTGGAGTGCGCAGAGCATAGCTATCTAAGCCTGCTTTAAAACTTTCTACAAGAAATGGGTTTATGAAACTAAAGTGGTATATAGAGCCTTTGTAAGCCCTATGCTCGCCGACAATTTGCTAGTTTAGTGGCCTGCCTTGAATTTGAGATACAGCATCAAAAAACTTAGTAGGCTACAAAAAGAAGCAAAAACGGGATCCACAAGCGCCAGCGCTCTAGCATGGAGAGCCATTAAATCTAGTCCGAATGGGCGGCGTGAGGAAATTGACTTTCAACCAACTTAGTCTACACAAAACTGAAGCCAAGAAGAGGTTCCATCTAAAACTTCTAAGACATCGCATACATTTGTAAAGATTGCCTGTGAGATTGGAGAGTTTGAATCGCTGTTTAAGTACACAGCCACCACCAAAGATATCATTTAAGAGCCAAGGATCTGGTCTAAAAAGTACAAACGAACCGATTCGTATTAAAGAACTCTTTTTGGAGCCATAATCTTGCGTACATTTTGCACATGTGATAACATAGACCAGCCTATAGCCTATGTCAACATTCTGCTTGTCAGGAAGACTATCAAGATACAAAAGCTGTTTCATCTAAGAGTAAAGTAAACTGAACCAAATGTTATCCTTCAACTCAATCAGTCGAATGTATGCCTAATCAGTCAACACACACTGTTTAAGCCCTAAATTCTTATGTGACGTCCTTTTAGAGTTTTCAAATTCAACACATCCCTGCTCTCTTTGCCAACTTACCACAACTTGTCAAACGAACTCTTTTCGAACACAAACAAATCAAGTAGCCGTAGATACATTCCTTGATTGACGGTGAACCAAACCAAAAGAACCTCAAAATCCATTCTCCTGTTTGAACAATGTAACCATTCTCGTGTGTGTACATTCTTGTAGCGAAGGTTGACTTGCCTCTACCACGTCATTTGTTGGATTCTGACTTGGGTGGTGCACTGGGTTGCCACTGTTTACATTAAGCTGAAGGTTGATCCTTATTTGACCTCGCTACGAAACGAATTTTCTAGAATCCGTTTTGTTTCCATTGCTTTATTTAGTCGAAAATATTGCGTCGCTAGGAAATGGCTTTCTATAACACATGAGCTTCGTTACTAAGAACACTAGTATCATAGCAACTTAGGTTTCCTTCTAAGGTTTCGAATTCATCACCGCACCTAAGATGCCACATTCATCTTAGGCCTAACAGCAAAGAAAAAGCTAAACCAAAGTCGGCTGGGCAACGATAGAGCTAGATGAAGTGCTGATTACTTAGAGTTGAGTCTCAAAACCGATAAAAGTACTAAGTCTGTAAGTTCATGTGCAAATAAGACTACAGGGACTCCTATATTTAGGCTGCGATACTCACTCAAGAAGTGAAAGGGGTCTTCTATAAGTTAGGTTAGGTAAATGGGTGTCCTTGTTGACAGGATTGTCAACGGCTCACTTAGACCACTAAGAGTCCATTGTGCCCTATATTTAAAAACTCTGGCAACCTAAATATCAGACTTCGACCGCTAAGTTAAGCCACCCAGATACATGTACGACTCTCAGGAGTTTGCTTATCTCAATGTTACCTAACTCGTCCAGTTCTGAAAAGAGGTAACTACCAAGAGCACGTCTTCTTTTAGTAGCCAGCGCTAGACCGTCACAAAGGAGGTGGCGAACGGATTCTATTTCCTCTTCGTCCCTGCAGTTGTTGGCCGTGCTGCGTGATTACCTATCACACAGTGTCCTTTCACGACGCCAACAGCTATTCGGATATCCCTTCGACTTAGTTTCTCTTTTTGTTGTAGACTGGCCATAATGATTTGGCTGTTGCGCATGTGTCTAATCGATACCAGCATTTATTAGCCCCTTCTCTGGCTAGTTCGTCCGCTTTTTCGTTACCGGAGATATCCGTGTGGCCAGGTACCCAACACAGGGTCACCGTATTGGCCGCTGAGATGTCATCCAGTCTTTTTACAGATTTTTACGAGCTTAATGCGTTAAATATTTTCCTCAATAATCATGTTCGCAACTTTTTTATTGCAGCAACTTCAGCTTGGAAAACACTGCACCTGTCCTCAAGTCTAAACGAGCGATATGTGTTCCAAGACTCACGGTATACGCCGACACTCGTACCAGCGATCATTTTAGATCCGTCGGTGAAGATGGCCAGTTCATTCTCGGAAGGGACTTTGCCTTCATCCCATTCCACCCTGCTAGGAATTCTAATAGAGAATCTCCGGTTGCAGTTTGGTAGTGGGATGATGTAGTCCGTTTTCGTCCAGATTCTCGATGCATACCATCGATTTAGAACTGAGGCATGACCATAAGGTTTAGCTATCCATAGACCGGCTTCCCTTAATCTTAGTGCAGTTTCAGCTGCCGATTTTGCACAGTGTATGTTAAGTGGAAGCAGATTCAGTATTCTTTCCAGAGCTGCTATCGATCTTGATCTCATCGATTCCGTCACCCCCAGACAGCCTGCCCGTTGAATCTCTGTAACGCTTTCAAGTTGGTACTTCTTCTCAGGGGTCTTCGCTAACATAAAGGTCTCTTCATCCTTTGAGGACTTATTCCGCGTTACAAATTGACATCTGCTCTGAGAGTACCAGATTTTGTTCTGTTGACGTTTAAATTTCCATGGTTAAGAAAATTTGTATGATAAGGCTTGTCGGCTTCTGTATTCGATTTTCATTTCCTGTCGAATCGCGATAGTTCTGCACCTAATCGATGTGTCTTGTCTGCTTAGTGTTCTTTAGTAATGATTCGCCCGTGTATGCTTTTGAAATATACCCAACACCAACACCGGTTACAAACGAGTGCTTAGTTGATGTAGGAGTAAAACTCGGGCTCTGTCTGAAAAAATATTCGAGAAAGGCACTTCTGTGAAATTGCCCGGTGTATTATCAATTTCAGTTTCCTTATGCCTAAGTTAAACGTCTTCCTTGCTTGTTGTGGAATAAGTTCATGACATCAGGTGGATCGGGAAAAAAATACTGTGAATCAGAAGCGAAAACAAAAACAAATGAATGATGACAAAAATCTCCCCAGTTATCTGGACACCACCCCTGGAGCTAATGTGAAACCTAGTACACCTGAGTTTCAAACCACTACACCAATCTACTTCTCTCTCTCTCTCTATCTAACTGTCAACGCCCGCACTGTGTATAAACCTTAAAAGGGTATTCATAACCCCTTGAGCGCAGGTTTACAGGTTTTCAACTATGTACTTCTATTGAAGCACATAACATTCAGGGAATTAGCTTATTCATTCTTGAAAATGTGTTAACTGAATAAGTTTTTTTTCTCCTTCGCTAGCCAGTTTATCGTAGAGAAGATTAATCCGAGAAAAGGTCTTGATATGAGGTGTAGAATGTAAAGAGTTCTTCTCCTTGAGAAACAAAGTTTTTTATGTAAAGTGAACCAGATTTGCTGGAGTGGAAAAAAGTGTTCTGAACTTAGAATTAGTGTTTGACAACATTTTATGTCGTGTGGTATACTCGTACCGCGATACCGCCAAGTGTTTAGTGTTATTGGCCACAGTACTGTAATACGGTTTCATTTGCTTCTAACGGCAGTCATTACCCGCTTGCTAAGCTTAACTACCAGCCCGCAACTGTAACCTAAGTTTTTTAAAATTTTTACGGACGCCTCCAAAACTGGACAGGGGTCCGGCGCTGATATTTTCGTAGAATGCATTAGGCTTCATTTCTAATTGGGAAGGCATGCATCTGTCTTTTAGGCAGAGGTGTATGCCGTCCTAATGGCTGCGGACTGTATTGTGAGAAACAGGTGGAAGGGGCGAAATATATATTCTCAGGACCTCAACCCACGTTGGGTCTGTCAGCGTCCTTGGTCAGGGCTTCCATCGACGACTGGGTTTTTAATAAGCACAATCGAAGGTGGCATAGCTCTCCAGGATGTAGGCAGACTAACCGAATGGCCCCTGACGTCTGTAGGAAATCGGCGGTTTCTTGCTATCCCATAGCAGGAAGGACTGTAGACAACTTACTGGCATTCTTATGGGCCACTACACCTTTGCCAAGCACCTTAAGGTGCGTGTCCATTTGAGAGTAAAAAAGCTGGGAGTAGCTCTCAAGCGACTCTCAAGAGCAAACTCGTAAGAGGACAGAGTCTTGAGAGTAGCTCAAGGAGAGTTGACTTTTTACTCTCGACATTCGAACTTTTTGAGAGTCACTCGCCAATGGACACACGTTTTGTTCACTATCGGAGATTAGCTCGCACAATTCCAAGTTTGTATGATACCCCTATCTGCGACGCCTGTGGAGAAGGCGACGACACGGCGGAACATTTCCTATGTGATTGTCCTGCTCGGATCAGGTGGCGGATTTTCGGTGCTGATGTGGTGAATGCTGACGATGTAAGCTCCTCATCACGGAAGCTCATTCTCGACTTTCTACGAAAGACGAAAAACTCTAGAGCAAAATGGGGTTCTCTAAATGGTAGTACAATGGACCAGTTTTTGAGTCTGAGTGCTCCAGTAAGGTATGTCCGCCCCGACCAAAACAAAAAAAAATTACCGCACCGTAAGTCTTGTAACAGTCTTATTCTGCTCAATCGTTAAAATCAGCTTTCAACTGACGTTCTGAGGTCTTTCACGCAAAAGACAATGAGCATCCTCACATTCCAGGCCACCGTAGCCAAACGTAGTCAATCCTTATAGGTAACATAGTGTCGGTTGTGATTTTCTGTAACACAAACACACGTTACCCACGTCTAGAATGCAGTCTCTGAACAGAACCCACTTACAATTTATTCCGCATGAATAAGTGCTGGAGAGGGGTTAAAAGTGTAGCATATCTTCTAACAAGATGGCGAGCAGGCGTTGTGGAAACTCTATGCCCCACGAAGAGCAACAGGAATTGAGTACACAAAGGATATCTACCTCTAATTATTAGCTAGGTTCGCTGATTGCCTTTTGAGTGTTCGATGATCCCTACCAGCGTGTGGTATAAAAGTCAGACGCAAAAGTCATATGGAGTGTTATGTCATCGCGACTTTGATATTTGTGAAGAAAACAGAAGCAGAACTCACGTAGATAAACCATAGACGTTTTAGCTTACAGTGAATTTCATCCTCCATTCCCTGGTTATGTGGCATCAATTAGGCACCCACTGCGGTTGCTTCACGGAAACTGGTTCAACACTGGACAGTAGCAGACGTGATCGGCTCCGGAGTAGCCGTTCGGTTAAGAACGTTGCTACTGTAGCTGATGATATCTATGAGGCCCCTCAACAGATAACGGACCACACAGTCGGAAATCAATAATCGATCCTTGCATTGAATTTTGGTGAAAAACTTGAAGATGTACCCGTACAAAGAGCAAACAATGCATCAGCTATCGCCTGCCGACTGCCAATCGCGTTTAAATTTCAGCCAAGCGCTCCTAAGCCTCGGCTGCGATGAGACTGATTTTCAAGCAGAATTACTGCTTCTGGGGACTAAAACTTTGCGTGTCGTCTACGAAGACGCATTCCATCCTCTCGGGTTCACTGAAAGGCGTGGCGTTTACGGAGACCAGGAAAAAGGCCCTCTTTCGAGGACGGCGTCGACAAGGCTGTTACTGGTGAGCTCTACAGAAGCATGGCAAACGACTTCTAGCTGTCGAAATTGAGCTTGGAGAACATATGGCTCCAGCAAGCCGATGCAACTGCACACATAGCACGAGCGACAGTCGACATTCTGCAGCAAGCGTTTCCCGGGCTTTTAATTGCTGCTTTTGGAGATTTCCACTCGCCCAATCGCCCGATTTTATCGTTCTAGACTTCTTTCTGTGGGCCACAGACCTTGGCGGCCGTTAAGGACAACATCCGACAAAAAGTGGAGAATTTATCGCTAGAAGTCCTAGGAGAAGTCATAGAAAATGCATCATGTCTAGTGGCGGCCAATTGACCGATTCGCGACTTAATGAAACAAAAAAAAAATGTGAGCGTCTAAATAAACATAACCAACAAACAGAACCGATTCATATCATCAGAGTTACTGCGTTAGGATACCGAGTGATGACTTTTGTGCCACATTGTTTAACTACAAATGTTTCCCAGCAAACTTTCTACAGCGGCAACCCTGTCTGGCAGGTGAACTCATTTGGAGTTACGAAACGTTTTTAATGGGACAAAGCTAAAACTTTAAACGCCTCAAAATCCCTCAGGAACGTACCTTCTACTCCTCTACTCACACTGAATTCAAAATGAAATTCGATCTCCTGTAATTAAAGACACATTTCCATTACTCCCTTTGGAACTCTTCTAAACCATTAGCTGTCCCTTAAAAATTCTATTTTTTTTTTTTCTTTCTGTTTTGCAGGTATCCTGGATACGACATAGAGATATACACATTCTCACCGTTGGAGCATATACATACACATCAGACCAGCGATTCCAAGCCACTTATCACAAGGAGACAGAAGACTGGACATTACAAATTAAATGGGCCCAAAAACGTGACGCCGGGATGTACGAGTGCCAAATTTCTACCCAACCGGTGCGAAGCTATTTCGTTCGGTTGAATGTTGTCGGTGAGTGTTGTCCCCATAGAAGGACCATCAGTAGTACCAGTACAGAAATAGTGAAAGAAATTTTGGGGGATTCTGTGACTTGCTTTTCATTTCTGTCCTCGTCCTTTCTCTCACTGTGTTGTGTTGTTTTATTGCGAAAACATTTTTATGTGAATGTGTGAAATTGTATTCTTTTTTCTTGTCCTTTTTTACAGTGCCAACAGCCACAATACTGGGAGGACCCGACCTTCATGTTGATAAGGGCAGTACAATAAATTTAACGTGTACAGTTAAATATAGCCCAGAACCACCTGCGTATATATTCTGGTACCACCACGAAGAGGTTAGTGGGTAGTATACTTGTTATCCTGTTAATTTTTCGGTGATTTTTTTTTCTGTCCTTAAAATAAAAACCAAGAACTTAAGCGCGATGCAAATAAAAGATTTCTCCGTCCTAATTCCCTTTGTCGCGGGTTGGCATGGCAAATGGTGGGTGAGAATGTGCGTGAGGTGTTTTTAATTTTTTAATGAGAACAGAGAAGGTTAGTGTCATGAAAAATTTATCCTCCGACATTTCGTGTATTTTACATGAAATTCTCCATTTATTTATTTTGTTTGACTTGTGGAACGTTTGCTGGAAATGTGAGAGGATATTAAAGGATATTAAATTGGACGGGCGGCAGATAAAGATAAGAATTTAATTACATATTTTTTGATTTAATTCTTTTTTGTGTTTTTACTGAAGTGGCAATGCAAAGTTGACGTATATCCTTTTTGTGTTCCTGGGTGCTGTTTGTACTCGCACAGTTCAAAGGGATTTTTTTTTATTTCTCAGAACTTGAAAAATGTGAGCTTAGACATGGGAAATCAAGAACGAAATGTCATGGCAAAGATATTAAATTCACCTGAAAAAAACACACACACAGAAGGATACGGTAGGTCTGGTCATTCAAGTTTCAAAGAAAATTCTCATTTCCTAGGAATTTTTTTTTAGTTATATTGTCTGTGCGAAGGATATTTGTAGTTGGAGGATGACAAAAAGTTATAAATCCTTTCCCAGAGCAGATTTTCGAGAAATTTTTCAGTGCAATGCTCAACGGGACGTGCTTTCTATGAATCCAAACAACAAATGCTGAGTATTCACTCTTTGACATCACAAATTTCTAGTAAACAATTTTTCAATGAAACGGAAGGTCTGTATCCTTTACTTGTTCCGGTACACATACTTATTTTCTTTATAATAAAGGTGAAAGCTCCACTAAAGCCTACTTCTTCTTCATCAGCGACCCATGTAAAAAATTTTACGTGTGATGTGCTGTGTAGACACACATGACACATGTGTACATATGCGAACTGGTTGTTCTGATGCCGAAGATACGGCAAATCGGTTCAAAAGTAAGACGTTTATGCTATTATCAATGAGCTCATTGGGGGACGCAGCTCCAAGCAACACATCGGTAAAAGTTTAGATGGTTCCTTATTGATATCGAATGAAGACCAACTTTGACAATTAAAGAGGCTTCCACGACAGTGCTAAATCGTTTGGGCAACAGCGCGAACGTTCCGAATGAACCTTCTGAAGCAATGTCCGCACAAAGGGATGAGCATTGATGGAATCCCTGCAGAAATATTCCAATCAGCACCCAGTAAATCGGCAGAACGATTGAGTTCTGACATAACAAGCGCATGGAAAAATTAGAGTTTTCCAAGAAAATTGCTACGAAAGGATGATAATCGAGATGCCAAGGAAGGGCAATTTCATGGGCTGCAGAAACTGGCAGGGTATATGTGTTGTCACGGCGGTGGCCAAAATAGTTGCGAAGATCATCCTGGAAAGGAAGAAACGAAGAAGGCCTACAGCTGCTCAGAAACAGGGGCGTCAGTATCACTGCTTATGCAGACGACGTTGTGATACTGGCAACAGGCAAATTCCTTGACACCTGGACCAGGAATTGCGGGCTCACGGTAAACCCCCAGAAAACCTAAGCTCGTATTATTCACAAATAAAAGAAAGTTAGCACAGTTTAGTACGCCATCTGTCGGTGGCATCCCGCTTAAGATCTCCGACAGCGCAAAATACTTGGGGCTTGTATTAAACAAGAAACTAAACTGGAGAATGAACATTAATGCAAGGATTAAAAAAGCAACTATAGCCTTCTACTCATGCAGCAGAATCTTTGGGAAAACCTGGGGTCCCTCTCCTAAAATAATTCTCTGGATGTATAAGGCTATAATAAGACCCATACTGACATACGGCAGTCTTGTTTGGTGGCCGGCGGTGAACAAGGTCACTAACCTAATGGCCGTTACGAAGATTCAAAGACTAGCGTGTGTCGGGACCACCAGTGCGATGAGGACAACTCCAACCGCTGGACTTGAGGCTATTCTCAACCTGCTTCCGCTAGATATCTTCATCAAAACATCTGCAGCCATAAGCGCCATCAGAATCAGCCAGTCAGGAACATGGAGGTCGAATGCAATAGGGCATGCGACTATCCTTCAGAAGTATATTGGCCATGAACCCATTACGGACTACATCACGCCATACTTAGACTCTAATAAACCTTTCTCAAACGCCTGTCCTAGCAGGGAGGAGTGGTTAAGAGGTCTGATACCAAATGCGCAATCCATTGCCATATATACAGACGGCTCTAAAATGGACACTGGCGTAGGGTCGGGCATCTTCTCCGAATCGCTAGGAACTTGTGAAGTGCTGTCGAGAAGAGCTTACGGTTCTTGGAACACAGCACAAGGTATGGCTCTGCTGGATCCCTGGACATGAGGATATACCAGGTAACGAGAAAGCTGACGAATTAGCAAGAGAGGACTCTGCAGCCATTTCAAGACAAGCAGAACCACTCGTTAACATCCCGCCTTGCGCACTTAAGCTTGAAGTAGGGAAAATAGCCATACAGGAGGCGAACACCAGACGGACCTCCTTGGATTCCTGTATAATCAAAAGGAAACTATGGCCGTCCTTCGATAAAGACAGAACCGAGAGAGTTATATGGGAAGACAGGAAATCCCTTTCCATCCTCGTTGGTGTTATCACGGGGCATAGCTCTCTACGGTATTATTTGAAAACTACGTCTGACGGAAGAAGAACTCTGCAGAGGTTGCGGTGACGAGGAAGCTTTAGAGGATACAACCCACTTTCTATGCTACTGACCTGTCCTCCGACACAGCAGGAACAAAATCCTAGGGAGCTACTTTTTCCAAGACCTGGATAAACTCGCCAGCATGCCATCAGACAAGATAATGAAATTTATCAGGTCCTCAGGATGGTTTGTATGCAAAGACTCGCATCAATAACTATCGGAGCATATTAGAATCGGTATCGGGTTTCAATGGGCAAGGGACATCCTTTCCCCCAAAGGGCATCACAATGGGTCAGCATTGACCTGATTGTGGCGGGAAGGCTCTCTTCCCGCATACCTAACCTAAATCTATCATCCTGGAAAGGATAAAAGAACACCTGTATTCAACTCCTCATGTCCGCTCAGGACTCTCTTGCATGACCACATAAACATACTGTGGATCGTAATAGAGAAATGCGTCCGCTAAAGACTTTCAACAGCATCAGTCGAGAGTTTATCCACAATGCCTTCATCCGGTAAGGCATTCGGGAAGAACTCATCGCTACTAAAAAGGCTACGTATGAAGGCGTATATTAACGCATTTTCCCTAACAACAAGCTGTCAGACATTTTTAAATTCTGAAGCGAAAAACGACGGGGCTGTTATTTCTGATGATAAATAGTGATGTTATCCACATCGGAAAGTAGGGGGATTCAAAGGACAATTAAGTCGTACCGTATATACCTGAGAATGTCTGCCTGCTTTCACATAGAGTTATGAACCTACATGAAATGGTCCTCAATCTAAAACGTTGAAGATAAATGCAGCGAAAGCCGTCAGCCTTTAAAACTCTTTCACCCAATTCAGCATTTCTGAATAGGATGTCGAAAAGGTTTATCTCCTTTGTCTAGGACGCATCACTTCAGCTAACGGTAGGACCGAAATTTATATTGGCTGCAGAATTGGAAAAGCAATGGCTGCGATTGGTCTAATTATGTTAGGTTCTAGTAACAGGCTATATTAGTGCAGCCACTTAGATCAGTGTTTTTTAAAAAGCTGCCCGCAGAACTATCCTGAGCTTGTTATAAATCCCTAGAGGCAATTAATGTTTATGTTTGTCAGTTCGCCGAGGTTATCGGAGAAGTACGCTCCAGTGTATTCTTTTCGATTTGACAAAAGGCCAAGCCTCACGGCGTGCATTCCAATGATGCAGTGTCCTGTGATGACACCTATTATTGTGCTGATAAGCGATCTTTTGAGTCTAATTAGAAAATTTGCGCGTTTGTGATCCAGCCTTGACCAAATCTGTCCAATGCTTAGGCACATGCTGCCCTTTGTCCACCAATGGTTGGTCGTGTTGATTGCATTTGTAACAATTTACATTTAGCGAGAGGTACATATGTAGGAATTTCTCCTTTCCACTAGAATCGATAGATTGGTGCCATGCCTGGCAACTCTGTAGGTCACACAGTTTCTGAATGCCACTATGAACCGGCACCCAAATAAAGTGAATTTTTTCAGCCATCTCGTTAAGTTACAAAAGGCAATTCAGACCCGTTTTTCAGTTGACGGTAACAGATTCCAAGGCGACTTGACTGTCGGTCAAAATGGTATCACGCGTGGATATCATATTATTCTTTAACCACGATAAGGGTTCAATGATCGTAGTGCCTTTGGTATGCTACCCAAAGTCTGGCAAAGTAATGCGTACAGGACTAGGACCAAGCTTCCACTGTTTCGCTCTAACATTGACTCAATACTTGTGTAGTTTATGGAAAGTTGCCGCCCTAGTTAATCGTAAGCTGCAGACCTTCGTGAATAGACGTCTTCGCATCATATTGAGGTCGAAATGTATCTCAAATATAGTTCAATATGAGAACAGGTCAGGGGACAATAGACATCACCATATGCCGACGGAAGCGGCAGTGAATAGGTCATGTCTAACGGTGCAAAGACAACTCAATTGCCATGGAATCCGCTTACCCAGTCTACCAGAGCACAATGCCGCTCTAAGTAAAAGTGGTCAAGACAAGTTAAGAATGAATTGAGGTCACTCAGGACGAGCTGACGAGAGCTGAAACGCGTTACAGAACTCGAAAGGGTAACAGCATTAAACTATCAAAAAAATTTATTTTATTTATTTTAAGCGAAGCTTAACTGACTACGCAGTTATATCTGAGAATTTCCTTTTAATATTTTTTCTTCTTCTTCTTTCCTTGTGTTCGGCTAGGTTATAGCGATCATAACCCTTCTACATTACTACGTCTCTATTAGTCCACCTTTTAATCTTTTTTAAGTGTACATATCCTGTTGTTTATTGACAAAGATCCGAGAACACACTTATTCGTTCACTAATTTAATATAAATTCGGTGGGGTATATACCCCCACTTTTTCCTCTGCCACTATAGTAAAGTGTAAGTTCTGGTTTGCTTACATATACGTATCTGCTTTACCCTTCTATCTGAACTCTTGAAGTGCTATCAGCTCCAGCTTTAACTTGAACCTGAATCTCAACTACCAAGCCTCTCCAATTAGCCAGGTCCTGAGATAACTGCCTCCAGTTGCGCACGCCAAGTTGGTTGAGGTCCCCTTCTTCTTGTAAGCGCCACCTTAGGCGAAGTCGTCCTCTACTGATTTGTTCCTCCGGGATAGATTCGAAGACTCTGCAAAGCATTGGTGTCCATTTGCTCTACATGTCGTAGCCATCTCAAGCGCAGTTTTCTCACTAGGTCGATGCCACTGTACAGCTCGAAAATTTCAGCGTTGAATCTTCTCTCCAAAGCCCGTCTACGCAAACGAGACTGAATATCTTATCTTCTCTCGTAACGACAGATGATAGCTTCATCCGATTTCGACAGAGTCTATGCTTCAGCACTAAGGGAAGGACTGGGATGACTTAGGCCTAGTATAGAGTCTCCTTAGCAGTCCGAGATAGTGCCTTACTACACAATTGCCTTCTCAACCCAAAGAAACAGCGATTGGCAAGAGCGATTATAGCAGATAGCAGATAGACTCTGATAGGCGATCCCTAGATATGCCCCTAGCTACATGTAAGAATCTACTAAAGCTGAACGCTATTAGCATGACCAACCTCAGATGGGAAAACGACCCAACGTGTCACATTTTGAGACAGATCTGGCCTAGGATAGATCAAAAACGTAGTCCCGAGTTGGAAACAACTAAAGCGATCACAGATCAGCTGCGTTGTCGGTGTTCTTGCTGGACACTGTCTTATAGGCCAACATGCCAAAAGACTTGGCCCCTTTTCTAACGACTTCTGCAGAAGCTGTAGGGAGGACGAAATAGGGAGGGCGTATGTAACTGCCAAACTCTGTCGCATAAAAGAATGCTCCATTTAGGGTCCCCGTTCCTTGAAGATGGTGTCTGATCCATGGTATCACAAAGGATCTTTACTGGTCTAAGTTTGTCTGCACGCTCGTGCGGACAGCCAACCTAACCTAACCTAACCTAGGTAGGCGAAGTCCCTTACTAACTCGAAGTTCCAGCTCCAGATTTTATTTCTGCATTTTCTTTACCAATTTGTTGCTTGACCCAATTTTTGTATTTGTATTCCTTGTTCGATTCCGAGTTCCTATTCAGTTATTTCCGTTTAATATCCGACGCTGTCTTACAAATTCCATACCGAGATAGTTTTCCAATGTTCCGCTGTTATCCGGCCCACCCACCGACCAGATGATCTGGCTGTGTTGGAGTTTTATTGAGGATACGACAAATCCCCCTGGACTTGCGACTGGCAAGTTAATTACAAGAAGTTTGTGATGAGCTAAAAAAACACGAAATACACGTAGGTACGTAAACACCTTCATAGCCATTATGACATCCCGATTCGCCCAGGAACGTACTTTCCAAAAATTGTTCGACTCATTTTAATTGTATTAGTCTCAAAATATAAAATCCAATTCGTGAACTTAAATACTTTCCGAGAACTATTTGAAATATTTTAAATTCCATGAAAGTTTTGTGCACCAATCCGCAATTTTCCTTCAGCTAAGCCATTGAGCTCGTTGATTAGTTTTCCACTTTTTGAAAAGCTCATAAATACGCATTTCTACCTTAAGGCAATGTGAAATTCCTCTAAAGTTAATTTTTGAAATTATCTTCTCTTTGGTTTCGCTGGTTTGGAACTTTTACCCACTTATGAGGTAGACAGAACTTTTAAAATTTTACCTCTCGTCGTCCTGGTGTACCTCTCTGCCTTGAGCCGATATTATGTACCTACGTTCATATACGGGTATGTAGATACTTTCTATGTTTATGTTCCAGAGAGTATACTTGCTTGCCTGCCGGTTTTAAATTATTTCGAGGTTAACGAAAAAAAAAAAAAACAAATTAACTTCGTTGGCCATAGTCGCCGCTACGACTGATGTTCGAGCCGTAATTGGCATTAATTACCCAAATTACATGGAAAATATGTACGTTGCGGTGCTTATACCATCAATGGCAGTTTATCCGAGAGCAGGGATACAACTTTGATGGGTGAAATGTTTGTCGTTCACCTGCGCATCCATAATTAAGGCACACAAATACACACGAGCAGAGAGTAATTACTTAAATTGGAAGAAGTTATTATTTGTCTCTGACATGAAACATGCGACCGACAGAGACATACCTGAGAGTTGTGAATTGTGGTGCACAATTTTTAATGTAATTAAACACATGGCGATGTATTTAATTCGCAGAACAGTGAATTGAATTACAAAAAATGCTGGCGAAACAATCTCGTTTTGCTGATTAAAAATTATTGCGATTTTTGCAGTTTTTTTATCAAGATTGATTTCGAAACAAAAACGAGTCCTTACTGACTTCGGCAACTTGGGTGGTTGGTTTTGGAGGATTACCAATTATTTATAACCCTACATATTAGTAGACTGTGTACCCACCATTGCTCTTTATCAGAGCCTGAATGCTCCTATTTGTAGGTCCTCGGGGGGTATTTGGTATTTGGTCTCGATGGGTATTTGGTACCAGATATCTAGGACATTTTGCTATAATTAGTTTTTGCTGGTTGATGTCCGCATTGACAGTCATCTCTTCAGCTCTCCCCATAAGTTCTCAGTGGTTTTGAGATCGGGGGACTGACTTGGCCATGATAGTGTATTGCTATATTGTGTTCCTTAAGCTAAGCAATGAGTGTTTTGGATCGTTATCCTGTTGGAATCGCCAAATCAATCTTCCGCATAAGGCAGTATTAAATTTTCTAAAATATTCTGGTACTCAAATTTTGTTATTGTGTCCTCTCTTCCAAAGATGGGTCCGACACAATTGCAGTGAGAACACTCCTATACCATACTGTTTCCCCCGCCATGCCTAACCATTTTTCACGTGTAGTTTGCATGGTATTCTTTACCCAAATTGACTTTTGTTTCATCACTCCATTAAATATTTCGCCATTGTTTTCCTGCATGGGTTCCACACTCTGAACGATGAGTTTCATCAAAAATTATTTTATTTTTTTTTTTTTTGTCGCACCAGAAAAACGTTTCGGGCAACTCTGTCTGGTAGCTTAAGATCTACAAATCGACGGGCGTAACCTAATAGGAATAAGGGAAAAGGAATAAAGATCAATCGAATCCACCCCGTTAAGTTAGGTTATGTTAGATAGGGTTATGAGGAAAACCTCATAAAACACTAGGCACCAGAATGGGCCCATCGCAATCCCTGGGGAACCTCCATAAAAAGCAAATTGAAACCTAAACACTTTCCCTGAAACACTTGATTTCCCTACAGAATCTAAGTAGCCTCTTTTTGGTTGATAGGACCTACCTCTTCTAGGTTGCTGAAAAGTAGTTACCTAGATATTTCCTACGATTTCGAGCTATTCCCTGCAATCACAAAGTATATGTGTGATATCCTCTTCGACGCATATTTCGTTACAGTATCCGTGCCTGTAAGGCCCAGTCTCTTGGCGTGCTTTCCCAGATGGCAGTGCCCGGTCAAGATTCCTACTGCTGTTCTTAGCTGAATTCTGTTTAGATTCAGAATTTCCGTAGTTCTTTTCCGGTCGAATTCTCGCCACAAGGCCTTGTATACACTGTGACCTCCTATGTTTGACCATCTTTGGTTGGCTGTTTTGTATACTTTGCCTTTAACTTCGCACGAAGGTGGTTTGATATCCACGGCTTCGCCTACTGGCAATTCTCCTCCATGTCTTGCCGGTTCATTAGCAAGGTTATTCCCTTTTATACCGCAATGTCCTGGCACCCAGCATAGTTTCATGCGGTTCCGCGTGCATAATACCTTTAGCATCGTGCGGCAGTTCCTGACTATCTCAGATTTTATGATGTTTGATTCTAGCGCTTTGAGTGCAGCCTGACTATATCGATAAAAATGACAATATCCTTATTGGATATGGATTTCATCTCTAATAGTTCCACAGCCCTGTCTCTGGTAACTCTATTCGGTTGCCAAAAATGGTTTACTTAACGTGCGATGTCTGGACCTGCCTAAAGCTGGACACTTGCAAAAGTGCAACAGGAAAACACGTTGGCAATAGTGCAGCTGCCAAAATTTTGATGAAATGTAATGCCTATTCTGGCCGCATGAACCCCAATGGGCCAGTAGTAATTGTAAAGCTCTTGCAATATCTGTACGGTTTCTGCTTAATAGTTCTTGTGTTCTATTCTACTAGTATTTGGACCACATCTGTCTGGATATGACACATATTATATTAGTCTTTAATAGGTAGTACCCTTAAGGGCCCTAAATGCGACGTTCACCGCCTCCACAAGGGAACCATCAAGGGCAGATCCCCGCCTTGCTAGTTCATCAGCTCGTTCAATTTCCTCAATGTCGCAGTGACCCGGCACCCAAAGGAGACTTATTATATGACACAGTGAGGCGAGTTCCTCTTTGCACTGCCCTACTAGCTTAAAGGATGTAGTGGCAGATACAATAGCCTTTATAGCCGCCTGGCTGTCAATGAGGATGGCTATGGAGTTTAGGGGTGTAGAGATTTGCTTGAGATGCTGCACGAATCAGGAAGCCGGTAAAACATGAAAATGTTGAGTGAATCAGAGAATATCCCCGCCCCTAATACCACAGTCCACTTTTGAATCGTCGGTGAAGATTGTTGTTTCGAACTCATTTGTTGCTTCGCCTGTTACCGACTCCGCTCTGGTTGGGAATCTGACCCTAACGTCATTTCTGAGGTTCACTCTCGAAGTTATGTGCCTCGTCGGTTAGATTAGCTATCAGATCCCATGGTAACAGATTCTGGATGCTGTTGTGACCATAAAGTTTGGTACACCAGCATCCTGTTTTTATTAGTCTAACCGCACTACGTGGTGATAGATACATTATATGGAGATCGAGTGGTAAAAGATGCAGTATCACGCTCAAGGATTCAGTTGGACATGTTCTCATGGCCCCCATTGCGCCTAGAGCCGCAGTTCCTTGCACATTGTTGATAAGTTTGATGCTGTATTCTTTCCTTGACGCAGGTCACCAGATTGAGTGAGTGATCCATAGGAAAGTATAGGATGCACCAGAGCGGTAGATGACCATCTTCGGGTGAAGTCCTCACTTCAACGTCTGTTGCGTCAAGTATTTGTATTTTTTTTTTGTGCTCTGCAGTACCGCCGTGAAAGAATTCCTTCGAAGGGACAGGTTTGAAATTCATCCTGCGGTTTCTCAGCTGCCAGTCTTAGCAGACTATTTATTTCTCGCTGCTCTTTCTTCCAGACGTATTGCCTGCATTAAGATTCTGATAACTTCATTTTGCAATCGCCCAGAATTCTGCATTTACAGTATGGACAGCATGACTCATCCACATGCTTGTATTTGTAGAAGTAATCCTGGAAGTAAGTATACACGACAGAAATTGTGTCAGCTAATGGTAATGGTAATACGGTCTCGCTAACATTTTTCCCGTATTTCGGTTCCTTCTCGAGCAGTGCCGCGGTCTCTTTCGCTTCCAGGTTGATGAGCAATCGGCTGGCACCATTCTTAATATGCAGCATATTCTTGAGGATACTATTTAGTGCGTCGACTTCATACGTCTCATGTACGATTTCCGGACCGTCGGTGGCGCCCATATACGCGTATATATGGATCGACTTGGCCTTAGTTGCACAGTGTATGAAATTAGTCTGAACAGTAGCGCTGCTGACCGAGAGTCCAGTTGTCTTTGCAGCTGATCCTGTAGTCAAGCATCATTTCCAAGTGTTTGATGTGTGGATTCGACTTCATGGTATACTCACCGACCTGTATGATAGGCCGTTCGTCTATTTTCTTGTTGTTTATTAGAACTGCTTCCATCTTGAGATCTACCAACTCCAGGCCTGATCTCCAAAGCCGTAATCACACAATTTCGATTGTTTGGGTGCAGTTTTCGGTCACTTCTTCTAAAGTTTTTGCTACAATAACTACTTCGCTCGGCCTCTACATTATGTTTCAGAGGACTGGTCCGAGATTGCTTCACAAGTAATCACACTGTCGCACACTGCCTCTATTGCCTTTCTTGTGCCTCCCTTGCTGACAAGCTGAACTGTTGATTAGAGAGTCTCGAATGTCCTTCAGTATAATTCTCTTCGCTGTATAATTTTTTCAAGCATGCACAATGGCCTCTACAACGACGGTTGTTCTGGTGGTTTTCACCCTTTAAAATGAGGATTAGGCGTTGCTTTTTCCACTGCAGTGGGAATTTGCATTCCGTTGGACATGCCGTAGAAGGAGCAAAGATATCAGGACTTGCTTTGAATACCTCCTTCACAAGGAGGTTCGGAATCTCATCCGTTCTTGGCGTCTTGTTGCTCTCTACTGTGGCCGCTGCTCTTAAAACTTCTTAACGAGGTTTCTCGCAATAGAGTAAGTCCATCTTTCTATAGGAAATACAGCTCTGTTTATGTTGCTTGGTACATACATACATATGTATATACTCGAGCACTTCGATTTGTACGTTATTTGTTTGTTTTTCAGTCCAGTTCTATCGCTTTGGAGAAGGTCGCGATGCTAGGACTAGTCATGCTATTCAGTCTCTAATATGATGGCCTGCTTGTCTGTTTATGAATCTGCTGGGGAATATAAGGTCGATAGAGGAACGAGCTCTGCCATTGCCAAAGACATAATTCTTTCCTGTCTTGGTAGCAGTAGACATTTAAAGCAGTTTCCATTGTCAAATGCAATAGATGACCCAAAAAAAAATTATTTGACGCAACAGATCCTGAGCATTTCTTCTCATGGCCATTTGTGTTGTGTGTGTAATATATTTGAGCACAAATGGGAGGACACTGATTCATTTTAGACGTTTTCAAAAATTTGCGAGAAGTACGACCTTGTAAAAACTTTTTGGTGTTTTCTTAGATTCGAACCTCCAGCGCACTAACCACGGAACCATTTTGTCAACTAATTCCGTCACATGCTTTTCGCAAAGCTCTTTAAACGCCAAAACGCCTCGCATATGGCCTCCTTTGCAGTGTAAGTTTCCTTAGACTCGCTTGCTCTCCTAGACCTTTATTGAGGACACTTTTACGCTAATCTGTCAGCCATTTCTTTAACTGAGTTATCTAGTCATCGACAATTATCATGTGCATGTGGACATTTTCCCCCACCATTTTTGTCCATAAAAGCTCAAAGAAAATCGTCTATAATTGTACGATCACGCAATATTGAGCTAACTAAGCAGAAGGCTAAAAAAGACCTGGAGGACCTAGGAGACATAATTAATAAAGCTGCATTCGTACAATCAGGAGCAGGAAAGCAAATGGTTCAACGGTCATTATAAAAGAGCCAGGGAGAAATCATTTAAGGCATTAAAAATATTTCGCAAAACCCAAAAACTTGAGGTTTATAAAAAAGGAGACCCTAAACAGCCATGCAATTACCGAGGCATCTCATTTATGAATTGCATAGCCAAAATCATGATGGGTATTGTTAATGAAAGGCTATCAGTTCGGCTGGAAAAACATAGGAAGTTAAATGAATATCAGGCAGGATTTCGCAAAAACTACTCGACTGTAGACAGCATATACAACCTTACATCAGTAATCCAAATAAAGTTCGCATTTTTTGTGGTTTTCAAGGCCGCCGTCGACAGAGTACCAAGAAAACATTTGATATACAAACAACACCAAATGGGTATGTCATCAAAAGTAGTTAACTTCCTGGAAAAAGTATATTATAATACGAAGTCGGCTGTTTGGACTGGAAATGAACTATCGGAAAATTTCAAACCCATATTGGTGTCAAGCAAGGATGCCTGCTGTCGCCGCTGCTATTTGCAATATATCTGAATGACCTACATGATCACCTGGGATGAGGACTTTGTATAGATGACCTTAACATAAGGCTGTTGCTATAAGCAGACGATATTGTAACGCTGGCTGACGACATTAAGGTTCTACAAAAAATGATAAACCAGTTAGAAATCTACTGTAATAAGTGGGGGATGGAGGTGAATCTCAGCAAGTCAGAAATTATGGTGGCAAACTCTCTGTAAAAGAAAAATGGAAGTATAAGGGAGAAGAAGTTAAAATTGCTTCGGAATATACATAAGTACCTGGGTGTAGTACTAACGCCCGGACTGTCCTTTGAAAAGCACATAACCAGTAGGAATTCTGCAGCCAAAGCTAGTATTAATGCTACCTGGAAAGACTACTTTCGGAAAAAGGACATATCGTTAAGAATGAAATGGAAACTCTTCTAGGCAGCACGCAGATCCATACAAACTTACGGCGCCCACGTATGGGGCTTCTCCTGGTTCGATGAGGTGGACAAATTCCAACGTTATTTTTTGAATCGTATCCTAAAACTGCCTGAATTCACCCCTAATTATGTGCTTGCACTAGAAACAGGGGCGGAGGATGGACATATTTATACTTTAAGTCTCCACATGCGGTACACGGCGAAGACTCTATTTACAGAAAGACTCCCCCAGAAACTATCAAATAAAATAGTACATCGGAAACTCTATTGGTATAAGGAGCTTAGAAATCGAATGCTAAACTTTGGAATATTGGGATGATGAGAACCGAACAATGAGTGAATGGAACAGTAAATGTGTGGAGCTGATAAAAACAATGAAGATGTGCAAAAATCAAAAAAATGTGTGCAATGCCACAAACAGTCAAGAACGAATCTACAAATATTTGGACCATACTAGAACCAACTCTAACCAATTTTCATGTTTTGATGACCCTTGACTTTTGTCGTACTCCCGATTGCTTCTGGTTTTGATCCCCCAAACAAATATACTCCAAAACCTCTTAAGCAAGGCCAATGGCTTCAGAACTCATAGAAGACATATGCATGGTTCTATAGTTATTGAAACAAAATTCCATATTTCTTCCTTGAACTCAAGTTCAGCCATCAAATTAGTAAAATTATGTCATCGTTAACATGGTTCCCTATGTGGAAATAATATGAAATCATTCGCAATCTCTAATCAACATTTTTACAAGCCATTAATTCGTAGCCTTCCACTTCCAATCAAACTCAAGAATCATCGAAATTTGCCTATGAACGACTTTTTACATTTTGCCATCTCCACATACCTCCCACACAACAAAGGACTCATAAAAATGTCCTACCCTTCTACGTTTAATGACTTTGATCTTAAATTTATATTGGGTAATAAAATAATTCCCGCCAATGAAACTCTATATCCCAAAGTCCTTCCTTCCTTCCTTCCTTCCGCTCGTGCTAAACAATATTTTAAAACTCTCCCATTCCTCTGCAACCAAGAACCGTACTTTTACAGCTTAAAACAATAAAACAAACTTACAAAACACAAACAGAACAAACGAAAAAAAAAAAACGCATCTACGTTGTGTTTAAATTCCCCTCTCTGAAATGTCCTTTTAATTTTATTACTGCAGACATTAAAACATCGATAACGAGATTACTTTTCAAAACCACTTTTCACGACATCTCTCCTATTCCGCCAGAAATGAATTCGAAAATGTATCCAACCATCGCGGTTTTCTGTGGAAATTATTTCTGTTTTTGTAGTTTACAACTTCACAGGACATCTCACGCACACGAACAAAAAGATTTTAATCCCATCTGCCAACAGCCAAACATCCTCGCCATGTATCCTTTTTCTAATCGTTTAGTATAAATAGACAATAAAAAAATGTATTTTTGTGTACACATTTTCCAGGTCATTAATTATGATTCATCGAGAGGTGGCGTTTCGGTAATTACCGAAAAAGGCGATGTCACAACATCGTTTCTCCTGATACAAAATGCAGATTTACCCGACTCGGGGAAGTACTCCTGTGCGCCATCGAATGCAGATGTCGCAAGTGTTCGGGTGCATGTACTCAATGGTAAGTGTATAAACATGTTTGTCATTATATACATACATATGTATGTAAGTGTGTAGAGAGGATGTGTGTTTGAGAGCCTTTTTTACAAATGATATACATAATGAGCCTCTATCCCAGTTCTTCCACTCCTGTTCCCCCCTCTCAATGCTTGTACTTTGTGAAACATTGAATCCAGTTCCGCTTGATAAAAACATAATTGCCAAAAGTATTTCGCAGAATTTAGTCGCGGTGGGAGGACTAGATAATTGAGAGAACGAGCTCAAGCGCCCTTAAAACTGCGCGATGTGCACCTAAAAAAAAAAAGTCGTTGGCAATTAAATGCACAGATACACAGTGGAGCCTATCGCGTTCATGGAAAAAACGTGAAGAGACAGATATCTGAAGGACAATAGTGGCAATTATTATAATGACTTGGTTTGCCGAATATCGAATTTTTTAAAATGTGAGTTTCGTTCTTTCGCGACTGGTATAAAGCGCGATGACATTGAGGCAGGAAGGAAACACGCATACATTTTCAGGAGATGCTGTTATTTCTTCTGCTTTTTGCATAAATGACAAGCTTGCTTTCGCTTAGTACAGAGTAGGCTTAAATATAAGTCGACCTTAACTTCTACTCCACTCATAGACCCTCCCAAGATAAATGGCACCAGTCTGACCTTCACTGACAAAGCAAAATATCTGGGTCTTATTTTGGACAGAAAACTAAGCTGGAAAGCCAATCTACTAGAACGCGTCAGGAAAGCCAATGTAGCTCTCTACTCCTGTAAAAAGGCTATAGGTAGGAGCTGGGGTATGAAACCTCAAATCACTCACTGGCTGTACGTGTCCGTTATCAGGCCCACCTCACTCAAATAGCTAAAGTGCAAAGATCTGCATGCATGTGCATCAGTGGTGCACTGAGGACTACTCCTTCAGCGGCACTGGATATTATGTTCAACTTGCTGCCCCTGGACATTTTCAGTAAACAGATCGCTGCCTGTACGGCCATCCGTCTGAAGCCTCCTCTCAGTGGTCTAGCTATCATACTGGCCACTCCTCGATCCTTGATCTCCTTAACTTCAAACACGAAAATACAGACTACACCCCGCCGAAAATGTGTTTTGACCGTAACTTCCGTACGAGCATCCCTGAACGGGATGTATGGGACAATTCTCCTTCTATCGATGGTAGCTCGGTACACTTTTTCACAGATGGTTCTAAGACCGAAGGCGGGGTGGGATGTGGTGTTTTCTCCGAAAAGCTCAACCTAAAATTATCGTTCCGCCTCCCTGATCATTGTAGCGTTTTTCAGGCGGAAATGATGGCGATTAAGGAAGCCCTGTCCTGACTGAAGTGTAATGTACTATCTGTCAGGGATATTACCATTCTCACTGACAGCCAAGCGGCAATCAAGTCTCTGGAATCGTGCTCGTTTACTTCAGAGACCGCTCTCAACTGCCGTTTATCTCTTATGGAGATGACAGAGCAGTTCAATATTCACCTATGCTGGGTGCCAGGCCATAGAGACATTCCAGGAAACTGCAGGGCAGACGAACTTGCCAGTCAAGGCACTACTCTAAGGATTCTGTCTGATAGGCAGTCCCTGGGTATGCCCCTAGCTACATGTAAGCATCTACTAAAGCTGAATGCTATTAGCAAGACCAACCTCAGATGGGAAAACGTGTCAACGTGTCTCATCTCGAGACAGATCTGGCCCAGACTGGATCATAAACGCAGTACCGGGTTGGTCAAACTAAAGCGATCACAGATCAGCTGCGTTGTTGGTGTTCTCACTGGACACTGCCTTATAGGCCAACATGCCAAAAATCTTGGCCTCTTTTCAAACGACTTCTGCAGAAGCTGCAGGGACGAGGAGGAGGAGGAAAGTATCCATCACCTCCTATGTAACTGCCCAGCTCTGTCGCATAAAAGAATGGTCCATTTAGGGTCCCCCTTCCTTGAAGTCCTTGGTGACATACCGTCCTTAGACGTCATGCGCATCTATCGCTTTATCAAAAGCTCCGGTTGGTTCTGTTAGTCCATGAGTAGCGAATTGGTTTTTGATCCATGGTATCACAAAGGACCTTCATTGGTCTAAGTGTGTCTGCACTCCCGTGCGGACAGCCAAGCCAACCTAACCTAACCTAACTTCTATGAATGACGTTATGTTAAATCATGGACCGATCAATTCCCATTCTATGCGAGTGCCCAGCCGTGGCCACAGGGTACAGGGGACTCTTACCCCATTCGAATCCAAAACTTATCTGCAAAAGTATACTCAGATTCCTTCAGGAACTGAACGTTGTGCAGCACATAATTTCTATGTAAATTACCACGAGTGCAGGGGAATTAACACAAAGAAATCTATTTTGGTCGCAGAGGTAAAAGGCTTCTTAGCCTCTATACCCTCTCAATCCTGATAAAAATAATAACAATAATGGAACGATATACACTTTAAGAGCGTGCGACTATTGGGAACATTTATATTCAAAATAAATCGTCTATTCACTGGATTTGAACCGCATGGGATACCGGTCGCTTTGAGGCAGCGTGACAGATTGGCAGCAAGACGTTCGATGTAGAATGTGAATGTTGTACCCAAAAGTCTGGAGCCAAAACCGGAAACATGAACAAGATGACGCACCAAGTGTCCCATAAATTGTTACCTGAAGTCTATTGAGGGAATTCAAGAATAGAAAGCGAACAAAGGTTAATTTTCAGTCGCATCCTTGCGTACATATCATCATGCTTCCTTACAAATTGGTCTGTAAATAACCCGTGCTAACTAACCCGTGCTCCACCATCTAGTAGCAAATCTTTCTGCTGATCCCATTCGGTGTGCAATTGGTTGATCAACACACCAAAGGAGGCCTATAAAGAGATTCCCAACTAGAGGTAGTCCAGGTCCATCTGATCTTTTTATATGAACAAGAACGGACGGACTCTCGGAAAGAATTTTTCGGAGTCTAATCGTCTCTTTTCACAAAGGACTTTCCATGATTCCATTGAACTTTCTTCAGCCTCAGTTTATATACAAAGTTTTATGATATCTTCCTTGGAGTTCCAATCCAGGATCTTTAGCTTGTTTGTGGCCCAACAGAGAAACTCTGATCTCAATCCACAACAGAGGGGTAGATGCTTATCCTTGCGCCTGTTAATGTAAGAAGAGGCCAACGTAGGTTCTTTCTGTAACCTGACTGCAACCATATTTTAGTCGCTGTAACTCGAGAGTAAAAACCTATGTTCTTTCCTCATGTAGGTGATCTCGTAATTAGGGATCTCGAACATATATGCAAGGTCGCCAAAATATTCGTAAAATAAGACCATATCTTCTTCGTAGGGGGATAGAAATATCTGTTCTTAAGACATACTCAACTCTTGAACTAGCTTCAAAATAATTTGGCAATGCAAGAATTCTTTGAATTCGACCACAAGGGTGCACTCGTTAACTCTCGTATACGTCCCAGGTAATACCGTGATCTCTTAGAATGAGGCTTCCTATTGATCGCTACATAAGCCTCAGCGAATGCATTGGCAAGTCTTAAAAATATCAGCGTTAGTCTGGCTGTCTTCCAGCTCTCTACAAAAGACAAGAAAACGAGTAGACTAGGGTTTCGCTTACTGGTGGAACAATGAATCAGTTGCGTCTGAGTGCTCCAATGGAGTAATTCTTATTCCGACAAAAATTCTCCGTTTAAAAATATCGTCGGCAGATGCTGTTTCGAATTGGTGGACGTAAATCTAAGGTAATGGCATACATTGACCACGGTGGCGGAGTACTGAACGTGAACTCAAGTGCCTCAATAAAAAAGGGGCCATCAGATCAACAAAACAATGTCGTCCTTCTCAAGATAAAAGCAAATAGGGGGAGATATAAGAATTGAATCCAATACCAACCGTTACTGGCTCTGCAACAGAAGCGGGTTCAGTGAGTATGCAAACCTCTTTTTCTCGGGTTCTCTTCGTCTCCTCGTAGAATATATGACAAAAAATGTAACTAATCGGACCATCTGTCTGGATTATAGGAGACAAGGACTCTTGTTTTCATCACAGTAACTGTGTACTATCAGCCTCCCCTTCGCGCATTCATAATGGCGATCTTCTAATTATCCACCGAGAGCTGGAGATACTGATCTTGATTATTACTAGAATCGTTTTGCTGATCTGGTCTCTTGCTATGAACTCTACTAGTCGCGCCCTTTGCTTACATCCCCCTTGGTAGGCACAGTTATTACGAGGAGATGTATGGTCAGGACAGAACTAAATGACATTCACTATCGCGATATAGGGAGAAAGGTATTGGATGAATTTTCAAAATTTTGAGGGACCCTCCTGCCAACCTAACGTCTCCTTTTATCCACCTTTCAAGTGAGACACTGCCATCGATGTCTGCTTTATCAATAATCGCTTGCAGCGTAGAAATCCAATAAAGGCTTGCATTTTATGCTTAACCGCTTAAGGAATTATAAAATCGCTTCAGCGTGAACGTTACTACAACCTCCTTCTATGCCTCAGAAGGAAGGTATCTAGATTTGACGATTACACACACCACCTCATAGAACGCAACATTCACGAGAGGTGGGCCTGTGAAATAACTTTTTGGTGTTTCCTGAGATTCGACCCTCAAACCTCTTGCTCAGTAATCCAACGCACTAACCACTTGATCCACGGCGTCCACATTCAAAGATTCAGCTCCCAAAAATTGCCATTGGCTGAGATGGTATTGTAACGTAGAATTACTAAGCTGCACAATCACTTCATTTTAAAGCCTATTTTCGTCAGCACCATGAAACAAACCACACAACACAAATTTGAAATAACTTGAGATTCTTCCCCTGGGTTCATGGATCTGATATCTACGCTGCAAACCTAGCGATTTTTTTTAACACAGTTTGGGACGTTGCAACGCGTTGGAGGGAACTATGCGCCCTTGTTTCTCTAAATATCTGTTCTAAAGAGCGGCCTATGCGTTAGATTACTTTTAAAAGTGAGCTTTATTAACATTGGCAACACTAACGTACTTGGAATATTGAATAATATGTAGTGCCAAGCTGTGGTAAAAAATGCATCGTTTGAACGCTAGGAAATATTTAAAAATAATTTCCAAAGTGCTGCAAAAACTGTGCGAAATTTTGAAAGTATTTATTGCAATGAAGCCGCTTCAGAGTCTGGTGTAAGGCAATCCATGAAAAACAATTCGTGAAACTGGTCAGCCCATTGATAAAAAAAGCTTGTCCGTGCGCACAGGTGAAAGAAATTTTGCCGGTTAGATACATCCGTCCACGACAAAAAAGATATATTAATCAGCACGGCAAGGGTTACCGCATCACGACTACTGTGGTAGCTGCAGGGACTAAGAGGAAATAGAATCCGTTTGTCTCCACCTCTGTGACTGTCCACCGCTGCCCACCAAAAAAAAGACGTGTTCTTGACAGTTACTTTTTTCAGAACTGGACGAGCTGGGAAGCATTGAGCTTAGCAATCTCCTGAGATTCATACATTTATCTGGGTGGCTTAACTTAACGGTCGAAGACTGAGACTTAGATTCTCAGAGTTTTTAATTATTGAGCACAATGACCTAGATACCCTTAAGAAAGAACCTGGAGCTTATTTAGCAACCCGATAACCACTGTACCTGTCAACTCACACTGCGACCATAGGTAAAGTGAGTCGAAATAAAACACAATATTTAGTAGTGAGTCATTAGCTTCTCGACAAATGTCAGCGTTTATTAGGTTAGATTGTAGTGACATCTGCTTTTTAATAGTCCACTGTTTCCGGTAGTTGTGCAGCTCCAAATGGCTTGTAAGGGACTAAATATTTAACCTACAGATCAAAAAGACTTTTCCCGCGTACTGTTTGTCAAGGTCGTTCACAGTAAAATCACCAGTACCTAACACTTGTGGTGGCTTGGTAGATAAAGCTTTTTAGCATGGTTTGGCTTTCAACGGCAAAATCTCCAACTTGGATCAACAACTCCCCAGCTCATCAGTTTAAGGAAAAAACTGTTGCTTGCATTTCGACAAAAAATAAAAGTCTCATACTGGCTCCACTGTGCACTCCCTACTTAGAGCATTTGCATATCATTGCGCTTTCATGTAGGCCTTCGGCATAGCATGTATCACTCCTTCTTTCGCAGTCTACTTATTTTCGGTTAAGTGGCCTCCCTCATTGTACAGATCATTCGCAGTCATCAAGCTGCTCTCATATTTGACACACAGCGGCATGCTGGCGGCGCGGAGCGTTCATTAACTCAATTTTGGCAGAATCCATTCAGCCAGTCAAAAGGATGTTCTAATAATGCCTTAGTGCGGGCTTGCTGTGCAATTAGAATCTCCTCATTTGCGAACGTTTTAATTTTGTCGCCGCCATGCCGTAGCCTAGTATTTATCATCGAGGAGGAGGTTATACTGAAAATTTTGGCTTTTCGACCCCTCGCACGTATGTATCTCATGTCATTCTATAGACCTTCATTCCGCCACTTTCAATAGCGTCGACAGAGATAATTCACTTTCAAGAGACTGGATCATCACTTTACACGCTGTATAACGAACTCACACACAAGACTCGTTAGATATGTGGTCTTATCCTGGAGTAATGTAAGCAGAAGGCGGGAGGGGGAGAGGAGAAATAAAACCTCTGCAACAAGGGTATTTCCAACAACATTGCGTTGTTACTTTTTGCCTAATGCTACCCTAATCCCTTACTTATCAAAGTACATACACGAAGCATACACACACAGCCCCATTCAATCCATTCCACAGCGCTTCGGGTTCTCATGACTTGACACTTTATTAAGAGATTGCTGTGTCCCAGCACTGAGCGTTACGCCTAAAGAGCAAACAGCCATAGGGGTGGCTGTATCATCTTGATATGAGCACACACCTGAAGTGTGCGATTTTGTTGGAATGTTTTCCTATAAATTTCTGGAAATTGTGTGCTGGGTAGTTATTTCCGTTTCCAAGCGTTGCAGAGATATTTTTAGAAGCTTATCCGAAAAAGATGCAGTTTTTTGTTTGACGATGGACAGGCCTTCTACTTCGACAGAATGAATAGAATGCAGTGACATTGGAAGTGAATAATTGGGTTTCCATAGCAGTTTTCGTATGGAAAGTCTACGAAATTCGGATAAATTTCAAAATTATAGGGGGATGTGTACATAGTGTGCTTGTGGGCTGTTCCGGTTTCTGTACAACAGCCCTATAATCACAACGTTAATCGTACATCCTGTGCTGGTTTTCAAGTGTCCTACTTTTATAATAATCTGCTTTAATTATGTACCATTGAGAGAGCTTATCAATGTGGAATGAATATCCTTTACGAAAGAGATGCATATCTACAGCTTCTCTATGATAACTGCATTTGAGGACGGTTACCCTCAAAATTTCGAAACTTCCCATCATCCCTCAGTTGGACATACCGCGTCCCAAGTACCAGTTCTGTCTTTCTGCATCCTTCCACAATCTCCGACGCCGCTTTGCTTGGCTTATGAAGCCATGTACTGCTTAGAGATTCGTTTTAGAGCTGGAGGATTGGTTTCCATTCGTGACGGCGCATATAGCCGTTTCAATCGCAGCATGTTATCCTCTCCAAATATGTTGACGAAAATACAGTTTATCACCGTCGCTCGCAAAGCGAAGACGATAACCCCCCATCACCAATCGCCATGGAAGACACACATGGATCCGGGGCTGAAGGCTCTTCAATATTTCTTAATGGACTTCGATTTGCGCCAGCAATAACACCTCCATCTAGTTCAAATCCTCACACCACGGCAAGTCCTCTTCCAATTGGAGGCCAAAACCATTCCAACTTCAGCATAACTTTCCACTGGCTCCTCACAAGCCGCATCCATCACCAAGTTGCCTAATGCCTTCGTCACTGCTGAATCCCCAGTCGAGTGCAATGGCAATGCAGAGTCACACGGATGGCAGCTCATTTACTGCCATGTCGCCCGCAATTTCTAGCTGGCCCGGATCACCAAGTATGCCGAGACCATCTCCAAGACTAGGCCAGAGTCCAGAACACAAATCACAGTCAACGGTGTCTACAACTCATCTGTGCAGAGTATTGAAGCTCTGGAAACACTGTGCCGACCATGTCCACATCCAAACAAAGAAATCGGCGGTCCAGAGGCAGCTCCAGCGTAATATTCAAGCTGAGGAGTTCCTAACCGCTTTGAATTCGAATGAACCAGGTGTGGTTCTTTTTAAAGTAGGCGGTCTGCAATGTCAGGTTGTTTTCAACCAAATCGCCATGCAATCGTTGCATTTAAAAATCTCAGAAATTCCTGTGCCACCATCACCTGATGGTCAACTCACGCTGCGTTCCAATGGAATCCCGATGACTTGCAAGTTGTCGAACAATTCTTTGAAACGCGCATAGCTGTTCCGCCATACAGACCAAATGCCCTTTATGGATTCCATCGCGCTCTAAATTGTCCCATTCAAGTGCTCAAGGATTTCATACAGATAAAGAGGCTAGAAATGATGCCTGAACTAGCTCAAGGTAGCCTCAAGTGGAATGCCCAATTGTGCATGAGAGTACCACCATCCGATCATGGAGATAGCTAGCTTTGTCAGTAGTCTTCAACCATAAAATTACTCCATAGGTAAATATGGGACTTACGACCGCAGCATACATCCAAGCCCAATCTTATATCGAAGAATTTTCGCACACGTAGAAGGCACATAAGGCCTTTATCATTCTATTTCTTCTCGTTCAATCGATTCTAGATACTTGGCTTCTGACGAGAGATTCTATTATAATTTGTTATATTCATATCTACTCCGTTCTCACGTTGTTAAACGCTCCTTCTGTTTTAGAGAAGCAACTAGAATGCTCTTCTAGATTCCGCAGACAACTGCGTGTAGAGCTCTCTCCACTGGTTTTTCCTTAATGAAGGCGTGTTGGGTGCTTCAGAAATTGTGTTCATCGAGTAAGTCTCTCACACGTAGATATATTTTTCCTTCCATTGTTTCAAAAGAAAGGAGAAAGGATTATTGGTCTAAAATCTTTTGCCGCGGAGTGGGTAGGTCTCCTGCTTTGGATAGGTTAGGTTCGGTTAAGTATGTGGGCTGGCGAGGAGAGAATTGCTTCCCGCCACACTCAGGTCAATACTGACCCATTGTGATGCCCTTTGGGGAAAGGATGTCCCTTGCCCATTGAAACCCATTTCCGATACTAATTTGCTGCGATAATTATTGTTGGGAGTCTTTGCATACAAACCATCCAGAGGACTTGATAAATTTCATTATCTTGTCTGATGGCGGCTGGCGAGTTCATCTAGGGCTTGGAAAAAGTAGCTCCCTAGGAATTTTTTCCTGCTATGTTGGAGGCCAGGACAGTAGCATAGAAAGTGGGTTGTGTTCTCAAAAGCTCCCTCGTCACCGCAACCTCTGCAGAGTTCTTTTTCCGTCAGGCGTAGCTTTTTTAAATGATACCGTAGAGAGTTATGCCCCGTGATAACCTCATCGAGCCTGGAAAGGGATTTCCTGTCTTCCCGTATAAGTCTCTCGGTTCTGTCTTTATCGAAGGACGGCCAAAGTTTCCTTGAGATTATACAGGAATCCAAGGGGGTCCATCTGGTGTTCGCCTCCGGTATGGGTATTTTCCCTACTTCAAGCTTAAGTGCGCAAGGCGGGATGTTCACGAGTGGTTCTGCTTGTCTTGAAATGGCTGCAGAGCCCTCTCTTGCTAATTCGTCAGCTTTCTCGTTACCTGGTATACCCTCATGTCCAGGGACCCAGCAGAGCGATACCTTGTGCTGTGTTCCAAGAACCTTAAGCTCTTCTCGACAGCACTTCACAAGTTTAGCTGCCTGGCTGTCAATAAAGAACGTGATACCCTCTTGTGGTATTGCCCTTACTGCAGACTGCTATTGTCACTACCAAGACCTCCGTTTGGAAAACGCTGCTGTGGTCTGGGAGGCGTATTGATTTCGATATTCCTATCCATTCGGAGAAGATGCCTGACCCTAGGCCAGTGTCCATTTTAGAGCCGTCTGTATATATGGCAATGGATTGCGCATTTGCTATAAGACCTCTTAACCACCTGCTTTGGAAACAAAACCTCCATGTTCTTTGGTACGTATCATATCTTTAAACAGCTTCGGAAAATTACCAGCCAGCGTGAGATTCTGACTAGAGCACTTTGAATCATTGCCGGGATAATACCATCCGGGCTGCAGATATATAGGGCCTAAACGATCCTACTGCCCATGCTAACTTTTGCTCTATAATAACAAGTCTGTTCGCATTCCCTCCAAAAATAGCGAATTTTTACGTCATTATACGAATTTTTATGAAATCCTATTCGAGTATGGAGAATTTTCGTACTTTTTCGCGAGAGAGAGTGCTCAGGAGAGAGTAAAAAAATTGCCCATGCTGCGAATTTTATTCCCCGAAATTTCTTTGGGAGATTTATGAAAACTGTCAAATCTGTCAAATCGCTTTAAACATCAGGAAATGAAACTCCCCAAAAACAAGCCGTGAACATCTGTCGTGTACACTTTTTCAAGTTTGGCGTTTGACGTTTCAAAAGTGGGTAGCTTTTCTTGTTCAACGCGTTCGTTTATTCACCTCTCCCTGTGAGAGGCACTCTTTGAAATTTGACAAACTACACATTTTTGAGCAAAAAGTACGCGAACGGACCTAATATCTTTAATTTCTTCATCGTCGGAAAAGGAGTTTGAAACGGATTGAAAAATAGATTTATTCTCTTCTGCTTCATTGCACCCAGGGAAGTGTGTGTCCATTAAGGATACAAACGATACCACCATTTCCCTGTCACATTCCTTGACTGAAATGTTTCCGAAGAAAACTTTCAAACCTTCACTACCCCCAAGCTAAACTAAATAACTATCCTTCAAATCAAACCTTTTTGCAAATCACAAGATTTTCTATCGCCAACATGCCTACGAAGCCTAAGAGGACAAGTGAACTTGACCTCATTTAATGGCATTCAAAGTGCAGCGTCTATCCCATCCGCATTCAGAAGCTTCCCGACTGCAAGCAAACTCAAATACACATGCATACATTCATATATCTGATAGATCCATACAGAAAGATCGATGAAGGAGCTTTAGACTAGACTAGACAACAACTAATGCGAATCTGTTATTGGCAAAGCGACAGTCAAGCAAACTTTACCGAAGAACTCCTACTGAACCATGTTCCCCAATCCTGGAGAAGAGTAAAAGTAGTATTTATTCCAAAGGTGGGCAGGCGTGGTCATGAATCTCCAAAGGACTTTAGACCAAAAAAGGTTAGCACTTGGGCCATTAGTTGTGGACTAAATGTCAACCCTACCCTTGTAAGACTGAACTAATGCTGTTCACTGACTTCACCCTACCTCGCCTAAAAAGCCAACAACTTTCGCTATCTTCCAGTGCCAAGTACTTAGGCATTATTCTTGACCGAAAGCTAAACAGGAAAACAAACATAGAACAACGGGTAAAGAAAGTCTGCATAGCCTTCTACGCATGCAATCGAACATTCGGCAAGAAGTGGGGACTTCAACCGAAAATTAGTAATTTGAATGTACATAGCCGTAGTTCTGCCGATCCTTACTTATGGGTCACTAGTCTGGTGGCACGCCTTAAGTTAGCATCAACAACAGATTAGATTCCCCCTAATCTGGACGTTTTCCAGGTGGAAATACTAGAAATTCTTGAATCCTGTTGCTCTCTTAATAGTAATCCCACAGCAATTAACAACGCTAACAGTCAGGCAGCGATTATGGCGCTCAAATCACCAATCACATCCTCCAAGCTGGTAGAACAGTGTCGTAATGAACTCGCTTGCCTAGGAGATCGACTGTCACTTGTTTTAGTCTGGGTCCCAGGACATAAAGGCATTGCGGGCAATGAACGAGCCGATGAACTAACCAGGCGGGGGCGGCCCTTAACGTTTCCGTAGCTGAAAATGTCCACATTATGCTCGAAATAGTTAAGGGTAGAACCTTCTCACACTATCTTAGCCTTAGTATGGACTAGCTCTCGCTAAACATCAGTTACATTACCAATAGGTCCCAAGAGTCGTGGTAACAAAACGGCAAGCCATAGTGCTAATTGGGTTTCGGGTCTACCCCTGAAACCACCACTTCTACCTACCTACCTACCTACCTGATCGAAGAACACTAAAGGGCATCAAAGATTTTATTACGATTTTCGTCAACATCTTCAAAACTTTTCGAAGGACTCTCGTAAAAGGAAATATTACACTAAAATTATTCGGGCCCGTTTTGACAAACACATGAGTATGTATGTATGTACGTCGGTTGGCAATGCTGAAAAATATACGAGGCTTACTTACTTACTTACTTAGGTGGCGCTTCAGATCAGGGTAAACTTGGGCCTCGACAAAGAATCTTTTTTACTTAGTTCGGTCCTTAGGTAACTGCGTCCAGTTGCACACTCCAAGTCCGTTAAGGGCGCCTCTACTTGTGCGCGTCACCGAAGTAGTAGACGTCGTCTTCTATAGATGAAAATAAGAGCATAAAAACAAGATTGTGTCCGAGGAAGTCTTTATGTAAAAAGATCTATCGGACAAATGTTTCAAGCAGTCAGGATTAGTTGGTATCGTTAGCTACTGCAGGGACCACAGAAAACCCGGTAAGAACGGCATCTGCCATTGACATTCCAACGAATAATAAAAAACGAAAAATTAAAAATAATTCTTGAGCGGCATAAATGAAAAAAGAACAAGAACGGTGTGGCCTCAGTCTAATAGCTGCCTTGTTCGTCATGCTTTGCTCTTGGTAAATACAAGGGTGGCTGCATAAGTCGCCATTTGTTTCCTGTAGATATTCAAAGGTAGCATGTGTAACAGTATATCCAGAGACGCACTTGTCCGTCCATAAGTCTGATGTTGTAGTCCCCACTTACTTCCTAATACTTTCTCATAGAAGTATGGAGCTGTAGCCAAGTTTCTTGTCTAAGATAAGATCCAAATGTTTGGCTTTATCCGTAGATATCAGGCTAGTGCCACATTTCTGGGCCAAAATGGAAAACTTTGTATTTCCCTATAACGAGTAATCATTCCCCCTTTTTCCCTAGGATTCGCTCCAAGAATGCAGTCTTTAGTCCATTTGGAGAGCTTAAAGAGAGCATTCTAAAAGAGGCTAGGTATACTCACGTCATCTACATATGTATATGAAACATTACCTTGCAGCCACTGTGTTCCAAAGAAAAGGACGGAGCATGCTACCTTGTAGTGTACTCCTACTGACGGATAGTAGCGTCACCCTTTTTAAGTTAATAAACCGTTGCAGACGACAGTGCCATCGTGAGTTATGACGTCGTAGCCCTCCAAACGACACTAAAGTCACTGGAAGGTAATGGACTTAGAATCAGTCGCACAAAAATCGAACATTTACACTGTCGGTTTTCTGATCCAACAGGTTCCTCTCCTGATATCAAATTGGACGGCATAGTTCTCCCTAAATGCGAAAAATTCAAATACTTAGGCTCCATTATCAATCACCAAAGAAACAGTATTTTGTGATCGAAAAATGCCATTAAAGCTTAAGGGCGGCAGATTATACGTAACAGTCGTGCGCCCGGCTTTAATGTACGGGCCTCAATGTTGGACGATGTATGAAACATACAAAAGCCAAATGAATACGGCAGAGATGCAAATGTTACGGGTGTCGGTCGGAGTTACAAAGCTAGACAAAATAAGAAACACGCGTATACGGAGAAGCCTACACATAAAGAAACCGATCGCCGAAAAGCTACAAGCTGACCGACTAAGTTGGTACTGCCATGTGCATAGGAGACCTACGGACAACCCCGTAAAAATGGCAATGACGACTCATGTTCCGACAGAAGAAGAAGAAACCTTTGTTCAAGCTTAAAGCGACCCTTACTTGCCACGGATGTTTGGCGCTATTCATATGTTTTTGTCAATATTTCAAGTGGGTTCAAGTAAACAGTGTGCACATACATATTTGTACCTACAAGAGCTTATACATAATTTAATTTTAACTTAAAACGTCTACCTACTCAACTTTTGAGATCATTTATTATAAAAATTGAAAGCTCAACGGTCCACTCATCATGACGACCATAAATTGCGAAGCAATTTAAGTTTCACAATTACAAAACCAATCACCCCTCCACTTTGGTTAACAAACCTTAAATAATTAAAGTTCCACTCCATTGATCATCCCAAAGATGGCTATAAATGTCCGCCCATTTCGATGTCGTCCTTTTTCATTTGGTTTATTTTTCTGCTCTTCCTCTCCCTCTCTCTCGCTCTCGTCCATAAAATAAATTACAAAATTCATATAATCATACGTCATCCTTTTCCTCCCATTTATGTCCAAGACAGTTGCTCAGCTGAACGCTACCCATTAATCTCCCATTCTCATCCGCAAAAGACAAAAATAAAAATGAAACCAACGGAACCAAAAAAAAAGAAAAAAAAAAACAACAGAAAAATCAGTCATTTCACATCGGAAGGACAACGCAACATTTACACTCAGCGAACACTTCTACCATCGGAAACCATCAAAAACCATCAGAAACCGTCACAAAACAAAAATTAAATCAGCAGTGAAGGTGAAACTTAAGCCAAGAGTAATGACTGTCATAAATAAGTTTTGGTCCCGCTCCTGTCCGTCCATATCTGGGATTCTTTGCGCTTAATCTCAGTAACTACTCATGTTGCCTGCAGCTATTATTATCAATTCTTCTTTTTCATGCTTTCCTATAATTTTTTTCCTATAATTCAGGTGAGAGACCTCCCCAACGCTGAAGGACAAAAAAAAAAACCAACACACCTCCTTCCCGACTTCCGATTTCCAATTTATTACAATATCAATCACAATTTATATATTGAAGGATAAATAATTTGCCCGAGGGGACTGCGGTGCGGTGCGATGCGAGCACGGTATTAATCGATTTCCGCATTTTTTTTTTTATAGCAAACGATTTTCGACGGTAAAGTGGGAGTAAAGTGAAAAATTATCCCACCCGCCATAGCGACAAGCGACAAATGCAATTTGTCTGAGGTGCAAGGATGTGGAATTATTTTGTAATGAGGGTGGCATGAACAGAATCCTATTGCAAACTACAACAAGGACGACGTATTTGCTGGGATACAATTTGGCTGTGGCAAATCTCGTGCCATTATTATGTTGTCAGCTGCAGATGCAAGAGGCAGGCGTTCCGAGGAAAAAAGCATATTTAATGGCGGGGGGTGCAAGAAATGAGAAAAAGAAATAGACCGCACCAAGGAAACACATTTTTTTCCAATACAATGAAATCCTTCGAAGGAAGAATTCAAGTGAATGTGACACTTGAGAGATTTGTGGCGTTTATTTAAGCGCGAGTACGAAAAAATATCCTTGATAATGTAATAAATTCGCATTGTTAGCAAAGTTTATTATATATTTCAAAACAGGAAACGATTGCCTACAAGTGATTAATTACTTTCCTTTTCCTTCGATATACATACATACATATGTAGGAGTTTGATGGCACTTGTAATGATTCGCCAGGGCATGGGCGGATTTTGGTTTCCCGTAGTCTTAATCCTTTTTTCGGGCCGTGTTTCACCTGTGTCTATCTCTAAACTTATGAAGGGTGGGCAACGTGTTGATTTCTCCATCAAGTGTATGCTGTTTGGGGGCTAAGAAAACGCACTTGAAAATGGGCAGATACATACACATGTAGTGTAGTGGTCCGCATAAAGGGGCTATGGGAACCTGCCCCACAGCGGCACTGAAAGTGTTATTAGGACTTACTCCTCTACACTTGTGCTAGAAAGAATTGCAAAAGAAATCATACTGAGAATAATCAAGGAGGGCGTCGGAAAAGGAAAATGCATCGCTCAGAAACAGCGAGAACTACTTTCCAAATCAGTCCCGCTTCTGGACTGGCCCAGAGATGATTAATCAAGAGTTACTGCTTCGAAAGGAAATTCAACTGGAAGCTGGGCAGCAACAGAGAATGGAATGGTGAAATCGAAATGTACCAACTAAAACAAAACACCATAAAGTGGTACACAGATGGATCCAAAACATCCAGAGGTACTGGGGCAGGTGTACACGGGCCCAAAACCAAGAAGCCATGGGAATATACCCCAGTATCTTCCAAGCAGAGATCTGCGCCATTGAAAGATGCGCCCAATTTAACCTCGATAAGAAGTATCGGGGGCAAGACATCGTGATACTGTCGGATAGTAAGGCCGCCATCAAGGCGTTAAACTCTCATGAAATCAGGTCTACTACACTGGTGTGCGAATGCCTAAGCGAGCTAAACCGACTGAGTGAAATCAACAGAGTCACTCTCAACTGGGTACCAGGTCACGTGGGAGTAGAGGGAAATAAAGCAGCTGATGAACTAGCTAGAAAAGGCTCAAAGACTACCTTTACCGGTCCGGAGCCAGTCTGCGGGCTTGGACTGCACACGATACGGAGGGAGCTAAAGAAGGAAGAGGATTGCAAAAGAATCAAGCTTTGGGAAGAAACACCAAATCTGAGACAGGCCAAAGAACTTCTCGGGAAGTATAACCGTAAAAGAAGTAGGGTCTGCATGAACATCAAAAAGAATCGATTGCGCATCCTCACAGGCTTCCTAACGGGTCACTGTAGACTTAAAGAACACCTCAGGAGAGTGGGTATAGAGCAACGCGGAGAGTGTAGATTCTGCGGGGATGTTGAAGAAACCCCAGGGCACCTTCTTAAAGGCACCTGTGGAGCATTGATCTACGAAAGAAGGAAACACCTGGATGCCTATTAACTATCCGAAGAAGATTTACGATCGCTAGATCCACTCAAGATACTCCGGTTCATCAAGGAAATTAGACTGGAGGAGGTGCTCTAAGGTTAGTATCTCATCGACGGGAGCTAAAGTAGGGGAGCACAATAGATCTATAAGGTCGCAGTGCGTTTACACCCATAATCTATCTACCTATCTATCTATCTACAAATGTAGTCTCAAGCCAAGTATTTAGCGCAACTGTATGTGGTCCAGAGCGAGCTCCTCGAGACCATTTGGATTGTACGTGTTATAGATTTTCGCAAAAAATTGAAGGGACCTATAGTTTAAACCCATAGCCAAAAGGTGAAGAGACAGTTATTCTTCCGGCATTCAAGGGAGGTGGGCCCATGAAAAAACTTTTTGGAGTTTTCTGGGATTCGAACTCTGAACGCCCCGCTCAGAATCAGTAGGCCAACGAATTAACTACTGAGCACGGCGCCCTAGCCCAAGCGCAATGTTAAGCCTCCTCAATAAATTTGATTCCTAAACAATGCCAATTGAAAAATTGTGTCCAAAATGAGTGCTTTTTCTGTTTTCGAAAAGGAGACGGGGAATCTTCTAAAAATATGTACATACCTCATGCCCGAGCTATTGGCACGCATGATTCCCATACCCGATCCTGTATAAAACCCCAACATACATTTCAACCACTTTTACCTTAGAACTAGGCTTTCTTTGCAGGGCTGGGAAGCCTGCTGCTCTTAGCCGTTTTGTATTCCTAGGCGTTCGGTCATTTTAATCTCCATCTGGACGCTGATTATTCACTTCGCGCCAGCTTTCCTTCGAGTAGATCATTTCTCCAGTTTTATGTCTGGGGTTTGACACATTACAACTGAACATTTTCCTGATTTTAGCAGCACGAAGAAAGTGATGTCGTTTCCGAATCTATACAGACTCTTCCTGTATTCCCAGTGACCAGTTACGAACTTTGTAACGTACTAGTTCACCTCTCCAACTATCCTCTTTATCCAAGGCTCTACGTTTGTAATAAGGTTTTATGTCCATCTTCCAATCGTAAAATTATTTTGCTTCTTTATTTAATCCTCCATTTACTCCTTGCTTGCGATAAGCGAGCTTCCTGATGTACAGGCGTTTGTCGCCTCTTTAGCGGCTGTTGTAATGACAGTCGTGAAACTGGCATACTAATGGCATATGCAGGCAAGCTTAACACTGGTTCATATCCTGAGCAAACTTGCTCTAAACCTTTTCTTGCAATTTTATTGGAGATCTCGTTCCCCTAGTGTCCAGAGTAACCTGACACCCAAGCAAACGCAAGGACCGGATTCAGAAAAATCTTGAGTTCATATTCGGTTTTGGAACTAGTTAAAGGGTTAAGTAGCATCGAAGGTCCCGTGAACATGGTTCCAGAAACCGCTTCTCTATGATGGATGGAATATGGCGTCACGTGTGCGGCCAAATGTGCTAGGGTAGGCCCCTCTGCAGTCGAGACAAGCTGTTCCGAGAGTGATTGTTACAACAAAAGTCAGATGGGTATGCGAGGATTGTTCTTACCGTTGTGGCCTACATCGAAAATACCCTTTTCGAAGATAAGCTTTAATATACAATTAAAGTTTTAGCCCTTTCGAACATCATTTCTGTAGAAACATCCACATGCTTCTTTTTATTCCCTTAAATAAAGCGATGTCCCTCTCCGGTTGTACAGTCCAAGGGTTGCTCGAGACCTTTTGCAGTTCCGTTTTCTATGGCTCCGGCTTTGCCGGTCAAGTAAATCTCAGTTTTCCAGAAGCAGCATCTTTTATGCCTTGATGGTAATGGCGCCATTAGTCTCCTGCGCGGTCGGGAAAGGTTCTAGGGGTCTCTTGTGATTGCAGCCATTCGATGTCGAATATTCTCAGAGTACTTCGCTAGATCGAGGATTCTTTGGATTTCCACGCACGTACCTTTTCTACAACTAGGTAGAGGTCCGAGCCTACGTTGGACCCTTGAAACGCCCGGACATCCAGTTTACTGGGCGAGTGCGTTGCTTCAATCTTAATATGATCGATCAAAAGAGATCCATGCCTTTTGCCCCAATGCTTTCCGGGAAGTCCACTAGCATAAATCCGTTTCTTCTGGTTGTCGATAATAATTTCTGTAATAGATTTCGCATTATTTTTATACATATAGGATTTAAAGAATCACTTCATTTTGACCAGGTTGACAGGATTGTGGATTATCATCGCCACTGTTCATACTCTGAAAAGTTTAATAGTCTGCATAAATATTCCTTCCATCAGCATCAGAACTGACTGCGAGTCTAGTACTAGGGTATAATTCGCTCTAAAATTTCGATGACCTTGCCCGCGAAATATGTATTCTACGATCCGACAATGCGTCTGATGACGCAAGTTACATATCATCCAAAACCTGATATCTACGACGAGTTCATAAAAAGTATCACTAAGTAAGCATTTAATATTTTTTTTTGTAATCATATAATTTCACCCGAAATGCACTTGCATTTTGTGCTGACCTAATGTCTGCGAAAATCGTACGATACAATTCTTAGAATTGATCGTTTCCATAAAACATAATAAATACAGGTGTCATAAAGTGGATGGTATGTAGTTCGCTCCCCCCAGTTGACGGTGTAACATTTTTGGTTCTAAATAAATGTAAAAGCTATTTGAAATAAAGTTTTTTTTTAGTTTCCTTGAACACTTAAATACATTTCTCGCATGACACCGGAAATCCAATTAAGACCCAAATACACAGTCGAATTTTCATTGGCGCTGGAATAGTTTTGACCAGACTCTGAGTCGGGGAAGGAATGCCATGGCAGGGATCCAGTACTTTTGTCTTCTTAGAGGTCTAGAATATTAGACTCCATTCTCCGTTAGATAAATATGCATCTGCCTTCCAAGCGCATATCCACACTATCTTTATGGCTTTATTGGCTTCATTGTGAAGAAAAGGTGGATAGAAAGGAGCATATAGCCAAGTTGCACTCAAGGCATTTCTCAACCCTTTTATGAACTCAAGATCTGCTCAGAACCCTCAATTCATTGCATATCTTGTCTGGCTGGATGCACAGGAATCTAACAAAACGAGATCTTTGATGAACTTGCAAGACAAAGCTCAGAGAATTTTTTCCTAGGACACCAACCAGCGGTGGATTTGCCTGCATCTGCGACTAGTAGTTCCATCGACAACTGAGTTTCTGTTAAACACAATAATTGGTGATATGACCCGCTGGATGCAGACAAACTATCCGCGGCTTTTCTTCTGTACCTCAAGGAAACTGACTGCAGACAACTTGTAGGTTGCTTCACTTCAACGTGCTAAGTTTAAACGACGCAACCGTCTATGCTGCACGTGAGATGGAACACTTTCTCTGCGATTGCTTGTTCGCATCAGGTGGCAGATTATTGGTGCCGGCGCATGGGGTGAGCTTTGCTTACATAGGTGGTAAGCTCCTTCCCAGAAATTTGGGGAAACAAATTATTTAAATATAGTGACTGCTTAGCTAGTACAATGGATCAGTAGCTGAGTAGGTAGTACCTCCAACAAAAAAAAAAACCTTGGAACCATGTGACCGTCACTACATATCTCGACGTATCACAGTGTATCCGAAACGTTCTACACACTCCTTCAAAAATTAAAATACTAAATTAAGGTACACATTCCTCAGTTGCATTTCTATGATGCATTTGCCCCAAATGCACCTCGGCTTCATCACGTTGTTTAGCAATTTTCCACTTCCTTAGTGCATCCTTTAAAATTCAATTACCCCCCACCACGAGCAATCTTTCAATTTTGCAATACTACCCGTGTGTCATGAAATAACAATTCCCGACCACCTCATTCATCTCCTAGTGCATCTGGCTATTCACACAATGGTATCCTGCACAAGGTACAACATCCACTACCAACCGTGTGTGAATTATTAACACAATGCACTCTCGCATGCATTAAAGCCATACCTCATGTTGTTCGCATCCGATAAATTGCCCTTTTCACTGTCGGAGAGAAAAAAAATAAAAGAACGACAGGATTTTCAATTTCCTTTTCAAACCAAAGGATGCTTTTGTTGCTGCAAGGATGAATTCGCACTCCATTCACCATCTCCGGAACAAACTCAAATATTCCGTATTGTTGCTTGCGAAGGCCTCAAAGTCTCGTTAAGGCAAACGATATCCTTCTGAGTTTACCGCCATTCTTTGGTTTATACTTCTTTTTAATGCGTCCGTTAAATCTCTTTGATTAGGTACTTTCCATTATAAACTCAAGACGGTTGCAAGATGTTTTACGGGTTCGTATTCGTGGCAAAGTTACTCACCACCATCGATGGTATACGCACTGTGCGCTGGCATTAGTTCGGTGCGCTATATCTGAAAGTTCATGCGGTAGGGATTGCTAAACAGCCAAGGAACCCACAACAGCTGCGTTGCAGCAGCAAAAAAAAAACTTCACTTTTATGCATCGTAGACTGCTCGGTAGATACAGGGATCCCAATTCCCTTTAAAGTGTTGCTATTTAGACAAACTACTGGTAAATGATTCAAGAGAAAGATATCGCATTCTATTTGCGTTTTATTTGCCACATCTACATACACGTATACACACATCTAGCGCATCTATACTTTGTCCTTGTACACCTTATTCGAAAATTGATGTTAGGCAATTCCAAAGTTAATCCGTGAGATTGCTGCTCGTATTCAAGCAATTTTATGTGTACACAACAAAACTGGAGAGAAAGGATATTTATTGGTATCCATTTAAATCTCTTTCGGCTGTGTGTGCAGCTTGTGTGTGTATAATTTGATAAGAACTTGTTTCGGAGTGATCACAGAAAGATGTGCTCTAGTTGCTGGGACAGAGAGAAGAGGGGACTTGATTGAGGCAGTTGAGACATTTATCCTGCATGATGGCTGAGTTAGATGAATGCTTGATAACCCCAACACAAATAGATAGGTGGATACATGCCGGATCAGAGACAGGTTGTTATGGGTAGAAATCCTCTTCTCTTCGATTTATTTAATTGTGTGCTAAATGAAACGGAAACACTGACATAGTGCTTTCATTGTTCATGTGTGTGTCCTTGGTGGCAAAAATGGGATGGGGTATCGGCAGTTGAGATGGGTGATCTGATTTTATGTCAACACCTTTGTCAGTGATTTATATTGTTTTTCCCCCCCTTTTTGCGCCCCTTGTTGAGCTATAATCGGGTTTAATGAGTTTTCTATATTGGTTAAGAGATTGTGCTGATGGCATACGTATTTCCGATTGAAGTTCTCTAAGGCGTTGATTTGTACCTTAATGAGGGTCAATTAGAAACTTCTTCCAATGGCATACACACCTACTTCCATAATCGTTTCCTACTTCTATGTTTTACTTGTTTTATTAAAATTTACTCTTGAAAGCCTTATAGCCTGCACAAATACTACGGGCCAGTGATAGCTTGGTGTTGTTACTACTTCACCATATGTTTGATGGCATTGCGGACCCAGACTTGGCTGTACCATTCCTCCGGATGAGGTATTGTTCCGTACAACCCCCCACCAAGACTATGTATACTTTGTTGATACTGAAAACTTTTCTATTCACTCGATGTCAGTGATGTGTACATGGACGAGTGTTTATCTTCCGCCTTCCAGCGTTTGTCTTCCTTTCCGCACTTTAAGCCGTTTGTGGAGGTCCATACTTACAAGGGCAAGGTAAAAAGTTCTCCGTCTGGCAGTCAGAGACGGTGCATTTTAGTTTCAGCGCAGTCTCAATGCCGTTTCTCCAATGAATAGATTCTGTCTCTTAATGACGATTCTGGAGAGTTAGCAAAATAATCATCTATGGCTGCTATCAGTTCTTCAATTAACCTCAAACGTTTTCCAGACACAAATTTCTTTAAGTTTGCGAATAAATGGAAGTGAAAGGAGGCCAAATCTGGTGAATAGGGCGGTTGTACCAACAAACCATACATCTTTCTCATGAATTTGTCCACCTAGTTGGTCATGAAACCTTGCTTAGTATTCGCCAGTTATTTTTTTATCTTTTTGACTAATTTTTTATATCCTGTATCCCCTTGCGGGTCTTAGGGCCTATACTACGCCTACGCGCCATAGAGTACGATTTCTGGCAATGAGTTTCAGCTCTCTCCAACTCTTCGCCAGCTGGCGGGACTCCTCCTCTATAGCTCCGTTCTGTCAGTCGACGTACTAATCTGTCATCTTGGGATAAAAGGTTTCGTTGCATTGCGTGCTTTTCTATGGAACTGTCACCATTTCGAAGGGTGTGACGTTGAATTGTGGTGACTATAAGTTCCTGACCTGTTCTCTCATATAGCTTTTCGTTAGAGATACGGTTCGGATAGAATGTCCTTAGAATGTTTCGTATGCGCCTACGGTTTACAAACTTTTGAAATGTTTGTGATAATGGCGGTCACTTCCACGTGCTGCACTCGTATAACAGCACGGACTCAACATTGGAGCGAAACAGTCTTAGCTTGGTGTTTAAGCTGATAGCATTGCTTCTCCATATTTTAGACAACATTCCAAATCGCTTTTGCGATTCGGACTGCGACATCTGCTTCGGTTCCTCTATTGACTGAAATAATACAACAATCTACTCTCTCTTGGCGCAACGGACCGTATGTGGTCCAGGTCTCGCGACCATTCTTGTTGTGTGTGTTATATTTTGGAATGGAAGCGCCCTACAGTTTAGAGCCATATCCGAAAGGCAAATTGAGAAGCTTTCTCTTGACAGTTATTACTCTCGGACGTTTGTCAGACATTCGCGAGAGGTGAAAAACTTTTTGGTGTTCTCTGGGATTCGAACCTCGAGCCTCACGCTCAGCGATCCAACGCAATAACGACTTGAGCCAGGGCGCCCACTACCGGCTGTTCAGCAATGTCTATTTGAGCGAGTAAATTGCTACCACGGCTAAGTAACTTTGTTTTTGCCGAGTCAATTTTCAGCCCTACGACGTTAGCCTTCTTCTTCGCATTTGTTGTGATTTGGTGGAGGTCCGTTAGCCTCTGGGAGAGTAAACATATGTACGTCGTCAGCGTAGTCAAGGTGTTTTAATTGATAGCTTGACCATTATAGCTTTCTTCCACTCTTCGGAAAAGCTTTCAGCTTACTAGGCTCGCTCCACAAGTAGATGCAAAAGCTCAGCCGATATTGTTGACACAGCTTTTAAAAAGTCTGCAGGGATTCCATCAAGTCCTGCCGCTTTGATGGCGGCCATAATTTCTTCTTTACTGGGAGTTGTGCTACGTACTCGGTAATTCTGTCTTTCGGACAACTCAACCGGATTTAAAAGCACAATGTCGGCGAAAACACGGTTCTTTACTGTCGAAAAATACTCCTTTCATCGCTTAAGCTGGTCCTCTTCCGAAATAAGTAGGGAACCGTCTAGAATGTTATCGGCACAGTGCAGATATATAGGGTCAACTAACAAGAGGTGTCATTTTAACAATCATTGTTTGACCAGCTGTGTGGCATGTGGCGCCGTCCTGCTAAAAGCAAACGTCAATTTCAAGCAAAAAAAATCAGTCAACATCGTTCGGTAACGCAATCCATTCACTCAAACGGTCGCACTAGTGTCATTTTCGAAAAAAAATGTGTTTCAATGACACCGCCGCCAAACTGTCACTCGTAGTGGAGAGAGAGGTCGTTCCATTTCTCTTGGGTCTTCCAAGCCCCAAATGTGTTTTTTCCAGACAAATGGAAATAAGCCACATCACTCAGAATATTTTTTTGTGTAAATAGTCATGCTGGCTTCAAGTCTTGTGTCAACTGGACCTTATAAGCATGTAGGCCAAGATCTTTATGACAAATGCTGTGGGAAGTGGTTGCGGATGGGCGCAATTCATGTGATCGCCTCGAAAAGATGCACACCTGGGTTTTCAGTCACACTCTCAGCTACAGCGGTGTTTTCCGACAAACACGAGTTGGAGTCTTCGCATCGCTATGCTACCCGAGACGTTCAAATTTATCGATTTAATTCACTATAGCTGTGCGAAAAGGCACTTGCTGATGACCAAAAGCAGTACGAATTTTACGAAACATTTCCACGATATTTTCACCGTTTTTGTAGCGATTTTCCACTATTTCAACACATTGTGCGAGTGTGTATCTATCCATATTGAATAGCATCCTGATTTTTACTTATCAGAAGTCATCGCAATGATAGTTGAATGCAGACAGTTCAACAGTGACCTGAAATTTAAAAAGAAACCTTTTGTTGGTTGACCATTTATAAGGACGAATGCGAAATTCAATTGAAGTCATTTATAAAAGAACGCTGTCGAAATTCGCGAAGTAAAAATTTTACACCTCGCTGGACAAACAAGGCCATAAATTAAATGATAAATTTGAAATGAAACAGTCTTCGCGACACAGTGAATGTTACGGTAAACTGAACCACCACCTACAGGACAAAATGCAATCCCAAGCAACAGGAATGTCAGAAATTTTTCAAAAATTTCGCCGCTGTTACTTTGGAGCTTAGCTAGTTACTTGAAATGGAGGAAATGATCAACATCCTAAATTGTGCTTGAGGCTAGGACTTGCTGTACAACCACAGAAGAGAGGTCCTAAAACTGATTACCCAGATAGAACCAACGAGCGGATATAACACCTTACCTAACCTTCTCCGACATATTTAGAGCCTATAAGGATTAGTTAGGTTCTTGGAAAATAGATGCTTGGCGGATGAGCCTTAAAGGGCCAACGGCAGAGCTTACACCCCGAAGTGGGTTACTTACATCGGTCTAACTGACCCCTCGTGCTAGAAGTTTGTATAACAGAACTAATTCTCCAGCTTGGCCGTTGTGCCGCGGAATAACTGTCAAACCACAAAAAAAAAAATTAAGTTCAGGCAACAACAACCCTCGGATATGGAAGGATTTATTCATGTAGAGCAGATATCACCGTCATCCAAGATGTTCGATGAGATCTACGACACTTACCGGCAGTGCAGCGCACTAGCTATGACATTAAAATTGTCATAGGTGATTTAAATGCAAAGCTAGGAAGAGAGGGCGATAGAGAACTACGGTACTGCGGCGTAGAAAGGACTAGGGCTGGACGCCAGCTATGAGAGCAGCAGAGGATGTAAGAAGACCGGCTTCTCCGAAGAAAAAAGAAGGAACATGAGAAGCGCAGCAGAAATGAGGTTCGGAAGCTTTACCGAGGGGTGAAAAGATCTTGTCAGGACTACAAAGCCATAACCGAAACCTGCAATGTCGATCAAGGGAACATTATAGTAGAAACGCGGTCGATTCTGAGGATATCGAGAACCATTCCAGCAGACTGTTCAACGGTGACGACGAATTTAATCCCGCTGTCAGGCAAAGTGAGCGCCGTGGCTCAAGTGGTTAGTGCGTTAGATCACTGAGCGGGAGGTTCGAGGTTCGAATCCCAGAGAACACCTAAAAGTTTTTCACGTTCCCACCTCTCGCGAATGTCTGACAAACGTCCAAGAGTAACAACTGTCATGAGAAAGCTTCTCAATATGCCTTTCGGATATGGCTCTAAACTGTAGGGCCCTTCCAAAGTGAACCATTCAACTTGGACGATTCTACATCGTCAAACAATTCTGTCCCCCCGACCTGGACGAAGTGAAGATAGCCATTTCTAAACTCAAGTATAACAAAGCTGATGGAGCTGACGGCCTAGTTGTTCAAAGCGGCAGGCGAAGAAGTTATAAGAAGCATGCACCAACTCATCTGTATAATATGGTCGGATGAAACTATGCCCGATGAATGGAATATCAGCATTGTTTTCCCGTTCGTCAAAAAAGAAGACTTTTTAAGCAGACGTATCCAGACCTTTTAACACCGAACACCGTAGTGAGTGAACGCCTAAAGCCGTTCATTAACAACCCGAAAAGAGAAGCTTCAAATCGATACCCACCACCTTTTCATTCATAGTTTTGGCATCCGTGCCAAACTCGTCCATTTGTGCAGTATAACGGTGGAGAATGTACACTGCTCCATCAAGTTTGGTAAATAACTCATCGAAATCTTTGATGTCAGAAAGGGATTCAGACAAGGCGCCGCACTGTCATGCGAAATCTTTAACATCGTTCTTGAAAGAATGGTGCAAAGCTTACGCACCAACACCAGAGGCACAATCTTTCAAAAGTCCGCCCAATTACTCGTATAAGCCGAGAATATTGACATAATCGGAAGAACGCACCGTGATGTCAGTGCATTCGTGAGAATTAAGATGGAGGCGACGAATATGTGTTTAACGGTCAATGAGGGCAAAACCAAGTAAGGAAGGATAATCAACATCGACGTGTCGAACAGAATGTCACATAGCTTTGAGGTAGTTAAGAACTTTATCGCTGAGATCAAACGAAGAATAACACTCGCCAACCGCTAAGAAGGCAATTTACTAGCAATTTGACAACTTAAGTAACCCAATATAAGGCCTTAATCATCCAAGTCCTGCTCTATTGCACAAAGACATGGACTTTGTCAAAAGTGGATGAGGATACTCTTGGATGTGTCGAAAGGAGAATTCTTCGGGTCATTTTCGGTCCCGTCTGCATAGACGGTGAGTGGATGAAAAATACAACGACGAACCAAATCCAATTAGCCAACAACTGAGCTGGCATGTAAAGCGCATGGCGACCAATGCTCCGGCCTGAGAAATATTCAAATCCACCCCCGAAGGGCGACGCAGTGGAGGAATAACACGACTCAGGTGGCGCACTCAAGTGGAAGGGTACCTCAGTTAAAAACCGGAGGCAGCCACTTGTTGGTTAAGGCCCAGGTCCACCCCGGACTGTAACGACAACCTAAGTAAGTGACTAACTAAAAAAAAAATTGTTTTGTTAAGTAACTATGTAGTAACTACCAAAATTCTATTTCTGTATCCAACCAAAACCATTGCATTTAATTAATTTAAATAAAAAATCAGACGCCAATCTACTCATCGTATATCATAATGAGGTGAACTGTAGCATTTCAAGAAATTCAACCAAAATCATGTCGCTAAGTGCGGCCACTTCCCCCAATTAAACACAATCCAATCCAATCCAATCCTATCCTCAATTACATTAGACTCCCGATTCGCATCAAATGTTATCGTTATTATTCAAAACAAAACTATTGAAATTAGTCCGGGCTATTATTTCAGGTGAACATCCCGAGGCTATGCAAACAGGTTCATCTGGCTGTCAGTATAGTTGGCTCAACATATGCCTCCTCCTCGGCATCCTTTTGTACTACAACAAACAAATTCTAAAATTAAATTACCTGTCATCGGCAACGCACTTGAATGGGTGCAACAGCAGCATAAACAGCCACAGCAATGTCACCACACCACTTGCCACAGATGTCAGATGATACACCGATGCAGGAGCATCATTCAGCGGTCATTCCAATGCAATTTAAACCGAAGCAAAATACACGTAGAGAACACACATAAAATATGTCCTAAAAAAAAACAAAACTAAAAAAAAAAAACAGAAAATCTTTTCCAAGTGTACTGTAATATAATTACTAGAACTAACCAATTAAGCATGCAGATTGTACCTAGGTAATGTATTTGAACAGAACTTAATTCTTTTTTTATTGACAAAATGCATAAATTTTGAAATGTAAACACTTTTCCAGTGTAGGGCCATTGAAAAACAAATTCGATTGCACAGTGTATGTATGTATGTGTACTCTTTATAGGTAAACTATTTAAATTTAATTGTGTACATATTTAGCAATAACAAGCACACAGGGTGTCCTGTGGATTTTGGTGCAGGAATGAGTTCAGAAGTACTTGAGTCTTCACTGTAGTTACTTTGGTTCAATTGCCTCTGTGGCTTTCTCTCCGACATCAGGAAGGACAACCAGAAGGAGTTGGTAAAGTGCGACTGCGTTTACGTATTAAGGCCTCCTTTAGAAGGATAATAAGTGCAATTAAAAATTGTGTTTCCACAGCCGAATATGTTGAAAGTGCTTTGAAACTGTTTTTTTTTTTCTCAACTTTTTAGGCCAGATGGTTTCGATGATCAGGAGTTCGCCATGATCACAATCATGTTTAAAATGTCAAAAAAAAAAACGTATTTGGATTCTACTAAAAGAGATGCTTTCAACGAGATATCACACGTTTATGTACAAGCAAAACAAATTCACTACCGCCTTTGCTTGTAGGCGGAGCTGCCTTAAAAAATACCGGCCCAACCCTGCGGGTCATCACTTAACACACACAAAAAAAATACAAATACTTGGCGCAACAGATCATATGTGGTACATGGCCTAGCTTCTCGCGACTATTCGTGTTGCGCGTGATTTATTTTTTCACAATAATGGAAGGGACCTACATTTTAAGGCCACATCTGGAAGGCTTACTCTTTTTTTAGAGGCTTACTCTTGGACGTTTGTCAGACATTCGCGAGAGACATTTCGATTTCGATTCCTGAACCTGGAATCTCCAGCTCAGTAATCCAAAGGACTAATCGCTGAGCCACGGATTAAGGTAGGGTAGAAAGGCTGCCATAAGCTAGCTAGCTCCCAGCGAGTGAAGCGCTAAAGTCAACTCACTTTGAGTTGAGAGGCCAAGGTAAAGTTTTCCTCAAATGCTTCCTATAGATTGTGCGCTCTCAGCCATCTGGCAGTGTAAGGGTGCTTTTGCCAAGACATGGGGGCTCGTCACCGAAAAAGGCTCTCTAGATGTACATATGTGGCTATAATCAGAGCTTTTCTAGTTCGGTTGTTTTGAGGAGTGGGCTCCGGCGTAAGCATTTTTTTTTTTTTTTTTTCGGTTGCGCCTGGAGGTGCAGGAATCTTCAAAAGATACCAATAGCCCGTACCACTGGTTATGCCCGATTCATATATCTGACCTGATGTCATAAGTGTTGGCCAGTATATGCCTACGGGCTAAACCCCACCCCCCCAGAGAGGCACTATGAGAACCGGCCGCGCGTGCTCATAGTAGTAGGAAAGACGTTCCTCTCATTGTTTCATTATATGATTACTACGACTAAGTTACCTTAACAAGTAGTTTACGCTTCTGTAGTGTTAATCGCGTTAGGTAGGTAGCTTTCCAGCGAAGGCACCTACTAATACCGTCATTACATGCGGTTTTCCCTTACTGCGCCAGATCGTACGGTCTTGTTCTTTGTAGTCGGCGCTCGAGGTTTGTCACGTCCAGAGTACGGATTATTTCATTATTGCAATGAACATGAAGGCGAGTACGAAGTTTGTTAGCAAAGTTTGTTACTTCATCGCTCACGGTAGCAATTCCTAGATCTCTGTGAATATCACTATTCCTTATATACCATGGAGCATTCACGATTGCTCTTAGTGTTTTGTTTTGGAATGTTTGCAGTATAGTCATATTGCTTGGCTTAGTACAACCCCAAAGTTGTATACCGTATGTCCAAGATGGTTTAAGCACTTGCTTATACAGAAGCAGTTTGTTGTATACGCTTAACTTCGAATATCTTCCGAGCAGCCAGTACATTTCTCTAAGTCTGATTTCGAGCTCGTCGCGCTTCTTTTTAACATGTGATTTCCACTTAAGTTTTGCATCTAGTGTCATTCCTAGATATTTTGCCTCATTTGCGTACGGTATTTGTACCGAGTTAATGGAAATAGGTAAGTTGTTTATCTTTTTGTACGTAAAATTGACATGCGTTGACTTGGTCTCGTTAAGGACGATTCTCCAGGTCTTTGTCCAGTCGGATACTTTGTTTAAAGCACGTTGAAGTTTTTCCGTTGATGATTCGACTGACTCATCCGTTGCGAGGATAGCCGTGTCGTCTGCGAACGTTGCTACGACAGTCCCTTCATCTTGTGGCATATCTCTTGTGTAGAGCAGGAACAGGATTGGGCCGAGAACGCTTCCTTGCGGAACACCGGCATAGATTTCTTTGAATTCCGAGTATTCTGCCCCATGTTTAACACGAAAGAGTCTATTATCAAGGTAAGATTCTAATATTCTGTACAATTTATCTGGTAAGATTACCCTTAGCTTATATCGCAAGCCTTCGTGCCATACCTTGTCGAACGCTTGCGATACGTCGAGAAAAACAGTAGAGCATATCTTTTTCCCTTCCAGAGCTTTTTCAATTTCATTCGTTATTCGATACACCTGATCGATTGTGGAATGTTTAACTCGAAAGCCGAATTGATGATCCGGGATCAAGCGTCTTTCTTCAATTACTGGGTGCAATCTCTTTAGCAGAATTTTCTCAAAGACCTTAGATATTATCGGCAGAAGCCAAATGGGTCTATATGATTTCTTGTCATTTGCACATTTCCCCGGTTTCGGAACCATAATTACTTCGGCGGCTTTCCATTGCCTTGGAACATATAGAATCCTCAAAGAAGCATTTATAATGTAGAGTAACTTAACTAACGCTTTTTTCGGTAGCTCCTTCAAAACTTCGCCAGTGATTAAATCATATCCTGGAGCCTTGTTATTTTTCAGTTTTCTTATTGTCATTCGAAGTTCGGACAGGGATACGATTTTTAATTTAAAGTTGTCAAGTGCCGTATTTGCATTCGGATCTTCGATCAATGGTTGTCCATCGAATGGCTTGAACGTTTCCTCTAAATGTTCGGCAAATAATTCCGCTTTCTCTTTGTCGCCTTTTGCCCATTCGCCGTTAGCTTTCCTTATTGGTGGCGAGTGCATTACGGGTTTCCTTATGGACTTCAAGGCTTTCCATAGAGAATAGTTTGAACACTTATCGGCGGTCAAGCTCTCGAGGTAAGTAGAAGTCTCGCGATTTCGTAAGTCCTGCAGCACATTTTTTAACTTGTTACAAAGGTGGTTAAGATAAGTTTTATGCGGGGGCGCGCGGGATTGTTGCCATCTCTTGCGCGCTCTCCTCTTTTCTCGTATGAGGTCTTCAATATCAGACTGATATTTGACTTTACTGTCCCGTGTAGCTGTCTTTCGAAAAGGGGTATTTTTCCACGCTGCGCACTGAATGGCTTCCACGAGCTTGTCAATTTCGTCTTCTATTTCAAGTGGCGTCTTTAGCGGCACATTTAAAGCAATATTTTCCTTGCAGTCTTTTCTGAAAACATCCCAGTTTGTTTTGTTATTAGTTAACTTAGGCGGTCCTTCTTTTTTTGCTAGACTTCCGCCGATTTTCAGAGTGACTGCTGAGTGGTCTGAGCATAGATCATAGCATTCTTCTACTTCCGTCAGAGTTTTAGTTAACGCTTTTGCAATAAAGAAGTCGACGAGGTCAGGAATTTTGTTTTTGTCAGTGGGCCAATAAGTTGGCCTTCCCGTCGAAAAAAATTGCACCCCACGTTTCATACTGGCTTTGTACAGTAATCTGCCTTTCGTTGAATTACATCTTGAGCCCCAGAAAGTGTGTTTCGCGTTAAAGTCACCACCGATGATAAAGTTAGGCCCGAGTGAGTCAAAGAGGCGAATAAGATCGTTGTCCGCCATCCTATATCCCGGAGGGAAGTAACACGATCCGATCTGGTAGTCTAAGTAATTTATTTTTACGGAAACTGAACTTATTTGCATAGAATCGAGTTCTACTTTTATGTTTTCGGAGTGCTTAATGCAGTCTTTTATATACAGCGAGGAACCGCCTCTCGCATTTTCCGAAGGATGATGCGCGTGATAATCAACGTAGCCTTTAATTTTAGGTCCAGGTCCTTTTTTTAAGTGGGTTTCCGATATCAAACATATATCAATATTGTTTTTCCGTAAAAATATTTCTAATTCATCTATTTTTGACAGAATGCCGTTTGCGTTCCACGTTAGTATCTTAAGCAGCTGTTTCATATTCATGTTTTGTTGTTTGTCTTGCGAGGCTTGATCTCGAGCTTGCTCAATTTGTCGAAAATAACTTGATTAACCTTGGTTTGCTCCTCAAGTTTTTTAATATCACAGCTAGTATTTGGCAGACCGGATCTGTTGTGGCTGACCTTGATGCGACTTGGGCGTACGATTTCGCTCCAGCCAATTGCGGTTTTTCCGTTGGACTTGGACCAGCGACGTTCTCTTGCGCAATTTTTATATTTTCCTTTATCGGTCTCGTCCTTTTGACTGGCTTAACGGTCTTGGGCTTATCGGTTTTAGGATCTTATAAGCTCGGGTCCGGGTGTACCGTTTTTTTTAGAGTATCGCGTCTTTTTTGAAGTTCCGTGGCGATTTCGCAGCCTCGATAGTTCGCTGGGTGGTTTCCCATACAATTGGCGCAGACCGCTGGGACCTGCTTAGTTAAGTTGCACTCTTCCGAGAGATGTGTACCGGCACATTTTACGCACCGTGGTTCTTTCTGGCAGTATGCCTGCGTATGGCTAAAGCCTTGGCATCGCTTACACTGAGGTATCGATTTCTTGCCCTTACGCATGGGCTCGACTTTTACCTTGATGTTTAAAATATTTTTCATTTTGAAGATTTCGTCCACATTCTCGGTCCTATCAAAGGTAAGCATAAAAAGTGGGAGACCGCGTTTGACGACATTATCTTTGTCTCCTTCCGTACGTTGCTTTTCCTTCTTAATAATATTCACGGCGTCAAGAATTTTAAAGCCTTGGCTTTTCACGTCTTCCATAACATCTTCTTTTGCGCACGACGGGTGGAGTCCCCTAACAAAGATTCGCAGTGGTTTTTCGTTCTTATTTTCATAAGTATACCATTGGATTTTCTCGGTGTTTAATTTTAGTGACAGTGCTCGGTAGGAATCTGGATCATCTACGTTGATTTTCCACTCGTTGTTTCGACGCGAGGTTATATTGTACTTTGTCCTCAGCGTAGTTTTGAGAAGATTACGAATTTTTCCATAGTCCGCTATCCCGACGACATTTATTGCGGGTGGAGGGCGATTTTTCGCTTGGGTTTTTGCCTTGTTTGTTACGGCGGGCTTATCTTCCTTTTGTGAAACTTCGGGTGAAGTAACGGCTTTACGTTTTTTGCTAGGCCTTTTTTTAAAGGCCGGATTGGTTTCGTGGGCAAGTTCTTCCTCGTCCGTAAAATATTCACTTACTGGACGGTTTGGCGTTGTATCAGCATCTTTCCGTACACGAATGTTCTTGAGATCCTCATTTTCTTTTCGCAGAGAATCTACTTCCTTTTTAAGCTCATGGAAAAGTCGCTCCATTTCATTAAGTTTAGCTCGTAGTTCGTTGTTCTCTTTTACGAAGCATATCGTTTTCACTGAGTCCTGGTTAGCCGGCGGACTTCTTTTCCCGGAGATATTTGGACTAGGTGGTAGGGTTTTCGCTTGTGAATCAGTTTTATGTTCACTTTCAACTTTACTGGTTTCAATACTCGATTTCTGTTTTTGTATCTTCGGGATACTTACAATTAAAGCGCTATCTTTGGCCGAAAGGCTTTTTTGCGCTATCGCTTTTGGTGGAGTTCTCAGAGTGAGTGTACTCCTTCTGGAGTTTTGTTGGAGAAGCAATAAATGGTCCCCCCCAGAATCCATGGGACCGACCTCCGAGGAGGGTGGATTTTCCAGTTTACCTGGTCTGCCACCTGGGGTATTTATATCATTTGTTTTGTTCATTGCCATATTATTTGTAACTGTATTAGTTTTATTGGGTAGTACAGTAATTTCTACGCACAAACCCCCTGCCAGGAGGACCGGGTCATTTGTTTTTTTTTGCCAATTTTTCGAAGTTTTCGTCTCCGCTTTGTGGATTTTAGTCGCCTCTTATGACAGGCATGCCTACCTCGGGTATATTCTGTCCCCTACCCGGCGTAAGCATGCGTCTGCCTTCTGCACTTGATTTCAAAGAACGGTCTGTCTCGGCTGCACTAGGCTGTAATCAAATCTTTACGGATGGCTCGTGCCACATGCCACTGTTTTTCAAGCGGAGCTCTATACTATCCCAATGGTTACCAACTAATTGTAAAGAATAAGTGGAGGGGTTGGAGTATTTGCGTCTATAATGACAGGCGAAAGGCTGCACTTAAGCCATTCCCAAATAGTTCGAGAAGGTAAAAACAATTTGAATTAAGTCACAGGGCTGAACTGTCTGGTTGTTGTCTGGATCCCAGGTCACCCTAAGACTGCGGGAAATGAGGTATCCTATTAGGTTGCTAAATGGAGCTCAGCATATGTTTTCACACCTGCGTTGCGTTTCCCCGTTTCTTCAATCAGGGCCTCTATTGACGATTTCTTTTCTCATTAACACAATTATGTTTGGCACGGCTCTTCAAGATGTAGGTGGACTAAAGGACTGCTCTCGAACGTTTGTAAGAAGTCAGCATCATTCTTGCTGTCTCTCAGCAGAGCAGACCGTAGACAACTTATTGGCGTTTTCATATGAAATTTTTCTTTTGCTAAGCATAAGAGACACCACTGTCTGCGAAGTTTATGAGGAAGACGACTTTCTTCGAATCACTTCCTTCGTTATTATTCTGCCTAGACTGTGAAAGAAGTGTGCTCCTAGATGGAGCTTCATGTGGAGTAGGCAATGCTGGTCAACTCCATATCCACAGATGAATTGAAAAATAGTTTCCTTCTCGTTATCCTTTTTATAGCTGCCACAGTGTAAGTTAAATAGGAAGAATGTGTTCTTACTGGCCAGTTGCCTGTGTAAACAGCTACTAGCCTGACAATATCCGCACGAGATACGAGTATATGTACATTGGAACTCCACTTCTACTCTTCCTACCGAGTCTCGACCGTTTGAGTCCAAGTTACATAAAGAAATTAGCGGCCAATAAAATAACGTGGCAGGGGACCATTTGACAACTTTCTTGCGGGACAGGCTTATAAAGTGTGTGTTGTTGGTGCACCGTTCAAAAAAAAAAACTGAGTTTCTCCAACTACTACACCAAAAAGGACTTTTTGCCTGGAAGTGCAATGGACCATTTAGAGTCTGAGTGCTTCTACGATTTAGTTTTTTTTTTTTTTTATAACTGGCGCGCACCAAATGGGGTATGAATACCCTTATGCTGAATATTCAGGGCACGGGCGTTTGGAAAGAGGGGAAAGAGGAACAGAGGAGATACCGGTGCACGTTGGCTTTAAATGCTTGAATGTTGTAGTAATGAGGAAACACAGAGCCTGGAAGATTATTCCACATACGTGTCGTTCGGCTTATGAACGAATCCCAGTATTTGACAGTACGTCCGAAGTTGGGCTTGAGGGTGAACTGATGTGCATTCGAAGCGTGACGCGTATTGCGGGTGAATCTTTAAAGGGAAGGAATGCAAGTGGCTAGTTCGTTGGAACATTTTTTGTGGAATAAGCGATAAATTAGGAAAAGACACGAGACATTTCTGCCATGCTCTAATGAGTCTATGGAGCTAACAATATCTCTATCAGCTATTAGTTTTATCGCGCGGTTCTGAACCCAATCTAGAATGTGCAAAACGGTCTTGGGTGCACCAGACCAGATATGGGGGTTGTATTCCAGCTTTGGGCGGATAATAAATTGGGCGAATTATAAATTGTGGCCAGATCAGAAGGGGTAAAGAATTTCTTGCACCGCTTAAGGAATCCTAGACGGTTGTTGATACACATACCGAGAATGGCAAGTCTTTCGGTTTCCGCGATGCAAGTACCATTCATGGATAATGGTTGGGGGTCTTGGTTTCGCTTGAGAGACAGAAGACGGCACTGAGTTTTGGATGCATTAAATTCCACTCTGTTAGTTGAGCCCCATTTGATTATGCAGTCAAGGTCGGAATTTAATGAGTTTAACATACGTAGCCGGTTCTATACTACGGCCGAAAAGCAGGGACGTGAGTTGGGGAACGAATATGAAAAACTGAGGGTACTGTCATCAGCGAAGGAATGGATTGGATTAGAGGTTGCAGACAAGAGATCATTTATGAAAATGAGAAAGAGAGTCGGAGACAAAACTGAGCCCTGGGGGACACCAGCATTTATATGGTGAATATCAGACTTGAAGCCGTCCAAGACAACTTGTATTGAACGCCCCGAAAGGTAATTTCTAATCCATTAAAGAAGAGACTCATCGATACCATATGCACGCATTTTCGACAAAAAAGCCTGTCAACTCTGTTGCAACTATCTTTGTTTCGCCGAAGTGATGGAGAGATTGGTTTCACTTCTCGGTGAGATATGCCATCAAATCACCAGTGGACCTGTTGCTACGAAAACCGTACTGCCGGTCATTGAGAAGTTTTCTTGAATCAAGATATTTCATAAGCTGACGATTTATCAGCGTTTCCATGACCTTGGAAAGAAGGGACGTAAGTGCAATGGGTCGGTAATTGGTCGGAGAGGAAGATTCGCCTTTTTAGGGACAGGCTGGACAAATGCTGTTTTCCATCTTCTCGGAAAGAGTCCAGAAGAGTAGGACAGACAGAAAAGCTTACGCAGAGGTTTTGCCAGCGAAGAAGAACACCTCTTCAGAACTAATGGAGGGATACCATCTGGACCAGCGGATTTGTGTATGTTGAGACCTTTGAGAACTCCTGCAACTGTGCGAGTGCCAAAATGGACTTGTCCCATAGAGAAATCGACGCTCTCGAGCACAGGGATAGACAATAGATAGTTGCTCGGGACACGTTGAGGTTGAGGTTCCTGCATTTTATACGCTCCGGACAAGCACTCTGAAACCCTTTGTTATCTATTGCTTTACTAATTTCACAAACTTTTCTCTGAATTCTCTTACACTAGTAGCTAAAAGGACTTCATTTTGGCCTGCGAATCTTTTCAAATTAAGTAGAGTTACTGCAAGTCAACACTCACTTGAAAAATAGTTTTCTAATATTTCCCAGCATTGTTCAAGCATAAAGCGGTTCATTTCAGTACTTGTCACTTCCTATCCGTTGGTATTTCAAGCGCGTTAGAATTGCCCGCCCAAGGAAAGAATATGGCACTATCCATCAACAAGTCAACAAAAGTGAGATGAGTCATATATCCAGAAAAATATGGGTAATACACCTACATATACACGAAAGAGGAGGCAACGAATTATCTAACAAGACCCTTACAGAGTTATGGTGACATATACGAGCCCGTACAGCTGCGTATCGCATTTCATTCACACTACCGAACCTTCAAAGATGTGATGCATAGCTAGAGCAAAGAATCTTGTAGTAATGACAGTTCACATTTGACACAAGTCTCTTGGTAAATTGAATTCTATTTAAATTTTGCACCACAATCTATTGGACACCCTGTGCATATAAATCGACAAACCCTATATACTTATACAAACGTATCTATGACCCAGCAGTAGTTATACTAAACCACATTCAATACACGTACTTTCTCTCTAATCAATGGAATTGATTCATACGGATGGGGTTTCCTTTTTTGTTGGTATCCAAAAAAATGGAAGGGACTCGAGGCAATACCGGAAATATGGCAGCAGCAAAAGTTTCATGAAATTCATTTTGGTTTAGAATACCATTTAGCCGAGGATGATTGATATTCGTTGCCGAAAATCTATACAAATCCACTTAACACACTCGCAAACATGCACGCACAGAAATTGTAATTAATATGGCATGTCAACCAAAATGTCATGTAATTGTTTTGTGGCCATACCTTGATGTACGGTAATGCGTTTTCTATTGGTAAAGGGACCGCAAATATTATAAATACCTAATTTGGACGAAATTATCTAATGGAATTTGAATCGCACACTGTATATGCATATGCATATGTGTTTGTGTGTGGTGCTGAACAATTTTCGGGCACACAGCTAATTTTATGGGAAATTCTCGTGGAACGTTATTAACATTTGATAAAGTAATTGTGGTGTAAATAATTTCGAATGCAATTATAGTCCTTGTTATATTAAATTGGTTAATCTCAGTTTTCGATTTGGTGTTATACGATAGGGATTTCGGTGCTACATATATAAAACTGATCAAATTTCTTGTTAGAGAAACACGAAATGGGCTCAGCGTTGGGAGCCAATTTAATTTACAGGCGGGCGCCAGTTATATATATTTTTACTACAGTAATTAAGTTGAAATTCAATTTTGACTATAATTAGGTGAATGAAAAATAAATTACAACGAAGTGACCTATGTATGTATTTAAAGAATTGTTTGGTCCTCTTCATGTGGCATACGTACCAAATGATACGAACAAAACTTTGTTCAATTTAAGAACTGTTATTCTTCGTTTAATTTCAGCTGTGGTTTCATTGTTTGAGTTGATAATGAGTCTATGTAGACAAAGTCCTTAGTTACAACAAATTTAGCCGCCCGGTCCATGAAACTGCCCAACCACGCTAGTGTGTTCCAAGCGGAAATTTACGGAATCACTGAGGCTTGCCGATAGTAACAGACAGGTAGATATCTACATAGACAACCAAGCAGCCATAAAGCCATTACCTCCATCACAACCAAATCTAGATTGGTCAAAAGATGCAAAGAGGAACTCAAATCCCTCAGCACAAGGCATAAAATTACGCTCTGCTAGATTCCGGAACATATGGGTATCCACGGCCGATAAACTAGCCAGAAAAGGCTCAGAATCAAACGACCTACAAGTAGGCAACTCTATATTAATGCCCATCAGTCTCCTCATGTCCAAAATCTCTTCAGACTACTATAACAAGGCCAACTCAAGGTGGAATACTATCACCACATGCCGAGTCTCTAGAAAGCTTTGGACCCATTACGACAAAAAGAGGACCAGAGAACTCCTATCATTAATCAGACCACAGCTGTCACTCCTCATAGGAGCCCTTACTGGTCACAATTCAATAGCGGCCCATCTCAGGAAAATGAGAATCAGCACCACCGACCTAAATTTCATCATGAAATCGCGCTGGTTCAGGAGGGCCACCCCTGCTACTACCTAAACAGAAAACTTTTTGTTTCAGGTGTCGCACAACGTGGATCTGTTGAAATCCGAGTGAGACTGCACCCCAGCTGATGCAGTCACCCCCCCTACCTACCTTTCTACAACTAAGTTATCTCTGCAGATGCTGAGGTTCCATCCATCGAGGATACTTCTGTAAACAACTTGGTGCATGCTTCATTATGTCCATGGTGCTCTACTCGGGTCAACGGGTAGACCGCCAGCCTCTGCAGCTTTGTTGGAATAAAGTTTAAATATTGCCATTCAGTCGAGTGAGTCCAATGCTCATGTTCCACGTTCCAGATTGTTCATTCTCCTGTTGCCTTACACTTACTTACATACTAAGGTGGTGCTACAGTTCCGGGTGAAACTGGACCTCAACCAACAAGCCTCTCCAGTTAGCCCGGTCGTTAACTAACTGCCTCCAGTTGAGCACTCCAAGTTGGTTGAGATGCCCTTCTACTTGTGTGCGCCACCTTAAGCTTGATCTTCCTCTACTGCGCTGTTCCTCCGGATTAGATTCAAAGACTCTGAGAGCCGAACATTGATGTCGATTCGCTCTACATGTCTTAGCCATCATAAGCACAGATTTTTGACTAGGTCCCTACCACTGTACAGCTGTTATATTTCATCAGCAGGACTGGGATGATTAAAGTCTTGCCTAGAGTCTACTTAGTTATTCGGGGTAGGGCTTTACTACTTGAATTGCCTTCTCAGCCCAAAGAAACAGTGGTGTATAACTTCACAGAGGTGTACCCATCATTTTCCTTCCTTAGAAATGATTCTTGTTTGTAGAATGCTATTGAGCCATAGTCAACTATAGGTTTGTGGTTTTCGCTACAGTTTTTAAGGAACCTACAGGCTTTCCCATTTTAACTTGATTTATTGCTGCACCTAGCACAGTTATCGTAAAATTTTGCAAAGATTCAGACGTTTCGGGTGTAGTTGCTTTCAATCGACACATTTTAACCTTGTCGAAGGACAAATACGTCTCGGTTTACCTGCAAAATGAAAATATACGCCAATTTTCATACCAGCCTTACACAGCTAACTTTAGCTGAAAGATGTCTAGAACTCGAAAATCAGTCCAAGTAATTCAAAAACTCTTATCAAGCATTGTCCGTGGAGGGCAAAGAATTAGTTTCACCGTTTAGAAATTTGATTTTAAGACTGCCTAAGCTCGCTTTAGGATGACCGTCAAATGGCTTAAAAGGTACTACTTGCCGGTGTAATTTTTTTTAATTTGATGAAATGTTTAATTAATCATTTATTGGTAAATAAGTCCATCAAATTTTCTGTGCAAATGGCAATGAATACAAAACCCATTAAAATAATGCGCCCCACGAGTTAAGCCCTATTTTACTTATTAAAGAAATTATTACGAAATAAAAATAAAAATAAAATAAATCCTGCGGTACTTTTGCATAAAAAAATATGCACTTCTCCTCGTCGAATTTATTTACATTTTAACCAAAAATTTATTTCACTTCTGTCCAAAATGTTCCCCACTAAAAACCACATCGGAATGCACTTCATTAATTGCAAACATCCCACAAGAGAATGAAAGAACCACACCAGAATTTTAATTGCAATCAAAATTGATTTAAATATTAAAAATAAAAACCTAAAAAACATACACAGGTTCGTTTTAAATGTTTTTAAAAAAAAGTAAGACATACCAATGCAAATCGATATAACTTCTGTTTTGAACATACATAAATAATTATTGTTATTAAAACACCCTCACACACCCAAAGAAATTGATCAGTATAAACAAATAAAATATAAAAAAAATAGTTAATTAATAGAATTGAATTGAATTTTTATGAAGTATGTAAGTTGTTTAGTATAAGGAAAGGAACTTTTTGTATAATTAATTTCTATGTGAAATTGTAAATTACTATTATTATCGACAAAGTCGAATTGTATAAAACCAAAATACAACCAAAAAAATGAAACAAATATATTACAAAGGAATAAAAAACAAAAAAAAAATTACCTTAAAATATATTAAAAACGTGACAAGAAGAAAAAAAAATTAGATGTAATTAACGACATTAAATGCATTTAAAACAAAACTGAATAAAAATTATAAAAAAAGGAATCAATAAATGAAAAATGTTTTTGTTGTAAAATTATCTCGATTATTTTTAAATTAATTATTTTATCCAGCAATCGGAGAAGATACATATGTGTATTCTCCTTTCCCTTTTGTTCAGCGAGATTATGATCAGGATTATAGGGATCATAACCCTCCCACTCTACTGCAGCCCTACTGGCCCGCCAAGGCTGTTCGCCAATTTGACCTCAAAACGTATCTACAGGCCTCCCGGTTTCGGATCACTTTGTCACTGAGGCTGCTGTTTTTGCATTCGCTTGATCCAGGAGTTTCTTGGCCTGCCTCTCTTCCGCCCTTGTAGAGGAACGTTGATTGACATTGCCATTTTGACAGGGTTCTTAGAATCCCTTCTTTGAATATGACAATAGGCATGTTTTGGTGAGAATTATGCAAAGCAAAGTAAAAGCTTCTCACCAAAACGATCCTCAGTCAATCTGGCTTAGTAGCTTTTTTAATATTTGAAGATTGGTGCATGTGCTTGCTATCAGCCTGACATTAGTTGTCAAAATATTCGCGCTGTCCAAAAAATTAAAATTTTTCTTCACCCCAAAGACGAAATATGTAGTTTATAAGCAAACAAAAAATAATTATGCTATTAATTATATTTTTCTTTTTTTTCCCCGTCCATTTTCTTTCAACGAAACACAAGAAATGCCAATTTACGGAGGGCTGCCAAACTCTCAAACTCTTTCAGCGCCATCTGAAAGTGAGTGTTACAAGCTATTCATCCCAACTCACTTTTCACTGAAGATAAAAGCTAAAGTAGTTGCCAGTCATATTTTGTTGTTGTACTCCGCGTTAAATTTTACTTTACTTTACTGAGTAGTCTCACCAAACCACGCCTTATACCAATTGAGCCGGTCATGCTCCAATTTTTTTGAGATGGGTTCTTTGTCGTGAAGGCTTCCTCGGATCTTTGAACTTCTAATTCGATCATGCTTTGTTACTCCTGCTGTCATGCGAAGCATCTTCATCTCAGCTGCCGTTAATTGTCCAGCACTGCGAACCGTATGTAAGCGACGGAAGAACACCTGCGGTGTAAAGCCTTCCTTTCAGCTATGGGGGCATTTTCCGGTCACAGAAGATAGCAGAGTTTTCCTGGCACTTCATTCTGTTAGAAAAGAGGGGGGATGTGCACCTAGACAGGTGCTTTTACGTGGGCCTATTGGTGCATTATGATTTCCCTTAGAAATTTGGTGCCGCGTCAAGCGCTAGTTAGCTGGTTTCTGCTCGAAGCAGCGGGCACTCCTTGCAAAGCTATTTACAAGTAAGTCCATCAACGAAACTTGTGCAAACTCGCCTATATAATGGAGGCGACGAGACGGTTTGAATATTTGGATAGTCGCACAGCATTTAGTTGATGAGTTCTGTTTCTTCCTTATCCCAACAGATCCTGAATGAAGCTTGTACCTACCGTGTAGGCTATTGTGCCGATCGTACAGTACTTTCAGTACTCCTGTCAAGATGCAGAGAGATTTTTTTTCTCATTCATTCACCTCTCGATAACCAAACGGTTTTGTTTACTTCCCTGCTCCTATGATCTATCTTCCCTTTCAGTTCACCAATAGGGATATCTATTTACATGTGAATGTATATTCTACCGCTAGTTCTGATCCTTTCCTGGCTAGTTCATCCGCTATCTCGTTACTTTCTTTATCGCCATATCCGGGAACCCAGTAGATATCGACCACGTGGATATTGTCGAATTTGTGCAGGATTATGGTATCCCTGTCCTTGAAGCCTTGATTGCTTCCTTGTGCACAAAGATTTTAATCCATGATGAATATACTTTCAGTGTGAGGATTGTTATTGCTGCTCCCTCAATGGCAAAGATTTCAGGTCGAAAGACTCAGCATTCATTTGGAAGTTTGTGTGCATCCAGCTCCAGTTCCTGTTTCCATTTTAGACTCGTCAGTGTAGAATTGGTTGTTTTATGCATTTATTAAAGCCATTCTTGTCATTTGTTGGAACAAGGATGCAATATTTTTTATTGAAATCTTGATATGAACTAACGTAGCATAAGCACCTGTTTGGGTCGGCAATGCCGCATCTGTTGAATATGGATGCGTGACTATAAGAACCTTGTTTCCAAAGGCCGGATTCTTAAAGCCAGATTACGCTTAAGTTGTTGATTTTAGTGCTCCTGTTATTTCTATACATGCTAATCATTGTACCTTATTCCACCATATCAGTGCTCCATAGGCATGTACGAGTAATGGTCGCTGTGTATATCTAGTGGATTGTGTGCGGTCAGATTCCTCAGCGTTTACCGAAGGTTTTCTTGCATGCGTATAACGCAAAAAGTGCGTTCTTCCAGATAGGCTTTGAATTGAGAATGGTTCCAGGATACTTTGCTTCTCTGGAGAGTTTTCGAGATGTTCCATTAAGTTTTGTTTGATTAACATTTTCTAGTTTGGTCTACTCTGGATTGACCTAAAGTCGCTGATAGGTAAGTGTTTGCCATTTCGCAGGATTGCTGTGGCATCTACGTATGCTAAGTCCTCGGAATTGTTAACGAAAATCAGCCACGAGAGAGGGAATATGACCGTCCCTACGGAGTTCCTGTCAAAACTGTTTTCTTTTATCTACTCTCGTGCTGCTAGACTGTAAATTAATGGCTCTGCTGTTACTTAAGTTTTGCTTCAATCCATTCGGCCTCTATTTATGTTCGTCCTACAGGACTTCATTGGAATACGTACATAAAGTCTAGTGTTCTATTTAAACGAAGGCAAGCCCGAATCCTTTTCATCAAGCTTGCTCCCACGTTGAACCACACGGAACATCCATTACTGAGCTTCTGTGAGCGTAAAAGCAACTTAGGCTCTGCTCAGAGCAGTATCTAAGTGTATGCTTGTTTAAATATAGATCCTAAGGTATCTGACTACACTTTGACATGACATTGGCTGCCCGTACTGTCCCAAGATTGAGGGGTTTTTCACCAATTCTTTCTGGTATCCGTACAGACCCCAGATAACGACGTCCCAAACAGGATGGTCTCGAAATTCTGTTAGTTCATCTTTAGCGTTTTAAAGTAACGTTGCAAGAGTATTGCAATGACCTCGATCTTCGGGCCTGACCTGTATGCGATCAAGTCGTCTGACTACTCTGTGCCATACTGAAGATATCCTATGAGATCACGAGCGAATAAAGCCCTGTTGCAGACCATCTTTAATTTTGAACGGAAAAGTCACATTTCCATTTTTCCTCTCTATCTAATGCAAAGATAGATAGTAGCTAATGTTGAGCACACGAGCATTAGAAAGCATACACAACAGTGGTTTGCTTATGCCCAGCCGGCTGAACTTGTAGAAGTTGATGCATAGTATCATGCCCAGCGTTGAAACCGAATTAATTATCTGAAACTATATAGAGCACTTAGTCAGAGTTATATTGATCACTTTTTCAAATACCTTGCTGATGTTCGGAAGGAGACTTATCGATCGGAATGGTATATCTTCCTTCCACTGTGAATTGTCAAAAAGAGTGTTTTATGGCAGCCAGGTCAGAAAAGGTTATGTATTTCTTGTACCGTTTAAGGAAACCTAGGCATTTCGCAAGGGTTCTTAGCGACTTCGAATATGTGGTCATTTCAACCGAGGTTATCATCAGCAACATACTGAGTATAGAATGTTTTTTGGTTTCGGCGATACAAGTGTCATTCACTCGAACAACAAAAGACAGCTTTCGGTTTTGGAAGCATTAAATTTCATCCCAGTTTCTAAATTGTATGCTTTATTTTTCCGTACCGTTGTCACGACCGAAGCGCAAGGCGGGACCCACCTAACCAATATAAGTAACTGAGAGTACTGTCATCAGCATAAGCAATTGTTAGATTCAACTAGCGGACAAAAAATTATTTGTAAGGATGAGAAAAAGTGTCGGAGACAGAAAAGAGCCTTGGAGAACTCCAGCAATTGTTTTCTGAGTTTTAGACTTCAAACCATCGGAAACAACTTGGATTGAACGGGCAGAAAAGTAATTCCTAATCCGTCTAAGAAAGGCTCATCGAAACCCATATAGGTCGGTTAGACAAATTCTGTTTTTCATCTTCTCGGGAAGTCCATAAAAATATGACCAATGGAAAAGCACACGCCGTGATTTTGCCAACGTGGAAAACAGCCCTTCAGAATTATGGATGGGAAAAATGCATTTTCTCGAAAACTCTAAATCGTAGTTCAAATAATAATAAGCGAGCTTAATTGTACATAAAAATATTAAAATCGACGATGATTCGATCATGAGGATATTTTTCACGGGGGTGGTATTGTATTGCAAGTTTGAGGAGGGGAAACATTCCTCTGCAAGGTTTTTTGACAGATATCTGTTCCTGAGGAAACATCAATAACAGCATACCTTACATTGAACCCTGCAGTTCAGTGGAAGTACTCAATTCGACTTATTGGCGTATCCCACGACTATTTGTCTAAAGTTGCAGTGAGCATAGTATCTACCGTAAGTTATGTATGAGTTTGCAACATAAATAATTTTCAAACCGCATTCAAGTCACATCAGAATAGTTACAGCTTCCTCACATATGTCACTCCACTTAAACTCGCGAACATAACCTATCTTTTTATCGCCTAAAAATACCTTTAATATGATAATCAATCGGGTTAACAATCGCTCCATAATTACTCAACCTGTTTATGTCGCTATTAATTTGCTTACCATTACAGAGCCCACCGATCCACCCATCACCACCCACTTTGCTGCTTCAACGCCCACAACAAAATAACACACATCGGCATAAACATAAAATCAGTATTACCGCCCAGACACACGAGCAAGGATAATACAAAAATAGCCACATCGGCTAATTAGTTGTATTTGTGCATTTGCGGGCTCTTGAAGCGTGTTTCATCCATTCCGTGTATGTATTACGTGTGCACGAACGAAGCCAGCCCAACGAGCTGTTAAAATATACATTATCCTTTGAAGCAACATATTGACCGTGATGTAAATTTCAAATCGATTGTTTACATGACTTTGCAACAGATGGTGTGTACCTCGTCGTTCTCTTCCTTCAATAAAAAAAAAAATGGATGAAATCCTGCTTCATTGCAGTGCCAACCATCAACAATAGCGGCCCCTCAGCATCTCTGTGTATGTACACGTACCCACTGTACAAACAAGGACAATTTATCATATTAAATACGAACATTTTGTATGCTGCACATACTTTTACATACGATTCCCATGTAAATTTAATAACCGAGGAAGCTTATTTGAATATTCCCACTTTTCTGGCTTTAAGAACAGAACCTCAGTGTGGGATAGGGTGACAGAAGGGCGCATTGACATTGCCTGCGTTAAAGGATTTATTAAGGACATTAAGCTTTTTGCCGGGAAAATGTTTCGGAACTGGCTTTGAATGGGCAAAATAACGTGAATGATGTATTCTTCACTTGTTTTCCGGGTTATGAGTTTATCCAACCGCTTTTTAAATCCGGCACGCGTTCTCAATTTAAGAATTTTGAATCCATTTCAGTTAATTTTTTAAAAATGTGGAGTTCAATTCAGAGATTGAAGGTATTAAGGAACATAAATACTACAACAATTTTTCCCTGACGTGCTTCTTCTCAGCATCGTTTGCCGAAAGAAAGGAGAACTGCGTCAATTACAAAAATAATATTGCATACAAGGTTTATCTGGCATAGTGTGTGAATGCATAAAAATCTTCGTCAACAACCTGATTATCCCTTATCAGTGTGGTTTTAGGCCATGCAAATCCTCAGTCGATCATTCACACTCCGACCGATCCTGGAGGAAACTCAAGAAGTTGAAATCGATACCAACAATCTTTTTATCGACTTTAAGGCCGCATATTACAGCTTTGGCATTCCTACCACACTTGCCGTATTTGCAGATCGACGATAGAGAACGGTCGCGGCTCCATCCAGATCGGTAACGAGCTGAATGAGACCATTGATGTCAAAAAAGCATTTAGTCAAGCTTACACGCTGTCAAATGACATCTTCAATACCATCCTTGAAAAGGTCTTTCGAAACACCGACCGCACAATCTTTCAAAAGTCTGTGCAAATACGTATTAGCATCCGCTGACGATACTGACATTGTTGGCAGAATTCAGCGGGCTTTTACGCGTGCGTTCCGTAGTATTGAAAAGGAAACGGCCAAAATAGCTTTAGCGGTAAATGAGACAAAACAAAGTACATGCTGTCAACAAGGGGCACATAATATTCGCGAATTGAATAGAACGTCACAGTAGACAGATATAACAGATAAGGTACAGCACTTTAGCAAAAAAAAAAGAAGCGAAACGAAGAATAAGTCTTGACAATCCATTTTCTTTTGGGCTGAGAAGGTAATTGAGTAGTACGGCCCTATGCCGAACAACTAAGGAGGTTCTATACAAGACCCTAATCGTCCAAGTCCTAATTTAAGGCGCTGAAGCGTGGACTGTGTCCGAGCAACACACCCTGAATCGTACGGCCACTTGCTTGTAGCCAAAGAGATATTCAGAACCCCATGACACCAACAAAAAGTGCGGGAAAATTCAGGGTAGGTCGATAACAACAGCAAAAAACTGCTATAGCCATCACCGACTGAATGCCACTTCAATTCTCTTTGCGGCAGAAGAGCTATAGACGAACTGTCAAGAAGCAAACAAAACAGTTGCCTTAAATGTACCGGGTTTCACTCGGCGACCACGAAAAAGCCCTTACTCTAATGGACGGTACCGACTAGTACGTATGTAAGTAACAAAGTAATAGGCTTAAAAAGTAAAAGGTACCTGTAGGCTAGTCGTAAGATCTACGAGCAAATAAGAGGCCAAAAACAATGTTTTTTCAAAAGAATAAGAACGAGCCTGCGCTATGTGTGGTCGAGTCAATAAAGAGACATTATTGTCGAAGCAGCGTTCGATAGTTCTACTAAAAGGTAAAAAGAGTAGGCCAAGGGTATATACAGTACTCTGGAAAAAATTGATCGAAGTAATTCTGTACTAGTTAGAGCTAAGTAAAGTACGGGTGGAAGCCGTGGCTCAGTGGTTAGTGCATTCGGATCAATGCAAATGGATTTTGGATCTCCTTTCACGAGTTTGGAGATGAGAATCATGAGCCATCTAGAGCCGATGTCTCCCAACTTTTTCCAAAACTCTGTTTACCAACTTCATCGACTTCTCCATCGAATATTTCTCCATACTCAGAAACGGCTGAGTATACCCGGGGAAACTGTTCGTTCAAAAGTCCCTGACAATACTGTTGCCACCTGTTTAGAATTTTTTCATCATCCACTAAGAGTTGGCCTTGATCATTGTTAATGAACTTTGCCGAAAGAATGTCCTGAACATTTCTTCATCTCTGCGCGGCTACCTTGAAGACGATTGTACCCTTGTTCCAGATGTTTTGTTGCAACTTGTGTTTAGCCAGGTTCGTATCAGAAGTCAGCTGGCGGAGAAGATATTTCGTAAAAATCCCGATACAGGTCGTCCATACCGACTCTTTGCTTGAATTTGGGCGCACTTCTTCTTCGCGATACTTTTGCAACGTTTATATTCTAATTCGAGACGAGCTGAATCATTTCTTTTATTAGGGGGTACTTTGGCGAAGCTTTGAATGCCACTTTTTTCACGTATCACTACTTAAGCTTACTTTGTCCACCACCATGTTTCATTGCCGTGTTGGTAGTGTCCTTTTGACACCCCGAGCAGTGATTTAGCTCTCTCTAAGCAAGGCCGCTGTAGGGAATCCCACATATCTTGTGCTCTGCGCCCTTCATCCTCAATTTCCTACAAGCCCAAATTTAAACTGCATGCTAGAGATGGTAGAATCCACATTCGGATAAGACCAGGAGATAAGCCCAGCAGCGAATGGCACAGAAAGCTCCCGCTAAATCTGAAGAAGTAATAGTCTGAGGATGTTTTTCAAGTACGTATACAGGACGAATATATGTACTTCCTTTTTTCAAAAATAACAATACAAATGAGAGTGCGTCAAGATGATGAAGAGTTTTACGTGTACGAGCTTTTTAGTGAAACCCACAGAAACACTATAATCATTTATGCCATACTGCGAAATTTTTTACTCAAGTTAAAAAATAATTCAATCAACTTTTAGATAAATAAGAATTTGGGGATAAATTTGAATTTTGTTGTATTATTTTCTTCCTTTAAAGGTCAAAAGGTAATTTAAAGACCGTAGCATAAACGTAAACATAACATAAACAGTTGCAATGAAACTATGTATTATACTTAGAAATAGCGAAGAATCGACCAGCATCAATTCAATTCCAGGCTTTTGAAGTTTATTGCAGTAAGGACCAGGAAATCCATGTCCTCGTCTTACTTACTTAGTTGGCCTGTGACCCTTGGAGGGTCAGAGCCTGAACCTTCTATCCTTCGCGGTCACGGGCTCGGTGCTTGCAGTTGGCAATACCAAGATTTCTTGCGTCCGCGATCACTTGGTCTTTTAACCGGAGGTTCGATTTCGCTTGTCATCTCGAACCAGTGGGCTGGGAATCAAAGACTCTCTTAGCTGGAGCGTTGTCGTCCATTCGCTCGATGTGACTGAGCCAGTGTAGTCGACGGATTTTTACCTTCCGGACTACATCCACATATGTACAGCTCATAGAGTTCCCGGTTATGTCATCTCCTACATTCGCCCTCCACGCAGATAGGGCCGAATATTCTGCGAAGGATTTTTTTTTCGAAGGATCCCAAGATCTGCTCTGCCGTCCTGCTTATAGTCCAGCTTTCGACTCCGTTAAGCACAACTGGCAAGATCAATGTTTTGTAGAGCATAATTGTGGTCCTTCGGGCTAGGAGTTTGGAACCAAGTTGTTTTAACAGGCCGAAGTAGCAACAATTGCCTAGGGTAATCCTACTCCGAATCACCAGGGTGTCATTTGCGGAGTTTACGTTTGCCCCGAGGTAGGTAAACTCCTTCACTACCTCAAAATTATGGATATCGATGGTGACATTTTTTCCAATGCGGTGTGCTACGGAATTGTTTCTGGTCGACAGCATGTACTTTGTTTTATTCTCATTAATCTCAAGACCAACTCGTCTAGCCTCTTCTTCAATCGCCATAAACGCTTCAATAACGGCGCGCTGGGAGCCCGCAAATCTATATCGTCAGCCTATCCCAACAGCTGCACGTAATTGAAAAAAAAAAAAAACCCGCTCGCCGCAATATACGTTCTAACACGTGATTAAAGAAGTCACAAGACAGCGCTTCTCCTTGCCGAAATCCAGTGAGTGTTTGGAAAAATTCGGAGGTTCTACTTCCGATTGCACGGTAGTTGTCTTGTAACCTTTATTTTGGATCGGACAGAGAGAGCTGTAATTCTAGTCGTCGGGCATGTTTTCGTCCTCCCATTCTTTGCACATGATTTGGTGCATGTTCCTTACCCAAAACATCGCCACCTGCTTTGAAGAGCTCTGGCGGCAACCCTCCCGAGCCCGCGGCTTTATTATTGTTTTTTTTGTGGGTTTTCGGGATATTTGATTTTCGGGATTTTGGGTTTTCGGGATTATGTTTTTCGGGATTCTGTCCGACTCTTTTGTTGATTACAAGAAAGTGAATCCTTAAGAATAAAAAGATTTTAATTTGATTTTAGAATATTAGAGAAGTGCAAAATGAAGAATATACGACATTGCAAGCATTAAAGAATTTATTTAATGTGTTATTTTGTTTCATCAACAACCTGATCATAAAAGCGAAGAATACAAAACTAGATCAGTCACTACAGATTGTCCCTAAATAAGTATTATTTTTTTTAACACTGCCTGACCGACGTTTAATACTTGTTAACTGGCTTATTTACCCTATACTCTGTCCAGATATAGAACAAAAAAAAAAAAAACAGAATTTGACACTTCTGTATAAACGACGGAAGGATACCGCAGAAATTTTTTCTCTGATGAATTTTCTAAAATTGTAAACAAATAAGTCTGCACTTTTCGTTGCTTTTAAATAAAAAATATGACATCGCTTTTTGCCAAAGTACTCCGCCAAGCATTTAAGACCTTTGACAGGTCCAATATATCCTCTCTCAGTGCAAATCTTAAAATCCTCTGCCAGTTGACGGAACAACTCACCTATCGTGATATCAGCATAGATCCGGATATTTTCTCGGAAGAATCGTCAACTAATAGAGTTGATAGGGCTCCATGTACTTTTGTTCATGTCTTCGAGAGCTCTGAAGTTTCGATGAGCGTCTTTGTTTTGCAAGCTAACTATACAATGCCGCTGCACGACCACCCAATGATGCATGGCATCCTTAAGGGGATATACGGTAATCTGTTGGTCCAAAGTTACACCAAAACAACCATTGGAGGTGGGGATAATGAGATAGTTTACGATAAATACGCAACGGAAATTGAAGTCAATGCTGATGAGCCAAAGATAGTCTCTCCGAAGTCAGAATGTGCAACATTAGCACCAGTGGAGAGGAATTTTCATGAAATCACAGCTGTAGGCGGTATTGCGGCCTTCTTCGATATTTTAAGCCCCCCCTATGACTCAGATATTCCAGTGCATGGCAGGCGAAAATGTAGTTTCTATCAGCGAGAAAATAGAAACGACCGGTCGGTTGTGCTGCATAAGGTTCCAGAACCACTGAGCTATTATTGTGATACTGCAGAAGCACCTGAGGCTATTGCTGAGAGTTACAATACATACATGGAAATCTATGGTAGCTCTTGAGTTTGATCTAATTCCCGATTGTATATTTTAATTATAGTGTTAAACACGCGGCTAACTTGTATATTTTAACTATTTATTGAATAAAGTAGGCACTGGAACGTAGTGCGATGAGTTGTATCACTAATATTATATTTTGAATAATAAATTACGTTTCCTCAATAAATGCTTACTGTATCTTTAATGTTAAAAAAGGATAGTAGCGAAATGAGTTCGCCACAAAAACTTTAAGACCAAGCAGCAATCAAAGGGAATGAAGAAGATCTGGATCATAAGCCCCAAAGAAAGTTAAAGCTCAATTATCGGCGTGTAAGGTAATAGCAACGGTTTCATGCTCAATTAACTTATAAAAGATAAGCTGCAATCTTAAGTGTCCGTTGTAAGAAGAACAAAATAAGAAACGTCCAGGGCAGTAGAGGAGGAGATGGCAGTCTCCCTCTGTTTCTCAGGTCCTCCCTAGGTCTCAATTCTAGCAAGCACTTTGTTCACGTATTGCCTGTTGTTCTCGCCACGTTTCCTGCCGACCTGTGTGGTTATATCGGAGACTCTAATTCTGCTTCGGACTTCTTTATTTGTTACTCGGTACCTTCTGCTTATTCCTAGCATCGCTCTTTGTGCTACTACAAGCTTGTATGATGGTATACGTTGTTAGAATTAATGTAAGTTAAGTGATAACTGGCAGTATGCATTTGCTTTTCTTTTCAGAGGCACAGCCATGTCGCTCTCCAGGATGTTTTATATTTTGCCAAAGGCTGTCCAGTCTAAGCCGATGCGACGTTATGTTTCGCGGGTTTTGTTGTCTCTCATTATTCTTAATTCATAACCTAGACTTATATTCAAACACCTGCTCGATATCCACTCCGTCTGCTACCTTCATTCTTTCACTGGGAAATAGGTTGATGAATGGGGATAATAAATTGGTTTAATGAAAATCGGTGTGCAAAAGTCCACTGCCTTTCACCCTGCCTACGCTGGATGTTGTTCCATGTTAATGATGAACACCTCCTTTATAGACTTATATTATAGCCCAACAGGAAGCTGATAAGTTAAAATCGGAAACGAAGCATTGAGATACAATGGTACAATCATGGGATAATATCTCATAGGTTGTACTGTGGCTCTAAAAGCTGGAGCAAAATTGTGTCTTCCGTAAATGTATGATTCGTTAAGTACAAATGTGTACTTACAAACCACTACAAACCACATGCGGTCTCGTGACCATTGCGTTGTGCGTGTTATGTTTTTTGGATCATAACACAAATGGAAGGGACCTACAAAACCATATTTTTTGATTTGTGACGTTTTTCTTCCGGACCATCCATATATGAAAGCCGTTTATTAGACATTCGCGAGAGGTGAGCCGAGAAAAAGCTTTTGTGTTCTCTTCTTCTTCTTTTGAAGAAGGAAATGCATAGCACCCAAACGGATTTTGGGGTATTGTAAGGCAGAAATCCTTTTTTTTCCTTTCTCCTTACTATTTTCGAGAAAGTGTATTTTGTAAACACAGGAGCCAAAACGGCTTACTTACCAACAGATATTTGAACGATTTTACTTAGAATCTTAGACATTTTTGACATATGTATGTACGTGAGGCCATAACATTAAAGTGCTCAGCATACTTATGGTCAGAACAGTTTTTTTTTTTTTTTTCATGAATTCCACACTCTAGTTATTACGTGGAAAAATCAACAGGAATCTCGAAGCGTTAAATATTCGCCTCTTTTGAGATTATGGAAAAAAGTCAATTGTAGGTGTCCCAAGGAAATTATGAATCGGAAGTCAAATATGCGGAGATTGTCACAGGCAGGGGCGATGAGTAAAAATTAAATATTCAACTCCAGCACGTCTTAGAAAATAAAAAATTTATTGAGAAACTGGACAACGTAATCGCATGTTAACACTAACATACGTTTGCATATAACTTCAAATACATAATAGATATGTATCCCCGGATCACTCTGACGTTACTGTTCATTTTCATCACCATCCTTGTATATCTGTTCATTTCTTCGTTTGAATTTCTTCATCGGTGGCTTCGCATTTTGAGACTCATCTATCGACTGAACCGCACTTTCTACTGCCTCTGTAACACTAATGTCCGTCATCTCATCAGTTTCTTGCTCATCTATGCTTAATTCGTCAGGATTGCTTGGGCTGGTAACGGCAACTGGTTTCGGTAAGCTCAGGTTACTCTTTCGTTTTAATGGACTACTCATATCACAGGATGAGTTGAGATCGGTTATCGATTGATCGCCAAACTGTCCCGAATCATTTAGATCGCTTCCATCGAGCGTACTAGAATGACTTAGCTCGTGCCCGCTAATAATCATAGCCAAACTGAGCGGATCATCGATACCAAGAATATCACAAAATTGCAGACTCTGTGGATTGATTTGTGACTTTGGCTGTTGAGGATTTGTATTGATGTCATGCGGATTGTAAGCCTCTACCGTACGCGCGAAATTCTCTGGAATCTTCAAATCGTAACCAAATTTCTTGTGGACATGTTCCTTTTCATCTTCGGTTGGTGTGAAAATGTGCCTTCCTGTGCCATTTGGTCCTGGCATAAAACAATGTGAGCTCTTGACACTAATGAGATGGTTTGTGAGGAATAAAATGGTTAACCATTCCAAGTCATACTCGAACTTTATTTCACCATCATCGGTGTGCTCCACGGAATCAATGTCGAGCACTTGTAGGAAGCGTCGTTTGGGCAAGCACTTGTCTAGTGCAAGAAATTTCGTTACACGATCAGTATCCTCATGTGGCACGAGAGCAGCAAATTTGCAGTGCAAATGGGCAGCAAACCACAGAGAGGGTTGCAGCGTATTAAGAAGATCCTCGCAGGGACGGCTACCAAGAGTATCAGTGTCAATTTCATCTCTGCAATAATAAATGAAAACCTGTTAATTACATCCTATTAAAAAGACTTTACTAGTAACTTACCTGAAATGAGGTTTAAATCGAACAAGCTGCGCTTTGTTACCATAATTATAGATTCCTTTTGGCCAGTCGTGTGACATGCAAATATCTACAGTTCCTGACAATTGTTTTAATCTGAACACCTCCAGTTGGCGCACATGATACACACTTTTCTTGGTTGACTCTGAATACGGTGAGAATTCATGTCGACCGCGGATGTAATCGTGGCTTTTGTATATTCCAGAGAGACCAGCGATACGAATACCGTTTATTTTAACCACACCGGCATAGCCCATGTAATAAATATTTGGAGCCACCCATCCACCGTAGGGCAACTCTTGAAGATAGTTCGAGGCTTCATGGTTACCTCCGATGAATATAGTTAGAACCGGCGCCACTTTCTCGCCACTGTAGTACCTAAAACAAAAAATATATATATTAGTTTATACTAGATATGATAAGACAGACAATTGATTTTACTTGTAAAATGTGCAGATCTTCATGTACTTTTTTGGCACAGCCATAGTTTGGAGATCCTCTAAATTCCTGGTGGACTGAAAGTCGCCGCAACATAGTAATAAATCAATTTTGATATTCTCCGCTTTTTCAATATTTTCGATTGTTTCGTAGATTTTTTCTAATTCTCCATGGGCACATCCTTCTACAGCTATTTTCATTTTGCTTTAATATTATTAAGGACTTTTGATATTTCTTTAGTAAATTCAGATTACAATTACACTAATTGTTTATGTTTGCCTGGCTTTTATAGTAAATACAGATGACGTTCCAAAACGTCGCTAATGACAAATCAATGCTGCCAAATAACATGAATAACTTACCGACAGGTAAGGTAGTTCAGTTAATTACCAATTTTGATAGCAGGATAATCCTTTTACTTGCACAGAATTTGAGAACAAAATAAAAATAAATCTTAAGAATATGAATGAAAATCTCTCAATATAAAAAAACGTATAATAAACGAAACGAAAAGAGCTGGTATCTCACAGTTTGGTATCTCAATTTTTCATCCTTAACTTACGATGGTGACTAATTAGTATCGGTTTCTGCGTCTAGTAGAGAATGTCGCACTAATGCCGTGGAAGACGGGGAAACTCACAATTTAAGAAAAGAATATATCAAGATAGCAAGAAGAAAGACCTTAGAAAGTAAAAGCGCGAATGTTATATTCAAGAGTTTACTAATAAAGTACCGGCATCAGGTAGTAATTTACAAAGTAAAGGGGTTAAGAGGAGACAATACTACTTCAGATTTTGTTACAAAATTCAATAATATATTTAACACAAATTCGTTTCTAGAAAGTGTATGTTTCTTCTTTTTCTTAAAGTTCCTCTCGGCTCTAGAAGTTGAAAATTATCGTTTTCACTGTTCGTTTATTTTTTATTCCTCTCATTAGTTTTGCAGTCGGTTGAGCCAAACTCACATGTTTGTCTCCCAACTGCTCCTTTTCCTTCCATCTTCCTTTCAGAATAAGTTGCAGAAGTTTGTATTTATCGTTTCTCAAAATGTGTTCGAGGTATTTAAGCTTTATTTTTTTACTGGGTACCTACTCTACATTTCGAAGGCCACAACATTTTGCTCTGTGTCCATATTTCAACTCCAGATAAGAATAAACACTAAATGTAACATTTGACTAACTTTATTTTGATTATAAATTCATCCCTCTACTGCATAATCCTTTTTTCATTTGCAAAAAACTATCCCCGCCAATTCTATCTTGAACTGTATTTCTTTAATAGGATTTGTATTATTTGTAAAACGTTCCAAAGGATTTAATACTGTCGACTATTTCTATGGTTTTATTGATTACTTTTAATTCGAAGTTCTGCATTTGCTGTTTCCTACTTAGAACTAAAATTTTTGTTTTAACGGTGTTTATTCGTAGTTCGTAGATATTTATGTTGCTTGCTAATATGACCGCATCATCTGCGTATCTTATGTTGTTTATGTTGACTGCATTTACTTTTATTCCTCTATTGTTTTCTGTGATTGCTTCTTTAAATATTTCTTTTGAGTACCTACTTCTTGAAAAGCGAAAGAGATAAAATTACATGCTTGTCTTACACCTCTTCGAATCGCAACCTGATCTGACTCTTCTCCATTTATTGTTTATTGCTTTTAGACCGCAGTTTAGATTTTCAATCGCTCTTTTGTTATTCAGATTCTTATGATTGTTGTTGGTCACTTTTATACCAAAAAAAAAACTCTTTCATTTTTTAATCGTCATCAACTTCAGTTGGACGACCTTTATCTTCCTGAATATTCGAAACGTTTCTACTTGAAGTCACGGTTCTCCATTGTCTTATAGTCTTATACGGAGCTTTCTTTCACGGCGATCAATAACGACATTTCGTAATCAGGCAGAATGAGGATAGCAATCGTTTAATGATGGAGGTAGTACAGTAAGACATGCTTTATTTGTTAATGAATAATTACTTATTGCCTAAGGTAGCAGTACAGTTAGAGTGAACCTGGGCCTCAACCAACAAGCCTGTATTTAGTTAACTGCCTGACTCCTAACTCAAAAAGTGGAATGGGAAACTTAAATTAAAAATTAGCTACTGATTTATTTTTCTCAGTACCCTGTATTGTTTAGTCGAAAAACTGCTGATAGATGAAACGCGTTGACACAGGAACAAGAACCTTGACAGCCGAAACAAATACTTTTCAATAGAACGGAACACATTAGCACAGTAACTTCAACTTTAGTCCAAGCTAATTATGTCATAACCGAACGAAATGCTTCCTTCTGTTCTGTCAATTCAAACGGATGACCATAAAGGATTTCACACACCACCGCGATAGCGATAAATAACCAGCACACCGGGCGTGATAGCGATAGACGTGTTTTCTCAGTTTTATTTGTGTTCTCAGAAACTAAAGTTCCTACCTTCGAGACCACAGAAATTAATTTTTCCACATCCACCATTGCGCGATAGAGCGATAGAATGCTACATGCAGTGAAAGCCACGATATATCGCAATCTATCGCAACAATCGCCGATATTATCGCACTCGGTGTGCATGAACAAACTTGAATGTACGTGTTGCGATAGATCCCTTTCGCTATCGCAATCGCAACCGCTATCGCTATCGCAATCGCAACCGCTATCGCTATCGCGGCGGTGTGTGGATTCCTTAATACTTTTACCTGCATACGTATCTACCAAATCAATCCACAATTTTTCGTTTCATTGTTGGTGTTTGGTTTTTCTTTTCCGAATTAAAAATGGATAATAGCAGAAAGTTAAAAATTTATAGATATTCAAAAATGGTATATACTATGTTGGAAAGATTGTGTGTGTTGAAATAAATTTAAAAAAAAAACAAACGACGATTGAAGTAAAAAGATATCTCGATTTTACCCAGGTGAAAATTGATCCATTGTGCACTGGCCCAATAAGATAAGATAAGATTGGGAGTATTCATGGGTTTACATATGCGTACATATGTATGCAGCCGAATGTTGATTATGTTTCTCACTTAACATGTTGGAAGGATTGTGTATTGAAAAAAATTTTAAAAAAAAGAGCAAAACGACGATTGAAGTAAAAAGATACCCCGATCTGACCCAGTGGGAAAATTGATCAAGTGTGCGCTGTCCCAACAAGATAAGATAAGATTGGGAGTATTCGTGGGTCTACATAAGCGTACATATGTATGCAGCCGAATGTTGATTAAGTTTATCACTTAAGTTCTAAATTCCATGTGCTAAGGTGTGCTGTGCTGTGCAGCCAATTTCGCGTCAACAATTTTTTATAATTCTCCCGTTTTATCAAACCGCAGCAGTGTCAGTAATCAGTGAAGTAATTGAAACAAAAATACCGAAAGCGATGACAATTGTAAAAGCAGAAAAATATTTGTAATATAAACTTTCAATTTCAATCAGCAGAAATGGTAAAATTTCTGGAGTATATCTATAGACATTCCTCACATGGTTTCAACAAATCAAATTCACCCTACTACAGAGTCTCCTACTGTCAGAAAACAGCCAAACTTTTCTCTGATATGACATCGCGTTCTCATTTAAAGAAAAATGGTGTCTCATCGTGTCGGTCGTATTTTTTACTAGAGCAACAACTAAAAATTGTTCTTGCACGGTTTTTGTTATCTTATCCACCAAAAACTAGTTTAACTATATATAATAGAAATAAAAATTACAAAATAACAGCATTAACATGGCAACAAGTGATGAAGATGTTATCGTAATAGCTGACGATAGCGACGAAGAACCTATTGCAGACGATAATCCTCCATCCATTGATATTGTTTCTGAAACGAATCCTTCGACGAAGCCAACTGAGAATGGTATACATTTTATTTAATACTTATTCCGATCAAAAATTGATAATTTATCTAGAAGCTGTCATAGAGTGTCCTATTTGCCTGCAGACCTGCATACATCCGGCAAGACTTCCATGTGGACATATTTTCTGTTTCCTTTGCGTGAAAGTAAGTAGTTTCTAATTTCTATTGATTTCTATAAGAATTAAATGCAGGGTGACCTCGAATCGTCACATCGATTTGATTATCATTTACTTCGTTTTGTCTTGTGCTACTGCAGCTGTTGTTTTTTTTTTTGTTTTTTGTCGGCGTCTAAAAAGCTTTGCGTACATTAAGATGGTACGGAAATCGAGCGTGTAGAGTAGTATTTAGTTGGGTGACCTTCAAGTTTGCCGCCAAAGTGGTATTGAATTCTGAATAGTTATGGCTTCCCCATTGTTGGTATGATGTGTTAGGTGCTCCGCTATCCACCAAGTAATCATGTTTTTGGACACGCACCAGTTGACATTGACATCGAAACGCGTTATGTTATGTTGAAAATCATTTAGCTAAGCACAACTCCCAAAACATTTTTATTTTACTTTGTTTTTTTTCCGTGCTTTATTTAAGTGAAGCTATTTCGACGATCTGTTAGGCTTGACCGTGGTTGGGCAATAAAGTCGAGAAATGATTGCGTGCTATTATTGTACTAGTGCATGAGATTTTAATTAGAGATATTGTATGCATTGAAAGTGTGGAGCCGGTTTGGAAAGACATTTCGCAGGGACTGTTGCAAAAAGACGGAAAATGTTTTTTTGCTCCATTGTGTATGTGAAGCAATGCATCCTTATATGTACATAACATATGTATCAAAAATGCACAAATGCCTCTGGCTCTTCTTCTTTTTCTTTTATTAACCATTGAAGAATATGACGCGTACGTTCACATACATTCATACGAACATCTTATGTTAAGCATCTCTCCCAACACAGAGGCCAAAAACTCCCAGTTGTTTTTACATTTGAGTGATTTAATTATTTTTTCTTTGCCTGCGTTAACTTGGGCTGGGCTCCATCGTCCCCACGTTCGAGGCAAGACTTACATATGATTGTGCCTGTGATTTTGCAGACGTATTATTAGGCTTTTTACGAAACTTTTGGTGGGTTTGCATGAGTCCAGACTTGACCTTCTCTCATTAAGTTCAAAAGAAAATGTGAAATTCAATCCAGTACAAGACTTGCTAAAAATTCACTAATTAACTATTCCGGACTTGCAAGAGTATCATGTAGATTACATGTACGGTTACATTCATGTAGAATCTTTTATTTATTTGTGGGAGTCTCAACCGCCTTAAGTGCAGCCTGGCAAAGACTTCAGTGTTGAAAACAGTCGGTGTGGTGGAAGCGTGAAACTTCTTGGTGTTGTTTGATTATAACTTGAACCTCCCGCTCAGTAATCCGACGCACCATCCACTGACCCATGGCCCCACGAAATAGTTAGCTCCAGTGATAGGAAACCAAGCAGAGCGTTTATAGCGTCGCCAGAAGCAGTAGTGACGGCAGCAACTCCAAGGTAATCTTCTCTGCTAGATCTAAAAAGGTTTTTTTACTTCCACTACCCACCACTTTGTGATCGATTCACACATCTTTCTATTGGAAAAAGTAAAGTCAATCGCTGTCTTTTGCTCGGCACATAGTAGCCCGAAATTGTGAGATTCAGCGTAGACCCTAAGAAATTACAATAGTTCTTTCGAAGGAGGAGAACTAATAGAATTTTAGGAAAGGTAGGCGGCACATTCGATTCGACTGTTATACATACATATATGTACATCGTTATTCTTTCTCTATTTTAACAGTACGAGTATGTGTTAAAATTGATATAACCTCTGTGACTGTGATATGGTATACTAACTCTAACAGCCTTTACAAGCGCAATAACTGTCAATTTTTATAGACTTACTGCTTATTTTTATCGGCACATACTTACGCTAGGGACAGCAGCTCATCCAGATATCTATCGTCTGATTCAGTCCCAGTACTATCATCTGTCCTAACAGCGAATGATGGCGTTGGTGGTCTGTTAGAGTTTTCCTTAGATGAGATGCTTCATTGGCAATTTCGATAGATCTACAAAAATTATTCCATTTTTTTTTTGCAAATCTAATCTCTTTTGAAAAGCTTTACAATCTCCTTGAAGGTGGACCACTCGACGACCCTCTCTTTAGGGGAATTCCAAGCTCGGGAGTTGCGCATAAACTCCACAACTTTCGTGCTCCACCAGATTGGACGATTTTTTTCGTTTTGTCCACTAACCGGACAGGTTCAAAAGATCACGTAAACTGCATCATCAATTACCGATATGAACGTATGGATTTTCCGCAGGATCGAGCCGACGGATTCCTATTGAACTTTTGCCTTACGCATATTTTTAAATAGAGACGCTTTATTGGACAATTTCCAGTCAGCGGAACATATCACACTTCTTCCGCAATGGCTTAGAAGCTAAATGAAACTTTATAACGCAGTATATGCTTCTGTTTACAGATGTTCTTTAGATATACCATTTGGTCAATCAATTCTTATGATAAGATCCAGAGACCTTCTGATTTAATAAAATTTTATTGCTATCTCCCATAACGCTAAAGACATCTCCATAGGAGGCATCACATCCCTCCTGCATAGAGAAAGTTAATAAAGCAAAATTTCTTATTTTTCATCCTGTCAGGTACACATGTGGGGTGTTGCTGTATTTTTTGTTAACTTTACTTTTCGATAAGTAATGTGAATTGGCATGGCCATTTAAAACTAATGTCGCCAAGCGAGTTGAGGAGATATGCAACAATCATTAAAATGTTGTGCACCTGTAGACAGAGCTATGCGCATATGTACATACATATGTGTACTAAACTGAACGGAAATGTTTCTATGCAAACAACTTCTACGTAGCAAATCAATAAAAATTGCTACCTGATTTCTACCCTGATTTATTATGTAAAAATCCTGATCTTTTCTAAAGAGGACGTTGAATTCCGAACTGAGATATTTTGGAACTACTACTTCAAGATAAGTCGAGTTGGGCGTCTTTTGTTCATTATCACTATCTAGATTGCTTTTCGATTGCTTTTTGATACAACTGTCAAGATCTTCTGCTGAAAATTTCCGAGTTTCCTCGCCATCATATCAATCTTATGCTTCCTGACCTCTATGCCTTATAGCGTCAGCGAAGTTTCTCCATCAAGATTCTTAACCTTTGGATTGGATCACTTGACGATTGAAATCCAACAAATTCTTATTGGTTCTGGCGAAGTTGGGCAATTAACTTTCTTTCGGTGTTATTTATTGTATGGGACATTCATTCAATCGAACCATAATAGTTGCATACTCGACTGCCGCCTTTACAATTGTACAATGAAATAAGAAAGACACTTCACTAATCCTATATTGTTTGACCCATATTTATTTTATTGAGAAATTTTCTAAGCTTTTTATGCTCGGTTTATGTGCCCGGTTTTAGTTCCAGTTCCGTACCAAGTAGACGGTGTTGATTTATCAACAGATCTTCTAGAATCACCTTATCTATTTGCGTTTCATGTCCACCACTATACTATGTGATAAGATCCCTCAATTGTTACTATCTTTTGGTTTCTTTTTAAAATGTTTATCAAAACTAAACCGTTCAATATACGTTAATGATCGTTGCTTTATTGAAGATATTCAGCCCTATTGCGAAGATCAATTATCAACCGATTGGCGATTTGATAAATTTGTCACTTAAAATCGATAACAGTATTGCGAAAAACAATTGATAAAATATACGAGCTATTGTGGATAGCAAATAAAAAATAAAGTTATTGTCAATGCGAATTTAAGTTCGACAGATATCGCTATTTTGTTTTCAACTTTTTTCTTTTTTATTTTGCACTTTATTGTCGATCCAAACTAAAGCACAGGTAGAAAGTAAAATTGAAAATAAGCTTCTTGTTAATCTGTAGAATTTACTTTTTACATTTGTTAGCATTTTGACTGCGTACCAGATTTTGAACAAAATCCTTTTGCAATATCAAGGTTCTTCTCCATCAACTCAACCCATTGGGTTACCTTTTATTGCTGACAATTTTAGACTTTAAAAAAACAAACAATTGTTTATTTCCAACCCTTAAAACAAGAAAATACATACTTGAAAGTATGTAGGTATCGCTTTTCACGGTTTTCGCGACAGTTCCGACTTCAAGCACAATTTGATTTTTTTGCTTATTAGTAAGCTTGGTATTGCCCTGCGGAGATTTTCGCGTGCCTTAATTTTTATCAAGCCGGATGTAATTTCGTACCACTCTGTCTGTCTTCCTCTATATTTCTCATTGAGTGGCCGACACTTCGAAAAATAATAATTTTCGTTTTTTCATCCTTCGTCAACCATTTTTCCTTCGCCATTTTGTCATTCATTAAAATAAAAACAGAAATTTAAGCAAAAATAACAAGAATTATCAAATAATTACGTTTATGGTTTAAAAAAAAAAACAAATTCTACGTTTAATACGCAATAATTCCATGTGCGGTTAGATAAATTTCGCTTTTAAGATGATCAAAATCACGACCTTTTTGCACCGTTACTACTTAACTAAATGAATAAATGCAGCTGCTTGTTCTTATTTTCAGTGTTGATTACAGTGATATGGAACAGTTAGTTAAATATAGTAGGACCGAATTACAACTTTTATGAGACGCTGCTTGGATTAAATATTATTCTACGGTCATAGAAATTTCGCCCTCTGTATGTGGCTCTTTATCCCGAACAGCTGGATGCATGTTTGCCTTAAGTGGATCGTGGGAGTTCCTTATTAAAAAAATGCTCTGAATTGTGCTTGTTTGATGGCCAAGGCACTGTCTAAAACGATTGTTAACACATTTATCGAATTTATTATTTAAGTTTTCCACACACTTCGGGCAACAGCGGCAATTTCGTTGGTGTACAATTATTAATTATTGAACAACCCTATATGTTCAATGTAGGATGATTGAGAAGTTTTAAACATATTTCGGGTGCATACATTTTTTGTCCACGTTATCGAGGTTTTTTTTTTGCGCTACAGTGTACTCTGTATAAAAAAAAATGGGTGTTCACGCTATCAGGGGTTCACGCTATCTAGACTGCACTGTATTTGTATTTTTGTGAATCGACCAACAATGTTACACTTAAGCAAACGATTCGGTAGATTTACTAGTTTATAAAAGAATATATCTGTGGATGCGGCAATTTTCTGTTTTTTCTCGAGAGGATATAAACTTACTACCGCGATCAAGCGATCGACCGTTTGAGAATTCCTGCCTGTTAATTAGGGGAATCCAAATAACCATCTTAAGGATTTCACGAATGTTTTCTGTACTAGTGGTTCTAGTACCAATAAGGTACCAACTGTTTTCCATACTGAAGTCTGCCATACAGAATAGTAAACTCCTTGCCAGTTCGCGTGACTCTTTCTCCACCGTTCTGCACCATATATTTCTCGGTCAACAAATTGCCATTCTGGGAACGGGTTTCATTGCATTGTGTGGTTAGCTATTAAATTGTCGGTGTTCAATCCATTGCTACTTTCGTTATCGAATGCAGGTATCTTTTGGTTCTTCACGCGTTCTCTCATAGAGCTGTTTATTAGAAATGGACTTACGCTGTGTCCAACGTAAATACGGGCACGGGCTATGCGTGCGAAGCACTGCATTAGTGTGCGGGAAATGCGGAGGTGTCCAAGTACAACACGATCATGCGTTCATGCAGCTTGCATTAAAAACGACTGTCTTAGTTCAGTGGGAAATGGCTTCGGTTTCGGCGCGCAAAATTTTATCAATGGAAAGCAGTTTGTTAAAAATAAGAATAGTAAAAAAATCTGAAAAAGAAGCGTGATAGAGAAAAAACTCATATGATACATATATAAAGACAGATCACTTTATGACGAATTCATCTTTACCCCCAATTACGAGCGGATGGAAGTGAAAAAGTATTTCGCCAGTATACGAGAATGACAACCAAAACATTCAACCACATTTAAAAAAAACATACATCATGGTACTTGTTACGGTTATACCATAAACTTTCAGAGACCTACATCTGTTTCTGCCTTCCGCATAATAATGCGGGCAAAATCAAACTGTTGTAAAATTCAAACACAGCGTGCGATGCGGGGACGTCGCAACGCACGTGTTTGCGCATATCGTGCTTACCTTGAACATATACATTACCGCAACGCACGCACCGCAGTGCCCGTGCTTATGTTGGACACAGCGTTAGGCTACAAAATTCTCAGAATGTTTCGGAGACATCGATTCACGAACCCTTGTAGCCTTCTCGGGGTTAGTGGAGGTTATGATTAAAATTTTTGAGAAGCCCCCTTTATTGGAGCTACGCTGCTTTTTCATTCACGCATTACTGATAACCGTGGGTTTTCCAAAGGATACTCATGTAGCAAGTATGTGATTTTACTTACTATGTCGGTGTACAGCTCGTAAAGTGCATAACTTAGTCAATTAGTATAAACTGTGTTCATTTATTTTAAGCTATCGGCCAGACTGGATGATAATCAGCCGAACATATTTCATAGAAGTTTTAAGCCTTTTTGATATGACAGAAAATAATTATGATAGTTTCAAATTTTATCAATACTTGCTTATTTCTTTTCAGGGTGTTGCATACAAAAATCGGCGTTGTGCTATGTGTAGGCGTGAAATTCCGCCTGAGTTTCTTGACCACCCACAACTAGTGAATGGTATTCAGGATATTTGTAAAACAAAAACCACGGAAGACGGTTATCAGTGGTTCTATGAAGGCCGAAATGGTGAGTGTAAATAGTGATTGATTTTTTAACAATATCACCCTATCAAAAACCACAATCGTACACATAGGAGGATGGTGGGCGTATGATAGTCGTACGGCAGTCGAAGTAGAAGATGCATTTCAAACATCCCAAACCACAAACTGTGACATTCTTATTTGTGGTTCATTGTATACCATTGATTTTATCAAAATGGTACAGTATCCGAAAACCTCACCACATCGTACAAGAAAAATTCACCGTGGTAGAAATTTTCCGACCAAAGGCATTGCAGGAATATCTAAACTTTTGTGATCCATTCTCGTTAGACTTAACATCATATCGTAATAAGGTTTTATATATAAAATAATTTTTAAACTTTAAAAATGGCTTGTATTTGGCCACTCAATGCATGTACGAATATATACGAATAATTTATCTGTTACTGTTGCCAGAGATATAATAACTTTTTCTTTATAATAAAATATTACAAATTAAAATTCTATTTCTCATGTTTTCTTATGAGCTAAATATAGATTCAATTTGGACAGTGTTGTACAATTTATAGATCATAGCATCGTAGAAACATGTTTATTTTTTCTATAAGTAAAAACAGAAAACTCGTATCTGCTGTGAATTTGCGAATCTACTTCGTAAGTAATAAGGGAATTAGTTAATTTTTTAGTTAATTATTTATAACTTCTAAGATACAACATCTGGTAAAATAAGTTCAAATGAAATGATAAGTTTCCAGAGATAACCTTAATTATCAGGGAAATTCCATTTTCTTTAAAAAAAAAATACAATATTTTGCTGAACCAGTTCGTTACGAAGTGAAAGTTAAAGTGAAAGTTGTAATTTGAATTAAGCAAAGCAGAAAATAAATATAGAGTGTTATACATAATTAAAGAATATTGATTCAAATTTAAACGTAGTATTAAAATTTTTCTCAAATTTAAATCGGTCGCAGCACAACGCTTTGTTGATTTTTAAAGACAAAACTTTTAAATTTATCGAGAAGTGATTGGGTGCTCTAACAAAATGATTGTCAACGCTTTAAAAATTTGGAAGAAGGAAGAAAGAAACAAACTAACCACAAGCGATGAAAGCATCATCATCCGATTGCCTTTTAATCTTCAACCCGGTGCTTCAGTGATAAGGAAAAGTCTTATTGAAAACAAGTTACAAAAAAAGTTATTAAAAAAACAACACATAGAGAAACGAAAGAATTTCACCCAAAAGCATGAAATGAAAAAATATTCTTTGGACGCATGACTCTAAAACTGTTTTATCTGGGACTCCCGAATGAAGAAAATGTTTCCGCAAGGAGTGGAATCTAAGCCTCAGTACACTTTAAGGGCATTTAAACATGGTGGCGTAAAAATCAACATATAAGGTTGCTTCATCTAATTTGGTATTGAACCAATATTTTGGTTCAATACTACTATAACAGCTCAAAGCTACGTCATAGGGATGGAAGATATACATACATAATTCTACCTTGTCTATCAAATGGGTTTTGGAGCAGGACAAAGACCAACACATACAAGCAGATTGGCGAAACCTTTTTTGGCAGATAATTAGCTTCAGATTCTGGAATGACCGGCTCAGTCTTCAGATCTAAATTTTATCGAAAATCTGTGGGTAAATGCGAAACAAACTGTAACCAAATAATAAATACGGCAGAATTGTGGGTCGCTATGCGAGGGTATACCACAGCCCCCCAATATAAAAGGCAATATTAATATTTTTATTTTTTATTTACTTAAAGAAATGTAATATTTTAATAAAAAAATTTAAAAATTCGAAACTTCGTTTATTAAATTTTATTCAGTAATTTGATGTTTATGAACGCAACTGATACCAACACTGCTGCAATTGTAATGCAGTCTTTTTACATTTATGACCGCAAATTATGCACAGCTGCGGTATTTTTACAATTATGAACTCACCCACTATCTGTGGCCAAATTTCCCACAAGTGCGACAAACGTACAAGAGCAGGTACCGCTAGAATAAGAGGGTATAAAATATGATTTTTATGTTAATACACATTAATTTAAAAAAAAATGCAAAAAATATATTAGGGTAGTTTTTTACATATTTTTTTTTTATTAAAAGTAACTAGGGGAATATTAAATAACACTAATTAGTATTTTTTTTTACAGGGAATCAAGTTTTCGTTTTTCCTTGATACTTTGTAGCCTTTAGCCTTTAGGATCGCTTCGATCTTTTATGGCATAGAGTCATAAAGTTGTTAGATTTGCTCTGTTGTTATGTCTTTAGTCCATACTTCCTTTATCACTGTTTTAAGCTCTTCAATTGTGTCATAACATATGGTGAATGCTTAACGGTGGAAAGCAAACATTCGTCTGAATATAGCTCCTTGGGTCTTGTGCTCCCAGATTGCCTCTTCGTATTCCTGTCGCGCTCAATTTCTTCAAAAGCCGTTTCACGGTGCTTTCGTGATGTCCCACAACATCTGCAATCCAACTATTTGAAAAATGTTCGCCATAAAAAGCGAGAATATACAGCCATGGCCAAAATAATAGCAATACTTACTATATTTCAATAGTGGTAAAGATAAGTGCTATTTCATTGGGATTTTTGAAACTTTTTAGGTTTCGACTTACTGACAAATATTTTTACAACATATTCTATTTACAATTTGTTGTATAGCTGAACGTATATTTTAGCAGTCTCAATTATTGTGATTCAGACAGCGGTATTAGCTGGCCCAAAAAAATGGCAACACTAAGTAATAACAGAGAAAAGCGTTCAGATAATGTATTTGATTTATTATATTTTTAAACGGAAGTTAGTATTTAGTCAGAAAACCCTTGTTTTTAATAACAGCACCGACTCTGTTCTTCATAGAATGGACTAATTTGCGACATTTTTCTAAGGGCATTGAAGTCCAAACTTCCGGAACGATTCTCCAAAGATCTTGCTTGTTTGAGGGGTGGTGCTTATTAACTTCAATTATCAGCTCTCTCCAGGGGTTCTCAATCGGATTTAAGTTCGGAGATTGAGAAGGCCACTGCAAAACATACACACAATTTTCTTCAAACTAGAGTTTTGTTAGCTTTGCCGAGTGCTTGGGGTCGTTGCCTTGCTGAAAGCGCCATTTTAGCGGCATATTTTCTTCGGCCCATTGAAGCATAACATTCTGTACTATGTTTTTTACTTTTCTTTTGTCATTATGCCCTCTATAAGGTAAACTGGACCTACGCTTCTCCAGGAAAACAACCCCATATCATAATACTATCACCGCCATGCTTCACAGTGGGTTTTGTGTACCTTGGATTGCAAGCTTCACCTGCTAGGCGACGAACGAAGTGCTTACCATCCATTCCAAAGAGGTTTATCTTCGTTTTGTCGCTCCAAAGCATGTTTCTCCACTGCTTCGCTGCCTGAAGGGGATCGTGTGGCACGTGGTAGAGTTTGGCAAAGTCAATGCGCTTCTGGATGTGGATTATGTTCAGCGGTGGCACTTTCCTCGGAGCTCGAGCGTATAAATTCGCATCCACCAGAGTTCGGCGAATTGTCCTGGCACTCATTTCAAGTCCTGTTTCGCGTTTGAGTTCTTTGAACGGCATAAAAGGGTTCACTTTGATTTTCCTTATCAGCGCCGTTCTGACATTTTTGGCGGGTGTCCTCTTGTCCTCTTGCGGGTGTCCTCTTGTTTCGAGAAGAAGTGTAGAGCATTAAAAACCATTCTTGGGGCACATCCGAGTGATTTTGTAATACATCGGATAGATTGGCCTGGATTGCGCAGAACCAAAATAGTTTCTCGCTTGGATTCCGAGCAATGCTTTCCTCTGCCCATAATACCGTATACAATTTATTTCGTAGTTTTAGCTCGAAAGCAGTTCCTTTTTAATTAAAATTTGTGTGTTGCTTGAAAAGTAGGAAGTGTTGCTATTATTTTGGCCATATGTATGATTTTTCTGAATTTAGCTGTACGTCCTTTATACTGTCGCTCAAAACCATCGTAAAATTATTAACAGTTTACAAAACACTTTGTCGCGATATAGAGCATTAAAAATACATATGAGAGGCACATACCCGGAGGTCATAAATCTATAAAATTTTCATAGTGCGGCGTTTTTGATTTCGGCACGGGGTATACATATGTATGTACGTATGTAAAATAAAATTTCAACGATAGTCAGAAGAATGACATATTATAACTATAGGTTTGGTATCGATGAAAGTTGTGTCATGTACTCCGATTTGGTGTGTGTAAGATGGCTGATGCTATTTTTAGTAGTCAATAAAATGAAATTTTTCGAAAATGGAGTTAAAAAACTGTGGAAAATAAACTAAGCTTACGGCACTTCTTGTAGTGGTAAAACATTGCTGCTCAAGTAACGCCAGAACACATAAAATAGTTATAAAAGTCAAGGATGCGCTCATGGAAAGTAGTCCACTCAATCTAAAAGAAATTGCAGAAACAACGTTCAAAATATCCAAAACAACGAGTTTCTGAACTCAACACGATCATCTTGAATATTTACGTCGCATGTATTCAGAGCTGTGTGAGCTGAGAAGTTATCTACAAGATTATTTCTGGAGATAAACTTAGGTGCAAGGCAAATCGGAGAATTGTTTTAGTAAAGGTCCAGAATCTATAGATCTATACATCATAAAATTAAAACAAATTCGGCTCTGTCCCATCCTGCGAACTTAGAAAATTGACCAAGTCCCTATATGCAAGAGCAAGTATTACTTGATATCGATATTTTAATTGATCTTGATACGGCGAGGTTTGATTGAAAAGCCCACGCCCTGACCAAGAAACAAACCCAGAAGTTTACAAATTACTTTTATTTTTGACGTAATCTCTGAACCCATTACACTAGTTTTAAAAAATGTTTCCTTAATGCATTCAGACAATGCGTTTGCTGCAGCTTTGACCTCATTCGCTTTTTGCCCTATAAAATGTTTTTTTTTTTTTTAAGTTGGGAAACAGAAAGGCAAATAGGAAAGATGCGACAGTAATTCAAATTCACAGGTATGGATTTTAAATATGGTTTGATCCGGCGTGTGTAGGCGTGTATTGTCCTGGAGAAACAAAACTCTTCTGAATGCTTTTTCTTTATTTGCTGTCGCAGCTGACGCAATAATTATCAGAGTTAGTTTTTAAACCCTTGGTAATATTATAATCAACCATGATGATTCAGCTTGAACTACAAAAATCCGATGTCATTATCTTCTTCAGGTTTCATTTGTCGTCACGAATCTGATCAAAGAATTCTTTAAATCCGTCGATTGCTTCTTGTTTGATTATAAATATTTTCAAAACCCATCCTGCAGAAAGTTGGTTTTGAATGATGTTTTGGGTCTCTTGCTACGAGATACAGACTTTCTCAATTGTCTCATATTAGATTAGAATTTCTTCTGCAGTTGAGGTACATGGTCTTCCACAGCATGGGCCGCCTTCAACGCTCTCTTGTCCACATTCATCTTCATATTATTATAGACAAACTCAAAAAGTGGTTCTCACTATTCTGTCCGCCTGTATATTGCATCAGCCTAAACCTAGCGCGAATTCGTAAGCGCAGTAAACTGCAAAAGTTCAACCGCAAAAGAAGGCTTTATGCCTGTACATCAAAAACATTTTTTGTCTGCACGCAGTTGACAAGCAGACGGCAGTCATTCTGGAACATTTGTGTTCATAATCGTTGTGGCAGCGAAGATGATTATTTTAGATATTTTTCTAAGAGAATTATGCCGAACTGAAAGTCAAAATGTCAAATGTTCGTGATCGATAAAAGCAATTGAAAAGAAAAAGAAAAATCTTAGTAATTAATATTTGTAAGTTTAGAAAACATAGCCGTCCAGTGCCTTAAATCACAGATGTTATGAGCTCAATTAAGAAATATATGTACAATTCTTTATCTCATCCCTCCTAAATGAAAGGAAAAAATGGATTTATTGTTTTAATTTCCATTTCTCTACTAAATTTGTCCTGCCAAAATTTCTATTTTTAAACCCTTTTGCCCACTTTTTTTCTCGTGTAATCAATGGACCTGCTTCCTAGCAGATACTTTATTTAATCTGCACAATCTGCTCAATCCCCACTTGGGTGCAGAAACATTTTTGACTTTTACGAACGCACTTAATCTCTGTCGGCCTGCGTATTTCAGTTTATGGCCGCAGGCAATGTAGATCTTTGTTAGTCAGACGTTTACGAACTCACTTTTAGTTTCTCTAAGTTCATAATTCTGGAACAAATTGTAACTCTTATGCTAGTTCTAAAATTTATAGTACTCTTGTCTTCTTATGCTCTTTAAGGAAAAAAGACGTTAAGGAATGTTTTCTTGCTTGCTTCAACTTGAATGTAAAATTTTGGTATAAGGTGGGCGTATAAGGTGGGCGTGGCTCAAATGGTTAGTGCGTTGGATCGCTGAGCGAGTGGTTCGGCGTTCGAATCCCAGAAACACCAAAAAGTTTTTTCACGGTCCCACCTCTCCCGAATGTCTAACAAACGTCCGAGAGTAATCTGTCAAGAGACAGTTTCTCAATTTGCCTTTCGGATAAGGCTCTAAACTGAAGGTCCCTTCCATTTGTGTGAAAATATAACACGCACAACACGAATGGTCGCGAGAAGCTAAACCCTGGACCACATATGGTCCGTTGCGCCAAGTATTTATATTTTTTAAATGTATAATTACAATGATAGTTTTTATTGCTATTCGAGTTTATTATTTTTATTACAAGAAACAGACTTCTTAAGCTTCCGAGAACTGGAGATGTTAATACTTTGGAGTTCCCCCTTTTTTTTATTACGGTTTTCATTAATGTAATACCGGGCATTAATGTAATCAGACTGTGTAAAGTATCCAGTGCGATTTCTTCATACTATACTTTTTCAATGAATGTGTCCAATTCGATTATTGTTCGTGGCTTCTTCTTCGCTACCTGAACCCAAATTATGGACCAAATGTTCTCAGTCGGGTTCAGGTGAGGGCTGTTTCCAGACCACTCCAATGTTGCAATACTATTCTCGGTTAGAAAATGTTTAACCTGGTGTGGAAAAATGCATTAACAATAATAAAACTTTACGAACGCTTTGTTAATATTTTGAGGAAGGTAAAAAAATGGCACTTACCAATTTCGTCTTGGATAATCAGCTTATCTGAGTATGATAAGTGTTCTTTCAAAGATGGTAGCAGATTGTCTTCCAATATTTTTTTATATTTTTTCTGCGCTCACCGTTCCATTTATTAGACCGTACTACGCGTATACTATGATTTTGAAGACACGGTTTGATTCCATCTGATCTGAACACTGAATTGTTTATTGCCACAATTTGCCAACATTAGCTGACACGATATTTGTTAGACAGGTTTTGGCAAGCTTGAACTTCAGAAAGTCAAAGAGAAAAAGCATAAACTTCGCAATCGGAGTTCTTATGAGGGTTTATAAGTAGGTATGCAATAAGACTGGCAGTGCCTTCCATAAATTTCTGCAGAAGTTGCGCACACAAAGAATAGCCGTGGCGTTTATAGTCAGTTTTTGCTCATAGGGAATTCCAAACCCAAAGCTCTTTAGAGAAAATATGTGTTAATTGTCTACAAATGCCGTTGATTTTGCTTGCCTTCACGTTTGTTGTGTAGATACATTAACTTTTCTAAACCAAACAATACTATAAATGAGTGACCTCGTCAAACATAATGTGTATTCGATTTTTATTTTACAATAAACTTAGTAAAACTTCATTATCTATTTCGACAATGTAATTAGCTAATAGCTTGACCGTTTACTTAAGCAAAAAAAAAATAATAATAGCCTTTTTCGACTTTCAGGTTGGTGGCAATACGACGATCGTACCAGTCAAGATATAGAAGAAGCCTACAAAAAGGGTGAAAAATCATGCACAATACTAGTTGCCGGGTATGTCTATGTAGTTGATTTCGAAGGAATGTTGCAACAGCGCCAAAACGAGCCATCACGTCGACGTCATGTTAAACGTGACCTCGCATCAATACCAAAAAAAGGTGTAGCAGGTCTACGCATCGAGGGCAACACTGTTGCCACAGATTCAAATTTCGCCTCTCAAGTCTACCATAGCCGTCAATTGGGTTTCAATTCAATAGACGATGCAAATCGTGCTATGGCCGCCGTACCAAGTGGTGGTGGTGACTACGATGATAATCATCATTTACATCCGCAATCCCATCGTCCTATCAATCATGTACCTACAAACAGTAGTGGTAGTAGCACCAGCAGTGCTAGCGATATCATCTCAACCGTAGCAGCCACAGATGCCGCCATTCGAATAGCGAGTGATATAATTGGATCAACACTAGCTCATGCCGACGAGATATCTCGCCAGGAATCCAATAGACAACACAACAACATTAACAACCCAAATATCGTCAACGCAGGAACTGGCAGTAATACCATCGGTGAGAGCTCATCACAACACGCACAAGGTAATCGTGAACTTTTAGATGTAGCCGAAGAGTTATTGGACGTTAGTTCAAATACGCTCTCCAATGCAGATCAACATATGATTGATCTGTTTGAGCAAACTTTAACCGATTTTCAACTGTTGACCATGAGGAATATCATTGAATCCAGTGAAAGTGATGATGAGGAACAGCTTATATTGTAGATAGGCTTAGGGCTAAGGTATTATTTGTTTCTTTCCCTTTTATAAAAATTCTTATTGATTGTATTTTCCAAATCTAGTTTTATGGTTATCGTTTTTGTTTTTCTGGTATTTTTATGCTTCAATCTATTTTAACAAAAATGTATCTAATGCGAGGAGCCAATTCTTGCAGAAGTACTTAATATGTACTTTATTTCCATAAAACATAACTTAAGTATGATTATGCTGTGGTGAATTTTGTTTAGAAAATATGTGTTTACCTTTACACATAATAATCAGTAGATGTGTGTGAATGTCCTAAAAAAAAAAAAAAATTAGTACTACTCCAAAAACGGGTTTACTGCCTAGTAGTATGGATCGGAAAGAGTCTGAGCACTTCGGAAAATAAATGGTTTTACATTTCATTACACCACAACTAGTTTAAAAACTTACGAGTAGTTTAAATCTGTTTCATAATTATAATGGATGTTCATATATAAAATTCCAGAATTTATGCACATCTCAACATGCATTCTAATTGATGCGAAAGATTACCAATTCATGCAATTTGGCGCACTTGAATCTCTCAGTCTGAATAGAAACTTGCCACCAGATCATTTAGTAAAAAAAAAGTTTTTAAAGTGCGTATTGAATTCAGATCTCTAAAATAACATTAAAAAAATGTTTATTTTTCGATCGTGAAAATGTTAAAGTTTGTTACCTTGTTCTTCGTTGGTTCTTTGGATGCATTATTTTCACAAAGTCAACGAATTATTTATCAGTCAAAGTCGCGTCCGTTAAAAGGAGCTCGTAAACTTGCAGTAAGTCATCGAACGAATGTGAGAGGGTTGTAGTGTTCGTGATCTAGGTCTCTACTGTTGGACTATTTAAGGCTGTCCAGAGCCGATATTATATTGATGGCTAAAGAGCCGAACTGAGAATTAGTGTACACTTCTTGGAAGTCAAATCAAGTCCGAATTTATTATTCGATATTGCACAGTATACTTACAATTCTAATGCCCTATGTTCTAATGTCTCATATTTACTAATAGATGATGGCAGTGTTACGCAAGGTTATCAAAATATATGTATCAATTCGATTTACACTAGTGGGACTGGGGTGACGACCAGCGAATAACCATAATCGTTCATTCGCTTTGTCGTCATTCAACACCAGGTGAGGAATCGGTTGACTGTTTGTTTACGATGTTGCGTCACTGACTTATGGTATAAACCACTGTTATTATTCCTTTCTCTTGTTGTTTTACTACACTTAGAATATTACTGTATAATTTGAGCGAAAAAAGAAATAAGAAAGGAAAAAAGATTTATGGTGTGGTTGGCGATCAATAATTTGGTTACTCTCCGACAGTTGGAAAACCTTGATTTTTAATGACTTCAGAGCATCTTAGTGGCAAACTATCGACCAAACGTCTACAGTGTTCCGGAGTTATAGCCAACCAGATTCTCTGAATATTGTCCCACAATTCACTCAATTTTTTTACTTATGCCGTCGCAAAATATCAATATTCTAATCCTCTTGGCATCGGGTGTATTCATAAACGTCAAAAATCTGCGCAAGTACAATCGTATTTCTTTTCTTAAGCGTTTTTGAACGCACTCACTACGCAGAATATTTGCAGCCAACATGAAGGCCTAACTTAGTACAATTTTCATGTAAACGTCGTTCATAAACGTCGAAGAAAAATGGAGAAGAAACAAATTTTACTAAGTTTAATATTTGATTTGCTTACAGAAAAAGAAAATAAGGCATAATTTACGCAAATAACTCACGAATAAAAAATAGAAACAAAATTATAAGGAGAAAAATTTTCAGCATGAAAAAAAACGCATGTTGCCAAAAAATCCATTCTTCATGAAGTTGATTTCACAGTATCCTGACGATGTATTCCATAGTCATTTTAGGATGTCAAGATCCACATTCAATGTAAGATTTTTCTTGCTAATAATACAAAATAAAATATTCAAAACACTCTTGATTCGTTTATATGTTGTCATCAGATTTTCAAATTTTTTCTTTGCATCAACAACATCAAACTCAAACAAAGGATCTGTTTTCTTTATATCGATTATAACTGCTCTCCACAATGAAAGTTTTTTCTTCTTTCCAGCATTAAATTCCTTTTCCATATGGATTCTTTTATCAATCAAAAGTTTTACTTTGTTTTTATTCCAGACTGAACCTTCGTCCTCCCTTTAAAGACCATAATTTAACTTCTTTTGTACAAAAACATAAATAAAATATTTCCAATACTTTAATTTTTTTTCTGCAGCCAAAAAATTATTGCTGCGCAATCTGCCCGACGCCGACGATATAATGACGTTTATGAACAGTAGATACTGCAGTTGACCTAGGTTAGTTCGATCGGAAATCTGCTTTAATGAACGCGGATAATGCAGTTCTTAGTTCGTTAGACGTTTATGAACTCATCCATCGTTTCACCATCCCCCATTGTCTTTGGCATATGGTATTATATGAATTACTTATACATATATTTTTGTGCACCCGTTGATCCAATTTCGATGTTGTTCGCACGATTGGGCCCACGCCATGCCATGAAAAATCTCCCCAAACCATGTTTCCTCTGCCATGTTTCACGGTTTTGATGGTGTACTTGCGATTGTACTGCTGATTCACAGGACGCCATACATAACTTTTACCATCTAATCCCCATCGGCAAAATTTCGACTTATCACCTCAAAAAATGAGTGGCTTTCCAATATGCTCATTAGCAAATGATATTCTTAGCTTTATATTTTGATCCGACATATACGGTTTGCTTTGTAAAATGCATCCACTCATTCAAAAGGTGCCTAATTGTTTTTGAGGATACACAAATACCGTGGTTTGGCTCCATTTCGTCTGAGTAAATGTAAACTAATCCAGTTCGTCCTCGGATTCGAGGTCGGTATCTTCTTTGTTGCCAAACGTAGCCAAAATTTCGTCATCCTTCATTACGACTTTTTAACAGCCGACGTAATGCACATAACACACGAAAATAATACGAGGAAACAAAAACACTCGAAATAAGCAAAAAGTAAAAATAGGAAACAACAATTTTTTTCAATTCGTGTTTTTTTGAAGTTCAATATGCACATAAATATAAAACTTAAAAAAAATCTATGAGGACGTGCAAGAACCACTTGAGTTTATAAACATCAAAATAACCTAAAATTACTCTTTCTTACATGCTGTCAAAAAACCGTTATATCTGTGGCTAAACTACGATAAACACACACAAAATACAGTCAGCTAAAGTAGGACTTAAACGTCTCGTTGGGTATTATTGTCTAAATATACAAGCACTCTCAAGTTGTGAGCTAGGACGAGGCCACGGGGGCAACTTCGGTGAAGGTGAATAGGACGGCGGCACGCTCGCGGTTGCTCGGCTCAGCTCGTCGGATGGGGTGGTTCTTGTCACACCTCACCATACACCACCTGCTCAGCACACAAAATCTCGTGCCTTTTATCAAAAAAATCAAAAAAAGAAAGAAGAAAGCTACTCTACGTTGACTTCGGACGGACCTCAAAAGATAGGAAGAAGGAAAACAAAATGTCCAAGGGCTTATGCCTATGGCCAGGAGAAAGACCGGGAAGGACTTCGCGGTACTAACCTAACAAGCCTCAACCATACCTTAACTAATATGGCGAAGCTGCTTCCTTGTTGTTGCCGAGGGTTGCTGGTGGTCTTCAAGCGGCCCGGTGCCCATTGGGAGGCGTGCACTGCATCAGCGACCTCCGCTCGCAGGATCTTTTGTTTCGGGTCTGCCCAATGGAGCTCCTTTCCGTTTTTTTTTTCTTCTTCTTTCTTTATTTTTCGCCACCCTGATTGATATTTTTTTGTATGTATTTTATGGGCAAATCTTTCTTATCCTTTTTTTTTTGTTTTGTTTGAAGTGCGTTGACCGTTCTCTTATGTGTCTTTTGATCTATTCCAAATATGATGATTTATGATTGCTGTCAGAGTTTTTTTTAGAAAAACTATCTTCAGGATCAAAAACAAAAAATATTATTTGTGACTGCCGTCAGTTCTTTTTTTACATAAGCACTATCTTCAGGATCAAAATATGATGATTTATGATTGCCGATAGAAATTTTTAAATATACATAATATCATAGACAAAATAATATAAAGACAACTCACTTGGCACAAAGAAATCAGACCCATTTTTGCGAGACATCCACTCAGCGACACATCCACCATGCGTTGCTTTTTGTATGCGATGCCTGGATTTCAACCCAAAGCAACGCATCTCTCGTTGTGCAAAAGCACTGTTGTTGGGGTGTGACGTAAGAGGTAACATGTTTATTCTTGTGCTTGCGATATAGTAGTGTACTATGCGCGCTGTTGTATTGTTGTAGCATGGTGGAACCTTTTCCATGCTTCAAAGTAGCATTTTTGGGGGTGCGGAGGCGATCCCTCGGGATTGTAGCGAAAACAGAAATCAAAACAATTTTTTTTTGAATGGGTTATGACAATATGTATGTATTTGGAGTCGATCTTACCTCGGTGAGGGTTAGTGTCCAATATGTGGACCCTATCGGATACAATGGGTCGTCAGTGCCGAGCTCGACAAATAGTAGAGATTCTTGATGCGAGAATTTGGAGGGTATAGAGATGTTAAGCTCGGTAAATGCCCTCACCAAATGAGGCTCTAGAGGGTAGGTGTTAAGCAAGGGGTCTGCTCCGTCAACTATAAGATGAATAACTTTCTGTTGTGCGGATTGTAGCACTTCGCTCATGATAGTGCTAAAGGCTTTATCCTCCCTCCTCTGAATCGATTGAATGTAGTCTATTAACCTTTCTTTCTTTAATGTCACATTCTCAGTTTGTCCATCAGTAGATGTAGCTCCAATGGGAGATACCACATACTCTTCTGGGCCAATGAGGATACTTGACGTTCATATGCACTGAAGATTGCTTCAATGCTAAATGCCTCTGAGCCCAGTTTCTCCTTCATGGTTTTGACTGATGAAACGAATGCATCTAGATAGGTCTTTGCTTTCGTGGAGTTAATGTCGGGAGTACCAGAATAGACTTTACGATTACGGATGTTCGTCTCCATGAATGACAATCGAGTCCCTATATAAGCAAGATCTGCATACATGGACATTGGGATCGGAGGAGTTATTAGAAAAATATAGGGGTTATAGAAAATTAATATAGCTAACATTAAGACCGACTTGGCTTGGGATTCAGGGAATAGTTTTGAAACCCCTCAGCTAACCCTAATAAGGCACTTACATTAGGAGCTCTAGCTTGCTCCAGTGTCCACATGATCGGTTTGAATCCCGAGGCTGAAGCAACTGAATATGCGTACACTATGTCATTCGCCAAGATTTTGTAGTCTGTTAGAGGCTTAGGAAAGTATCTCTGATAGTGATTGATGATATCTAAGAATACTGTTTCGTCAAACTGCCAATTTAAACATAAAATTATATGTATTGTGAATATGTAAAATCAGGAAATTAGAAAATAACATTGTGAACTAAAAATAATTTATAAATGGTCTAAAATTTGAATCCGGCGCCTGTCGGCCATACTTTCTTTATATTTCTGAATTTAAAAAGGAAAAAAGAACGGAATTGCCAAAATGGAAATTAATAAATCTCTTTCTTCAACCAACCTTCGAGTCGTACGGACGTGTTTTTTTTTTCAATCGATTCTAATTTAATTGTTAGCTCAAGTTAGAGCAATTTACAAAAAAACATTGTAAATTTTTCATGGCGCCCGAGCAGCGACTAAATAATTAGTTTAATACTCACGCAAATTTACGCCATAAAAAAGTTAAAAATTAAAGTTATTTAAAGTTAATAAAAGTGTACTTAAAAAATCGGCCAAAGCAACCCAGTCATCTTGCGACGAAGAAGCAAGGACGAGCAAGGAAGCCAGCCCATCAGCGACAGCAAAAAAAATTACGTCTTGCCAAGCCTGTTACGTTTGGAACGTTACACAAACAAAAAAAATTAATAAATGAATGTCACACGCGGGCTGGATTTGTGGCTGGGGCTTCGCCTCCAGTATTTCCGTTGTGTATGGAAAAAAAGGAAGAAAATGAACCGAACAACTGCCAAGAAAAGCGAACAAAGTGTAAAGTTAAATACCGAACAAACTGCCAAGTTAAACGAACTCAATTGAGTAAAACAAAACAAATTCTTCTTTGTAAGGTTTATTGTCTGAATTAAAACTCAACAATTTTTCTTATTCACTAATGCTTATCGGCTACCTTACAATACCTAATGGTGACCTATGCGTTAATGTTTTTTATTTTATTTTATGCTGCTCCACGAGCGACGTGTGTTCAGGTGTGTAATATGAAAAAATTTGCTGCCCCACGAGCGTCGTTTGTTCAGGTGTGTAATACTATATGAACAAATTCCTCAGTGAAATATTGTATCGCCACATTTTCTCTGGGAACATGTTTTTCCTTTCGTCAGCATCGCACCTTCCATCGCTCCAGTCATCGCCAATGCACACTTACTGCAACTGCATACAGTGCAAGAGGGAAGTAGCTTCAAGGGAAGTGTCTTCAAACAAAGAGGTATCTGTAATATTAATTGAAAGTGCATCCCTATAAAAATTAGCGAATTTGCTAAATTGGTTTTGGTGCCCCACCCAATTGGTTGACCAAAATACAAACACTTTTAAAATCTTGTCATTGCATTTTATTATATTGTGACATTTCTATACATTACACATACATATGTATATATTGGTAAAACAAACATAGTGCGCGATTGTGAAGAAATTAAGTGAATTTTGCACAAGAGTGCAATAAGGTGATTTAAAGCTAATAATTCACACTTCACGGATTTCAAGTGACTTAACCACAAATTCATAAAATATCTAATATATTTATTAACCAAAATCAACCAAAGATCACTGGCGTTTTGCCGTAATTTTGTTGTTGCTGTATCCTTTGTTTTGCCAACCAAAAAAAAAAAATATATCTAAATCACCAGCAACATCTGGATATTCTTGCTGCAACCGCTCGAGCCTAGAGGTTAGCCAATTTTCAGAGAAATTACTTTTGACTAGCGTGGCACTGAATACGAACATACGGTATTCTCTACTTGAGGATGTCCTCTTCCCAATATCATGAAATAGTATATTATCTCCTCTTCTGTCAATTGCAACCATGCCGAGTTGAGATCGTCTCCGCTTTTAGGTACCAGCGTAGTCAAAAGCTCTTCACCTGGAGGAATGTATGCGTGGGTAGGATAGCATGCTCGAATTCTCCACAAGGTCATTGCTTGTGATACCCCGTCATAGAGTGTTATCGGGAATATATGAGCCGCAATCTCATGATATTGTGCATTACTGATTAGTTGTTTAACAATGGACAACCATTCCTTTAAGGCATTGTTGAGAACTGCGATTTTCGGAGCTTTCATTAGCAGTGACCTAATCATCGATTGGCGGCTGGCTGTTATTTTGGCCTGACTGTCATACAATGCTGGTTTGACATGCCACATGCATGCGATACTCCCATAGAGAATGGCGCGCTTTTGTGTGGGATCTAATCTTCCTAGCGCCTAGTCTGCTTCCACCTAGTGCATGCACATTGCAACGAGGGCTTTACCTGACACCCAACCTGACGGCATGTGAGCAAATGCAACAAGAGGGTTATGCAAGGCACCTGTTATACGTTCTCCGGACGATCCACATACCAGAGCTAAGATTGGTGACTGCTGCATCCTAGTACCGAGTGGTGCTAGTGCTAATTAGTTGACTGTTAGTACTGGACATTTTTATCGCTTTGTTGTGGTTGTTAAGATGAGAATTGTTCTCTCTTTCAACTACTACTACTTGATAGACAAGTATGACAAAATATGGGAAAAATCCGTTCACTTGGACTTCCTTTTGATCATTTGATGCTTGCTTTATTTTCTGTGCAAGCCCGATTAGTGTTGGGTTTGGGAGTTAGCGTCACTATGGCTTTGATCTACAGCTGCCTGATACCTGCCCAGATATTTACAAGTCTGGTATCATGCTATCAACATGACGTAAATCCCCAGGCTTATAGGCTGGTGGAGCTGATGGGGACTGCGGATGAGCAGATACATAAGCTCGAGTCAGATAGTTAACATCATTCTGGAGACGATCTATCTTTTTATCTAAGTAACACAACTATGACATTACCTCTCTGAGAGTCGGTTCGTTAGGCTTATTAGAGCTTTCTTGCTTAACAGCACCTTGTCGCAAATGTTTAACTGATTTGCCAGATGGTTTTGGCTGGATAGAATCGTAATTTGACTGCATATTGTTATAGATTTGCAGCTGCTGCGGGGTTTGATGAGGTCGTCTGTTGACCGGTGGATTGTAGAAATCAGAGTCCTCTGAGATCTGCGGGTACAATTGAGAGTTGTAACGGGACATCACGACACTAGAACTGAAACGATAGAGTAACTTTTAAACCACTTAGGGTAACAATATATACTGATAGTAACTCAGTCGCTTACCTATTGTGGGAAAATATTGCAAAGTAAAGAGAAAGAGTAAAGGGTAGTTGAAGTTTAAGGTCCGTATGGACGTATTACATTATCACTTGACTTTAAATTTAACGATTTCATCAGCTTTGGTGCACGCCAAGAATGTAATTCTAGCTTTTGGATCTTTTCTGTTGGTATCAGTGTTTCGTTTATTGATTACATACGTCTTTTTGGGCAACAACTTCCTAAACAAACCTGAAAATGAACGAAACTGGCAAGTGGTCAAAATCGTATGGCTCCATAACATTTGCCAATATGTCTTTATTCATATGCTGATCCATTCGGAAATGCTCCCCAAACCATGACGTTTCCACCACCATGCTTGATCTTTTTGTGAATTTGGGACTTCTAACTATCAGATCCAAACATGCTGAATTTGGATTAATCACTCCAGAATAGTTTTTTTTTTTTTTAAAATGCGAAGGGTTTTTCTGTATGCTCCCTGGCAAATTCCAACCGACGTTTTATATATATTTTTTTTCGATACAAGCCGCTTTTGGCTTGCAATGCTACTCCGCAGACCCACTTTTAGCAATCTGCTCCTGGTGGTCCTAGGTGTAACTTGTTCGTTTAGTTGACACGGCGCAACGCGGCTAAGTGAGTGTCCTTGCTGGATTCGCCTTACTCAGTGGAAAAATAAGACTGTCCTCTTTTACAGTTGTTCTTGTCACCTGTTATTTTCTTTTGGGTTTTTCTTTACTGTCTGTGTCCGTATAGACTTTAATCGCACAATGCACCATCTTTTTGCAACACAGCAGATTCTTGGCGTATGCGTGTGAGAGGAGGATGATTTGGTACATGGTTCTTCTACCCCTTTTACTATTTCAGTAATTGTAACAGATTATCACTATGCTATATCAGCATCACATGCATCTATTATAAAATGAATGTCGAAATGGCGCCACGAGTTATATGCTCAAAAATATTTAAAAGGAAAAAAAAAACATTTTACTTCACAATTTTATTTAATTTTGAACTTTAACTGTCAGCTAACATTTATGATCTTAATAGATCTGCCACCAAAACTAAAGTAAGTCAAGAATGTATATGAATACATTAAAATAACTAAAGAAAGGGATGTAATTTAGCTTTAATTAAAAAAATTTAAGTCAAAAATCATGTCACAAAAGTAAGTACCTACTCAAGAAAAGTCACAGTACTACTTTGTGGGCTATCCTTTGGCTTTAATAACGCAGTCATCCTGGATGAGTCTTACAAGGGTAATCTCTTTAACGATGAGTTCTGGGAACTTGCACAATGGCCAGTGTACTTCACTTTTATGCACAAACAACTGGGTCATGCTCAACTTATGTTCTTTGTAGCGTATGAAACACTCACTATTATTGTCCATTGCACATATTCTAAACTTACACTTTTGTTCCTTTATTTATCATTAATCTTAATTCTATGAGAACACACAATTTCTTCGTTCTGCGAGAGCACACCATCGACTGACTATGGAATGAATACATCTCTATCCACCGGTGGTCTCTGTTGTTCCGAGCAGACATGGCATGATCCTTAAATTTTGAGTCGGCTATCGGGCTCCCATGTTATTAACCATACTGGTGATGGCTTATGTGATGCAAGTGTGTGCGAACGTATGTACAGTGGTGGTCACGAATTTAGCACACTCTTTTCAAAGGAAAGAAAAATTATCAGTTTTTTTGGGGCGGGTTTCCAATATAGGAAATTCGCAAAAATTTTTTTTTTTTTTTAATTAGTTTAAAATGGTCTAAAAAGCATAAATAAAAAAATTTTTGAGAGGAAATTAATAATACTATAAAAAAAAAAAATTTTTTTTTTCTTCGAAATTTTGCCTTGAACTATTACTTAATACCTATAAACAATTCAAAAACAAGATCAATTAACTGTAATGTGATAAACAAAAACAAGAAAAGTGTTTTTTTTTTTTCAATTATTTATTGAAGTCGCCGTAAACATGCAAAATTGTTTTCAACAACTCCTCAAAAGGATCCAGTCTATTTTTTTTTATTATTCTCCTCCACTGGTTCTCATATACCCAATCAGCAAAATTGTTCGAGTAGTTGTCATTGTAAAACTCCCGTTTTACAACTCGCCATTGGGATTCAATCCTTTGGGTGTGAGTTCCATCGGGTGCCACGAATGGATTGTCGGGATCACTATGATTGACCTTCTTGTGTATAAATCCGTGCTCAGCTAAGCAGTCGTACGCCTTCCAGTAATCAGTATGAATTGTGGTTCCCGGATTCACGTGCTTTTTGATTAAAGGAATTAGTACTTCCGCGCTCCGGATATTTTCCGGACACACTTCCAATCGTAAATCTTCCGATCCATCCTCAATCATACCTAGCACCCAATGTCCATCAACCCGTCGGCCTTTATTGAATTTCCTCCGTCCAAATTTGCTTTCATCGATTTGCACGATTTTCCCTGGCCCTCCGATCTTGTCCTTTGAATCGAATGTTTCAATTAAATATATTACAACCGTCTCACGACAATAACTATACCAATCAGAAATAGTCCTTTGAGACAAACATTTTTCGTCCGACGAAAAATCTTCAATTTTCACTGTCTCGTAGGAATATTTCCTGGCATAGCAATACATTAAATAAAACATTCGATCCAATGGAATTTTCACATTCTCAAGCCAAGTTCCACAAGCGCGGCTTACTTTTTTGGTAGAGCATGATGCTTTTATGCACCTGAACTCACCAATGGGGTTGTTTTGTTTATACACCCTCATAGGGCACTTATGCTTATGGCACCACTTCGCCTTCGGCAACATTCCACAATTTTCGGCAAACTCAACTGCTTTTCCTTCGTCACCTACAATCAAAATTTTCCCGCGTGAAGATTAGTTTAATTTAAAATGATACACCAACTACCGAATTCCCGGATCAGACGAGCTATATTCCACTGCTTTTTTACTTCTTCCGAATATAATCGTCGTTTTGCAGCTTGTTCTTCATTGTCACTTAAATTATGACGATATGCAGTACTTGTACTGGGCTGCGATTCTTGGGCCATATTAGTAAAATTTTTATCACTACACACTTCGCTATCAGAAAATGAAATGCATGCATTGCAACTGTTGAAATTATCATAATCGCCTATAATATTAGCCGTTATTTTCATAGGCAATGAAATGCCGCTATGCAAGTGTGTACAGTGTACTCCGTGTAATTAGGTCACATTACTTTAATTATTTTATTTAAATATTAAATTAATGCTCAATTAAATTTGGATGATTTTTGGTAATTATTTCGATAACGTAACTACATATGTATATCACCAACAGTGGATAAGTGGCGCGCTTCGCGCGATTAATTTATTAAATTCCACTTTCCGGAGTGGTTTAGACGCTCACGCGACTTCGTCGCTCCGCTAAGGGTATGTTAACAACTGTCAGGCGGGCGCCTGGGGCTAAGTTTATTAGAAAACAGTACTGTGCTGGCCAACAGTGGATAAGGAATCAAACCTTAAATATATATAGAAAAATGCCTGCTATCACGTATTAAAATCTCAAAAATATCAGAAAAAAAATTTCACCCCACGGTGTGCAATATTTTATTATAAAATAAAAAGGAAAATATATTTTTAAATCTAAACTATTAACACTCTTTTATTTTTTATAAATTTTCTGCTGGATGACTTGCCGCCACGGCTGCTCTGATCTGACTGACAAAAACGTGTGATTGATGAACTATGATTCACATGCCATCACGCCCGACATGAGCGATATTTTGTGACGCGCCATCTCTTTGTATTTTACCTTTTATGCCTCGTCTACATTTCAGTAATGTACGCTACAGACCATTTGAAAGTTGTTCTTTTGTATCAGGTATCGCCACGCCACACAGAATGGAATTTATTTTCCTGAGTCGAGTGGCAATCGGTAGCATTAAATGGTCTCCTTTCTCTTCTTCAATTACTTCATCAGCACTTGAAGCGTCTATTTTCCCTTGTTTTATCTCTTGGATTGGTTGGTCAACCGATAAATAATAGGCTGCTCTCCGGGCTTAATTGCATCAATATGTTGACCATTTCTAAATACTAATTTACAACCCGTTCTCAATTGATTTCCGGTCACATCATCAATCGGCTTCATTTTTACCGGCATCGTCCTCACCGCTAATGTTTCCATCTTCATCGGGTGGTTCAATATATGTAAATACTATGGGCCAAGTCACCAAATGAATTGTCTTCTTCATCTAACTGCTCAAGATAGTCTACGGCTTCCTGAAGTGATAATTTTCTAAAAGAAAAGACAAGATTTTAAACTAAGTTTATTTTTTAGGATTTATTGATCAAAACTTATTATTATATATATTTGGCGGACTGCTTCTACCTCTTTATATGGTCTTTGAACATGGAATGAAAATGTGGTCAGTGATTCACCCTGAAGTAGTAGGAGGTTGTATTTCCTATTGGTATATAAATATTACAAACAAATATGATATATGTACTTATATTACTTACGCCTTTATGCGTACTCCCGCTGCAAGGTTAGATGGCCAATTGAAAGAATAAAAATGCGCGTCCGATTTAAGGAACAACAACGACGGCCGCTAGATGGCAGTACATGCAGCAGGAGGGCGCACTCAAGGGTCCGTTTAACTCATTTATATCTAATAAGAACAAGAGCTTCTCGTTATTGTTGCTTGTCGTATTGACTTGAATATTTTATTTTTTATTGTCTTTGTTAATACAGTTTAATACATTTTATTTGTCTTTGTTAATACAGTGGACTTCCCCATACCAGACTCTACAGTAATACCTTCATGTCGCCAAGGTTGTTGGTTTAGCTTGTCTATTGGTGATGTTGCGGCAATTATGCAGCGTTGATCCTTATCTGTGAATACACTTTTCCTTTTTTTACATTCAATATCTTTACTTTATTTAACCAATTGGAGTGTATTACGGATTATTGTTTTCTTTTGTAATTTCCTTGGCGTCACACGTGTGTCGTCTAGCGCTGTTCAAACTCAGCAATAATTTATAGCGGCTTTCGTTAATTATTTTAGGGTGCGTCCAGATCGTGTATGTAGTTGTCGTCGTGTTTTCTTTGGAATACGCTCGCAACAGGTGACTTTATTTGTATTGTGGAAATGAATTCCTTAAGCAACCTTTGACGTAGGCACTTGTGGTATGGTATCTCCCCGCAGCGCCTTGAATCCTTATGCAAAACAAAGTAAAAGCTTCTCTGTATCTGCAGAAGTCCTTGAACTGTGATTATCTGCATTTTTAGAAGTATTATGACTTTTAAAAAGCAGACGACTCGCTCTTCTGACCACTAGTGTAAAGAGTACACATTCATGAGCGAGAGAGACATTTGTATTCTTATGAAATGTTTCTCATTTACAACAGTGTAAACAAACCTCAGTCCTTTTTTTTTTTTTTTTTCATATTCTCCCAAGGCTCTCTCTACTGATGATATGAAGGCAGAAATCCGCATTGTCAACAACATGGCCGGATATTTGTTGTTGCCATTGACCGACAACTGTGTCATACAAAACTACCACGCAAGCGGTTTTGCTTTTGGCTTGATTCTGTATGAACTTGTTCAAAGGCAAGATTCGAGTTACCGTATTTTATATTTTCCGGATGTACATACGAGTATGCATGAAACTTGCGCGGAATTCTCCAAGGCATTTTAATTCCTCCCAACTCATTGCTAAACTTCTCGATTCCTCGTCTATCTAGACTTTTCGGAGCTGAACCTCTGATTTGTTCCGAATCAAAATTCCAACTGATTTGATTCTAACATATTCAATAAAAATCAAAGCTAGCTTAAACTACTTATTGTCACTCGGACGTGATGGAATGCGACCTCTGCAGGTGGATGGAGTCAGATTGTTTGTTTGTCGGAAACTATTGTATGAGTCTGAAGCATGAATGTCGAAGCTGTACATTGCTTATGTTTCAAATGGGCTGTTGTTTAGCCAATCTGTTGTTTACTTACATAAATGCTAACGTGTAAGGTAGTCGTCGACTCCTCCTTACACAAAAGACAACTCCGTGCTCAATCTGGTGGTCCGGGGGTATTCCGCCTCCTTTTAGTGGTCCGGGCAACCGTACACGCTATATATATTAAAAAACAACAACAAGACTCTTGTAACGTTTAGACACCGTGCTTCCTCGTATTTGTAGAGGGAAGAGTGTCTAACGGAGAGCTGACTGATATTTGGAGTAAGGTAACGAAATGAGTCGTTTACTGTTTAAAGATTTTATTATTATGTTCTGCTTATGTGTTCTCAACACGACCATCAGTTTAACTCTGACTCTTCAATCCTTTGGCCAATCAAAAGGAAAACTCAAACACCAAGCCATTCCTCATCCCCACCACGCATACGCAACTTCCTACACCAATAGTGCAGTCCCGCATATTTCCACATTAATGCACTCATCATCATCCCTATATTTCGTCACATCGACAACTCATTAATTGCATTGCCCTAAATAAGGTGCAGTGTACCTCCGGCCATGGAGTGTACATTGTACTGACCCACTTAAGAGGCAGAGGCACTGCCTTTGGCTTTGGAATCGGATATGTGTATGCATTGCCCTAAATATGGTGCAATGTACATACTTACGGACAAGTGGAGTGTGCATTGTATTGACCCATTTTAGAGGCAGTGGCACTGCGCTTGACTTTGTAATCCGATATGCGTATCCGTTGTCACTGTATGATCGCTTGTCATGGTACCATAATGCATTTTGTTTATGATCGCCATATGGAATATTCATACGTGTGGTCTTTGTGACGAAAAATGAGACGAAGAGAGACGAAGAGATAAGATGGACATAAATATTGGTATTTAGGGTTTGTTGCGTTATGCTGTTGTGGAAACGATGATCTGCATGGGAGAGGTACCGGGGCGACATGGTAGTGCGAACACTACACTCTTTACTTTATACTTCACTTTACTTTATACTGTACTGATAACTCTTTTCACTGCTTCTCCTTTTTTTCTCTTACTCTTCATATAATTTTTAACAGCGAATGTGACTTTTATAAATGAAATAAAATTGTGTATGCAAAAGATATTACAGGAGGATTCTCGTATGATTGGCTGTGGTGTACATCGAAGTTTGCCTCTCTGCTTGTGCACAGTATGGTGTGCAAGTCCCTCCACTACAGTGTGGCTGACAAGTCACTCTGTTACAAATGTACTTAAATTATTTTCTAAGTCGTTTTTAATTTCTGGGGCAGTAGTTAACCATAGTTCCCCAATATTTGCATGTTTTAAGACCTGCAGTAATTTGATGACCTTTTCTTTAAACCAGGGTCTAATAATTTTAGGATGGATCTTTCCATCCAGTAAAAAAAACAAATCGAACCTTTAGTTTTATGATGAATCTTTTCATCCAAAAAAACGCAACGAATTTATTTTTAACAAAAACGTCCGTGCTTTATTGATGTTCGCTAAAGACTAAAATTACAAAATGATTTCTTTAACTTAATTACCTACGCTAAGGTGAATTACCTGTAACTATAACTGATACAAAAGTGCACAGTTTGCACAGGTGATTGAGCGAATTTCGAGAATTGTTTATTTTGCTTAGAAATGGTGCCGGATGTCGGTCAGACGCTTACTTCGCATTTCGTATAGTTCGCGTGTCATTCGCTCAATCATGTGTGCATAACATATTTATATCTAGATACGAAAGGTGGTTAATTTGCATATATGATCGAGCGAATTCTAGGAATTATTTATTTGGCTTGGAAATGGTGCTTACTTTGCATTTCCATGATTATATTTTATTTTTAAGGGGTGAATTACCTGTAACTGTAACTATTAAGCTCGATTTCACTTAGTACACATCGAAGAAATCCGTTCGAAACCCACGTATGTTGGAAAAATCAACAATAAATTCCCTCATCATCACAACATAAAAACACAAAAAGACGCAACTCTGACGACACTAAGCGGAGTCGCGAGTCCTTAATTTGATTAAGCTTGATTTCACTAAGTACATTAAGTGATTGAAACGAAAGTAAAAGTTTTGATTTATTTCAAACTATAAATTTATTAATTTAAAGAAAAGAATACCCTTGCACAAATACCGGATTGAATGCTGTCTGACCATCGACTGTCAATCGACTGACTGTGGTGCGTTGAGTAGACTACTAAGAGAACGGAAACATTATTTTTCATAAAGCTTGCTTTTGTATGTGTGATCATTACATATTTGTGATCACTACATACACATCGAAGAAATTCGTTCGAAGCCCACGTATGTTGGAAAAATCAACCCTAAATTCCCTCATAATCACAACATAAAAACACAAAAAGACACAACTCTGACGATACTAATCGGAGTCGCAAGTCCTCAATTTGATCAGCTCGATTTCACTAAGTACACATCGAAGTAATTCGTTCGAAGCCCACGTATGTTGGAAAAATCAACAATAAATTCCCTCATCATCACAACATAAAAACACAAAAAGACGCAACTCTGACGACACTAAGCGGAGTCGCGAGTCCTTAATTTGATTAAGCTTGATTTCACTAAGTACATTAAGTGATTGAAACGAAAGTAAAAGTTTTGATTTATTTCAAACTATAAATTTATTAATTTAAAGAAAAGAATACCCTTGCACAAATACCGGATTGAATGCTGTCTGACCATCGACTGTCAATCGACTGACTGTGGTGCGTTGAGTAGACTACTAAGAGAACGGAAACATTATTTTTCATAAAGCTTGCTTTTGTATGTGTGATCATTACATATTTGTGATCACTACATACACATCGAAGAAATTCGTTCGAAGCCCACGTATGTTGGAAAAATCAACCCTAAATTCCCTCATAATCACAACATAAAAACACAAAAAGACACAACTCTGACGATACTAATCGGAGTCGCAAGTCCTCAATTTGATCAGCTCGATTTCACTAAGTACACATCGAAGTAATTCGTTCGAAGCCCACGTATGTTGGAAAAATCAACAATAAATTCCCTCATCATCACAACATAAAAACACAAAAAGACGCAACTCTGACGACACTAAGCGGAGTCGCGAGTCCTTAATTTGATTAAGCTTGATTTCACTAAGTACACATCGAAGAAATTCGTTCGAAGCCCACGTATGTTGGAAAAATCAGCCCTAAATTCCCTCATCATCACAACATAAAAACACAAAAAGACACAACTCTGTCGACACTAAGTGGAGTCGCGAGTCCTTAGTTTGATTAAGCTCGATTTCATTAAGTACACATCGAAGAAATTCGTTCGAAGCCCACGTATGTTGGAAAAATCAACAATAAATTCCCTCATCATCACAACATAAAAACACAAAAAGACGCAACTCTGACGACACTAAGCGGAGTCGCGAGTCCTTAATTTGATTAAGCTTGATTTCACTAAGTACACATCGAAGAAATTCGTTCGAAGCCCACGTATGTTGGAAAAATCAGCCCTAAATTCCCTCATCATCACAACATAAAAACACAAAAAGACACAACTCTGACGACACTAAGTGGAGTCGCGAGTCCTTAATTTGATTAAGCTCGATTTCACTAAGTACACATCGAAGAAATTCGTTCGAAGCCCACGTATGTTGGAAAAATCAGCCCTAAATTCCCTCATCATCACAACATAAAAACACAAAAAGACGCAACTCTGACGACACTAAGCGGAGTCGCGAGTCCTTAATTTGATTAAGCTTGATTTCACTAAGTACACATCGAAGAAATTCGTTCGAAGCCCACGTATGTTGGAAAAATCAGCCCTAAATTCCCTCATCATCACAACATAAAAACACAAAAAGACACAACTCTGACGACACTAAGTGGAGTCGCGAGTCCTTAATTTGATTAAGCTCGATTTCACTAAGTACACATCGAAGAAATTCGTTCGAAGCCCACGTATGTTGGAAAAATCAGCCCTAAATTCCCTCATCATCACAACATAAAAACACAAAAAGACACAACTCTGACGACACTAAGTGGAGTCGCGAGTCCTTAATTTGATTAAGCTCGATTTCACTAAGTACACATCGAAGAAATTCGTTCGAAGCCCACGTATGTTGGAAAAATCAGCCCTAAATTCCCTCATCATCACAACATAAAAACACAAAAAGACACAACTCTGACGACACTAAGTGGAGTCGCGAGTCCTTAATTTGATTAAGCTCGATTTCACTAAGTACACATCGAAGAAATTCGTTCGAAGCCCACGTATGTTGGAAAAATCAACCCTAAATTCCCTCATCATCACAACATAAAAACACAAAAAGACGCAACTCTGACGACACTAAGCGGAGTCGCGAGTCCTTAATTTGATTAAGCTCGATTTCACTAAGTACACATCGAAGAAATTGGTTCGAAGCCCACGTATGTTGGAAAAATCAACCCTAAAAAAACCTTCAAACCCTTCCATCTGTGCCTTCCATGTGATGTAGTTGTCTCCATTCAGAAGCGGTATCCGGCAATGTGAGTTTGAGGCACTCATTACAAATTAATATTTCTTTTATTGGATACTGGTAACAACTAAATTCTATTTCTAAAATGTTCTACTCGATTTTTGTTATGGACTGGGCCCATAACCTGTTGAGATTACGCGTGGAAAAGAAAAGATTCCTTTGGATTTTAATCCTTTGGTTTTATTTAAGTAAAAAAACACGTCTTTATTGTAGGAAGGAAGAAAAGGAATAGGGAATAAGATGACAGCTAACTGGCAGTGCCACCTATCTTCGAGAGGATGAAATGTTTGTGGAAATGGATGCGTTCGTAAAATGTAAAGGCATGTACATGTTTTACACCCAACAAGATCGAAATTAAGAGCCATTTCTCTGTTCATTTGAATTACCTTAAATGTGGGCATGAAATTTCCGTGTGTAATGATATTCGTTGCACCAAATGATGTCATTTGAAAACATGAGTTGTAAGACTGAATATATTTCAAGAAATGCTTTGACTCAGCTGTTGTGCCAGAAACTAATGTACGTAAAGGTTCAGGTGGTAGATTCAACGGCGGCAATCTTACTTTTCCACTTGCACAGCACAAACCCGGTGCTTCAGTGCTGAATTTGAGTGCTTTGCAATATTCGCAAACTTTGTTCATTGCAGCAATAGTAACAACCTTATGAGAGCTGTAGTCTAACTGGCAATTGTAGTTGAATGCAGCACGATCTAAATTTATACGCTGTTGTCTACGATTTCGTAAGACCTGATGAAAATCTGAAAACAATTTTAAAATGTAAATGCTTTGACGCAAAATTTTCCAAATAAAACAAAAGTACAATTAGTAACCTCTCAAATTGTGAAGGTCAATTCCGGCTTCAATAGAACCGATTAGCATCTTTATGTTTTCCTTTTCATGACCGCAAGTATAACTTTGTTCCATTTTGTTGATGGTGAAACACATTTATTCTTCTACTTCATCAAGTGCTAAGAAAAAAAAAAAACAAAAAAAAATTTGAAATTAATTATGACATTTACAATGCATCTATCATTAAACTCACTACGATTGAGTTGTTCGTCAAAGCTCACATCGTCTACAAAACGATCATCCTTTTGATGCAATTCAGGAGGTATTTCCGTAGCATCCGATGGTGGAACTTCCAGTTTTTCCGTAGTATAAATAACCGACCGATCATCTCTTTCATCTAATTCAGCAATAGTCCTCGAAGGTTTTTCCGTAGCAGCCGACGGTGGAACTCCGATTAGTGATAGAACTTCTAAAGCAATACAAATCAAATTCTGCTTTTCTCATTAGAATTCTAATAAACTTACCAACTTGAGTTTCTAGATCTTTAACATATGTAGTTACGCAAAGAATCCCGTTCGCGTTGTAAATCTTTAACGATTTCTATCATTCGTCCATGACACTGATTTTCAAGGTCATGTAATCTTTTCAATTCTTCTAGAGCCATTTCTGAAACTTTAAAATTAGCCGCATATTTTTTGGATTTCTTCGTTTCACAATCATAATCATAATCGTCATTAATATATGATGAAAATAAACTGGGGAAATAAAGAACTACACTGACCGAGGTATAGAGACGAACTTTAAACTTTATTGAGTATGTTGTGTATACATGTATGGTAAAGAACATAAGATCTGTTCGATCGTAACTTTATTTCAACACTCTCCTTGAATGACTTATTTATTAAGTTAAAATACTGCAACTCTGATTTCCTCTTGCTTTATTAATTTAACTTTTTCCTCTCTTACATCGAACTCTTCTTCACTTTTTACACCAAAAGTCAATATCAATGTCTTGTGTCTTACTTTTTACATTAACTCTTTATATAATTTTAACAACAAGTGAATGTGACTTTTACAACGAATGAAAATAAAGTATTTAAAAATATATGATCGTTATGATTGGTTGTGGTGTATATCGGAGTTTGCCTCTCTGCTTGTGCACAGTGTGGTGTGCAACTTCCTTCACTACAGTGTGGTTGACAAGTCACTTCGTTACAAATTCATTTAAAACATAAAGTTACCATAATATTTACTTCTTATCAATAAGGATCAATTAATAAACAGTTTAATTTCAAACCATAGAACTTCATTTAAAACATAAAGTTAACATAATATTTAATTCTTATCAATAAAGACCAAGTAAGGAATTATTTGCTTCAAGTTTAACCCTAACCAAACCTTTAGTTAAGGTGTCGGCTAAATTTTCATTAGTAGGTATATATTTTAATTTAACCAACCCTTTATCAATTTTCTCTCTTATAAATGGAGTTTTTTATTTCGATATGTTTTGTACGAGGTGAGTAAGAGTTATTTTGAATAAGTTGTATAGCACTTTTGTTATCGCAGTGCAGGACAACTTGTTTCGGTACGTCTGGAAACATATCTCCCTCCAAACGCTTCAGCCACATTAATTCTTGAATAGCCATGACGACAGCAACAAATTCAGATTCTGTCGATGAAAGCGCAATGGCTGATTGTCGTTTGGATGACCAAGATATCGGTGCTCCTTGCATCATAAAGACATAGCCGGATGTTGACTTCCTTTCGTCCTCATCGCCAGCCCAATCGGCATCGCAAAAACCTTCAATATAACCACCAGTTTTAGAATACACAAGTTTTTTGTTGTATGTTCCCTTTAAATAGCGAAACACTCGTTTAATTGCCATCCAGTGTGCTTTCCCAGGATTAGTAGAGGATACTCTATCTGCTGAGCAAGTTTACAGCGTAACTGATATCAGGCCTTGTAGTTTGCGCTGCAAACAGCAAACTACCCACAGCTTCCATATATGGCACTTGAGACATCCTTTCTTTTTCTTCAGGGGACGAAGGACACATCTTCGAAGAAATCTTTTGATTTGAATCAATTGGAGTACTAACAGGGTTACAATCGAGCATACCAAACTTGCTTAAGATGCTGAGAATGTATTGCGATTGTTCCCTTGGACCTATTGCGAGAGATTTGGATACCGAGAATTGAAGAAGCTTCCCCAAGATCCTTCATCTGAAAGTTTCGACAAAGCAATTGCTTTAACTTCATTTCCTCCCGATTGTCGTTCGAAAAGATTAATACGTCATCAACGTACACAGCAACAAACATCATCTGTTTAGTATTTACAGAGTAGTAGACGCACTGATCTGCATTGGAACGCTGCAATCCAAATTCCATCAACACTTGATTCAGTTTTTCGTTCCAAACACGACTGGATTGCTTCAGGTCATACAAGGGTTTTCTTAGTTTGCATACCCTGCCAGTACCATCACAAAACATCTCTGGTTGCGTAACGTATATTTGTTCTTTCAGTTCCCCATTAAGGAAAGCGGTAACAGCATCCATTTGGCAGATATTTAAATTCACAGCCAAAGCAATGAGAAATCTTATCGATGCATACCGTGTCACTGGCGAGAACGTTTCATGATAATCCACACCCTTTTTCTGCACAAAACCTTTGCACACCAGCCGCGCTTTGTGCATCGTTACCTCCCCATTCTCCTTTTTCGTCTTAAATACCCACTTTGATCTTAAAACGTTCTTACCTTTGGGAAGATGAACGAGATCCCAAGTGTCATTTGACTTCAGTGAACTGAACTCCTTTTCCATCGCCTCTTTCCAGTGGTGAGAATCTTCACGTGACATGGCCTCTGCTACTGTTTCAGGATCAAGATGCTCGACTTTTGCACTGAAACTAGCCTGATTGAAACTGCGACCAGCAATGCGTTCTGACCTACGCACTTCGTTGACAACTGGAACTGGAACCTCAGCAACCATTGGATAATCAGCTTCACTGTACACCGGCTCACTCAGTTGAATTTTCAGTATCGTTGATAGCGAATTCGTCGATAACTGGTACATTAACCTTTGTTAGATCATCAGCTTTGTCATTATTTAATGTGCTGACAGCTGGAACATTAACTCGGGTTAGATCATCAGTTTCATTGTTAGCCAATTTATCGCCGAAAGCTGGAACATTGACATAAGTCAGATCATCAGCTTCAACCATATGATCACAAATGTTATGTTCACTAACATTATTATTAACAGGATTTGAGCATTGTTCATTCTCAAAGAAAATAACATTTCTGCTAATAATAATGTTTCTTTTTTTGTCACGCAAACGATACGCCTTGGAGTCACTGGAGTAACCAAGCATCATGCACTCTTCTGATTTCGGATCCAGTTTTCGTCGTTTTTCCTGTGGGATATGTACCATCGCCTTGCAACCAAAAACACGCAAAGTTGCTAAATTTATATAAATAAAAACGACAAACACAGCTCGCATGCAACAACAACGAAAAGTATAGATTGGAAAATGGATTGCACGGGTTTCTATAATGGAAGAAAAATTTCTATAACGGAAGAAAAATATCATCACATTAAAAAAATATACAATTTCAATTCCATTGAATTGTGTCTGAATTTCATTTGATGCATCGTCGTTCAAATTTTATCTCGCAATTTAGTCTCAGTATTTAGAAAAAGATTTGAACGACGATGCAGCAAATGTAAATCGAACACAATTTGATGGTTGGCATTGACATTGAAAGCACAAAAAATTTATTAGTTTTTTTCTTTTTGCTTTTCTAAAAATTGAATTTTGCTTTCGATGTCCCAATGTTTGCATGTTTTAAGACCTGCAGTAATTTGATGAGTTTTCTCTAAACCGAGGTCTAATCTCATCAAATCCATCGAATAATAAAGCTATCTTAGTTGTTATACTTGTGTTCAATTAGATCTTTCTCTAAAGGGTTATTTAACTGCTTTATATGTATCTGATAGGAAGAAAAGCTTCTCGGTATTGTTGCTTGTCGTATTGACTTGAATAAATTTTTTTATGCGTTATTGATGATCAATTAGGTTTATTCTGCGTATTTAATAATCACACAGATCTGCGAAGTTTAACTTTTTTTTTCCCTTCCAATAATTATGTAATTTTTTAAATATCTAGGTATGTTCAATTAAAATATATCTTTGTTTTTTGTCTAGCATATCGGTATTTATTTTTATTGATGATATATTGTGGAATTTTTCAACGCTTTTCATGAAAAAACTTTTTTTTAAACCGAGGTCTAATCTCATCGAATCCATCGAATAATAAAGCTATCTTAGTTGTTATACTTGTGTTCAATTAGATCTTTCTCTAAAGGGTTATTTGACTGCTTTATATCTAATAGGAACATAAGCTTCTCGTTATTGTTGCTTGTCGTATTGACTTGAATAAATTTTTTTATGCGTTTTTGATAATCAATAAGATTTATTCTGCATATTTAATAATTACACAGGCCTGCGAAATTTAACTTTTTTTTTCCCTTCCACTAATTACGTAATTTTTTAAATATCTAGGTATGTTCAATTAAAATACATCTTTGTTTTTTGTCTAGCACATCGAGATTTATTTTTATTGATGATATTCATATTGTAGAGTTTTTCAACGCTTTTCCTGAAAAAACTTTTTTTTAAACCGAGGTCTAATCTCATCGAATCCATCGAATAATAAAGCTATCTTAGTTGTTATACTTGTGTTCAATTAGATCTTTCTCTAAAGGGTTATTTGACTGCTTTATATCTAATAGGAACATAAGCTTCTCGTTATTGTTGCTTGTCGTATTGACTTGAATAAATTTTTTTATGCGTTTTTGATAATCAATAAGATTTATTCTGCATATTTAATAATTACACAGGCCTGCGAAATTTAACTTTTTTTTTCCCTTCCACTAATTACGTAATTTTTTAAATATCTAGGTATGTTCAATTAAAATACATCTTTGTTTTTTGTCTAGCACATCGAGATTTATTTTTATTGATGATATTCATATTGTAGAGTTTTTCAACGCTTTTCCTGAAAAAACTTTTTTTTAAACCGAGGTCTAATCTCATCGAATCCATCGAATAATAAAGCTATCTTAGTTGTTATACTTGTGTTCAATTAGATCTTTCTCTAAAGGGTTATTTGACTGCTTTATATCTAATAGGAACATAAGCTTCTCGTTATTGTTGCTTGTCGTATTGACTTGAATAAATTTTTTTATGCGTTGTTGATAATCAATTAGGTTTATTCTGCATATTTAATAATCACACAGGCCTGCAAAATTTAACTTTTTTTCCCCTTCCGATAATTACGTAATTTTTTAAATATCTAGGTATGTTCAATTAAAATACATCTTTGTTTTTTGTCTAGCACATCGAGATTTATTTTTATTGATGATATTCATATTGTAGAATTTTTCAACGCTTTTCATGAAAAAACAAAAATTAAATTTTTACTTAAAGAACAGTATTAGTTAAAAATAATGCTAAAGAGACTCGCTACTGCTTTCTATCCGGTTCATCTCTGATAAGAAATGGACTGTAACTAAATTAGGAATCAAGATGTACATTTGTACGTACATATACTCAAAAAGAAAATCCGCAGAGTTAATAAGAAATTACAATTTTATTTTTACTTGTTGTTGGTGCTGCGATCGAAAACCAAATGGACGAATGCACGAAACTGCATTATTTCTCTGTCGTCAATTCAGCGGATTTGCTAAAGAGAGCGAGAGCTAACGCGGAGGAATTCGCATACGTGCACATAGATTATTTTATCGATAACAGTGTAATGTATTTTGAAATACATTTTTTTTTAAGAGAATTTTTGATTTAAATGGATTTGATTGCTGACGGCTTCAACACTTTTTAATTAGCTTTTTAACACAGAATGAAATATGAACATTCTCCCTGAAGTTGGATGCGATGAATTTAATATATTAAATTAAATATGTTGTGACACGCAGATGGCGCTCACAAAAAAAGTGCGTGGTATTTATGGTGGAAATGTCACACACAAATAAACACTTTTACATTAAGAAAACACTTTACTTTATTATTTAGGAATAGAAAAGATACAAATTTAGTTACATTTAAAGTTTATGAAAAGGAACAAAAATGGTTTAAGTTTTGTAAAAAGGAGCAAAAAGATTTCGATGTTGTCACCACGAATTCAGATCAAGACAAAGAAAAGTTAAAAATGACATCATCCTGGAGCGCACGTCGACAACAACAGGCTTGTTGCGCATGCTAGGGACAACGACTTCTTATTCGATATAGCGCCGCGTGGTGATGGATGTCCGAAATGGAGAAGTCAGGGTCGCCACAAGTGCGTTCAAATGATTTATAAAAAATTCTTGCAACAAAAATGCTTAAATGTAAAAAATACATAAATAGCAGGCAATTGAATTTATAGAAAAATAAAACGGCGTTATTCTTAAACAATCTCTCTTCAACATCCAGCAGTAGTCTGCCATCATGTTTGCGTCCCACCTTCCTCGGTATCTATTCTCCATAACCTTAATATCTTGGTGGAAGCACTCACCTTGTTCTTCCCATACGGCACCAAGATTCGTAGGAAAAAAGTCAATATAAAAATGCAGAAAATGTAACTTTATACTCATATTGCAACCCAGTTTAGGTATGGAATTTGCTGGGCATATTATTCGCTAATTTTCATAATCTGGGCTTTTTCTGTTTTCTAAAACATGTTTCATTATTTCTTTAAATGAATTCCACGCGTTCTCTTCGGTTTTATTGCTGATTTTTTTTTTTAAATTTAAAAAAAATGCTTTCTTTGATCTTTGCATCCCATAAATGCTTAAATTTATCACATAGGTACTTGAAATTGCTTCATAATACCTAATTTAATGTGAAGTAGAGGTAGCAGAATTTTTAAGCGATCAACTAGCGCTCCATTTACAACATTTTTGGTTCCAGGGGTTAATGATGCTCTTTGTGGCCAATCTTTTTTGATCCAATGTTGTGCTCTATTTCTACTATGCATCCCATTCACAAAGGAAGCATGGATATTTTGTATACCCTCCTTGTTGACCCAGAAACATATTCAATATCTTTAGATCGCAGCATATAGTCTAACCCTGAATGGAATGACCTACCGGCAAAGAAGCATATTTGTTACTATTATGCAGTAATACAGCTTTAACCTTCATCTCATCCTCAAAAAAAAAAATACGTTGTCTACCCTTGGGTGTTTTCCATGAATTCAAAGCATGATATTTCTGCTAATACTTGCAAATACAGCCATTGGCCATCTATTTGTTTTTCTGTTACAGCTGTAGCAAGAAAGCATTTTGTCTGTATCTACATCGCCTATATCGAACGAAAACAAAAATCATTGGAAAACTTCAAATTTGAAGAGGCAGTATATATGAACAAACCTTTTGTTTTATTGTAATACTCTATAATTGAAGGTAACTTTTTTTCACTAGATCCAATTCCAATAGGTAAATGCAAATATAGATTGATACAACGGCCTTTTTACATTCAAGAAGATTTGGAGGAATGCTTCTATTATTTTTTTCTCATAGTGCCAACCATTGTAAGATCTTTTGACAACAATTTTTGACCATGATCATACGAAGAAAAGAAGTTATACATTGTTATGTAGTGACCTTTCAAACCATCAACGAGATCCAAACACGAACTGGCACCAATTGCTTTTCCCAAATATTGTTGAATTTTTCAAACATAACATGTAGAAGGACATTACCTGTACGGTCGTAGATTTTTACGCACCGCCAACTTTCAACCTCTACTTAAATTGTAGGAAGATTAAAAGTTGATAATTTTCGACTAAGGTAGCGAAACGATGACGACGACGGCGACGAAAAAAGCTACCGATGAAATGAAAACGCAAGAGTACCACCACTGATGGTTTTTTTTTACAAAGGACATACAGTCGAGAACGGATAAGTGCACAACGTCCAAACATCAACTTTTTGTGCACTTATCCGGTTTGTGCACTTATCCGTAAGTGCACATTTTTTGCACTTATCCGCAAGTGCACATTTTTTGCACTTATAGGTACACAATTTTGAACTCATACGTTACTCTGCATATTAAAGTTAGAGAACAGGACAAAACTGAGCTGAACTGATCGCATAACACAAACCGTATTACTCCAAAGGGTCTTTTACGATTCTGCACCATATATCCTGCGTCATCCATGCTTTAGTGTTATGGTAGTATTTTATTGGAATTTCTTTTCCACGAAAGCAGCGTGGCTGTTTGAATTTTCCTATCGAGACAATATTACCATCTGACCCATTCATGTTGGAAATAAAAAGAAGCGTTATCCTGCTTTTCTGCACCTTTCCACCTGATGGATTCTCGCCTCTATACGCCATCGTACCAGATGGTGCAGCAATTTTATAAAAATGGACATTGTTTTAAGTTTTCCAGCGAGATAGCCATCCCGGATTTGGTTCAAAATTTATATTTAATCGGACTGCGAACTTTTGTGCTTGCTTAAGTATCATTGGACCCGAAATTGGGCAGCCTTTGCATCTCATTTGTTTAAACCAAATAGAGATGGCTGATTCAATTTCTTCAAAATTTCCCCTTTTTAATCTTTTATTAACATTTCCATTTTCACGTGCGATTTTCTGAAGTTTGTTAAGCTTAAGCTTAAGCTTTTGGCTTATGCTCAAGGTAATTAATTTGCGTGAATTTATCATTTTTCTATTTAAAATAATAACAAAAAACACTGCTGACGCGAGTTATGGATGTGTGATTTCGCAAATGTTAGTTTTTTAATTTTTAATCAAACGCTTTCCAAATTTTTATAATTTTAATTTTTATATACATTTATTTTCTTTAATAGTTTAATTTCTTAATCCAAACAAGTTACGACGTTGACCGCCAAAAACGAACTGACTCATTCACAGATCGATTGCATAAGCTTAGCGTCTATGAAACATCTTATCTTCTAATGTAAGCTAGTTGTTACTAAGGCTAGTAGAAAGTAATGTTAAGCTGTTGTTATGCGATTTACATATTTATTTCTGTCTTATTATGTACTTATACTAATTGTCGTTAATGCGTATATATTTATGTTTGTGCAAATAGTTATTATGTTTTATGTGTAGGTATAAATATTTTTAGTATTAGTATGAGGTATGTATAATATAAGGTAATATGTAGGTATAATGTTTTATGTTTAGATATGGAGTTTTTATCTAATTATTATTATATGTGTGATAATCACAATTTGACAATTGGACAGAATTTCCCATAAGGAGAATTTTGTGAATTTATGGCCTCAACATTCTCCCCGCCCGTGAACTAAGTTGGCGGGCACACTGCTGCATTGACCGAATAGCATTGTACGGATCAGAAGCCATGCTATAAGTTACAGTGGTCAATTGGTATGTGCGAATTGGTTGATCAGCTGTTTCACGCCATAGGATCTGCTGCCATCGCTGGTGACGTTCGTCGATTTGAACTTGCCTGAACATCTTTTCCACATCTGCCGAGAGAGCCACTGCAAAATCAAACGCCATTTGATGTCTTCGCCGATGCGTTAAAGACTACCCGAAATTTTGATAGCACGGCATGATGTGGAATGAGGTATCGTTGTGATGGTTCATGCAGCAAATCGGAGACATCCTTCATATGGCCCAGAGCGATGTATTCGCGCATGAAAGCCAGGTATTTTGCCTTCAGCTCCGGGTTGTTCGCCAGTCTGCGCTCCAGTTGATGAAACTGCCGTAGTGCCAATGGATGTGAGTTGCCAAGCGTCAGTGCATCCGGACGGAACGGGATTTGTACTATGTAACGGCCTTTGGAATCACGTCGATGTGTAGCCAGGAATAAATTCTCGCAGAATTCGTCATCGCCATCCGTATTTGGGTTGTCTGCGTCAGCTTCGAATATACGCGCCATAGCCAAGTCGAGACGTTCATCGTCGTTGCCAATGTCGCCATGAACCGTCAGCAATGAACGAATGGATGATGCCAGTGGAGTGTTGATTGCGGCTGGTCCAAATATCACCCAGCCAAGCGTTGTTGATTGCGCAAAGGGTTCATTTGATGAACCTCGTACGATGCCTTCTTGGATGATATGACCCCATACGTCAGCGCCAAGCAGCGCATCGATTGGACCCGTTTTGCCAAATGACGGGTCTGCCAATGCCAAAGTGCGTAGATGTTGCCAGCAAGATGGCGCAATATCAGCTACTGGAGTCGGTGTTGTAATTGTGGTCAACAAGTAGAAGTTGACATCGATGCCAAATGTACCATCGCACGACGCCAAAGGGATTGTAGCACGGCCACGTGTGTGCGTTATGGCGGAACCAACACCCTCTACTAGAACCGCACAGGGTTTTCTGCAAATAGCCAATTTATTAAAAAAGTTGTATCTCATGAAACTGACCTGACTGCCTGGATCGCAAATGACCCGGCAGCGATGTGTGTATCCATAGCCATCTTTGATGCAAACAATTGCAGTCGCCAACAAAACCACCCTATCTCCGATCACTACAAACGTCTTAGCTGCTGATTGTAGTCAGGCTGGGTAGTTCCTTGGTGGTTGACTTGATGATGGCGCAGGCGGTTGATCAGCAGTCGATGTCGGCTTGGTGATTGGTGTAGTGCCGGAAGAGTTGACGCGGCACAGCAATGTGTGATGTCTGCCATGGCAATTTCGACAGCTGCCACCTGAACATGCCTTGGTTGCATGTCCCGGCCTCAAGCAGTTGAAGCATAAATTGGAACCACGAAGCTTGTTAAATCGTTCAGCCACAGGCAGGGCCAACAATTTCGGGCAATTACTGATGCGGTGAATCTTGGAGTCGCAAAACTCGCAATTGCCAGGTGTAGTCGCAGCCAAGTTTGTCTTCAGCAAACGCAATGCACGATTTGGAGGGGAAATCACCTTCGTGCCAGGTTTGTTGTGAAGGTCGACAGCATTCCACCGCAATACGTCTGACGCCAAACTGTAAGCCCGTTTCTCCACAAAGTTTAGCAAGTCCTCGAGCTTAGGAATCTCATTTGAAGTGCGACTCATACCCCAGGCCTGCTGAGTCGCCGGAGGAATTTTTGATGTGATGATGGGAACCGCCAGCGCATCTCAACTTTCCACAGGTAGTTTCATCACAGCCAGTGCACGGAAAGATTCCCTCACCGTGTCAACCACGGAGAGCAACGAGGAATTGGTCTCAACAGTTTGTGGTTTGAGGCCCATGAATTGGGAGACATGAATTTCAGCCAACTGCTTCGGACTGTCATACCGAGTCTTCAGTGCCTTCCATACAGCCTCATACCCGCCAATTTTGTTTGTGAAAATTAAAAGATATTTTTTTAAACTAAACTGTTCTCGTTTTTTTATTTAATATAATATACATATAATATGAACTTTAAGATCAAGACCCCTTACCACTGGTGGGGGGAAGTCTATCTCTCATCTACTGTGACTTAAACTAGACTGAACATCGATTTATCTCGAGCAGTGCTACTTATTGATAATATCTGCCTATGTTGCATTATTGATTTCATCTATTGATGAAGTCATGGTTTATGCATGTGGTGTCGCCGCATAAACAAACTGTACGTCTATTTATTTTAGTCAGCACATCTTACGGTGGTCGCATAAACAGACTGTATGCTTATTTGCCTTCATCAGCACATCCTGCAGCGAATATGCTTGGGATGTGTTTCATGGGTATAGCGTCGGTGCCGTCGTTATCTAACATAACTCGCCGGTGTACATGCCGCCAACCAGTGCCACGGCGTCGCCTTGAACTGCTTCACGTAGTTTGCCAAGTTTATATGCCTCAGGAAATTCCTGCGAATGCACTAGCGTCTCGAAAGTGTCCTTGAACGCAAGCCAATTTCGGAGTGTGCCATCGAACTTCGGGACTGCCAGTGGGTTTAGCTTCACATCCATTGTGGTTGAATGGACGGAGCGTTGCGATGCCACCTCTTCGACGATATCAATATTTCTTCTCGACTGTGAAGTAGAAAGCGCGCGATGCAACTTGGCCATTGTATTTTTGTAGTGTTCCTCTACATCGTCCCGTAGCCTTGTGTGTGTTTCAATCTCGTTCGGTTGTGCCACTGCCACAAGTGCGTCATGAGCAGCCACAAACCGATCGAAGTGCATTTGCAGCGAGTTGAGTTCCTGCTGGAGGCCAAATTCATCGTCCGAGAATTCACTCTTCGCAATCTTCGAAATCTGTTGAAATCCGCTTGATTAAGGTAACTGCGGTTGTGCGTCGGTTGAGGTCCGCCATTGTTGCAGGCGACTCCAGGGTACGAGACGATCCTGAAAATTCGGGACAAAAATTCTCTGACTCACCAACAACAGCCAACTCCAAATAATCCGAATCGTCGTCAGACATCCACTACAGCAAAGATTCGATCGCCACAGGAACCGTAAAGGTAGTACAGTTGCCAAGTTCTCGTCCAAGATAACGGGATGCCAAAAACCCAAGCCACGCTATCGAAAATTCTCGTCCAAGATAACGGGACGGTACAATAAAACGCTTGTTCCGTAGTAACGCCGCCAAATATATGTATTTAACACTACTCGCGAATTAATTCCTCACAGGAGGCACCAAAAAATGTATAAGAAAATTACACACGCAAACAAATGTTTAAGAATGCTTGAAATGAAAATAAATTAAAGCCAGTTCAATTTTCGTTATAATTTATTATGTAGGAAACGAACGTATGAAAGTAAACTATAAGCAAAACAAAAAAATGAAGAAGAAGCTACTGTTTGAAGAGCCGTTCGCCACGATGATCAGAATACAAATAACAAAAAGAATTCAGAGTAACAAGAAAAAGGCTTCAGTGCCTGTCAAAAAAGGAACAAAATGAGCTAATGACTTTTTTCGGTGATGCCAAATCGTGACAAAACTGCGTTTCCAAATTTGAGATCAAAATGGATGTACAATAATCTTGTACAGGTATGTTAAATTAAAATACATCTTTGTTTTTTGTCTAGCACATCGAGATTTATTTTTATTGATGATATTCATATTGTAGAATTTTTCAACGGTTTTCATGAAAAAACTTTTTTTTAAACCGAGGTCTAATCTCATCGAATCCATCGAATAATAAAGCTATCTTAGTTGTTATACTTGTGTTCAATTAGATCTTTCTCTAAAGGGTTATTTAACTCCTTTATATCTAATATGCACAAAAGCTTAAAGCTTCTATAATAGTGTCCAGAAACGAATTCTAAGCATGAAATTAATGCTGTAGTACACAATATTTATTTCTAAGGATATACAAAATCAGTTACAAGTTAAACGCCATAGTACCGCAGTTTGCTTCTGGTAGCTTGGCTTGTTCTCGATTACTCCTCCATCTAAACTTTTAAGCCAGAATTTCTTCAATGGCTCTATTTGATCTTTTTCCGTTAAATCCTGGTCTGTTGTTTGGAAATATGGCGATTTGTTTAGCATCTCGTCCGATCGTACTATTGTAATATATATATAATGTACATATGTATATATTCGTATGTTCCCTAAACTTTTGGATTATTATTAAGGCTATCCAAAGCCGATATAGCGATTTGGCTAAAGCGCCTAAATGAAAGTAAATTAAAGATCTTCGTCTTCTGCTTGATCAAAATTAACTTTTAGCACATTAGCGGTATCTGTTTTATTTTTTCGGACCGTTCCAAGCAGCGTCAAGTTTTTTGCGATTAGAAACTCAGCTAATTCAATGTTAGTGAAGAAGTTGTCGGTAGTAATACCCATGCCGGAACCAAATAAAGGCTCTGCCAAATCTTTAACAACCCTCGTCCCTTGATTTTTTTCTGTGATTCCTCCGGGAAATTTTCCTGTGTAAACTTGCATATTATATAAATATTACATATTTTTTATTTTTATATATTGCCGAAATGGACACTTTTCGCCAAAGGTTACTAACTGCTCGTCAATTGTAACTTCGCCATAAGTGAAAAATTAATTCCCGCAATTCTCAGTGAATATTTCCCATATGTCCCTTATTGCAGTTAACTTGTCTACTTGCTTTCTTCGCTCTCTGGTAGTTTTATCGTCGAATCTTATAAAGCGAGATATTGCAACAATATCACGCGACATTGCTGCAGTAAATATATTCCTTCCTTTGTTGGTATCACATTTCCTTAACATTTTCACGTCTACAATGAAGAACTGAAGCAGATATCAATACTCCAAAAAACGCATCTAGTTCAATCATAGTTACTGGTTTCCAAATGTTTTTTTTATTAGGGTATTTCTGATTGTGCTTATCAAAAACACGATGAGTTTAGAGTCATTTCTCCATATTCCTATGACTACTTTCCATTTTTTCTTTTCATTTCCCATTCTAGAACTTAAATCGCTGGCTATGATTAACTTCCCTTTTTTCCTGTCGCATACTTCTGTCCCAGAATTTATCTTTTCCTTCTTTCTTTTCGTCCTCGTTTGGTCCGTATGCTACGACTATTGTTTTGGTTTCTCCGCATTTTCCTAATTCCACCTCTAGTATTTTTTCGCTTACTACTTATAACTCTCTGATATCATTTATTTTATTATTTTTCACCTCGCAAGCTACTCCTGCTCTTGGATTAATGCTTTCTTCTACCCCTCTGTATATCATAAGGTATCCATTATCTCATTTATTACATTTTTCACCTCTTTTATTTGTTTGTGTCAGTGCTAAAGTCCACATTAATTCTGTTTAAGCATTCAATAATTTCTAGTTCCTTTTCCTTTATTCCCCTCACATTGCACTTTGACTTTCCTGTCTTCTTCGTTCTGCTTTTTCTCGTGGCTACTTGTTTTTTCTTTAGCATTCTTCCCTTCTTTCTTGGATATTTTTGGTTTTGTTGCTATTTGATTGGTTTTATAGGAAGAACTTGTGCTCTTCATTTAGGTCTCCAATAGCTCGTATTGGTATTGGTGTTAGATGTGGAAATTTTGTGTTGAGAGCGGATGTCGGTGTTGGGATAATAGGGAGGTGTGTTAGATCCGGTATCGTTGAGAATCGCAGTATCTTCAGTTTTAACCTCAGTGTTGCAGAGCAGTGGCAGAGGAAGGGTTCTATATCTTCCTTTCAACATCACTTGGACAATCAATAAGTGTGAGTGTGAGACAAGTTTCAAGTCCGTGCATGCAATGCCACGCCCACAAACGTCCCCTCACCGAAAGTTGAGCAATTGCATGCCTTAGAAGTGTCCTTTCGCCACTTTCCCCTGGCCCAATGCCCCCTCCCCAACCATTCCCACATAACCCATCCGATGACCTATAACCCTCCACACGCCTATATATGTATGTCATGCAACGCCTACAAATAAACGACGTCAATAACCAACAAAATCCCCAAAAAAACTAACACCGTAGCCGATTTCTCATTCCCGGCACTAAAAGTAACAAAAAACACTTCAAAGCGTCTTTTCCTCACTTCCCTCTTTTTCAATGAACTGTCAAGAATATACTTAAGCGCCAAATCCAACAAGTCTCAACCTGTCGCGCAGTCTAAATCATCAAGGTAATCCCTTACGCCTCCTAACGAATCACGTTGTACATGTCTGAGTACGTTGCACCCGTAAAAGGATGTGCAGTAAATTTTATGAAACTCTGCCCTTCGAAGCTCACAAAAGCTCATGCACTCAGCTATTTTCGACACCCGAAAGTCATTTGACCAGTACATTTGCAACTGTGGGAATCCTAAGCAACCCATCAAGATATGAATTCCAGTCAAATGTATAATTTCGTCCGTTGATGTGCCTAGGGGACGGTGATCACGTTTTTGAAAAGCAGAATAGTTTGTTACGTGCGCTGTTTCTTCCCAGAAAGGTATATCAAGATACTGAAAGAATTTGTCTAAAATGCTTTCGGGCGTGTTCTTATCGGGCATTAATTGATTTTGATCAATACCTCGCAGCAGAAATCTTAGAGTAAAAAAAAACAAAACTAATAAAGAACAACTACTTTTTTGTTCTTGTTTTACCCGTTCTTCAGCCATTTCATAGTTCTCCGTCGTTCAGGATCATTTTCAAGCTCCTCAGACGGTGTTCCCATTGCTGAATTTCCAAGTGATGGCTCCTAAGTTTCTTCGATATCGTTGATTTAGTCTGGAACCAAAAATGAAACTACGTCTGTTCTCCTTGATCGTCAATTACATTCTGTTTATTTTACATTCTAAATACTTAGAGAGTCAATACATAAGAGAGTGAACCTACTAGGTTAAGAGAGTGACAACATTTATATGTGTGATCGTTTACCAAATATAAGGGGTATAACTTAAAGTAAAGAGAGTGCTAGTATTTATGTACATGTATGTTCATTACTTGGTATTTACTACTACAACTCGGCCATCCTGACCAAAAGATCTCATGATCTTTACATATATATTTATAAACTATATCTGTACTATTTAACACCTCGACCTTTCGCAAACCAAGGGCGCATATTCCCGACCGCCCACACTCCTTGATACGGCACGCGGGACTGTTGAAAGTTGTCTACATCTTTTAGCACGTAACGATCATACCGTAAAACTTTCGTTACTTGGTATGGTCCTTTGAATTTCGGTATCAACTTCTTAGACGCACCAGGGTGTGAGTCAAAGTTTCTTACCACCACATAGTCTCCTATCTTATACTTTGTCGGCTCTTGGCGCTTTTTACTGCCGGTTCAACGGGCCGATCGGGTGTCATATAGCATTTACTAAACAAATCATATAATCTTTTTTTATTTGCACAACCTACTTCCTTTCCTATATCTATCGCTATCGTTTTACTGTCATTTTGCTTATAGTCGATTGATAGTCGATGAAACATCCGAAATACACATACGTGGACTAAGCGAAATTAGGTGGTGGAAGCTTTTTCTTGTGCAAATACCCAAAGTACACATATCCACATCGCCTTTAAAGTCTTTATATGAAAGTCTTAAGCCCCATTTAGACGATCAGTTTCAGTTTCAGTTGTCAGTTCAGTTATCAGTTCAGTTGAAAAAGGCAATGCATTTAAACGTCAGTTCGGTATTCAGTTGAGCTTTCATTTTATTCGTGAGTAGTGATCAAACGTTGCAAGACATACATACGTGATGGACGAAAAAAGTTTAATTGCAGTAGCTATAGTTTTGTCGCTAAAGAAACCTAGAAAAAAAAGGAGTAAATGGAGCAAAGATTGGTATTTAGAAAAACAATCACTCTCGCACGTAAATTTAATGCGAGAATTGCGATTTGAACATTGTGACTTTTCAAATTATTTGCGTATGAGTGAAAGTATGTACTTGGAGCTACTAGAATTAGTGACGCCAATTATAAAAAAACAGGATACCAATATGAGAGAAGGTATACCACCTCATGAAAGACTTTGTGCAACTCTTAGATTTTTAGCAAGTGGAAATGCTTACCAAAGCCTTAAATTTCCTACCGCAATATCGGCACCAGGTCTAAGTGCAATTATACCTGAAATTTGCAAAGCAATAATGACAGTACTCAGGGATTATATTAAAGTAAGTACTCATATATTTAAAAAGTAAGGTAAGTGTAATTTGAAATACAAAAATTCAAATTTATGAAAATTGGGAAAAGTAGCCCGCAACGGTGGAGTCTTCCGATATATCTGTCGGAGTGGAGCTTGTCATTATGAATTGCGTGGTTGATTTACACATTAGTTTAACTGACGGCTGAACTGAAAACTGATGGGAATTCCATAAGTATCAGTCTCAGTTTCAGTTTCAGTTAAACGCTTCAGTTTTTGCATTTACACTGCAGTTTAACTGAAAGCTCAACTGAAACTGAAACTGAACTGATCATCTAAATGGGGCTTTAACAATTTCTATTGAATCACAATCGTATCCTGATCAGAATCGATTAAATTGGGAAATTTTAAAACCAAAGGTAAAATCGATAATTCCGAATCCGAAACTATTTTTTGCGGAGTTATTATGGATAGATTTCGCAGGTCACTATTACCGAAATCGAATCTCAATTTAATTTGTTTTAAAAGCCCCAAGTAAAATTAAAGAATATTTTGTTTTACTTTAATTTTAAGTGAATCTGGCAAATTTTTTTCTAGACAAATTTCAGCTTTGCTGCGAATGAAAATGTCCTGCAGGGGTAAGAAATTAATTTCATCATTTATTTCTAGTTCTGATAATGAATTAAGATTTGTTAAAAAACTATTATTAATGAAATTAGTTAAAATCAGTTTAAAACTATTCTCAACATGTGAATATAAATAAGGCAAGCGGACCTTTTCTGATTGGAATTCTTTGTTTAGGTTATTCATGATTTTTAAAATATAGGACAAAAACAAGAAATAAACCTTAATTTCAGGGTTATCCATCAAACTGGCAAAATCAATTGCCTGAATTCCACCTATCTCTAGAGAGCTTGAGATAAAATAAAGTTTAAGAGCATCCCATTGCTCAATAACACGGTTGATCACATTCTCTAAAGCAAGCCATCTTGTTTGAGAAACTCCTAACATCTCATGTGGCTTGACCCCACACTAGTCTTGAAATTCTTTAAATTCATGTACACGTATTGAGCTATATGCAAAAAACTTATAAACGTTTCTACAAAGTGTTTCAATTTCTACAGGAAGCTTTTTGCTCGCATATGACGAACACAAATGCAGAGAATGACAACTACATTTTATAATCTACATGAATAGAATCTACACTTAATTTTTTAAATAAATAAGAAGACTGGCATTTAAAACAAAACTGAGAGATTTATTAAAACGTCCCTTCTCATATAAAGGTCCACGCACGACTGACGTGTTATTATTTGTATTATCATTTTAAATACATGTTCTATCAAACATGTCGTATGAACATGTTTACAATTTCATATAAAAAAGGTCCACTTTTCTTTTAAAACGGGCTTGTAAGCCATTGATTTCACCAGCCATTACGCTGAAGAATACTGTACTACACAAGATTTATTTCTAAGGATATACAAAATCAGTACCAAGTTAATCGCCATAGTTAATGCTCACCGCAGTTTGCTTGTGGTAGCTTGGCTTGTTCTCAATTACTGCTCCATATAGACTTTTAAGCCAGAATTTCTTCAATGGCTCTGTTTGATCTTTTTCCGTTAAATCCTGGTCTGTTGTTTGGAAACAAGGCGATTTGTTTAGCATCTTGTCCGATGGTACGATTGTAATATATATATAATGTACATGTATATTCGTATGTTCCCTAAACTTTTGGATTATTATTAAGGCTATCCAAAGCCGATATAGCGATTTGGCTAAAGCGCCTAAATGAAAGTAAATTAAAGATCTTCGCCTTCTGCTTGATCAAAATTGACTTCGCTTTGTTCCAAAATGCTTGCTCTATTTATACTGAAATTCTCACATGCTAGCTTAAGCTTAACCTACAATGTATACATGAACTAGCGGACCCGGCGAACTTCGTCCCGCCCAGAATTGATTTTTTGATAGAAATTATTTCGAGCATTCCGGATTCCACCCGAAATTAATATTTGATCGAACATTTGCGATCGATAACAAATGATGCCACTCGAATCTCAATCATTGATTGCATGAAACACTTTTCGAATTCAATTATCCTTTATTTACACGGAATGTAAAGAGGTTCAGGGAATCACATGTCAGGTCAATTCAATGCTTTGTGGTAGACTACGTTCTTTGTTTTGCTGTCCGGCGCGTAAATAAACAAAGACGAAAAGTTTTCCAACACGCGAACTTGCCACATATAATTGACCATGCGAGAAGCATGGGAATTCGAGATTAATCCCAAACACTTCCAATGATTGGCCTTGTGATTTATTGATTGTCATGGCGAGTGCAAGGATTAAATGCACGATCTTCAACAATATTCGCACCGAATGACGTCATTGGAAAGGAATTGTTGTATTTGTGGGCATTCGTCAAGCAATGTCTTGATTCTGGTAAAGCAAAGAGTGTCTGGTAGTTGCGTCAACGGTGGTAATTTGACTTTACCACCTGCACAATACAATCCTGGTGTCTCCGAATGAAACTTTAGCGCATTGCAATATTGGCAAATCACATTTATGGGCCCAATCGTAACACATGGCGGTTCGCTGTAGTAAATCGTGCAGTCATATTGAAAATCGGCGCGATGTAATTGGACATTCACGGCAACTTTTCTCACCCGACGATTGGCGTTTGATTCAACTTGACGAAGCAGATCGCGAATGCGCTGCTGTCTCAGTCGTTCAGCAGCTGCGTGTGCTTCTTGTTCCTCCTGTACGAATTCGCGACACATGTACTCGAATCAGTTTATTCGCTTGGGCGTGTTGATCAGGCGTTTGATTTGCACGACAAATCGCCAATCTTTGTGCATTACGACTGCGTGAGCCAATGTTTGATCTTCTGATCGGCGGCATAATGTCTCCCGAATACTAAAACTACAATGTCGAAGAAGTTGAATTATCATCCTCGAAGCAATATTATCTGATTCGCGCTGAAAACATTAGAAACGTTAAATGTTTTCGATAAACTCATCGTAATCACTGAAATTTCCACTTCAATCACCGACAAAATCACAAAATATGAGCTGACCTTCATAACTTTCACTTGATTGTGCCAGCGGATAATTAGTCATTTCCCCCACAGTAAAACTGAGTTTATAGAATAGGAGGAAGAAGTGTACAGTATAAAATTGGGTAAAATGTTCATCCAACGTTGAAATGGTTTAACATCGGGGTAAGCTTCTAGGTGAAATACATTCAAGCTTCTAGGTGGACCAATTTAGCTTGGTGGAGCCAAGTATATGTACATATGTAGTTAGTCCATGGTGAAATGATGAAGCAAAAAGGTCACCTGTCAAATTGCATTTGAATGTGCAATTCTGCAAATCTGGCAATTAATTTCATTGTATTATTTCTTCAAAATGAAAAAATGATTGTCCGGGAAACTTTTCCCAATTTTAAACCTTTTGAATTGTAATATTTCGATCAAAATGAAAAAAAAGAAAATTCCCCATCCAAATGTATGGAAAATCAATTTTTCCGAAGTTTCCAATTTTTCTTCAAAAATTTTAAATTTTTTCGCCGTAAAAATGTTCCTTGGGCGGAGACGAAGACAACAACAAAAAGACAGCTCAAATCGGACCATCCGTTCCCAAGTTATGAGCGGTCTTACGTACGCCAACTCTTTTTTATATATATAGATACATTGTTAAATGTTTATTCATAAAAAGCAACAAACTTTTTTTTTAATGTTTTGTATTGAAGCAGACCCGACACATTTGAGGCTGATCAGGACAGTAAGTGGATATCTGATTAGCTTCTTTGCGGGCTGCTTCACGTCCTTTGGATTTTGTTATTTTCTTGTAGCAAACACTACATTTTCTCCTAATTTTTTTCCATCAGAAGATACACGCTTTATGAGATGGTGCGTTGCTGAACGGGGTGTTTCAACTCTACGAGCGGGGGCCGTGGGTATTTCAAGTAGTTGAGCAGCCAAAATTTCCCTGAATTTCCGAATATGTATTTTCGATTTTGTAAGATGTTTGTATAACACCCATGCGTTGACAACTGCTATTCCCGATAAAAGCTCTATGCCTAGTTTTCGATACCACTTGATACCTTTCCTTAGCGTAGTGGCATACGAACCCATCTGATCAGATAAATCAATCCCTGATTTTCCCATATTATAAGCAAGTATGGCAGCGAGTTTGAGGGAAACTCCGCGTTTATTATTTGGCCTTGAAACAGTGGGTGGATTTGAACTTGTCGACGGTTGATTTTCTGCTAAATTTGCAGATGGATTTCGACGTGTTACGGGTTGCATTTCAGGGGCATGTTTAGTAGACAGCATTCTCACGTCACGGGTGTCTTTCAATTTTAAATTTACAATTCCATTTTCATCTTCCCGAGATATAATTTCCCCTCTGCCCAATTTAGCGAGGAGGACATCTTTTGGTATATTTTTTTTTGTTCAAAAAAAATCATATTTCTAATAAGGCCCATTTATCTTTTCGGTGGGCCTTTTTAGGAACATGAAAAACTTTTCTTTTCAAAAATTTGAACGAAAATCCAATTAAAGGATTAAAATAATACTGAAACCATACTAAACCTTAGTTTTATATGTAATATATTTAGTGTAAAAACTAGATCAATTACAAAAACCACTTATAAAAAAGCGCGTGCGTGCACATTCACTAACTTGAATCGACTATAAGAAAAAACACGATTGCGTCAGATGGAAATTTCCATCGATTTTAGTGTAGACATAGGTGGCCACAATCGCATTTAAAATATAATTCCGGTTGGTTGTCGGTTACGCCACTTTTTGCACACTGGGCCTTATTTGGACCACCTACCTTAGTCTATTTTGATGTCGTATTCACCCAAATGCATCAGCCACCTTTGGAGCCTTGGGCTAATATTTTGGCTTGCAACTTATTGTCACCCGTTTTTGTGGTCACGATGTAAAAAATGAATGACAATTTTTAATCCACAGTTTTATTTAATTATAATTTACACTTTAATTTACAATTTTTTGGGAGTCGTGTCCGACTGTCTTGCCGCTCTCAATCAGAATGACAACTATTTAATATACACAAGGAGCTCTGGCCTCCTCTTTCTCGTTTCGGACGTGTCGTCCTCTATGCGCGAGCCTCTACAAACTATTTGATTGGTTGATGGTCTGTTTGCAGATCGAATTCTTTACCAAATAGGTAGGGCCTAAAATATTTTACTCCCCAAACAATGGCGAGCAACTCCTTCTCGATTGTGGAGTAGTTTTTCTCGTGATCATTCAGAGTATGCCTAGCAGATAGGGTGCCCATCTTGTGTCAGGCCAGCTCCTAGTGCTAAATTGCTTCCATCGGTTACTAGTTTAAATCTTCTGTCAAAATTTGGGTACTTCAGAATGGGATAATCTGTTATTACAGACTTAAGATTTTCGTATGACGCAATATAATCTGGATCATGAACATTAGCTTTAGTATTTTTCTTCAGATACTTAACTATAGGAAGTGCGATGTTCGCATAATCCTTAATAAATTTTCGGTAAAAACCGGTAATACCAAGGAACGATTTAATTTGGCTTTGTGTTGTAGGCAATTTTAAATTTTGAATGACTGTAATTTGATCGGGATTCGGCTTGACTCCCTGTGGAGTGAGAATATGACCTAAATCGACATTTATCGATTTGGAGCTTAAGACCGGACTTTTTCAATGTTTCGAAAATTTTTTTCAAATTGTTTATGTGTTGTTGCAAAGATGTACTGAAAACAAGGATATCATCCATATAGACAACGCAGATTTTGTTTATGAATTCGCGTAGAATTGAATTCATTAATCTTTGAATAGTCGAAGGGGCGTTTTTCAATCCGAACGGCATTCTTACATATTCGTAATGACCGTGTGGAGTGGAGAATGCAGTTTTTTTTTCTGTCTTTAGAGTTAACTAAAATTTGGTAGAAACCTTTAGCCAAGTCGAGAGTGGAAAAATATTGCGATTTGCCCAATTTGTCTAATATTGTTTCAATATTAGGAATTGGAAATTTATCGCTAACGGTCACTGCATTTAATCGTCTATAATCTGTAACAATTCTCCATTTTTGTTGTCCTGAACTATCTTTCTTCTTCGGAACTATCCAAAGCGGGCTATTGTAAGGAGATTTACTTTTGACTATAATGTCCTGTTTCAGCATATCTTTAATTTGTTTTTCTATTTCGTACTCATGAATTTTAGGGTTTCTATAAATTTTAGAATATACATATAGGGCTATTTGCAGTCGAAATGATTTCGTGTTGAATCTCATGTGTAAAAGTTAACTGATCACCCTCTTTGTAAAATAAACTTTCGTATTCCTTGAGGAGTTTTTGTAATTGGATTTTTCTTGCACATTTAAATGTTCCAAATACTCTTACTTAATTCACTACCTTCGAGAACACAAATGCTATTGATATCGAAGGGAAACGTATCGTGGAGAGTTATTTTATTTCCATTGACATCCAAATACATATTTGTTTTCTAGATTCAATTTCGCTCCTAATGGTTGTAATAAAGTGCGGTTCACGCAAAATCTGTACGCTTATATGCTATTATATCTTTTTAACCAACACTTCGAGAAAAACAAATAATACATCAAATTAAAAGTTGTTTACTAAGCTTAAAAATAGCATTAAAATTAATCTTATATTTCTTTGCTGTGTAAAAAATTTCGGGTGTTTTTCTTGATGGACCCCATAAGCTTTTGAACATCTTTCCCGTTGACTTTTGCTGCAACGTGGTTCCATTTAATTAACATTGAATGTAAGTTTTTCACAATTCCTGCATTCCTCCTCAAATTAAATTTAACAATTGCCCAGTATTTTTCTATTGGTCGAAGCTGGGGGCAGTTTGGTGGATTCATGTTTTTGGGTACAACATCCACATTGTTGCTCTTGTACCACTCCATGCCAGCCCTGGAGTAGTGACAACTGGCTAAGTCAGGCCAAAATGTTACTGCTCTATGGTGTTGATGCATGAAAGGGAAAAGTCGCTTTGTTAGACACTCCTTAATGTAAATATGCGATGTCATTGTGGAAGTTGTCACACAAGCCCTGCTCTTAAGGCCACAACTGCAGATCGCCTGCCAAACCATTGCAGGCAAAGGATTTTCAAGAAATTTGTTCAGAATTATTTTGCGACTTTCAACTTCCATTGTGCACAGGACCACTTATATTTGTAAAATCAAAACAAAAAAATCACAAAATACAAGTTAAACTCTACTGAAAAAATGTGTGTCACAATAATTCGTTACTTATCACTAGGGGCGGTGCAATAATCCTCAAATGGCGTACAGATTTTGCGTGAACCGCACTTTACATTCATTCCTATGATTGCATCATAACTTCTGTGGGTTAAATCCACAATCCTCCAAGTAACAGTTCCTTCTGAATTAAATTCTGTTGGAATAGGAGTAACTATTTTATTCGCTACTTTTCCAATCCCGGTAAATGCTAGCAGTAGCATTTCCGATTGATGGGGCAATGTTCGGTGCTGACGTAACTCGTGCGAAATAAATTATCTAAAATCACAAAAATTTTTTTATAAAGTTTTTATTTTCTCTATTTCTTTATGTATAATTTTTGCTTCCTTCTGAGCTGTTTAAATAATTAACAAACGGTCGCTGTAACAACAGGGCTGCACCGTATTATATATCTACGTTATTCGATATTCGTCATTTTTTATGGGTCGACATAAAACTGAGGACGATAATTATTTACGGTATAGATAAATTTAATAATGTAAACGGAAGCAAGTATGATTTATGGACATGTACTGAGTAGGGTTTTATGACCAATACTTAACTTGAGCTGATTCTGCACTTTTATGTTATACATTGAATAATCGGCGCGTGCGCTGATTCGGCAATTTTGTGTTTGATAACTCCTCCCTTCTTAAAGTCCACCCCCTGTGGATCAGAAGTTGAGTTTTATGGGTTGTGGCAAAAGGTTATTCACCTGTGGGCTGCTGTTGATAGCCTTATTTGCAGCTGCTTTTCTTCCTTCTTATATCTACATCTTACAAGCAAAGTTACAATGATAATGATAGAAACAAAGATGATAACATCTGAAATGATTGAAACGTTGTTAACTAACCCATATATGCCCAGATTATTTTTTTTTTTGATATCGTGTAAAATGTTTGCAGATTCCGCATAGTGGAGCATAAACTTAAACGACTGCGAAGAAAAATTAATTTTTACTTTAGTAGTAATGGAGAAATCGCGGTCTTAAAAATGGAAAAATGGTGCGTTAACGCACCAGTGAGTAATATGTATGTCACTTTTCAGTTAATTCAATAAAACAATTTATTTAAATTATTTCACAATTTTATTTTGACCATTTACTGCAAAAAGTATATCTTAAATAAAGTTAACATTTTTCTCAAATAAATACTTTTAATAGCACTTCGAACATTTTCAATGAACTGCAGAAACTAAAGTGTACATCGCTGCACAAACTACTCTTAATGCAACCTCTGTTAACAGGGATAAAAGAAGAAGAGAGAAACATAAAAAATAGCGTCACGCATATCAGACCGGTACCATATTTTGGTCACTCTGTAACTGCGTGATACAAGTGTCCAATGTTTTTCTATATGTGGTTTTGTGCAAAACATGTTTACTTCGTTTAGCAACCTGCCGCTATGCAGCTAAGATCGTAAACATGTTTATCATATTCGTCCACAGCTGCTGTTATACAGCTGCAATTTGTGCATTGCTATGCTGTGGTGCTTGGAGAAAATATGATTAACATGTTTACCTAGGAATTTAAAATCCGCTACTAACATGCGCCTGTCTGGTGAACAGAATATGTACAGTCACGCTGGTACATGCAAATGGTTGCTTGTAACTAGTGGGCATACAGCGACATAAAAAAAAAAATAAATTTAAAAAAAAATAAAACGACCATGAGTTGACAACAGCTACATCGAACATCCACATAACGATGGACGTATACCACTTTTTGCCTCGAAACCCGATCCGGTAATTTGAAACATGGTCATCAAGCAAATCTACCTCTCCCATATGAGAGATGTATTGGTAGTTAATGTTTGGCTGAGGTACATCTATTTTTTTTCTGTCTGCAAATGAAAATCTCTTCACATTTTTAATAGGATTGGTGCCATTGACATTGGAAATCATTGTGACAATTTTCTTATCTCGCCATCTAGTCAAAATTTGTTAATTTTAACAAATTTTGTCATGACAGGTGTCAAAATAGCCTCTTTGCCTTGCTTTGTGTGGGTGATATTAGCTCTAGTGTTTTTGAAATGGAATAAAAGAATGGATCCTATCCTGAAACTATATCATAAGTTGAATATCTCTACATTAAGTCACATCAGCAGTGCGATGTTGAATTCATATTTTGAGAAGGAACATGGATTTCGAGAAGGAACTGAATCAACTGGAGATGGGCCAGTACAAGGAGACTATGAAATTATCTACCCACATTGAAAGTGTTTACTCAGCAAAAACTAAGTATGGATCAAAGATGGTCTGTAATTTTGAGCAGTTTCAAGTAAGTATTAGTTATAAAATGCTATTAAAAAATATACATATGTACATTTATTATTTTTGTTTCTTATCTTCTAGGTTTTTCTTCCGGAGCGATACAACAATATGAGCAGTACACTAAAAAGTGCTATAAACGAAAAGGGGTTCATCCTGAAATATATTGGACCATTGGGAAAATCTTTCCAAATTTAAATTACACAAAAAAAAAAAAGAATGAAATAATTAAAAAAAAAATTATATTTATTCAAAAAAATATTTCATTTTACTTTTTTTATTTCAGCTTTTACATACTGATGTAAAAGCAATGAATTTCTTAATGCGCAGTTTTTATGGTTGGTGTGAGATCCTGTATGTATCATGGCTAACTCTTGAAGTATCTTAAAATTTTGGCATCCAAAATTATCCACGTCAATCACCTGGTAGATTTCATCATCGAGGATGGCTTCGATCCACTTTTTTTTCTCAGCTCCCTTCACGTATGTAGGCGTAACTTTGGAGATGTTTTTTTGCAGGAAGTGGCGCACACTGTCAAAGCAAACAGAACCATCACTCCATGTAAGGTTATGGTAATGAAACGTGAGCCAATTTGCCTGTCTTTGATATTTAGTAGGTAGCATCCAGAATTCGAATGGTGAAATGATGAAATTTGGTATTCGTTAAAATTATAACTAATGGCAAGTTCTTTACAAATGAATTTATTGTTAGCGCCTTTGAATCCCTGCACAACTATAATCACAAAATTTTCCATTTTTTGTTTTAACTACATAGTTGCTATTGATTTTTGCAGCTTGTTGCATATCTTTCAACACAAGGTCAACGTTCTGTATATACAAAATACAATCAACACATATATATTTCACTAACGGGTTTGTATTTAAAATGTCTAGGCCACTGCACTTTAACCCTATATGGAAAATCTTTCCGCAAACACCAGCACATTTTGTACCCGTTTCACCACGAATTCAACTTCTGCACTTATTGCATTCTTGCATTTTAATCACAAATTCTTAGTACGCATGAAAATCAAGAATAGTTATTTTTATTTTAACTAATTCAATGAAAAATTATGCGATCTCACTCCACGACGTTCGTCAACCCTGCCAGGGCCCCTGAAATAGCTCGTTACCGACTGATATATCTCTCAGTCTTTCATCCCTGGGCACGGTTAACATGAACGCTCACTCCACCCGTTAGAGTGGGATGACTATACTTTTGCTTCAGACATCTTCCCCTAAAGACCTTACAGTGTGGATGGCCCTACTGCAATCTCCTTCCGGGATCATTAGATCCTTACTGAGCATCTCCGCCGCGACAAGGTACGTAGAAGATGATTGGGAACAATGAAGAAAGCGATTTTTTTTATTTAAATATTTAATGAATTCCAATTAATTAATTTCACAAATCAGTTTTTCTATTTTTAATGCTACAGAGCGCCACCATAATAAGTCCTGGTAAACGAGGTTGTAGGGTACCGTATTGACTTCGTTTACGGTCGCCTCGCTGAGTGTGTTATATCTAGCCGGTAGAAAAAGAACTTTGAACATTTTGTCCCTGGAAACACTTGCTTCGTCGTTATTCACGAAATGAATATTCTTTTTTATATCCCGAAATCTTTGCCTTGGCATGCACCTTGATACCATTTCAACACCAACGTCTTCATCATAAGACCAATACATATCTTCCCTGGGTAACTTGTGATATCCTGACAATATCAATATGCCTATAAACTTTTTCAAGTCAACAGAGTCTAGTTGAAATGTGTGTCTGTTGTTTTGATTAGCATATAAAATTGTGTTTCTTACTATCAAGCTTATCACTTCTTCATCAAATATTTTCTCAAATATTTGTACTGGGGTTAAATCTTCAAGCTGTTTTTTTACTTCTTTTTGTCTATGTAGCACATCAGTTTTTTCTTCAGCTATGGAAGACTTACGCCTTACTGGCTGATCTGGCTGTTGACGACGACTTCTCTTTGCCTTTTCGGCCAAGGGCTCATCATCGCTGTTGTCGTTATCACCACTTGGAATAATGTCCTCTTCACACCTAAATACTTCTATATTACCAGGCACATCGTGCCTCAAAACGGCAGTGACCATGTCCTCGTCGGCACCTTCTTCTTCGTCTGTCACCACGCTAGGTTTTGGCGGTATGATCGCGAAGTCGTAATCAGCATCATTGTCACTTTCTTCTAAAATGGCATTAACTGCTTCCTCTAAGCCGCTGTAACAGTTTGAAATGCTAAAACGTTTTGAACTCATTGTAACAAAAACCTGAAATATGGATTCTGCCGCTGTACCCATTTAGGTACAGTAGTCTTTCACGCACGATTTCTTTGTACATATATGTCACAAAACATTCATTCATCATTTATTTTACAGATAAGGGGTCATTCTACGAGAAAACATACAAAAAACAAAAATTGGGCGTCGAAAAACACTGAAAAACAATGAAGTTATCTGCTTACCTGTATAAACAATTATAATGCTACGTTAGAATCAACTTTTTGACAGCTACAATGAATATACAGCCCTAATTGTTTTTTTTTTAAAGCTCTATTTGTCTCTTTCTAAAATAAGTAGAAAAACCAACTGTAGCTTTAAAAATTGCTAAAATACACTCAATAGTTTTGGTGTACCCAATCAGGTACAGAGGCGCCAAATGGGTTAATAATGTAGTCATTTAAACGCTCCTCTTCTTCCAAGGAGAAGACTTGCAAACTTGTGAATTTGGAATGAAAAGTACGTGGCGGTCTATCTTTATTAATACCATTTCTGAATTTCTGCTTTGCAAAGTTGATGCTTTAACGTTGTATTTCAACGCGGCTTTTCTATAAGACAACCGTCCTTGCATTACTTACATTACGAATTATGAAAGGAACAGAAACAATTGTTCCTTATTTTTGTTGAAACATAAGGCTACGCCACACTTTTCGCATTCTGTTTGGGCTGTTCCAGTACATCCTGGATATTTGCACCGAAGTCTTTTGTCGGTCCAAACAGGCCAGTGCCTTAACTGATTCAGTCTGACGTCTTTTGACGGGGTATGCTGACAAGTCCCTTTTTTCTTTTTGTCCTGGATGAGTCGCTAGTGCGCTTCAGCCGGTTCGTCTTTTTATATTTGCCTAAAGTTTTAGGAACTTCTAGTCGGAAATCAGCAGAATTTAGCACCTTGTGAGTATTTTCCGTGTCAGCATGAATTCTTCTATATAATAACCAAGAATTAGTCATGGTCATGTCCTGAAAATGGTAAAAGAGTCTTATAAACCATCGTTTGTCTAATTTTATAATGACAATGGCAAATATTGCTTTAGAGCACTTCGTGCTTTGGTTGAACACATTGGTTCAAACACAGACAAATGTTGTTTTAAAGGCACTTTTCCTAAGTTATGGTTCAGTTTATCAATTATTGGTCTGATTTTATACAGTCGGTCAGAATTTGGCTGACCACAGGGTAACATATTAGAGTTATCATTGAAGTGTAATACTTGTCTCAGAAACTCGAACCGTTTTAGCGTCATCGTCTCGCGTATGTAGGTATAGCCATATTTCTCTGACCAATACATCAGGAATTATGGACATGAAGTAAGTAATTCCAATAAACTGTCTTATTTCCTGGCTTGTGACATTTACAGGTTTACTGGCATCTTTTTGCACGCTGTACAGGTTTGTTTCGTCTCTTATGAGATCCACAATGTCGTCAGTGAATAAATAAGAAAATACCTGATGAGGCGTCTGCAATTCTAGTATTTCATCTGGTAACTTGGAAGATCCCCAAAACTTCATCTGGTCTTCATTGAGCTCTAAGTTTTTAGTTTTCCATATATTTGTTTTGGGAACACGTGTTCTTCGTGAAGTGGTGTTGATTTCGGAGCTGCTACTGGGTACTGGAACAGCATTCGGTGTCTCACATGGATGAACTGTTGTGCTCGTATTGATCTCAGAGCTCGGTAGCAAGATGTAATTTTCCTGATCTTCTGGGAAGGGTACTTCGGGTTCCTCATCCAAGTCTTGACGTAAATTCTGATCATTCAGTTCCGATACGTACGATTGATCAGCTACATCATCGTCGTCTGAAAAGTCTAAGTCATCCTCACTATCTTGCCATTGGTCTAGAATGTTTTCCAATTCATCAGGCCTAAGGCCTGAACGTGGAAACCTCGAACTCATATTAGGCCTGGAAAGAAAAAGGATTCGTATGAGCACTACTCACAAACAACAACGAAAATCGCGCGCGAACTACACAAACCAGTTCTGACGGGATCGTCACTTCGAGTGGCCAAAAATTACAAATAACGGCATTAAGCGCAAATATGAGTAACTTTTCGATAGAATGCTTTGCTGCGGATATGCATTGCTGCGTTAAAAGGTATTTAATTTGTTTCTTTGAATAACTTTGCTTGTTCGAATGGTATGATGCAGATCTGCTATTCAGCGCCGAAAAGGGTTCAAAATGAATTCTTTCCACATTTACTCCTTAAGGGTGCGGTTAAAGCGTTCATCAATTGATGCTTTTACAATACTGTACGTTGAATTATGATTAATATTGTACGTCTTCAGTAGATTCTGAATGATTTTATTGAAAAATGTTTTGCCATCACGGTTTGGGAACTGTTAAAAATTGATTTCATAGCTTCTATAGCAGATGAGACGTTTCATAGGTATTGCCCATGCTTACTTGGAAAGTATCAATTACTGTCATTATGTAGTTATAACCATTGTTATTCTTACTGTAAGGTATCATTTCTATCAAGTCAGCTTGGCATAAGTCATCAAACCCCTTTATTATAACTCGATTTAATATTAAAACTCTTGATTCCATATTGTACTTTTTTCTGAAGAGTTTTGTAAAATCTATCACTTTAAGATTTTGTTTCTCAATTAACAGTCACCTTACCGTGGGTGGCTGGATAGCTGAATTTATTTGTTTACAGTTTCGGGATCGCCACGTAAGTATTATTTAGGATCGCCATTCACAAATTACTGTCTGTTCGCACACTCGATGCAGACCTTGAGAAATAAAGCTTATTAAGCTAAATTAACCAAACGCAATGAGTTATCTTGACAACGGTCAGAAGCTTATCAATTACATTAAATTTTGAACGGACTTGGGCCTTCAAGATTGACATAACCGCGTGCCTGCAGCGCTTGTACTGTAGTGTTTATAGTTTCTTTCTCTGCACTTGCTTGTGCAACTCTTTTGAGAAACTCGATGTCTCTAGCAAGGAGATCTCTTTCCCAAAGCAATAGTTCAGCCTCTCTTTTGTAATAATCGCGTTTTGTTGCCGCTAACAACTCTTCAGTCAAACTACTCTTTACCTGCCGTGAAGGGCTGACTTCGTTATTGTCATCGACTTTGTGGCTGTTAACATCTTTGTCGGCACTCTCTGGACTGGGTTTTTGAAGTGAAACTTTTTTAGGCCCGGTAGGGCGAGTCGGATTTTAGAGCGCGAGTTATATGGGATATGACTTGTTTTTTTTTTTTTTTTTTTTGTTGATGAAGGTGAAAATCTCGAAAGACACAATGGGGTTAGAAACCCAAAGTAGTGTGGGACTCTAACCGCACTAAAAACACCTCCTTGATCATAACCAATCAACTAGTGATCGACAAAGATTTTATTTTCAACGTTTAGTTGGGTTTGAGAAGGTATTATAATTTAAATACGGGCTCTCATAATTGTCAAAAAAGTTCATGGGGCTTGGTTCTTCTTAACCTACGAATATTATTTCGTACATTTAAGACATCGTCTATCTCAGGATTGATATGCATCTGCAAACGCTCGTTGTGACGCATTGCGTACTTTTTAATTGTATCTTCTACGAGGTCAATCTGCAAATCTCGATGCAAGTCACTATTTCTAATGTACCATGGGGCATTCACTATTCCCCGAAGGACCTTATTTTGAAATGTTTGCAACATTTGTACATTTGTTTTCTTTGTGCAACCCCATAATTGGATACCATATGTCCAAACGGGTTTTAATATCTGATTGTATAATAGGATTTTATTCTCAATGGACAGTTCTGAGTTATATCCTAACAACCAATAGAGTTTTCTATATCTAATATTTAGATCTTCTACTTTCTTTTTCACATGTTCCTTCCATTTCAGTTTAGCATCCAGATTCATACCGAGATACTTAGCTGTGTTAGAGTAAGGAACTACTTGATTATTAATAACCACTGGAAGATTCGTTATTTTTTTATTTGTAAAATTGATATGGATGGACTTTGACTCATTAAGTTTAATTCGCCATCGCTGCGTCCAATCACATATCTCGTTAATTGAATTTTGTAGCTTTTCTGTAGCTTTAGCCACACATCCATCTGTTGATAGAAGAGCAGTGTCGTCTGCAAATGTGGCTATCATGGTATCACTCGCATGCGGTATATCACTCGTATATAATAAATACAGGGTGGGTCCTAGAACACTTCCCTGTGGAACACCTGCTTGTATTTCTTTAAGTTCAGAATACACTGAGCCATAACGAACTCTAAAGAATCTATTACCTATATAAGATTTAAGGATCTCATAGTACTGTCTAGGTAGATCCCTATGAAGTTTAAACTCTAAACCCTTATGCCAAACTTTATCAAAAGCCTGTGCAACGTCCAAGAATATTGCAGAACAAATTTGTTTTTCTTCCAGTGCCTTTTCTATAACATTAGTTATACGATGCACCTGGTCTATCGTCGAGTGTTTATTCCTAAACCCGAATTGATGGGTAGGGATAAGCTTTCTTTGCTCTATAATTGGATCTAACCTTTTAAGAAGGAGTTTCTCGAAAAGTTTTGAAAATAACGGTAAAAGTGAGATCGGCCTATATGAGGTAACTTCTGATAAAGGCTTACCTTGTTTAGGAATAACAATAATTTCTGCTATCTTCCAGTGATGTGGGACATACCTTTGTTTAAAGCAAGCATTAATTATAAGCTTGAGTTTCAACAAAGCAGTTGGAGGAAGTTTCTTCAAAATTTGAGCAGTTATAAGATCATAACCTGGTGATTTTCTATTATTTAGATTATGAATACATGTCTCGATCTCTCTTAATGAAACATAAGGAATTTCCTTTTCGTCTACTCTGTTATAGAAATCAAGATCTTCATTTGCTACCCTAGGTGGAAACGGTTTGAAAACATTTGAAAGGTGCTGACAAAAGAGTTTAACCTTTTCCTTTGGATCGCCGATCCATTTCCCATCAGATGTTTTCAACGGGGGATCTTGCGCTTGAGGTCTCTTTAAACGTTTAGCAGCCTTCCAAAGGGAGTAGTCTGTGACTTTGTCAGCTGTTAGATTACAAAGGTATTTAGTTAGAGAATCATTTTTGAATTCAGTAATAGTTTTTTTAAGCCTATTATTGAGTCTATTAAAAATGGTTTTATCGCCAGGATATCTTGTCGCTTGCCATTTTCTACGAGCTCTTCTCTTTTCAAGTATAAGTTGCTTGATTTCTGCGGGGTATTTCACCGAAGCCTGTTTTTTTTGTTGATTAGTCGGTGTACTATCTTCTGCTGCCTGTTGCACATCGGCAATGAATTGTTCTGTTTCAATGTCAATATGTTTTGTTGTGACTAGTGGGGACCTAAGGTTAATGAAACCTTCGATGAGTTCTCTGAATTTACACCAGTTCGTTCTTTTGTTTGTTAGTCGTGGGTTTTTTATCTGTTCTATCGATAAACCATTGACTGTTAGGATTATAGGTGTATGATCCGATGACAGATCATCACTGCTTTTAACTTTAACTTCTTTTCTATTAATACCTTTCGTTATGAAGAAGTCGATAACATCTGGTATTTTCGCTGGGTCAGATGGCCAATTAGTTGGTGATCCAGTCGAAATAAATTCACAGTTAAAATTTCGCCCTGATTTGTAGAGCTTCCTGCCTTTTGTTGTTATTAGTCTTGACCCCCAATATGTATGTTTTGCATTAAAATCACCACCGATGATGAAGTTGTTACCTAACATTTGAAAGAGATCAATTAGGTCTTCCTCTGTAGGCGAGTGCTTGGGTGGGCAGTATATCGCAGCTATTTTAAACTCCTTGCCTTTAGTTTCTATATTTATTGTCGCTACTTGCATTGTTTGTTTTGCTATTTTTGGCAATTCGTAATGATCCAAAGTACTTTTCACGATCACAGCACTCCCTCCCCTGGCACTGTCAGCTGGATGAGGAGAGTGAAAACAAAGGTACCCAGGAATTTTAATCTTAGTTCCCTGTTTGAAATGAGTTTCAGAAATCAGGCAAACATCAATATCTTCGTTACATAGAATATGACTTGTGAGAATAAAAAAAACACGATGTTTCTCTTTTGACTCACAAATTTATTCTGGCTATTCATTCACATTCATACAATTCATTATTTCTTAAAAAAACTCAAAGGTCAACGCATTCAATTTCCGATGGGTTTCGAGCAGCAGCAAAGCAAGCAAGTTTGCTGCCTACGTTTGCGTAACCCGAAAGCCATTGGCACTTGAATGCTATATTGACACTTTTTATTATTGGTTGCGAAGCAACACAAATGTGCTCAGCAAGTTTGCTGACCTTCATTTGTGTAACTCGCGCGAACATCACGAAAGAACAGAACGGAAGTGAAACTTTTTTTTACTGCAAATACACAAACCAACTAGTATACTTATTTACAACTAGGTGTCACCATAACCATTAGCAAGAAAACACGAAAGAAATTTAACGAAAACTCGCTAATGAGCGAAAGAGAATTGAAGTGAAACTTTTTTAGGCCTGGTAGGGCGAGTCGGATTTTAGAGCGCGCGAGCATCACGAAAAAACAGAACGCTGTCAAAAGAGTCGAGAGAGTAGGGGAGTGTCGCGGAGTGGGGGAACTCGAGTACGGCTGTACTTACACGCACCCCGCTCTTACTCCGATCACTGCGTCACTGTACATTCTGCGTCTGACGCGCTACCTCGTGAGTAAATAGAGAATTGCGCGTGGATTTGGCGTGACGCGTGTTGCTGTTATTGTTGATGCATGAGCCGTCGCCAAGTTATAACCTACGATTTATCAAGTGTCAGTTAGTCTTGAGTAATTTATCTAGTGCATTAATTATTGTTCGTTAGTGATTATCGTATTCGAAAATTGATTAGGAGATTAGAGAGGTTAAGGTGAGTGTTCTTCAAGAATCAATGCGATTTTCGTTGATTATTGAAATGGTCGAAGTTCGTATTTATAAGTTTGAGGGTTTGTTCATTAACATGAGCGTCCTACAATCATTTCTCCTTTTTACTCCTTCACCTTGAATTTCGGCAGACGAAATTAGAGAAAAGTCGCATATTGATAGATTAAAACAACAATTATTCTTTCACAGTTAAAGCCTAGAAAAGTTTCACTTCTATCGCGCGTGGTTACCACGCACCCAGTAATTTTTCTTTCTTCACCTCGTTTTGAACTGCAGCTTCTTCGTATTCCTCATCTTCGCCTTCACTTCCAACTTCTTCGCGCTCTACGGCCGGCAGTTGACAGCCCTAGCCGCCGTAGCCACTTCCGAAGCTGGAGAACGGTATAATTGTTACCGTCAACCAGATGATCTATTTTTCTATTCTTTTTTTTCTGCCTTTTTATTTAGGCTTGTAAATAAGTACATAAAATATATACATTAAAAAATACTTTGAAAACATACGCCCGGGTTATCTAAGAGTACTTAGACATTAAACTAAAAAGGCTACATATGACTTTTCCCAAAGACCTTTTTTCCGCTCTCAAACCACTGTGCACCATAGTTAATGCTTACCGCAGTTTGCTTCTGGTGGCTTGGCTCGTTCTCGATTACTCCTTCATCTAGACTTTTAAGCCAGAATTTCTTCAATGGTTCTATTTGATCTTTTTCCTTTAAATCCTGGTGTGTTGTTTGCAAATATGGCGATTTGTTTAGCATCTCGTCCGATCGTACAATTTAAAATTGTGCCTCTCCGTTGTTTGTACAAATATACTAACGCATTTAAATTATTGTAATATATATGCATGCAATGTATATATTCGTATGTTCCCTAAACTGTTGGATTATTATTAAGGCTATCCAAAGCCGATATAGCGATTTGGCCTAAGGGCCTAAATGAAAGTAAATTAAAGATCTTCGCCTTCTGCTTGATCGAAATTGACTTAGCTTTGTTCCAAAATGCTTGCTCTATTTATACTGAAATTTTTACATACTAGCTTAAGCTTAACCTACAATGTATACATGACTACAAATTAATATCCATAATATGCAGAGTAAGCATATAGAGTTCATGCTCTATATTTAATGTTCGAGTAAGCATTAATGGTTTTTCAATCGGCAGCACAAGTCAAAGAAATACGAGCCATCAGATCCTACGATCAATGAAAGCAATATACTCCAAAGGACTCTCATGAACTCATGCGCAATGAACTTTTTTGTGCATGCTACAATGTTGCATTGTCAAGTGGCTTCTTGTTTCATATATGAATGAATGTTATTCTGCTTGTTTTGGAGGGAATGAATGAAACAATGTTTCATGTGATATTATGTCATGTTGTTATGCAAGTTGTGCTGTACAATGTTTACTATTTGTAGTGTGGCACTAAATTATTTTCTAAGTCATATTGCATTTGCGGACTAGTAGTTAACCTTAGTTTCCCAATATTTTGCATGTTTTAAGACCTGCAGTAATTTGATGACTTTTTCTCTAAACCGAGGTCTAAACTCATCGAATCCATCGAATAATAAAGCTATCTTAGTTGTTATACTTGTGTTCAATTAGATCTTTCTCTAAAGGGTTATTTAACTACCTTATAAGTATCTAATAGGAACAAAAGCTTCTCGGTATTGTTGCTTATCGTATTGACTTGAATATTTTTTTATGTGTTCTTGATGATCAATAAGGTTTATTCTGCATATTTAATAATCACACAGGTCAGCGAAATTTAACTTTTTTTTCCCCTTCCAATAATTACATAATTTTTTAAATATACATCTTTTGTCTAGCACTTCGAGATTTGTTTTTATTGATGATATTCATATTGTATAATTTTTCAACGGTTTTCATGAAAAAACTTTTTTTTAAACCGAGGTCTAATCTCATCGAATCCATCGAATAATAAAGCTATCTTAGTTGTTATACTTGTGTTCAATTAGATCTTTCTCTAAAGGGTTATTTAACTACCTTATAAGTATCTAATAGGAACAAAAGCTTCTCGGTATTGTTGCTTATCGTATTGACTTGAATATTTTTTTATGTGTTCTTGATGATCAATAAGGTTTATTCTGCATATTTAATAATCACACAGGTCAGCGAAATTTAACTTTTTTTTTCCCCTTCCAATAATTACATAATTTTTTAAATATACATCTTTTGTCTAGCACTTCGAGATTTGTTTTTATTGATGATATTCATATTGTATAATTTTTCAACGGTTTTCATGAAAAAACTCTTTTTTAAACCGAGGTCTAATTTCATCGAATCCATCGAATAATAAAGCTATCTTAGTTGTTATACTTGTGTTCACTTAGATCTTTCTCTAAAGGGTTATTTAAATGCTTTATATGTATCTAATAGGAAGAAAAGCTTCTCGGTTTTGTTGCTTGTCGTATTGACTTGAATATTTTTTTATGTGTTCTTGATGATAAATAAGGTTTATTCTGCATATTTAATAATCACACAGGTCTGCGAAATTTAACTTTTTTTTCCCCTTCCAATAATTACGTAATTTTTTAAATATACATCTTTTGTCTAGCACTTCGAGATTTGTTTTTATTGATGATATTCATATTGTATAATTTTTCAACGGTTTTCATGAAAAAACTTTTTTTTAAACCGAGGTCTAATCTCATCGAATCCATCGAATAATAAAGCTATCTTAGTTGTTATACTTGTGTTCAATTAGATCTTTCTCTAAAGGGTTATTTAAATGCTTTATATGTATCTAATAGGAAGAAAAGCTTCTCGGTTGTGTTGCTTGTCGTATTGACTTGAATATTTTTTTTATGCGTTCTTGGTGATCAATTAAATTTATTTAACTTAACCCTAGTACAGGAGCAAGGTGCTTTTACAAGTTTTAAAGACTGGGGTAGAAAGTCACCCCGTGAATTAGTAAACAGTAAATGATTGCCAGATGTGGCAAATTGATTCACATAAAATTAAGCATGAGTCTTTTATAGACCACGTCATAAAATAATAAAAATATTTTATGGACATAGATAAAATTAAACATTTGAAAATTATGTCGATGGACATCAGCGATTGACAGTGTTCTAGTTGTCCCCCGAATGGTTTGATTTATTGTTTCTTCGTCTGTTAATGGAATTCGTTCATCGATTAAAAGTCGTATGTCAATATTTAGTTGGGTTCTAAGACTGTTTTTCGATTCGTTATCCATTGCTGGTAGGGCAAAACTTCTTATTCAGATGATTCGTCGTTTTCGGGGAAATCAGAATAGCTCGAATTACCTTCGGATGGAATGTATTCATCTGAATCCGAAGCTTCAAAGTCAGCCTCATCGTTTTCGTTGTCCTCGTCGCAATTCGATTTCCGTAAAATAAATTTGTATTTATTGCGAAATTTTTGTTTGCCATTTTCAAGATTTATTTCCACTATTATTTCAATCAATATCTGTGAAATAAAATCAAAAAAATAAAGCGGCACATGAGGAAAAAACCCGCAAAATAACTGTGACCACCGGCGGGTCACGTGGCACCCCATGCGTTTCTATTACATCGGGTGTAGGGTGACCAGATCCATGCCCACGAAAAAGAGGACACCTTCAAAAATCTCAAATGAAAAATTGAAGATCCATAAAAAAACCAAAATAAAAAAATGAGTCATTTCACGATAAATCGCCGGGGCTATATGGGGAGCTCTGAACGGCCCCCCTCCGATTTGGCTCAAAAGTGGTAGAACTACTCATTAGAGTGGTACGAATCATAAGGCACAAAAGTTTTGCAAAATTCGATGTAGTTTGCGTGTAACGGAACTTCAAAAATTGGCAAAAAATCAAAATTTAAGGGTTTTTCTATATTTCAAAATATCATAACTTTGGCTCTGCTCATCAGAATTTGATAAAATATATCTTGTTGAATTCAGGAAAACGTGAACTTTTAAAGTTTTGGCATAGTTTTCATTTTCAAGGACGAAGGATATTCCAAAATATCCTTTTTTCAAATATCGTTGAATAACTCAAAAAATGGTATTTTGTTTTTTTTAATTTTTTTATATATTATAGAGAGATTCATCCTCTATCTCCATTTCAAATTTCAAGTTGGGATCGCTATGGGTTCGGCCAAAATAAATTTTTTAGGGAAAGGTTAAATATTCTGAAATAAATATTTCCATATTAAAAAAAAGTCACACTGGGGCCTTTGTATCCCAAGGCCTTAAAAACTAAAAAAATCATTATTTATTTTCTTTTAAGAGCATATACATATTCTTCCGATGAAAAGGAAAAATATTTTCCTTTAATTACTCCTTGTGAAACAGATGAAATATGATGTGTTTCCGGTACAATTCTAAAATTAGAAAATCTCGATTCCATCAATAATTTTTCTTCATTATACTCCTGTGTCGACACGTAGGAGAAATCCATATTTCTTATATTTTCAATTGCCCAGTTATATAACTGTAAGGGAGTTGTTATGTGCTCCCTATACGGTCTTTGTAGGCTAGCTCTGGCAGCCAGTCTTTTTATTGTACCACCAAGTCCATCGCATGCACTCTTACCATGAGAGGTGGCAAAGAAGTTCCATTCAGCATGCACTCCAAAATCCTGTTCATGCAATGTTAAATTAAAAAAATTCTTTTTGTTTTTGTACTGCGCAGCAGATCCATCGGAAAAATAGATAATTTTTTTAAAATGTTGACATTTCTTGCGCAGGAACTCTAAGAGACGGCGCTGAAATAAGTGTACTGCGATAGTGTCATGCTTTAAGCAGTCACTGATTACAACAAAACTTTCGTTTTCAATTACATCCATCTGGTTCTGGCAATATATTGCGAAAGGGTGAATCGTCGCCTGTTCGTTAGTCCAGTGGTATCCCTGCACTGCATCTTGTACAACAAAACCATAATTTTCAGAAAAGTCCATTAAAACAAGTATGTCCGTTTTCGTTAAGAGAGTTTTGACTTCTTTTATGTACCTGTTTTGTTGGTCTGTTATAAAAACGTGACGAATGAAAACACCAAGCCGTTTCAAAAAGCTCTGAATGAAATCCTCAGAGTTTTCAATTCTCACTTCCAATTTTGATCGGTCTGTGTGGGTCCACTGATAGTACCACTGATAGATACTAAAAGCAGTGTCAAAGATTCTTCTTAATTTAGAATAATTTGGGCAATTAAGGCACTTGCCCAAGTAACAGTTTATATGAGGAGGGTTACATATTACCAAAGCTAAGCAGGCTCTGCTGTCATTGAGATGCTTATCTTCGTTTTCTGTCAGCCTTGATATATTGCTACCCTCAAACATGAGTTTGATATTTTGATGGATGGTGCAAACACACACGGAATGTGTTCCTGATGCCCCAGCCAAAATGCAGTTCTTTGGTCTTAACGACGCGAATTTTGAAAATCCAATCTTAATATTAACTTCCTTGAACTTATAATATATCTCCCTAAGGTTAGCCAGAACCAGGCGTTTTTGAATATGTTGTTTCTGATTTTCAATCTAACAAAAGAACCTGAGAAAATAAATTTTTGTTACCTTAATAGATACGTAGTCTTTTTTTCCTGGCATTAAACGGCTGATATCGTCTTCACAGTAAAAACTTTCTACCAATTGCTTAATACCAGCATCTAAGCTTTTCCCATAAGTTGACGGGACGCTTTGATCTCCTTGAAGTTTTCTAGATTTCTTGATCATATAGCTCGTCGATCGTGGAAACTCTTCTACAATTTTGTCGACGCCCCATTCTCTTGAAAGTAAAGACAACAAAACAAGTTTGGTGTCTTTGCTTGTAGTTTTTTGGAAATTTTCTTTTATTTTTCCAACAAAATATTCTTCCTCTTTGCAATTATCTTCATCGAATTCAATAGTAACAGAGAAAACTTTCTCTGCAATTTTCAACATAGACTTTTTCAATTTTGACTGCACATATTTTAAGTCACTAAGTCTTCTCTTGTCGAATGCATCTTCTCCAATATACTGTATGCATTCATTAATCAAATTGAATGCAATGTCTTTATCAAAATACATTTCGTCAACTTCAATTTGATCTTCAACATCCAGCAGTAATGGCGTTGTATCAGAATTTCGGATCTGACTCAATTTTTTTCTGCACGCAGAGCAAATTACCGACTTTGTGTCCAATTTTGGTTGGATCGTAACTGTGTAATTCAATATTGTACATTTTTTCAAAATAGTTTACCCATTTTTCGTGCATGGGTGCATTTAGAAAGTTATTATTGTTTTGTTCTTGCTCTAAAAATATTTTTAGGTTACAAAATTGGTCAAACGATTTATTTTCGTTTAAATTGACACCTTTGTTTCGCAAATAAAGCAACGAATCTTCGATGTCGCTCTATTTGGGAATTTTGTTTAAATCCATCCATGTAAAACAATCAAACTCATCCTGTTCGGGTCTTGAACAAAGAATTATAAAGAACTTTAATAAAAACTCCGCTCACTCTGTAAAATAAAAAAACTGAACACTACTTCTCGGCCGTGGTTATCATTCGAGAGGGATTGCCGCAAGTCTCCTCCCGAGTGAAATCGTTTTCCGACTCCTGTTCCTGGCTCATGTTCGAATATCGAATTTCGTGGTTATCATGCTGCCTTGTTTTATTTGCGGGTCTCGAATTTCCGTGAGCGGTTGCAGAGTTTTCTTTAAATGGATTTCGCACTGCACCTTGACGGTAGTTCTCAGGCGGTCCATCCCTGGATAACCGTAATCTACACTCGTTTTGGGTGTGATTAGGTTTCCTGCAGTAACTGCACGTGAGGTACTGCACTTCCTTTTTTATGTGCGGCCTATTCTGAAAATGTGGGAGCTGCATGTTCCGGTAACATGTTTCTCGCGTATGTCCTATCTTGCCGCAAATTTGACAGGACATTTTAATAGTGGTGGTGGGTCTGTCTGGAAATTTATTACTGTTGCGATTGTGTGGACTGCTATCTATTCGTGCAGCATGGCCCTCCGCATGTTTTATCGCTTGTTTTAAGTTTGTTTCCCCATGAGCCTTAGCAATTATTCTGAGTTGGTCATTTTTCAAACCGTCCTCAAATACTTGCACTGCCAATTTATTATTCTCATCTACCAAGAAGGTCCTAATGGCCTCATCGCTAGTGATGACATATGTAGCGGAGTTCAAGTTACTTAGGGCTGCACAAACTCTGTCGCCGAACTCCTTTACAGTTTCCTTAAAACTTTGCTTTAGGGAGAGTAATTCGTTATGCGCGGAGGAACGAGACTTTTCTTCCTTGTACTCTGATTCGAGTTTCTTTTTCAGAGCTTCCCAAGTGTTTAAGGTGTGGAATTGGATTAATTCAAACGCAGGACCCTTTAACCGAGTTTTAACAATCTCTAAGAACGTTGGCTGATCGGTGTCTTTTACCGCCTTAAATAAAATATTTCCGCAGGAAATAAATTTATTAAGTTCTGATGGTTTACCATCAAAGACTGGGACGATGTTGAATACATCGGTTATCCCTACTTTGATATCCATTTTAAGTGGATGCTGAACCGAAAGAGGAACCAATGTCACTTCAGGAGAATGAAAAGGTAAGTTTTCGAAAAGACTGGCGTTGATTTTTGCCTGCCGAGCTGCCTGTCTAGTACTATAAAGCGGAATTTTGAAACAATCGCGGACCACGAACAACCAAAAGAGGAATAAAAGAAAGGACAACAAAAAACAAAAGGAACTCTAGAGGGAACCGAGAGAATAAAATAAGTACATGCGTGGAAGGAAGCCGGAGCAAAAAAAGTTCCGATAAAATTCACAATCTTATAAACTAAAACACAATAATATTTAGGATATATTTTTATATTATAACACAAAATAATTACTTAAACTACCTTACTTCGTTTCTTTGGGTTTTTGTCCCGGATTTCTGCTGCAGTTGTTGCCTCTGGTTTGATTCGTTGCTTGCTGATCTGGATATTTTCTTTGCCAGGTAGGCTTCACGCCCTTATGCTGCAGTTTACGTCCTGGTCTTTGGCACTGCTCAAACTTTGCCTCCGGCGTCCTCTATGGAATTCGCCAGGTCTTACTTTCTTGAGTCTTTTTTTTTTCTCACTTCACTTTTAACTTTCACTTTATATTATTATTTTTTTTTCACTTTTACTTAACAATTTGTTATATTATGGGATTTTATACGTATCCCACCTTACTTTACTTTATGGGATTTTATACGTATCCCACCGCTTTACTTTATGGGATTTTATACGTATCCCACCGCATGCAGACGGCTCCAGAGAGTGGTCTTTGTGTGTCGTATCCCATGGTCTTCTTTGGGTTCAAATACATCCCCTGCCGCATCACTGCAGAGGACTCAGCAGCCAGAACAAGCGCGAGACCAACCGTCTCCTCGACAGCAATGTTGTTGATCATGCTGGTCCACGCGCTGGCTATATTGTCTCTTATGACTGATATGTTTGATGTGATATACCAGTTTTTCCAGGCAGTTGAAAAATCAGCCGTCTCAACACGCGGTTGGTCTCTAAGGGCGGGAGGAGTTTTCCCCGTGTACACGGGAACGGACAGTCCCTTCAGTTGTATGTCCCATGGAACCGATGACGAAGAGGCGTCCGTAAGAACAAGCACTATATTCTGTGGACCGGGGATGTAGGTCAAAGTTGAGGCAGGCATTGTGGTGGCGTCAACTTTTACGTCGCCATTCGTTGTGGTGGCGGTATAGTGGTGGCTCACCGATCCGAAAGTAGTGGCTGATGTTATGAAGCTATTGATATATTCAAAGATGCACGAGCTATTTTGGATCTCGGACGAAATGGGGATGGCAGTCCACTCCTTATCCATCAAGTTGGCCGGAAAGTTGCTGGGGGGACGATGCTGTGAGTCTAATCCGGTTAGGAACGGGATGAACACGTCGATGGGCATTGCAACCATCTTGCACTCGGGGTAGTCTTTGGCCGGGTGCGTTATGATTGTATTTTTGTATGTGACGTCTCTCAGGTTCCTCGCAAAAGTTTCAAGCGTCCAATCAAGTCTAGCGGTGTCAGGGCATAGACTTGACGCCAAGTTGAGCAAACGCACAAGCGGGGCGGTATCTCTAAACTCACCTCTTTCCTGGGACAACACTTTTGTGAGTGTGTACCAGGAGGTGGTCTCCCTCATCAAGGGTGTCTTCACCGACGCTTTCACCGCAGTGGCAGTATCACTAGCCAGTGCTTCAGCGTAAGTGGTATAGATTTGGGAGAATGGAGGCTGTCGTGGTTGGGCTATGGGTGTGACGGTAACAGGGCTCATAACGCGAATGGGGACGTAAGTAGATGTTATCCTACTTCGCGTTCCTGGCGACTCCAGGCTTAGACGCTCGCTGGTTCCAGCCGTCCCAGAGGTGCTGGCTGATGCCTGGGGGAGCGATTGATCCGTCTGTGTTTCGGTGGTTTCTCCCACCGCCGGGGCGATTGTTGGTGTGGTGGGTGTTATCGCGACCGTGTTGGTCATGACAATCGCGTCCCCTCTCTGAGCTCTCTGTCTCTTGCTCATTATCGTCGCGAGAGGTAGGAATCCGTACGCCTTTGAGAAGCTCAGTTCTCCTGCCAGGTACGAGTTCCTCTTCGCCGCACTCAGTTTTGCGATTTCGGCGGCTGTCGGCTCTCGTATGTCGTCTTCCTCCGCGGTGGTCTGGGAGGCCTGACTCGACGTCACGATCTTGTCTGGAACTACGTCGACAAGCGACACAGACGATGACGCTAAGCAGGAATATGAGGAATACCGCTGCGTGGGAGCGCCATGAGCCTTGGCGCTGTCCCATCCTCCTGAGTAGGCCTGAAGCCCACCATTGTTGGCGGCTACGATGGTCAGTGGTGTTAGGTTCCATGCAGCGAAGTTGGCTGCCGCCTTTGTAGATAAGAACGTCCTCTTCGTCGCTGGAGATTGCGACTGGGCTGAAGAGGATGTGGGATGTGAAAGAGTTTCCGGAGTTGCTTCCATTATCACTGTGGTAGTCTACTAATTCCCTTATCATTCTTTACACTGTTTTACCAGCGGGAGATGTCTCTACTACATACTTACTTTACTTTATGGGATTTTATACGTATCCCACCGCTGCCACCAAATGTAACGTTTGGACACCGTGCTTCCTCGTATTAGTAGAGGGAAGAGTGTCTAACGGAGAGCTGACTGATAAGTCGAGTCGTTTACTTTTTTAATAATTTTATTATTATTATTATTGTGTTCTTGACACGACTGTAGTGTTCGACCATCGGTTTAACTCTGACTCTTCAATCCTTTTGCTATTCCGAAGGAAAACTCAAACACCAAGCCATTCCTCATCCCCACCACGCATACGCAACTTCCTACACTAATAGTGCAGTCCCGCATATTTCCACATTAATGCACTCATCATCATCCCTATATTTCGTCACATCGACAACTCATTAATTGCATTGCCCTATATAAGGTGCAGTGTACCTCCGGCCATGTGGAGTGTGCATTGCACTGACCCACTTAAGAGGCAGAGGCACTGCCCTTGACTTTGGAATCGGATATGTGTATGCATTGCCCCAAATATGGTGCAGTGTACCTACGGTCATGTGGAGTGTGCATTGTACTGACCCATTTTAGAGGCAGCGGCACTGCGCTTCACTTTGTAATCCGATATGCGTATCCGTTGTCACTGTATGATCGCTTGTTATGGTACCATAATACATTTTGTTTATGATCGCCATATGAAATATTCATACGTGCGGTCTTTGTGACGAAAAATGAGACGAAGAGATAAGATGGACATAAATATGGCTATTTAGGGTTTGTTATGTTATGCTGTGGTGGAAACGATGATCGGTATGGGAGAGGTACCGGGGCGACATGGTAGTGCGAACACTACACGTTATAAAAAGAACAGAGTTTTTATTGCAACTGCATTTGTTTTTATATGTACATATATACAATTTTTGGCCTTTTAAGCAGCTGTTTAGAATTTCCCCAGTAAGGGAAATTTTGTGGGTGGGTGCATTCCGCGCTTTTTCGCTGGCTGACGTCACTCTGAGATTCTTGTTTTGTTGCGTAACGTAACACATCCAGAGATTCACCCCATCTCTGAAGATATTTTAAACAGCTTGAATAAACCTGTAATACATTTATTTCCACGTTTAAGGCATCATTTTCATTTCCATTAACTCAAATTTTTTTTTTAAATTTGGAATAAATTTCTCGGATATTTTGTCATTTAAGACTTTTTTTACATGTTGAATTTTCTCTAATGTTTCTACTATCGAATTCTTCTCTCTTTCTATTGCCCTTATGTGTTCGTTATAAAAATACATAAGTGAATGAAAAAACCACAGATAAGCTTCGTTAAGATAGTTTTCAAAAATTTTTTTTAGAATAAGCGGTGGACTATCTAAGGAAAGAAAATAAGTTTTTAAGCAGAAAAATAAGTTTTTTTTTCAAACATTTGTAAAATTCTTTCAACGGTGGGTATAGTGACAACCAGCGAATTCTGGAATGACGCAGAAACTTTTTATATTCATTTTGCACAGATTCACAAAAACTTTTTAGCTTTTCCGTTCGAACGGTGAAAACGGAAAAGTGGTTGTATATTTTTACTACAATGCCTTCGACATCCAAAGGCAACCCAATCCGAATTGAACGTTGTTGTGCAAAATATGAGCGGGGCAACCGATTCAAATCAAATTTGAATATCCATTCATTTGTAATTTATAAAATACATTATTCTTGATGGCGCGTTTGAAACCACCAAAATTTGTGTTACAATTAACTGCAGACATTGCAATGTATTTCGAAGAAAAGTCGAATTTGTTTAAATTTGAGAGCAAGTAGTTGGATATCGTGTCCGATGTTTCATCTTTCATTGCTTGAATATCAACCACTTTTATATTAACACCTAGTAGTTTAACAAAAAGTTGAATAGAGTTCAACTCATATTTTTAAATTATTAGGGTAGGGTGGTATAGGTGGTATAGGAGTGCGCACTTTAGGTTAAATTTGGTGTAGGGGAAACAATATAAACATTAAGCCATAGAATTTTTTTGTTTCTTTAAGTTTATTATTCTAACAACAAAAAAAGCTCTAAGCTGACAAAAAAAAAATATTAATTCATTAATTATTTAAACAAAATCACTAAGTGAGTTTTGCGCACTCTTAAGCAACGTGGCGTCTAAGAGTCCGCAGCTTGGAATGTAAGAGTGCGTAGGTGTTTATTTGGCGCAAAATTCGCACGTAAAGGTGCCGATATTTACATTTTTCGTGCCACCACTCCTTACATACGGAACATTCGATCCAGTCGTCTAATATAGGTTCCATATAAATTTCTTGACATCCTGGACACCTCCATTTACTTCTAGTTGACGTTTTGATTGGCTTTTAATCTTTTTTGAGCATCTTGTGTTTGCTTTCTTTCTATTTGGAGCTGCTTCTAGAAGATGGTGCTTGACTGGAGAGCTGCTAATTATGTCCGACCTCTTTTTCTTTCTATTTGACCTTTTGAGGTCACCACGGGGCAATGATTCCACATTGAACACCGACAAAAATGAATCATTCAACGCCTTCAATATGTGTAAAATATGTTGGTATGTTAAGTGCAGAATTGGCATGTGGTAGAATCGTAGGATTCTAAACCGATGTCCAAGAAAACAACGGGTTTGAGTAGTTCACTTTGCATTACTTTGTATGTTCATTTGTATTTACGGTCAAAATTCTTATGGTATAGACCAGTTAGCTTCAAGATTACAATAATTCACTTAAAGTAGGTACAGCTCATACCAAGGTACCACGATTACAAAAAAAAAGAAATGAAACCATTTTCAATAGAAATGTCATTAAAATGTAATAGATTTACTTAGAATGATCTGAAACCAGTGGCTCACAAATGGCGGTAACAAGATACATACATACGTATTTCTTGTACTATGAAGAAAATCTATGTTCTTAAAACAATTTTTTTGTATTTATTGAGTAGTCTCTCACATTGACTATTTATAAAAAAAAAAAAAAATTATACTAATATTTTGTTTTTATTTTGTTTTTTTTTTTCAAAATTATTTTGCTGGAAAACTCAAATCACATTGGCGATTATGTAATCTTAGAATTTTACAGAAGAATTGGTCTTCTGTTGAAATATCTAAGTACCGAATTCCTAACACCGATCTGTGAATACTTTTTACCACAATTCAAATACTGTCGTCTATGGTAAAATTCGATGAAGAAGCAGTAAAGAAAACACCAGAGGTAATCTGTTTAAAACGACATTTTTTTATGAAAAAAAAAATATTCAGCACTCGCGCTCTGCTCCACACATTCAGTCATATAAACTACAATTCACCACTCAGTTTTTGCATTTACTATAAAAAGCAGATTCCATTAGTAGTTTTTCGTATGAAGCGTTTATTAGTGCTTTTAACAACATTTCTGGCCTCCATTAAAAGTTTGGTAAAAACAAAATCCAAGCCACGCTAAACTCCATTAGATACATTTAAATCAATAATAAAATTATCTTGTAAACTTACTTATTGTTATACACATTTTAAGGTAACATTAGTGCTCTTAGTTATCATTTTTTCTCTCTTTATAAACTTTCGCTTTCTGACATTATATATACCCCCCTCCCCCTTTATTAGATAGTGATGGTATGATTGATTTTAAAGGAAAAAAAAGAGGGATTATGGCTGTGTAATGATATCTAAATTCATAAATAAATGAAAAGTACTAACATAGAGTATAATTGTAATTGTAAAAGAATTGAAGACAATGTAATTCCTTTGAATGATAATAACGAAAGAAAAGAGTTAAAAGAAAATTATATAACAATAGAGATTAAGAGTGTTCACTTCCTATAAAATGCTTGAGAGATTATAGCTATATTTACGAATACTAATATATAAATAAATACATATACATATACGTACAGAAACTGCGGATTGGGTATCATTTTTCTTTTATTTTGTTACTTTAATTTAAACCACCATACAAAAAAATACACATTTTCTATATGAACTGTAGACAATAATAATTATAAACTTAATTAAAGTATTTTCAATCCTTAAATAGTAAGTTTATGTCAGTATTTATTAAGAAAAAAAGTATAATATGTTAATTTTAAATTTATGTAATTGTAGCGCGCTTAAGGAATTATTTCTGTCTAAGTTTAGATTTTGGTTGATTTCTTTGAATAAATAAAATGTGGATCTAAAACAAAAATAATTTATTTTAACATTTTGAGAACCGTTGAGAACAAGATATGTATATACGATGGTGTAAAAATAAAAGTGAAATCCAGTTGGCAAAGTCCGTTGCTTTTCAATGTCGTGCAAGATTTTTTGTTGAAGGGGTGTATAGATGAAACGGGAACGACTTCTCTTCTTTTTGCCGACGAGAGCGCTATCATAAGCCACGTGACAGCCGTTCAGAATACATTTAATAATTGGAATAAGGCGTTAGAAGATACTGGTTTAAGAATCAGCCGAACGAAGACAGAACATTTGCATTTCCGTTTCCGAACCGGCAAACACTCCGTACATTCTGTTGGACGGAGTAATTTTTCCGAAACGCGACAAATTTACATACTTGGGCTCAGTCGTAAATTATCAGGGAAATTGTGATGACGATGTTGCACACCGACTGAAGGTGGGATGTTTAAAATGGCGCGAAAACTCCGCAGTCTTTTGTGACCGTAAAATGTCACTTATACTTAAAGGTTTGCTTTATACGACAATCGTGCGTCCGGCTTTAACATTACGCATCGCAATGTTGGACGACGTATGAATATTATAAAGGACAAATGACAGAGACGGAGATAAAAATGTTACGGATGTCAGCGGGAGTATCAAAACGCGACCGGAAGCCTTCATGTAAAGAAACCGATTGTTGATAAATTCCAGACTGAGCGCACATGCTGGTACTGTCACGTACAAAGAAGATCGTCCGAAAATCCTGTCCAAGGAGCAATATCCACTCATGTTCCAGTCCATGTTCGGAAAAGAGGCAGACGAAAAAACAATTGGATTACTCAAATGCAAAAACAACAGTAAATTCTCGGCCTCAGCTAGGAGGTGATCCAAAATAGAACGGCTTGTAGAATAAAATTGAGGTCTGCAAACTTAGCCAATCCCACAAGCGACGCAGTAGCAAGGCAGATACGTGAGAGAAATACATACATATGTATGTAGGATAAGATGTACCGCGTTATACATTTCAACGGTTAATAAAAGAAAAAGAAGACGATTTTGAGAACCGTACAATATATACTTGCCTTGAAAGCTTGACATCGGAAAAATAATGCATACAATTATTCACGTTGGAAAGCCGCGAAAGGCACTAAAAGACCTAAAATCTCTGCGCCGAGAATCTAGAAAAATCACGACAAAGAGATACAAAAAGAAGGCGGACTTTTTTGCCGTTCAAATCCGCTTGATGCCAAATCTGCTCAAGTAGAACTATAATTTGTGTATGAACCTGAGCCTCAACCAATAAGTTGCTTTTCAGTTAGCACTGCTCTGTCCCACCGGGTTAGATTCGGAGAGTCGGTGGTCAATAGCTTATTCGTAATATTAAAACATAACCTTGACCTCTTCTTTATTATAAATACCACTCTTACAACCGATGGCGCAACCGATGAGCACTAACATATGCCCTATCTATACGTCTTTCACCTGCTTTTAAGGTAAAGACCTGCCTAATGCCACATAAGATCATATCCAACGTGTGGTGGAACTCCTATAGCCCTTATATTCAGCATGGCGATGGTTGAATTCTTGAAGCCGACGAAATTATTAGTATTAGCTCTTCTGTTTTATCAGGTTATTTCTTCATTTATCATACGCTATCATGTGATATCACGCTTACAGTCAGTAATTGGAGACAAAAAATCGCATCCCTTGTCACTAGTTTGGATTCAGAAGCAAGCATTCACTAAGTGGATGGAATAATGAATCTAATAAAGAAAACCAAACAATACAATTACTTTGTGCAACCGACCGTATGTGGTCCAGAGCCTAGCTTCTCTCGACCACTCGTGATGTCGTGTTGCAGTTTAAAGGCAAATTAAGAAACTTTATTATGACAGTTCTTATTATTACTCTCGGAAGTTCGTCAAACTTTCGCGATAGGTGGGAGCGTGAAAAATCTTGTTGGTGTATTTCTGCGACTCAAACTTCGAACCTTTCGCTCAATAGTCGAACGCACTGAATCAGGGCACCCATAAGCAAAGCTCACGAAGGAAAAAAGATTTGCTTTATCAAATTAAGACTAGTTTTTCCTCTGCACGTACATATTTAACATACTGCCAATATATATCGGGAATAAACTCTTCTGTGTCATGTCAGAGACAGACACGAATACTCGCTTCGAAAAAATTTCAGCAAGAAAGCGTTCTGTCCCGCTTCCGTGTCTGTACCGCAAGAAGAAAATGAATCTGCTATCTTAGTAATGGGTAAAACTACTAAACTGTTAATAATGTAAACGAATAGACAAAAGCCTGGCGGATCACCCTCAACGAAAACAAATCGGTTCACATATATTTTACTTATAAGAGAACGTACAACTTGCCTATACTATACTAAACTCGGACCGTATTCCGCAAACGAGTCTAAATACCTCGGATTGAATTTCGACGCAGAAATGAAGTAGAAATAGAAACGTAAAGACAAATACAAAGAAATGTACTGGTTACTTCGAAAATATTCCGAGCTTAATATTGAGAGTAAGCTTCTTTTATACAAGCAAGTGTTGAAGCTGGTGTGGACCTATGGTATACAACTCTGGGGTTGTACCAAGAAAGCTGATGCTAATATTTTACCAATTTTCAAAAATAAAGTGAGAGGAGAAATTGTTTATGCCCCATGGTACATACGAAACGATGATATCCACAGAGATCCCGCAATTGATGCAGTTGAAGATGAAACCAAATTATACTAGGCGAGAAAAAATTATAGCGCCGTTTTTAAAGGACCAAACCTTCAGACTTAGCACAATAAAGATTAACGGCGTCTAAATTACTGAGTAATCAAGAACTTTTACTAGAAACACTTGTCAAACGTTTTGATAAAACGCCGTGGTAAAATAATTGCTTGGTATGGAACTAACCTTGTTTCAGTAATTCACAAATTTTGATCCAAGGGAGGGTTTTTTTTGTTGAGTTGGAGGCTTCTGACGACGATGTTTCGGTCGACATTTCGTCATTATTCATCAAATCCCTGGAACCTTAAAATGTCTAAGCAAGCAACTTATTCCCGATGTGATTTGTTAAATTCTCCAAAATACATACATATATGTATGCATATGTAAGTACTATGCTATGAGAAGTTGTCAGTATGTCGGAGGAAACGAAAAAATTAAGGCATCCGGAAGATACAGGCCTTCTCTCTTTTTTTTTCGATGAAAAAAATCGCGACTAGGACTAGATCAATAGAAAGATTGGCATATGGCTATATGCGGGTCCTTTGTGTAATGCACACCAAGTTTCCCGCCGACGCAGGAATGGAATGACGATCAATTGCAACTTATGACCACTTAACTCATCAGACATTAATCCTTTAAATTTCTTTGTATAGAAAACCAACAAACATTTTTTTAAGTATACGAGAATAGAAATACCATACGTCGTCGATTTGCGAAACTTATGAAAAAATTCGTGATTTTTATGGCGCATATAAACGCCCGTTTTAGCAAACCATCCGTCAAAACGAGAATAAATTCTGTACCACATGCTCTACATGATGCAATGAAACCAACACGTCAAAAAAATGAACTTATATATCATCACGGTAAACGAAATAGCGCAAAAAGGTCAAAATTTATCGATTCGTCATTGGCAGCAGCAATTAGGGGTCGTGGTAAATTTTGTGCAAAGATTTCGGTCCATACCCGAGGTGCAGGAACTAAGCCACAAGACCATCATTTGTGTCCCTATTTTGCTGATTGGACATAAAACTAGTTACAATCTGAAAACCTTTTTTTCTCCAAAAACTGTGTTCAGCGATAATTTGATTTGACTTTGATTTGACGCCGGCTCTACCGGCACTTTATTAAGCTTAATACAAGCCGTACTTAAACAATCTATACTTAAAAAACTAGAGATAAACTTACGAACTATCGAGAGAAGGGAGAGAGGGATTAGGGTTAGAGGAGGAGAGATGTGGGACAATGGCTAGGCTGAGTTGGAGCGATGCTGGAGGATGTTGCGAAGAGTGGCTCTGCTGTAGTGAAAATCAAACGAATTTTCCATATTGTTAGCCAAACGAAGCATTCTGGACAAGGGTGCGTTAAAACCATAATTGGTGCGGTGAGTACTGAGACGGAAGAGGGGAATGGACCTAAGGCCGCGGGGATTGGTATTAAATGAAACCAATGCAAGAAGCGCTGGGCAGTCAATGTGACCAGTTAATAAATGATGTAAGAAGAGGAGGTCGGCAATTTCGCGACGATTTTCGAGAGATTGAAGGTTGATCAATTTCAGACGTTCAGAGTAGGGAGGCAAATTGAAACTATCAACCCAAGGAAGACCACGGAGAGCAAAACGTATAAACCTGCGTTGGATGGCTTCAATACGTCGGACGTGAACAGCATAGTGAGGGGACCAAGCTTGGCTAGCGTATTCGAGGATGGGTCTGACGAAGGAGATATAGAGTGATTTGGTAACGTAGGGGTCAGAAAATTCCTTAGACCAACGTTTAACAAAGCCAAGCGCGGAATTGGCTCTGTTTATAATGTTGTCAATATGCGAACGGAAGTTAAGCTCCCTATCGCAGATGATACCTAAATCGCGCAATGATGAGACTGAAGGGATAGGTTCGTTACAGAAAAAGTAATCCCTATGGGGTGGTGGAAGGCGTTTACGGGAGTATGTGATGGATTGACATTTGCTAGTGTTAAGTTCAAGATGATTTTTCTGACACCAGATAAAAAATCTGTTTAGGTCGTCTTGGAGAAAGCGAGAGTCTGTAGTAGAAGAAATGACTTTAAAAATTTTCATGTCATCGGCATAGACGGAGAGACAGGAGTCTTTGATAATGCGGTCGACATCGTTGGTAGTAAGGACGAAGATTAAAGGACCCAAGTGGCTGCCTTGAGGGACGCCTGATGTGGCCATAAAGGGGTTAGAGACAGAAGATCTAAATATAACCTCGTATTGTCGATTTGCAAGATAGGATTGGATCCATTTGATAAAACCGGGTTGAAAACCGAGGGCTTTCAACTTAAGAGTAATAATTGGGTGAGAGATTTTATCAAAAGCTTTACTGAAGTCAGTGGCTATTACGTCGATTTCGCAACCGTCTTCAAACGCGCAAAGCGCCTGAGAGACAAATTCTGTTAAGTTGGTGGTTGTCGATCTACCTTTGAGGAACCCGTGTTGCTTAGTGGAAAATAATGATTTACAATGAAAAAACATTGTATCGTAAACAATGCTTTCAAAGAGTTTGGGTATGGATGACAGTTTAGCGATAGGTCGATAGTTGGATATTTCGGTTTTTGGGCCTTTCTTGTGAATGGGTATGATAAATGATTTCTTCCAAAGGAGGGGGAAAGATTCTTGGGAAATGGACATGAGAAAAAGTGAAGTCAAGGGTAGGGCCAAGTGTGTCACGCATTTCTTTAAAACAATAGCGGGCAATCCGTCGGGACCGGGGGAGTAGTCATCCTTAAGTTTGTTAATCTTATCAGTGACAAGTTGCGGGGTGATATTGACCGAGACTAAGGACGTTTGAGCGCAGTCATCCATATAAGAGAAGTAGTCAAGGTCAGGTTCGAGGATGCGGTCAGTGAACGATTGACTAAAAAAGTGGGCGAATAGGTTTGCTACAATTTTGGGGTCCGACGAGGAGGTGTTGGCAAGCTTGAGGGTAGATGGATAGTTATCAGATTTACGTTTCGCATTTATGAAATGATAAAAACGCTTGGGGTCAGTAATTAGATTGGATTGCATACGGACGAGGTAATCTTGGTAAAGAGCTTCACTTAGTTCAGCAAAGTGTGTATGTGTGTGCTGATAAAGGGAGTAGTCAGAGTCGGAGCGAGTTTTCAGGTATGCTCTCCAAAGTTTGTTCCTCTTATTACGAAGCGTACGCAGTTGCTTATTATACCACGGTGGGGATGAAGAACAATTTTTTTTGGGCGAGTAAGGAACAGATTGCAGAAAGCAATCAAAGATTAAGGAATAGAAAGATGCGAGAGCGGTATCCACAGAAATATCTCTGTAGTCAAAAACGGCATTACTGAGCAAGTTGTTGAGTTTGCAGAAGTTAGCTTTCCGGAAATTAAAGCTGTATGAAGCCTGGGAATGAGAATTAGAATTTAAGTCACCGTATGCAAACGAAAGAAAGAGGGGTGGATGGTAGCGGTCTAGAGTAGAGAGAAGATGATTACTTGCCGACACAATACAATTGTCAGCATCGGAAGAGAAAATAAGGTCAAGTTGTCTGCCAAGGTTATTAGTTATGCCACTGATTTGATGGAGGCCAGAGTTGGAGAGACAATCTGTGAAAAGGACTTCTTTGTCAGAGGTTGCATGTGAAGGAACGAAATGAGATTCATCCTCAGACTGAACCCATTGAAGATGGGGAAGATTAAAGTCGCCTAAGACTATGACATCATCACAGGGGTCCGTAAAATCAAGGAGAGAGTCTATAGCATCTATAGCGAGTTGGTATCCTTGAATAGGTTGGGAGGGGCGGATGTAGCAGCAGAATAGATACAGACTACGCTTAAGGATGGTAATTTTAGCGCAGATAAACTCAAAATCAGCGGTGTGCGATGTTTTATAAAGTTCAGATTCGTAACGGTTGTGAATAGCTAGGAGAACACCGCGGCCATAAGGCTCATATTTGGCTTAACGGGTTTGGTAATGAGCAAAATTACCAAGTAAGTATATGGAGTAAGACCAATGCAGAAGGGGCCCCACGGATCCAACTTCTTTAAGAAAAACATACCGTTTAATGCGATTTCCGCGCTGGTGGCATCATCAGATGACGTCATGGTCAATTAAGATGGTTATAGAACGATGATCATTGGATCAATGGATCTCTAAAGCACGTGTTTCCAACGGGATGGAGCTACGTGTCCTACGGCAACCGAAATTTTAAGTTGGCGATAGGTTGATTTCAGGAAATGAACTGGTCATTTGGCCTCCAATATCCACCGATTTGACACAGATTAATTTCTGTGGTGCTGCATGAAGCCTTGGGGGGCAACATTGTTGTAGATACACGGCCACCATTTTCGAAAAAGTGCCGCGGTGACCATACGACCGAAATCGTTTTCAAATAATAATGCCATGTATTGATATTTTGATAAAAAGGTAATTAAGAGTATTTTTTTTTTTCAAGTAGCTTGGTCTAGCTTGGTCGAACCTTATATGATAAAGCATAGCCACAGGAAATAATTGCCAACAGGATTTAAGCTCATTGTAAAATGAAAGTAAGGGATATAAATACGAGTTTATACGATCAAATAATAACATTTTCTTTGCAGGCGTATTCCAACAGGTGGCAGTCTCCTTGCAACCCACGAAATCAAACTTAGCAACTCAAAAAGACATTCCTGCTGCAGTACGAGCTGAAAGATCTCTTAAAAATCTAATGAAAACTATCCTAGGCTTTCTTATTCTCGCAGTATGAAGACATTTAAATGTAGTATTCATCCCTAAGGCTGTACAAAGATCACCTTCCGATCTAAAATCCTTAAGAATAATTAATTTCACCTCAGTTTTCTTAAAGATAATAGAAAAAACATCAACCTTCACGTACGCAACATACGCAACAGTGCGTTGATATAATGCCCTTCTACAACCTCCAATTTTTATAGCTAGCTAGGAAATCAAAAACTACAGCCTTACACACCCTTGTTAACAGGGCTTAAAGACCTATGTTAAATGAAAACATCAAATCTGCTGCCGATGCCAAAAGCATTGATATGCAAACCACAACACGTAAGTGCTGCATGCTGCACAGCAGGATTATTTCTGCTAAATTTAGGCAACTTTTAATTGTCATCAAATCCACTAAAGATTGTCCCACAAGAAGTTGTCCTACCGCCTCTTTTATGCTCCATTATAGTTGATCGGCTTTTAGACCATCTAAGTTACTCTAGATTTCTTATTCAAGGCTATGCAGATGACCTTGTCGTAATATTAAAAAGATAAAGTAGATTCCATCATGACCCGACGTTCTTAAAATGGTTTAAGCAACATTAATGAATGGTGCAAACTCCATAAAAACACTAACATTAAACGACATTAAAGTCCATAAAAGAAGTTCGTCGGGATACTGACCACACCTGCATCCGATTTACTCTGCAAAAACTACAAAGAGGTACTATGCATATAAGTATGTAAATACGTCAAACTGCAAAAACTTCAAATTGTTGAACTGCTACTCTTTTCAAGGTAATATGAAATTCCGCTTGTCGACCGCCCTCAATGGTATAGCAACTTTGGGTCCATTAAAGATGTTGGTAGCGCTTCCATTCTGAATAAAGTCTCCGCCTGATCTTAAAAATGAAATCGTTTGTACAAACACTATGAAGGGATAAATTTAGTCGAAGTGTACGATCCTGAAACAAATGAGAAGACTTTGCCTTCATTGCTTCCACATCCTGATGATTTGGAACAAATTATAGCGCTTTGACTTTATTGGCCTAGCTAACAAATATATAGACACATTGTATCTGTATATTTTACATAACTTTATAGTTATGCAGTTTAAGTGCATTTAACCAGTAATAGTGCGAAAAACCAAAAAAGTTTTTTCAAGGATATGTCTATAAACTGTGGGTCCCCTCACGAACCACATACGGTCTGTTGTGCCAAATATTTCCTTTTTTGTCACTCTTCGCATCTCCGTTTTCTCGTAATTTTGTTTTTATGCCCCACGAACGACACGTATGTGGAATGATCTTCCAGGCTCTGTATTTCCTCATCGGTACAACATCCAAACATTTAAAGCCAACGTGCACCGGTATCTCCTCTGTTCCCCTTTCCCCTCTTTCCAAACGCCCGTGCCCTGAATATCCAGCATAAGGGTATTCATACCTCCTTTGGTGCGCGCCAATTATAAAAAAAAAAAAAGTTTATTTTGTATTCTCTCAGCTCTTCTTTATCGAACCATTTGTCGTTTCTTAATCGTTCTACGATTGCTAATAATCCTTTAGTTATTTGCACGAATTGCACTCACGGAATTAATTGTTTTGATGTTGTTGCCTAAAATTTGGTTCCTTACGGCGGGCTATATACTATATTCCGGACAACACTAGGTGCCGTCTGGTTTGCTTGTCCATGGTGTCCATGGAAAGTCCTTGCGTTACATCCTGGTATCTTTCAGGGAGCCTTGTGAATGTTGACAACAAACCGTGGATTATGGATGTGAATAAACACTATAACAGATAAAACCAGGATAAGGCTTCATTATTCACTTTTATTTCCTCGTAAAATACGCTACAGTGATCTGGGAGGCGTAAGAAGATGCTTAGGTTAGGTCTTTCGCAGAAGACACATTCTCGCTCTTCCTCCTTCTTAATGTACATATTTACAAGAATATATAGTGCACCAGTTCGTAGAATAACAGTTGCACAACCTAAGCGTATGCAGCGTAATTTTCTTCAACAATCTATTTCCGGTTTATTTACCTAAAGCAAATGCAAGAACCCTGCATGTACAAACTGTGTATTCAATCGGTTGAGAAATTGAATAAGGGATTTAAAATTTCCTTAATCTATTTTAAAGGGTGTGTCTTTTCAAGCGCGATTAAACTTTTAATTTCTAAAAACATGGCAGAAGATTTAGTTTATGGGAGATATTTGTCTAAGAAGCACGAATTTAGTGACGAGTTAAAAAGAAAATAATTAACTGATATGATTAGCCACCAGGTAAATAAATCGGAAGGCGGCTCGTTGTGCTCGTATCTTTTTGACCAGGTCAATGTCGCTGTACAGCTTGTATAGTTCGTGGTCAACGTATGTGGTATTATAAATTGAAGGTAGAATATTTCTCTCGAAGATTCCAAGCGCGCTTACATCCAACTTTGACGTCTGCACCATTCAACAAAACGCGGATGATGAGGCTCTTGTATACCATCTCCTTGGTTCATCTCGATGGGGCCGTGGTAAGTAGTTGTCTCCTAAACCCATAGTAGACAGTAAATATTTCGTTTTGTCCTCGTTTACAACCGGATCCATTTTAGTTGACACTAATTTGTAGAAAAATAGTGCCTGTTGTTTTGACCTTGGAATTTCCCACTACTTTTTTAGCCCCAGGTTGAAACTACAATGACAATGCTTCGCCCTCTCTAAAACCTGCAGTAATATTGAAGGTATTAGGGGTGTCTTTTCCGACCTTGACGGAGCAGCGAGCGTTCTCGATTACCATGCTACATGTGAAATGCAGCCTCGATGCGTGAAGTGCGGTAAGAACCACAAAGCAGAGGAATGCTCTCTGGGTAAGGATGGGATAGCAGATAGGGCCCAACTCTCATGTGCTTTATGTGGAAACTCGGGACACACCGCAAACTATCGGGGTTGTCCTAAGTTCCAATATATGAAAAAAATAAATCTGGTTCGTCAGCAGAAGGTCGAAGTCAAGCGTCCACCCGTTTCTAGTCAAACACCAGCCGTTACTTCCCAATGGACTTACGCCCAAATGGTGTCAGGCCGGGGAAATACGGTACAAAAACAACAACCGAAGGTTGCTTCACAGGTCCCATTGCCTAAAGCACCTGAGGCTCAGCCTGATATGCTCGCTATTTTGCTCTCAATTCAAGGGCAAATGAGCCAGCTTCAGCGTCAGTTACAAGAGCAGGCGAAACGGGTAGACCAGATCTACGCATTTCTGCCGGACCTAGCGCACCACCAGTCGTAATGGCTACGTTGGCGGAGAAATCATTGAGGATCCTTGCGGTGAATGTGAATTCACTGATAAGGATCGAGCGAAGAACCGTACTTTTTAAATTGTTAGAAGACCAAAGCCCTGACGTACTTTTGGTTAGCGAAACAAAGCTATCCCAGAAGCACAAACTATGGCACAGTAAATATAATATTATAAGAAGAGACCGACCCAACTCCATTCAAGGGGGAGGTGTTGCGATCTTCATTAGGAAAGATTTGCGTTATAAGGCTGTGTACAGCGGTGAAGTGCGGAGGTTTCAGGAGCTGGAGGCCTGTATCGTGTGCATCCCTCTCCGTAGTGGAAAGAGGTTGTACATGGTCGCAGTCTACGCTTCCGGAGCTACTCAAACCACTTCATTTATAACAGAGCTCGAGACACTTTTTCGATGTCTAAGGCTGGAGTCGGAGGAGAACTATTTTATTATGGCTGGAGATTTAAATGCCAAGCATAGTGATTGGGGAAATAATATACCAAATTCTAGGGGGAACCTACTACTCAATTGGTGGGGTCTACACAATGTCGAGTATAGACTCGATTTGAAAGCTACCGATAGTCCGTCGTATCCTAGCGGCGGCTCCTATCTGGATCTTCTGCTGTTCGACGTACGGTTACAACTGACCAACACGAACCGACAAACGAGAAACTGCCTACATACATTCGTGTATGACAGTGACCATTGCGGACTCAGTGCCGAAATAACAATTCCCAACGAGATTGCGGAGTTGGAGGAGTTTGTCCAAACGTACCCCTACAATTACAGTAGGACGCGTTGGACACGCTTCTCCAGAGTATTGACAAGAGCACTCTCCTCGAACTTGCTCTACCCACCGTCCAATAGGAACCTGTCAAATGAGGAGATCGACAGATACCTACAACGAATGGACGAGACCATTAAACGAACGATGGACAGCACGATACCTCGGTATCAACATACTGACAACGTTGACATATACCGCAACGCAACAATTGACGCACTTCACCTACAAAAAAGTAGACTTCTGTCAAGACTTAAAACCTTGTACAGACGGTTTACTGACAGACAAAACTCGGAGGTCAGGACACTCAAGTCGTTGATTAAAAATCTCCAACAGTTAATAAAAGAAAATTACAGACTCTCTGTAAGTTTGCACTGGAACAAAAAAATTCGGGCTGTAAAATCCAGCAACCCGAGTATGTTCCCGCAAATAAATAAAATATTTCGGAGGAATAATCAGAACGACCTGCCATGTCTTAAGATCCCCCGAACGACGAACACCGAACAGATACTTATAACAGCAGGCATAGATCCAGGGAACGCCGTCAGCGATGACAACTTCTTTGTGATCGAAGATCCGCAGGAGAAGGTGGAGGCTATAGGAGCGACTTTTCAGGAAGTGTATAAGGTGAATGATAGTATTTGCCCGAACCACGACCTGGAAAGTCGAGTCCTTGTGCACAACTTTAACCTTCAAAATGATATACAGCACTGGCGATCAGAGAACAACGGTTTCACCGAGTTCAATGACGATAATATGGCAAACAATGTCATCGCCAATGTGGAGGTACATCCCCCGTTCATATCGAAGGTAGAACTCCAAGCGATCTTCGAATCATTGAGAAGGAAGAAATCCGTGGGTATCGACGGAGTGTCTAACATTGTGCTAAGACACTTCCCTCCAGAAGCGGTGAACATTTACACCATCCTGTTTAACAATGCGCTGAATAATGCACATTATCCGGCGCACTGGAAAACAGCGGTGGTTCATCCTATTCCCAAAAGGGGTAAAGATACGTCCAATCCGGCAAATCTCCGGTCGATAAGTCTCCTTCCGAACATCAGCAAGGTATTCGAGAAGGTTGTCAATAGAGCCCTGTCTAAGTGGGTTGAGGACATGAATATTGTTCCGGATAACCAATTCGGTTTTAAGGCGGGGCATGATACAATACATGCCGCGTCTAAACTGGTGTCGGATATCCAATGGAACAAAAGCAAGAAACAATGCACGGGTGCCTGCCTGGTTGACTTGGAGAAGGCCTTCGATACCGTATGGCTAGAAGGACTCTTCTACAAGTTGAGTAGACTGGGCATAAGTAAACCACTGCTATACATGTTTTGTAATATGCTCACCGGTAGACAGTTCATTGTGAAAAATGGCAATGTGACTTCTGCTGGTACTTTTGATATTAAAAATGGTCTGCAACAGGGTGCGGTAAATTCGCCGATGCTCTTTAACATTTACACAAGTGATCTTGTAGGATCTCTTCACCATGCTATAGCGTATGCCGACGACTTGATAGCGTACAGATCAGGACCAAAGATCGAGGTCATTGCAATACTCTTGCAGCGTGACTTCGATAAGATCAAGCGATATTGCGACGAAAATCAACTTCCAGAAGTCGGAAACCATCCTGTTTAGGACGTCGTTATCTGGGGCCTCTGCGGATACCAGAAAGAATTGGCGAAAGTTCTCAATAGTGGGACAGCACGGACAACCATTAGCGTCTCGAAATGTAGTCAGATACCTTGGGTTCTGGCTAGACCAGTATCTGTATTTTAACAAACATATAGATGCTGCTCTGGCCAGAGCCAAAGCGGCTTTCGCCCTCACAAAGAGACTGTTTTATAGCAGCCAACTCGATGCGAGGGTGAAGGTAATCTGCTACATGGCCCTCATTCGGCCCATGCTCGTGTATGGTTGTCCCGTGTGGTTCAACGTGGGAGCAAGCTCGTTGGAAAGGATTCGGGTGTTTGAGAGGGCTTGCCTTAGGGCCTGCCTTCGCTTATACAGAACACCAGAGTCTCAGTACATAAAATTCTACTCCAATGAGATCCTCTATAACAAGGCGGACATAAGCAGGGTGGATAATTTCTTGATCAAGATGATTCGAAGGCACATTGCAAGAGCAATGAACTCGATGAATAACCTGATCTCTGGGGCCTACTACCCCAATGATATGTATCATGAGAGCGTGCGCCTTAACGGCTTCATTCCCCCAGAGGCGTTCCTCTATTTAGATAGAGAAGGTCTGATACAGGACAAAGTAGCGGTGCCGCTAATCTTCCATGTTGCCCGGACAGCTGTGGATAGGCGACTCAACTACGACCGAGACGTAGCGCTCAGCATGACGGAGCGTCTTCGGTTCAGTAGAGCGATAGCAGGTCGCGATTTGCGAGACGTAGTAAGGCAGCATCAGACATTCTGGTGGTTAGGGGACGGAGAGGGAACTCCCTCGTCGTTTCCTTTTGATACAGGGTAGCTCCTCCTACGGCGCAAAGTTGGCCTGGCCGGCTTACATAGGTTTAAGGTTTAGGTGTAGGATATTTATAAATAAAAAAAAAAAAAAAAAAATTATATATGTGTATATCTATATATATAAATATATACATATATATGTGTATATATACATATATGGTTTAGAATAAGTAGTTTTAAGGTTTATTTTTAAGGTAGTTTTTAAGTTTTAGATGTATAAGTTTTTATCTTAGTTTTTTATAAAAAACACGTACGTTTACTAAGTTTTTTCTAAATTTTCCTTAGTCATCCTAGTTGTTAAGTCATTTAAATAAATAATTAATTTTAAGTTAGGTTACGTCGAAAGACATAGTTTTAAGCATTAGGTTTAGCTTAGAGCACCCGCATAGGGTCAGTAAGTTAGAATAAGATTAAGTTAAGTTAGTTAAGTTAGTTTAAGCGTTTTTGTCTAGCTTGTAAGAAATAATGAATTCCAAAAATAAAAATGCATTAAAAATGAAAATGAAAAAATGCAGTTAAGTCGGTCGATTGATTTATTCGGGGGCTCGTTTGCTGCATCCAGATACGTAAATAAATACAAAGTAATTTCGACAATTTAGTTTTCATTTGTTTTAGATTTTTATTTAGAATTTATTTAATTATTCCTCAGCAATTTGCTGTTTACACAATGGTCAAAAATATTTTTTTTTTCAATACATATTTTACACCTTGATGTTATTCATTGGTTTTGTTAATAAAGTTACCCCATTCTAGTCTCTCGGAGCTTCCAAAATTTATGTATAAAAGCGTACTAATTGTATACGATGTTGCCAACGAATAATACACATAGTTCCATTCTTCCTTAGTTCCCTGAAATTACGACACAAAATTATGTATTTGCATCCCTAAGGCAGCCAAAACTACATCTTACATCTATGACAACCCTGGATATAAATTGTGGAGCGAGAATTCCAGTCAGTATTGCAAATGTATTAGACACGCCAATTATAAGTCCTGCAAACGCTGGAGCCAAATCTATGGCACTTACCCAATATCCTGCCGAGAATGACACATCAAGTACAAATCCAAGGAGAAAAATAAACAACACTATAACCATACGATCCTTAAGAATACTGATGCCTAGAAATAGACATATCGCAGGAATACTTCCTAAAAAGATACACACGCAATCAGATGAATTAGGTGATAATACTAATATGCACCGCAAACGTAGATTAGTCTCCGGAAGGTGGTTAAACGTAAATTCGATTTTCTCTTTAGTGTTTCGAATGTGAACATCACCATCAATTTGGATACGAAGGCACCAACATACAATCCACCTGCATAGAATCCAATCTAAAGAAGGCAAAATACTTAGATATTCAAGAGGAATAGCACAGTGCAGTTAATATTACCTCTCCTATACTGAAGTCCATAGTATCCCGCAGAAATTTCGGTAAACTTATATTGAGTACTATAATTCCCAAGCTATGACAAAAGTGTGTCATCATGAAGGTGAGTATGGGTACAGATGAAAACATTTTTTTCCACGGAATGGCAGGTGCCTAGTACAAAAAAATTTATTTTTTTAGCTAACGAGAGCATCTGATATTTATATTCATACCATCTTTTTATCTCGGTTACTCGTATTTAAGTAGTCAAATTCTTTCTGTGATATCCACGGGTGGTGCTCGAGCTTATTATATACTAGGAATTTGCAAGCAATTCCTACTGAAAAACCTACAGCAGCTAATTGAAAAGACACAGTTAAATCACGGCGAACTTGTGATGCCAACAATTTACCAACTTACCAATGAAGTAAAATACAACCGGCCATCCTAATGAACATAAGAAACTACTGAGGGGAAAAACCGTCAAGGAGCCGAAAGTATATCCAGCGAAGGCCACTGCTACTAGAGATGTTCTTTCATTAGGATGTGCCCATACTGTGAACAGTTGATAGATTGATGCAACAAGAAAGCCCTTGAATGAAATAAAAATAAATTCAATCAGGTGAGGGTGGCTTTCTTAGAGGTACACTAAGACGGCACGGCATGCATGCTCATCAAAGGAAAATGCATCGAGACGGCAATTCATGACTTTGTAAGCGTGATTGAAAAACTCCTGCAGAACAAAAGATGCAGATTCGGAGTATTTGCAGACTGCAGTAAAAAAAATGCAGTCTTCAGAAAGCGGGTATGTTAACTACACTCTCATAAGTCGGGTTGTGAGTATGCTAAACAGTAAGTATGTGCATTCTAAACTGTCTTTTCTCAAATATGTAAAAAGAAAATCTCAGAATTCGAATTGACCTCCATTGAGGGAACATCCTTCAAGATTTCGGATAACGCAAAATATCTGGGGCTAATCCTAGATAACAAACTGAATTGCAAACATAACATTGAAGAAAGAGTAGAAAAGGTGATTTCTTTCTACACATGCAAGGGTATAAACTGAGGGGCCAATCAGCCAAGGGGACAGTCTGCCAAGCGGCCAAATGCATCAACACAACTGGCGCCATGAGAAGAAGTCGTGCAGCAGGACTGGAAACGGGAAACTGTTAGTGGTCTAAGTGAGCCGTTGACAGTCCTGTCAACAAGGGCACCCATTTACCTAACCTAACCTACAAGAAGTCCTGGGCCACATTAGGTTTTTTGCGCCAAATATTTATTTATCTACATTTCGTTGCACCAGGACAGGCACTAGAAAGGAATCAGTGGCCCAGACCACCCACCCCTGTTTCTAGGGGTAAATAAGGAAAATGGTCTTGTCTTTATCCAGTGTTTGAAACGAAGTCTACTTGTCGGCACTTTTCTAGTTTGCTTGCTGTAAAAGGTGTGAATATCAATTCGAAGCATTACCTAGCATTCAAAGCCATCACTGTCATTGCAGTTGCTGATTGTGTGTCCCAAATTTCTCTAGAAGTATGATCACTGCGTAAGGTTAGTGAACACAAGCCATTACTAGAGGGTTTCACTCATCTATGTACCTGCTCGAAACCTGATTATGTCCTTGCAAACGCTGAAAAATCGAAGTCGATTCTGGAGAGTATGGCAAGATCTGCTCTACATATGTCTAGAAAAGGGTGGGTTGCTGCCAATAGTACTTTATGTGCAAGAATTTGGGGTAAAAAGTGCTCAGCTAATGCAATGGATGGAAATCAAGGTGAAGCGCCCATTCTTAGACACCAATCAAATTAGCAGGAACAAACGTCAGTAGCGGCTACATGTTACCCAACATTGACCTTTACGAGATTGCTTTACGAGATTCATCCTGCATATGTACATATAAATGGAAATAGGCGTAGAAACGGGCGTCTCGGAAGCGCTCAACATTCACATCTCGATGGGGCTCCTTGACCACAGCGGAGGTGATAGCATTGACCACAGCTACCAATCTGGTTTTAGTGATAATTGTACTATTGGTATGTGTGGCACCGTGGCTCAGTGGTGAGTGCGTGTGATGACTGAGCGAGGTTCGACGTTCGCATTCCAGAAAACACAAAAAAAAATTTTCACCGTCTTACCTCTCGCGAATGTCTGATAAACGTCCAAGGGTAGTAACTGTCATGAGAAAAAAATCCTTTTGGATATGGCTCTAAAATGTAGGCCCGCTCCATTTGTGTGAAAAAATATTACCCGTACAACTCGCATGGTCGCGAGAAGCTAAGCCACAAAGACCGTATATTGCGCCAAGTATTTATACCATGTGAGGTTATAGCCATTTTCATTGGTAGCCATGTGGCGATAAAAGCAATACCTGCTATAGGAAAAAAAATCGAGACTTGCTTAGAGCTGTAGCCAATGTTCTTGGCTCGCAGCACAACGTAAAGGCCTGCCCTATGATACGAAATAGCTAACGAGTAGGCGAGAAAGGGTTTGACACTTGAGCTTAAAAGAGCTGGTAAATCGGACAGTACTCTATTCAAAAATCTCAAAAACAGCAAACACCCATGGGAATTACTTCCCACTTGTAAAATACCTTGCAGACTTTGACCAAAGAACTTGGACTAAGAAGTCCAAGATGATATCCCCACTTTCTTTGCAACTGTCCAAGCCTCTGTCATCTAAGGAACAAAATTCTAGAAAGATACTACTTCTAAGAAATTGAAGAATCATCCAATGTTTCTCTTTCCGATACAGGTTTATAGGACAGCAGACTGGTTAAAAGCACCAAACAGGGATCAACAAGTGGAGCTAGAAACAAACTCTGGATCAAAAGAAATAGTATCTTCTTCATCAACCCGACCCGCTTACCCAACGTAAACCAAATTAAATTTGCAAGGATCATCAATGAGAAGTAAATCCAGAAGCAGTAATCTCCTTTATGACAGGTCCGTAGAGGTACAAAGGAAAAGAAATATATACCACAAGCACGGAAGGAATTAAGAGCCATTAATACTCGTATATCGCGATTGAGTAAATTAGACTACACAGCCCCAAAAGACCTTGAGTCAGCCTTATGTCCTCCGTTACTAGGTCCAAATAGCAGGAAGAAAGTCTACAGAGGAATTCCTCATAGTGCAGTACTCTCGCTCTCAATTTTGGTTGTGGTGGGCAAGATTTTAATGTTACAATGGCTTCAGCATGACGGCCAATGCTGACGATGTGGCCGTCCTAGATTTCGGGCAGATTTTCCAGTCCTAAGCGTTGATAATTGGGCCACTAGAAAAGGGCTGGGAGTTAGTCTCCCAAAAACGGAGACTATTCCCTTCATTAAGAGGACATTAATCCTCACCCTAAACTCCTAAGAAACGCGGGTGTTAACTTAGTCTTTATGATCACCACAGTTACCTGGGCTTAATTTTGGGCTCCAAACTAAACTGGGAGGAGAACATTGATAGCATTAAAAATTCATGCAAAAAAGTGGTACTGAGACCCATTTCAACATACGGCTTTAGAGAAACACTATCAGTGCTCAAACCTCACCGAGATACAGAGGGTAGTCAGCATCGGAATTAATAAGGAGAACACCCATCGGGGGAATGAAAACCATATTCAGTCTCGTTCAGCTGGATCAGTACTGCAGCTGTGTAGCGACCAAAAATATTGTGAAACTGGAGGAAAGGGGAGTGTGGTCACTGGTTCACTACAGTTAACCACTCATACTATCTCGATTGAGTATTGTAAACAGATCCACAGAAACTGATTATATAACCCCGTAGCTGATTTTTCGGGAAGATTCGCCATCAGAATTCCTAACAGGAATAAAACTGACAGTTCTAAGGCACAGTCAACTACTACTTATCTATACAGACAGCCAGACAGCCGATAAGGTTCCGGATTTTGAAATAATTAGATCGAAGCTTGTATGAACTTGTAAAGAACATTTTAATGAGATATTCAGACGCAATGACAGTGCTGATGAACTCGCAGGGAACGGATCCGCTCTGTACATTTCGCAGGCCCTCTGCTTTAAAAGGGTTCCAATAAGCTTGATAAAAAGGCACATCGAAAACGAAGTATTTGATAAAGCCAATACGTGAGGGGTGCAGCTTAATACATACCTAACGACTAGGATTTTGCCCCAGCCTACAACAAGTAGCGACCCCTTTCTCTGGTCAAACTTGAAACACGACAGTATACACGAATTATCCCTGGCGTCATTACTCATAGCTGCGCGCGCGGAGCGTCAAAGTGCACATCACAACAACTGTTCGTCGGCTACTATGCGAATGTTTGCTCTCTCTTAAAAACAAGACGGAGTCTTGGTAGTTAACGACTTTAGTTTCAACCAAAACAAAAACAGGTACTTACAGTATGCATTGGCAGTCAGGCGGCCATTATGGCTTAAACTTTCAGCTCACACCTCTTGTGAGGCTTTCCACTAGCTCTGTAAAAAAGAAGTTTTTTTTTTGGCGGGGCGGGCACACCCTACTGGAGCACCCAGACTCAAATACTGGTCTATTATACTACCAGGTAAAGAACCCCATTTTACTGTATAATTCAGTGATGAGGAGCTTGCATCATCAGCATCAATAATCCGCCATCCGCTGATCCGAGCAAAGGCAGGACAATCAAATAGGAAATGTTGCGCCGTGTCGTCGCCTTCTCCACAGGCGTCGCAGATAGGGGCATCACTTAAACCTAGCACACTAAGGTGTTTGGCAACGGTGTAGTGGCCCTTAAGAACGCCAGTAAGTTATCTATAGTCCTTTCTGCTAAGGGATAGCAAAAAAACCGCTGATTCCCTACAGACGTCAGGGGCCATTCGTTTAGTCTGCCTACATCCTGGAGAGCTATGGCACCTTCGATTGTGCTTATTATGTTAATCAAAGCGTCTAGAGCAGAGCCAGGCGTCCTGGGAAAAGCTCCCAAGCAGCCGAAACAGGTCATTCTTTGTAGTTTGGCGAAAGCAGCATTGACGTATTTACGTAAAAGCTTATTCCACCACACAACCGACGCATATGTCAGGAGGGGTCTTATCATTGCCGTGTAGATCCAGAAAAGCTCCATGTCCTACCAAATGCACCCTTGCACTGAAAAATGACTGACAGCGCTTTACAGGTCTTTACTTCGACATATGTCGTCCAAAGAAGTTTCTATCCAGGATTACTCCTAAATACTTAGCTTCCTTGGAGAGTCGAATGGTGATGCCTTTTAGCGCAGGCTGAGTCAAACCAGTAAATTTTCTCGTTTCTCCTAAAAGGAACCACCTCGGTTTTGAGAGGATTAACTGATACCCCATTCCTGGTGCACCAGTCGTCAATCACGTCCAGGGCCATCTGTGACTTATCTGTAACGTACAGACCAGTCGCTAGCAGTCGCTAGGTACGATCCGACAGACAGAACGGCAACATCATCTAGATAGGCCTAAGCGTAGACATTAGAGCTATTGAGTGTGTTCAACAGGGAGTCAACCAGCATGCACCATAACAGTGGAGACAGGACACCATAATAAAGAAGTTTAATAATAACAACCAACAAAGAACGGGTCGCAGTGTATAACAAAATAAAAACTTACCGCTAGAAACCCTTGCACCGATCTAGTAACCAATCCGAGCCTATAATCCAACTGTAGTGCTATTGGTATGAATGCAAACAAAATGGGTTGACCTAATGTTGCCATCAAAATGAAGAGTTTCCCTCCATATTTATCAGCTAATCGTCCGGCTATTGGTTGCACAATCACATAACCATAATAGTAGCTACTTAGCAACATCCACTGTTGATGTTCTGACAAAGTTAGCTTCTCTGTCTAGAAGTCATTTTATACGCATTATACATGAAAATAAATTCACCAACATTCACCAACCTTAACTGAAAAAGTACGCTGGGTTGGGCAGTCATGCCTTGGAACGATTATATGGAGTGTAGAAATTTCTAGTCTTTTCTGCAATGAGGATTTTAATACATAAATTTAATGTATAAATGCATCTGTGTCTATTTTGAAATTCTTACTTGTTCGGGGTGAGTCATGCACAGGATAGCCAAATTAAGAGCGTTATTCTGCCATAAGCTTACCGCCATCGCAGAAAACGTTGTTATCGCATAGATAAGACGCCATGAAGGACACTCAAACAAAGATGGAGGCTCTTCCATTAAATATATGTACGTGTAATAAATTTTGTTTCGCAATAAAAAACTGACATAAAAGACCGACAGAGAACGAATGTGTAGCTAAGACACAAATGAAACGCAGGCGGTTATAGTAAATTGGTTAGGATAGGTGGGGCGCCGTGGCTCAAGTGGTTAGTGCGTTGGATCGCTGAGCGTGAGGTTCGAATCCCAGAGAACACCAAAAGTTTTTCACGGTCCCACCTCTCGCGAATGTGTGACAATCGTCCGAGAGTAATAACTGTCGAAAGAAAAAACTTCTCAATTAGCCTTTTGGATATGGCTCTAAACTGTAGGGCCCCTCCAATTGTGTGAAAAAATGTAACACGCACAACACGAATGGTTGCGAGAAGCTAGGCCCTGGACCACATACGCCAAGAATTTGTATTTGTATTCCATGTGAAGGTCGACTGTTTCCGGGATATACGTTCGCCTGGAAGATACTGACATGATCCTGTAAGCAAGGAGATATTAACGCATGCAGATTATATGGAAAAAAATCCTGCGCCGACTCCGTAGTCCATTTTTGAGCCGTTGTATAAATAGTAGTGCCGTATTTCTTGGTCACTTTGCCATTCTTCCTTTCCTCTTTGCTTGGGATCTTTACAGGGACACGTTTACCAAAATTCAGTGTGGGGGTTTTTTTAATGAGCTGCAAACGCAATCAGTTCGTTTTGTGTCGTCCCCAGAACTGTAATGTGGTCTTACGGTTTAGCTTTCCTGAGCCAGCCTATGCTGCAAATAGCTGTGCTTTTTATAAATCGATCCGCCGCAGATGTAGGATTACAGCTAAAGAATCTATCGGAAAGGATCTCAAGTTACAACCACAAATTTTTCTTTGTGGATAGGAACTGTAAATTCGTCAAATTCAAATTCTTGGTTTTTGTTCCACAACATGCAAGTGATTAGAATACCAACAAAATATTGATGACAGGTGTTGAAAAAGTTCGTTCCACCACGTTTCTGTGCCATGTGTAATCCACGACGAGTGTTTTGTTAAAGTGTTTGTGTTTTGTTTGTGGAATATCGTCGCGTAATCGCTTTTAGAATGAACGAATGAAGTAAGTTTTTCTTTAGATTTATTTGAGACATTTTTATGGAGATTCAATCATATTGGGACTAGTAACTGCCAGATATCGCCAACACCCTAAGACGAAAGGTATGTCCATTTTCTATGGATCATGGAGAAATTGGCTTACCTACTCGTTAAACCAGTTTGAACCTTCATTTATAAACGGAATTCGAGCCGATTTTGAAAAAAAAAAAAAAAGGAAAATAATTAATTTTTTAATATGTAAAATTTACGTGAACGGATTTGGTTCCATTTAGACCAATTCGACGCATCTTTGTCCTCATTCATTCTATCCAATGCATCTTGCAATTTCTCGATAGTCTCTTTGATCGTTATACTTACTGCCAAGTGAGCAGTATTATCGGAAAATCTACCCAGCTCAGTGTCATCTATTTGCGGTATTTCACGAGTATACAATAGATACAAGAGGGGACCAAGGACGTTTCCTTGCGGTACTCCAGTAATTATTTCTTTAAAATCTATTCGTAAAGTTAGTCTCCAAAATATTATAGAAGTGCTCTGGCACTTACTCGTCTTAGTTTGAACTTAAAGCCTACGCGCCAGACTTTGTTTAAGGTTGAAGAGATGTAAAGGAATACGGTTGAACACAACTTTTTTGTCTGTTAATCAATGTACATACAAATGTACCTGGTCAACTGTAGAATGCTTGCTTCTGAATCCGAATTGGTGATCCGGATGCCTATATCGTTGTAATAGGGGACTCCTAAGTGAATCTTCCTTCTACGGGAGAGAGCTGGGCAGAAACAATTAAGGTGAGGAATAGTTTCCTCCTCTTCTTCATCCATGCAGCTTCGACAAAAAGACAGTGTCCAGTGATGACACCTATTGTGGTGCAAATATGCCGATATTGAGGGAAATCAAATTCTTAGAGCGTTTTAGATCCAGCTTCAGCCAAATCTGTTTTGTCGCTAGACATGTTGATCCACTTGGCCACCTAAGATTTGTGCTCTTGACAGCATCCAGCTTAAATTTAAGTTTGCGAGTAGCGATTGGTATACCTAAGGTGCCTTTGTCCGGCAAGATGGATAAAGTTGTTCCTATTCTGGCGAGTTCATCGGCCTTACAATTCCCTGGAATGTCTCTATGCCTAAGCTATGCTACATAAGTTGGAAACCTAATATTTAAGAAAGAGTAAAGCAAGCTAAAGTAGCACTTGGAAATAAATGGGGCATACAACCTCGAATTACTCACTGGCTCTACATCTCTGTCATTAGACCGATACTCACATACAGGGTGTTAGTCTGGTGGACAGCCTTAGATAAAGCTATAAATCGCGACTATCTAAGCAAGATCCAACGCACAGCTTATATGTGCATAGGCGGAACACTTCGGTCAACTCCCTCCAAGGCAACGGACGTTCTGTTCCATCTGATACCCCTCGATATATTCAGCAAGCAAAAGGCAGCGATTCCAGCCGTTCGCATTGATGCTTCCCAGAAGTGGTCAAGAAAAGAATTCGGCCACGCTTCCATTCTCAATAAATTCAAAATCTCTCCCGAAAGCACGAACTGCACCATCCCACGTCTAAATTTTGAAAAGAACTTCCTAGTCACCATCCCTTCCAGATCGCTCTGGGAAGACGATGCATTTTTAGAAGATGAATCAATTCACTTGTTCACTGACGGGTCAAAAACTAAAGACGGAGTTAGTGCAGGTGTTTTCTCTGATAGTCTTAATCTTTAATCATTAATCTTTAATCTTTAATCTCAATTTAGTAGCGTTAACTTAATGTCTGTGAGAGATAAGCACATCTTTTCAGACTGCTAAGCAGCAATCAAATCCCTGGAATCGATCTTTATAAATTCTTTAGTAGCTCTAGACTGTCGTTCGTCTCTGAGCAGTTCAATATTCAACTGTGTTGGGTTCCGGGGCATAGAGACATGGACTGAATAGAGTGAAGAATGCTCTATTGCTTGCGACAGGGTACCCCATCCGATCGCAGGCACGCCGCTCTAGCTGTTAAGACCAAGTGCTCTGGCACCCGCAATAGCTTGGTCTTTAAAGCAGAGATTTTGGTCTGCCTGCTCATCTCGAAGCTCAAAGCTGGAGGTTGCGATTCGAAGATTCTCATGGCTGGAGCGCTGTTGTACATGTGCTGGATGTGCGCTATATCGAAACTTTGGTACAGCTCGTAGATTTCGCGGTTGTATCTTTTTCTCCGTTTGTCCTCCTTGCACACAGGATCAAAAATTCTACAAAGAATATATGGTTCCGCACTGGTTTTACCAAACTGAAATTACACCGGTTTCCAAGGGTAAGTTTTCTTCAAATCTTCACTAAGGTGTCATTTGTTGAGTTGATGTTGACTCCGAGGTAGATGAAATACTTAACTACCTCAAAGCTAAAGCCATCAACATTGTGATAGGAGTGATTAGTCATCCAGATAATCTCCATTCCTTTGGTCTAAACGATGCAGTGGTGAAACCAGATTTAATTTGTATCAAAAAGTGACTTTTGATGGATTTCAAACAGCTCAAAGCACCCGCTTGACAATTGTGTTTTCGTACAACTAAAAGTAGTTTAGGAACCCATCTTGCAGAAAACCAAGTTCCCAAAAGCCAAAGGCTTCAGCTACCTCCTTTTTTTTCACACAGCGATCTCGCGTAATTAGATCACAAGTTTTTTCGATGTTTTTCTCTAAATAGTCGTCCAGTCGTCTTTGTCTACGTTTGAATTCGACTACCCAGTTTCTTACTCTTGTTTTTGATTGGGCGGATTTTTATATCATAGCACAATTTTTTTTGAACATGTACTTCTTAGCAACACGGAGCCCGATATACATAGTTGTTCCTATTTTGGCGAGTTCATCGGCCTTACAATTCCCTGGAATGTGTCTATGCGCCGGCACCCAACACAGGTGAATATTAAACTGCTCAGCCATCTCCACAAGAGACGAACGTTCTCGCAGTCTAGAGCTACTAAAGAGTTTATAGAGGACGATTCCAGGGATTTGATTGCTGCCTGGCTGTCTGAAAAGATGCGGATATCTCTAGCAGATATCACGTTTTTCTTAAGCCAAGATAGAGCTTCTTTGATCGCCATTATTTCCGCCTGGAACACGGTACAATGATTTGGAAGACGGAAGGAGAGTTTAAAATTAAGCCTTTCATAGAAAACACCCGCTCAAACTCCGTCTCTGGTTTTAGACCCGTCAGTGTAAAAGTGAATCGATTCATCTTCCTAAAATGCATCGTCCTCTCGGAGTGATCTGGAAGGGATGGTGACTAGAAAGTTTTTCTCAAACTTTGGACATGGTGACAAGCTGAACGTCTCGAAATCTTTTCGTCTACCGAATTTCGCCAGAGTCTTTCAAGCGGAGCTTCTCACGATTAGTGAGGCCTGCTGATCACTGAACAATTTCTCAGCACCCAACCGGAATCTTGCTATCTTCACTGATAACCAAGCTGCTTTCAAAGCCATTGATTCAGCTTTCGCATTCTCAAAACTGGTAGAGCAGTGCCCGAAGAAGCTAAACAAATTGGGTGCTCGATCAAATATCACCCTCATCTTGGTCCCAGGACACAATAACTTTATGGGAAAAGAGCGAGCAGACGATCTGGCCAGGCAAGGGCCAGCCCTTAGCGGCTCGCTGGCAGAAAGAGTCAATCTTCCCCTAGGAGTCGTTAAGGGTAACATTCACAATCATTTCTTAAAGCTGGGCAACGTAGGTTGGAGCACGCTTTCCAGCTGCGCTATATCAAGAAAGCCATGGCCCGACTATAGCAAACCTAAATCGAATGAGCTATTACCCAGGCCAAAACCAGACATTGTCAGAATTGTAGCCATAAGCACGGGCCACTGGCCGATAGGAGACCATGCAGCCAAGCTTGGCATCCCCCACAACACCTTCTGCCGTGGTTGCAGAGGTACTAACGTGAAATAATTTCTTCTTCACTTTCTTTGCAGGTGTCCGGCCCGGGCGAGAACTCGACAACGTACTCTAGGTAAAGCCTTCTTCGACGACCTGAGAAAAATATCTGACAGAAGGAGCCCTCATCCTCTATAAGCATTAGCATGCATAAAAATAACAGGAGCACAGAGTTCAACACCGCAACCAGGGTTAGAGGTGATGCTAAATCCTCCTGTCCTGGATGATTACCCACGATGCACAGCTGCCAAGAGGGCGATTCGCCTCAAATACTCCGATAAAATGGAGAACTAGCCCGAAGGTTGTATAAACTCCAATCCGCATTCTCAACTCTTACATGTGGTCTGAAGTTTAACCGAAGAAGTTCGCCTCTGGCCTTACGCTGAATCGATCGTGGAAATAATTATCCGCAGCCAGATCATGGTTGAGTAAACGATAAGTGCATCTCATTTCACTTCTCTATGCATCCAATCTAAAACCTGTTCGGGTTGACTCCTCAATACTGATTAATATCTTTTTTACAGAACGGCCCCAAGATTCTGCATTATATTCGTCTGTTATCTGCATATTGTGTTCGCTGCTTAGCCTGGACCATTCGTTGAAGTATTGCAGATTTCGTTCTATTAAATATTTCGCGACAATGTGTAGCTTGGGAGTTCCATTGCCATATTGTATAGCTGTAGAGAGGAGATATACCAGTTTCCAGGTGCAACATGTATGTCAGTGTGTTTTCGGGTAATCTGAATATTTTTTAAAGTTTTTCAACCTCATCATACCCGAATACACCCCAGACTTGTGCAGCATAGCACATGATGGACCTCATAGCTGCTTCGAAAATTTTGAATTTGCTGCTCGAAGGAACGTTTTTTCTACCGTCAACTGCAATTTATCGCCTTTTTTGCCTCCTTTAATTTTCCACTCAGGTGAGTAGCTATTGAAAGATACTTTAGACGTTATTAAAACTCCGAGATATCTATACTCCTTTACTACCTCAAGCTCCAGATTCAGCCAAGTCCATCTTTCATACCTCGAGTATCTTCCACAACCATATCTGAAAATCAATACTTTGGACATATCGGTGTTCACTTTCAGGTTTCACAGACTGCAATAGTTCTCGAGTTTAATTATCATCATCTGCAGCATCGTTGGAGTTTCTGCCAGTATGACAATATCATCCGCCGAACACAATTCCACCTGGTAAATATGTTGCAAGATCGTCTAGAAAAATTGAAAAAAGAAATGGACTCATGAGACACCCTTGCTTCACTCCCATGACCATCCCAAACAGCTGCTTTGGCATACAGACCTTCTATGACCTTCAGCATTTTTGTGGACACTCCTAAATTGCTCAGCTTGTAGAATAGTGCGTTGCTATCAATGGTGTCGAGGGCTGACTTAAAATCAACAAAGAACGCGTATAGTTTGTTTCCTTTATCAAGGTACGACCGGGCGATGCTTGTCAAAGCAAAAATGTTGTCCACTGTGGAGTGTCCTTTCCTGAACCCTGCTTGGAATTCACTTAGCAGATCATTTTCACGTATCCAATCCGTTAAACGTTCTAAAATAACTCCGGTAAATATTTTCATGACTGAATTCATAAAAGAAGTTCGCTGGGTCAGTGACATCTCCTTTTTTAAATATCGGAAATAACACATGTACTCGAATGTAGCTGACCATAGGGTCAGTATTGCTAATAGAGCAAATAGTTTATCTGGAAAAATTTTTAGTCCAGATCAGCTCCTTTAAACCATTCAAAGCCCCCGGGCGGTGACGGTTTTTTCCAGCACTACTGCAGAAAGTTATCGACCTCATCATGCCGGGTATCATAGCTTTATTTAGAGCCAGCTACTATTGGGGATACATCCCGACTACCTGGAGACAGGTAAACGTGATCTTTATTCCCAAACCGGGCAATAGGCCCAGTGAGCTGCCTAAATCCTACAGACCTATAAGTCTAATATCATTTGTTCTCAAAACGATGGAGAGACTCATCGACGTGAATATTAGAGGTCGGTTAGATTTGTCTACCCCTCTGCACTTAAGTCAATTTGCATATAGGAAGGGTAAATCCACAGAAGGCGCTCTTCACTACCTTGCGAAGAAGATTGAAAGAACTCTTGGTTCTAAAGAAATAGCCCTATGTGCCTTCCTGGACATTGAGGGCGCTTTCGATAACACTGGCTACAGCCCAATAGAGAGAGCAATCAGTAGCAGAGGCATCGAAGATTCGACCAGCAAATGGATAAGAGTCATGCTTGAAAGTCGAATTATTACTTCCTCCTCGGGAGGAGTGTCAGTGCCTGTGACCGCAGCTAAGGGCTGTCCCCAAGGCTGAGTTCTCTCTCCCCTTCTATGGTCACTAGCCATAGACAACCTTCTAGTCGATCTTCATGGATTACGCTATATTGCCATTGGTTATGCGGATGATTTGGCGATACTTATAAGTGGCAAGCACAGCGCAACCATCTCTAGTGTCATGCAAGGTGCTTTACTACATGTTTTAGAATGGTGCAGCAGTGAGGGACTATCCATCAATCCCTGCAAAACTGTTCTAGTGCCTTTTACTAGGAAAAGACTGGTCAATCTAGGACCTATAATTATCGAAGGTACTACTCTAGCTTATTCCAGTGTAGTCAAATACCTTGGGGTCATCCTCGACAAACGGCTCAGCTGGAATTCTCATATCAAGTCCGCCATCGAGCGTGCCACTAGGGCTATGTGGGCCTGTAGGCGTCTGTACGGCAGAACTTGGGATCTAAATGATACATTGGATGTATACAATGATTGTGGCCGAAAGTTCTTGAACGGACAACGGCAGCTAAACTTCAGTAGTTACAAAGAATTGCCTGTCTCGATATCACAAGTGCTATGCGTACCTGCCCAACGGCAGCTTTAGAAGCAATCATTGGGCTTTCACCCCTTCATATCTTCATTAGGAAGACAGCCGCTAGGTGTGCTATCAAGTTGCAGATAGAATACAAGTATAAATCAGGTGACCATGTGGGACATCTGAAAATTCTTGACTCAATGCCCAAAAGAGACATGTATTGTACCATCCCTGACACCATGGTCAAGGAGTACTGTTTCGGTAGGTAGAAATATTAGATCGTGTTCCGGCATTAGACCCTAGAGGTCTGGTTTGGTTCACATACGGATCGAAAATGGAATCTGGAGTTGGAGCTGGTGTCTTTGGACCCAACACCTATGGGAATGTGTCCCACGGTATTTCAGGCTGAACTCCATGCCATTGAAATCTGCGCTAGGTTAAACCTTAGTAAGGGTAGTAAGGGCGTTAGAATATATATATTTTCAGATAGTCGGGCAGCACTCAAAGTCTCTGGCGAGGCTAAACAAGGTAAAAATTGGATGGGTCCCCGGCCATCAAGGGATTGTAGGCAACGAGTTAGCAGATGAACTAGCTAGGGCTGGCTCAGAATCTGCGTTTATAGGACCTGAACCTTACTGTGGCATCATCTGGTCTTTCGCCACAGCGCTGATTAGTAACTGGGAACACAAGCTTCGTCTGGACCACTGGGAAGATGACCCAGGGTTGAGACAATCCAAATTACCAATCAGACCCTACTCCTATAAGGATATACTTAACCTTAATAAGGAATGTATCAGGAAGCTAGTGGGCTTTCTCACGGGCCATTGTGGATTGAGATACCACCTTAACCAACTTAACCTGAGCTCAGACACGGAATGTAGGTTCTGCTCGAAAGAGGACGAATCATCCGAACACCTTCTTTGCAATTGCCCAGCTTTACATTGGTTAATGAGACGTATTTTCTATAAAGAAAGATGAACGCCAGCGGAATGGAAAACTCTGCTACTAGGGATATACTATCATTCACTAGGGAGGTAGTACGTCTCTTAGACTAACCATACCCTTATGATACAATAGATCTTTTAGGTCGCAGTGTCTGCCACATGGGCAAGGGTTTTATTATTTTAAACTTAAAGAATTCATAAGGCATATGGTCGTCTTCAGGAGCTTTATTTGCCTTGCATCGGTTCAATATTTTAGTAACGTCCTGAATCGTAATAGAGCGGTCCAAAGACCTGACTGATATGAAGGGAAGGGCATAACTCAGTTGGAGCACATTGCATGGGGGGTTCAGCAACCTTTTAAAATGATCAGCTAATGTCTGAGAAAGCAGATAAATAATCTATGAAGGGATCAGCGTTAGACATCCATTACACTCAGGCATCTTTATCTCATCTTCAGCTCAAAATAATAATTTGTTGCTTATTGATATGAATAGTAAGGTTAGGAATTTAAAGCTATCTAGTAAACAAGTTTACGTAAGTTACGGTACTTCCTACGGTTAGGAAGGTTCTGGCCAAGACACCAATCCCGGCATCCAATATTAGGAAAAGTGACGGTACTTGGGCGGAATCACATGGGGAAACGCTGGATATACTTTTGAGCACTCACTTCCCCGGATGTACATCAATCTCCGGAGATGACATATCCATTCCAGAGACGACATCGGGATTAAGCGTGGAAGAAGTAGGAAATATAATAGACAGCGATAAGATAGCTTGGGCAATTAAATCTTTTGCTCCGTACAAGGCACCAGGAATGGATAACTTTCGACCTGTGATGCTGCAAGAGTCAGTGGATATTGCTACTCCATGCCTTAAGCGTATCTTCACAGGATGCCTTAAGCTGGGATATGTTCCTAAAGCATCGCGGGAGATGCGCGTTGTTTTTATCCCCAAAGCGGGGAAAGCGAGCCACAAAAACGCAAAAGACCTGAGACCTATTAGTCTGTCGTCTTTTCTGTTGAAAACATTGGAACGCTTAATAGATGTTTACATAAGAAACGTGATCGGCGATGATTACCTATCTAAATCACAACATGGATACATCTGCGGCAGGTCGGTAGATACAGCTCTCCACAGGGTTGTATCAAGCATAGAAAGATCCCTCCATCTCAAGGAGTTCACTCTTGGAGCGTTCTTGGATATTGAAGGGGCGTCCAACAACGTAAGCACTGACGCGATCCTGAGCAGCCTACACAGAGCTCACCTTAACACCGGCCTCTGCTGCTGGATTGCGCAGATGCTTAAATTAAGAGTTATATATTCGACGCAAGGAGACACAACCGTCCGGAGAAGGGTCTGCAGAAGAACCCCCCAAGGCGGAGTTCTGTCTCCCTTATATGGCTCCTTGTAGATGATGAGATCTTAGTAATACTGAAGGATAACGGCTTCAACGTGACGGCCTATGCCGATGATGTGGCCATCCTGGTTTCGGGAAAATTTCCTTCAGTCCTAAGTGAAAGACTCAATCTCGCACTACAACTAGTGGATAAGTGGGTCGGACTGGGAGTGAACCCCTCAAAAACGAAGGTAGTCCTTTTCACTAAGAAAAGATCAACCCCTACCTTCAGACCCCCAAATATAGGTGGTACTGAACTAAGTCTCTCAAGTTCAGCTCGATACCTGGGCGTAATATTGGATTCCAAATTAAATTGGAAGGATACATTACCAAACGCATCAAAAAAGCAAGCGTAGCTTTCTATGTTTGCAAGAAGGCCTTCAGTAATACGTGGGGTTTTAAACCAGCTGTGGTGTACTGGATTTACACGGTGGTGGTAAGACCCATTCTCACATATGGTTCATTAGTATAGTGGATGGTACTTGAGAAGCAATACCAGCTCTCAAACCTCACCAAAATCCATAGGGCAGCCTGTATCGGAGTCATGGGATCAATGAGAACAACACCGACAGCGGCAATGGAAACCATGCTTAGTTTCATTCCGCTTGATCTATACTGTAGCAGTCTGGCTGCCAAAACCGCGGTAAGAGCCATCATACAGGCTGCTGAAATTATTCGCGAGAGCAATATCGTTGGCAAAACGATCACTGTCTATATAGACAGCCAGGCAGCCGTTAAGGCTCTGCACTCCGCGGTAATCAGGTCGAGGCTTGTAAGAATCTGCAAGTCACTTCTAAACGAGATATATAGAGCCAATGCGGTGACCCTCTGCTGGGTAACAGGGCACATGGATATCAAGGGAAATGAAAAGGCTGATGAGCTTGCTAGGAAAGGATCGGCGCTGCACTTATCGCGGGCCCTCCCTTTTGTAGTAACCCCAATCAGTTCCTTGCGGAAAAAGATAGAAGATGAAGCCATCGGTCGAGCAAACAGACGCTGAGTTCATCTGGAAACATGCGCAACGGCCAGGGCGCTATGGCCGGCCTTCAGCAAGAAGAGATCAACCTCTCTGGTAAAACTTAGTCGTTCTAACGCACGGGTTGTTTCTGGCATAATTACTGGACACTGTGCTACATAACGACTTTTGCAGAAGTTGCAGGGACGAAGAAGAAATTGAATCTGTTCGTCATCTGCTGTGTGATTGGCCTGCCCTATCCGTCATAAGAATGAGGACTCTTGGGAGTTACTTCTTTTCGGAACTGGAGGACTTAGGAAATGTAGAGCTGGCGGACCTCCTGAGATTCATATCATTATCTGGGTGGTTCTAACAGCGGTTTCACATGTTTCCAGGGTTAAGAAAAGATTGGACACAATGGACCGACCTGGTCTAAGTGAGCAGTGACTCTATGTCACAAGGCACCCATCTACCTACCTACCTACCTACGGTACTCAAAATGGCACTTAAATGCTACTTGGGCTGCAGCGCGCAGCAAAAATTACTGATACTTTCCTCTCGATGTAGGCTGTGCCCTGTGCAATCTTATCATTCTTAAGGCTTTGAGACGAAGTTTCAAGAAAGATCAACAATCCGAACTAAGTTTTAGGTCGTTCTTCCTCTCTTGCCGAAGTTAAAATACCCTCGCTTTGTGCCATTCCTATCACGTCGATTCCAATCCTATTTTCGTTTTATGTGACAGCTCCCTATAGTCTGTATTTCATCTTCAAAAAAGAGCACCATGTTTCCCCCTTCCAACATGAACGAGTATCTATCGTAGGCCATCAGAATAGGCTACAAAAACAATCCGAAATAAAAGAATAACCCACAATACCAACATAATTGAGATGACTCACCGATCGGTCTGTTGCATGCACAATTAATTTAGAATCGAAAAAGAAAACAGTACTAAGGCATGCCACAGGTAGATTCTCTTCTTATGGTGCTTCTTGACCAACGATCGTTATATAACACATCTATGTATGTGAAATAAAAAGGGAACCCAACAGCCACTTGGGCTTGCGTCATCCTCTGTCATGAATACATCGCCGACATAAATCTCGATGAAGGGCTTAACGTACAAAACCTGTTATTTAAAGCGTTCACGTGATTGCCGAGAATCTGAGGGAGTCCAGGCGATTTAGGGTCAAATGTGGATACACCAATGAATACACACACTTGTGCATATGTATTATAAAAGTAAATAATTCTATTGACGAGGGTCCAACCTGTGTTGTTGACTTGATTGTTTGAAATTATAAAGAAACCTTCTTTTCGTCTGCTTTATCCCTTTTCTAAATAAAGATTTAAATCATGCTTAAGAGGTTCAGTTGTCTATGCCAGTCGAATGCATGTGTAGTATATGCCAACAGTGGAATCTGTATTCTTGGGATGTTTCCCACGTTAACGAAAAAATAGTCATTGATGAGCGACAGCGAAGTAAACGTCTATAAATGCTGCCAGAAAGGGTTTTCTCCTCTTAGTAGGCTACAAATGCATGGATTTTGTGGGAACTTTTTGTTGGTGCCTTACTAACTGGCTCCAGTTGCCTACAAGTCGGTCGAGTCCATCCTTAAAGCGTTGATGTCTATTCGCCCCACATGCCCTAGCCAACTCAAACGTCAAATACGCAGTTTTTTTTTTTGACTAGGTCGATGACGTTGAATCTGTTCGCCCATCTCAGATCGATGACGTTTTTAGCTAGTAAAGTTCATCATTGAAAGCCCGTCAACGCAGACGGGACTAAATATCGGAAGAATCTTTACTCTCGAAACGACCCATGATGTCTTCATCCGCTTTGGACATAGCCCAATCCTCATCGCCATTTAGGAATCCTGTGATGATTAAGGTCTTGATAGAATCGCCTTAGTTGTTCGGGATACTATTCGAATAACTTCTCAGTTCAAATAACCCGCGATTAGTAAGAGTTATTCTTCCTGTTTTCCTGTTGTTCCTAAGCAAGGTCCAACGTACAGCTTGTCTGTGCATAAGCGGAGCACTTCGTACAACTCCCTCTGCGGCACTGGACATTATATTCCATCTAATACCCCTCGATATATATAGCAAGCAAATGGCAGCGATTGCAGCCGTTCGCCTTGAAGCTACCCAACAGTGGTGTCAAGAAACGAATGCGGCCACGCCTCTCTTCTGAATAAATTCAAAATCTCTCTCGAAAACACTACACCATCCCACGTCTAAATTTTGAGAAGAACTTTCTACTCACCATCCCTTCCAGATCACTCTGGGAGGACGATGTATTTCTAGAAGATGATTCTATTCACTTCTACACTGACGGGTCAAGAACCAAAGACGGAGTTGGTGCAGGTGTTTTCTCTGATAAGCTTAACCTTAAGCTCTCCTTTCGTCTTCCAAATCATTGTACCGTGTTCCAGGCGGAAATAATGGCGATCAAAGAAGCCCTATCTTGGCTTAAGAAAAACGTGATATCTGCTAGAGATATCCGCATCTTTTCAGACAGCCAATCAAATCCCTGGAATCGTTCTCTATTAACTCTTTAGTAGCTCTAGACTGCCGTTCGTCTCTTGTGGAGATGGCTGAGCAGTTCAATATTCACCTGTGTTGGGTGCCGGCGCATAGAGACATTCCAGGGAATTGTAAGGCCGATGAACTCGCCAAAGAAGAAACAACTATACCCATCTTGCCGGATAACGGCACCTATCGCTACTCGCAAACTTAAACTTAAGCTGGATGCTGTCGAGAGTACAAATCTTAGGTGGCCAAGTGGATCAACATGTCTAGCGACAATACAGATTTGGCTAAAGCTGGATCGTATATCGGCACTACAATAGGTCTCATCACTGGACTCTGTCTAATAGGCAAGCACGCTACAAGGCTGGGCCTCTTCGCGAACGATTTCTGTAGAAGCTGCATGGATGAAGAAGAGGAGGAAACTATTCCTCACCTTCTTTGTTTCTGCCCAGCTCTCTCCCATAGAAGGAAACTCCACTTAGGAGCTCCCTATTACAACGATATAGGCGACCTGATGAATATTGACATTAAGAGCCTCCTATGCTTCATAAGAAGCTCCAATTGGTTTTAAAACGAGTAGGTAGAGAGAAACTTTCGCCCATGATCCACTCGGTATCACAACGGACCTATCATTGGTCTAAGTGTGCTGGCGACTCCTAGCTTGGCAGCCACTTCAACCTTACCTAACCTTCCTGTTGGGGTGCAGCACCTATTGCAAAGAAAAGGTAGACAGAATTCCTCACAACCTCAAAATTCTAGTCATTGACTGTGACGTTTTGTACGATTCGGCGATGTTGTGTGGTCCTTATTGTTGACAGCATATACTTGGTTTTGCTAAACCCATTTTGACAGGTACCATTTCTATAGTAGAGAACCCACCCGTGACAGTTCGCTGTGTTCTGCCAATAATGTCACTGACTTTTGAAAAATGGTGGCTCCGGCACTGGCTTGTGACTTTCACACAATTCGTTCAAGTATGGTGTTAAAAAAGTCACATCACTGCGCATCACCTTGTCTAAATCCTTTTTAACATCAAACGTCTTGGAAAGGTCATTACGTGCCTTGGTGGAGCAGACAGTGTTCTCTCTATCGTAATCCCGCACAAACGGAAGAGTTTGGAAACTAGACATGGCTACTATCTCAGTTCTTTGGCTGAGCTGGTGTCTTACCTGAAAGCTTAATTAGCTTCAGTTATTCAGGTTTTTCTCTTTGAATGGTACTATTGTTATTTTAGCAGGAGTCTTGTACTATGGCAAGATTGTAGAGTTGCTACTGTCTTTGGATGCCCATAATTTTGAATTTGTCAAGAAGTTCATCTACAACCAATCCCCACATTGAAGAAGATAATATCCTCCCTTGAGGTCATCGCCTTTTTGATGGTTTCTAGTGATATTTTAGTCTCCACTTATGTACATAGGTCCCGTAGCTCGTATAAGCACTTAAATACTGTGCCCCTGACTCCTTTACGAAACGTTGATTGTTTGATTTTTTTTTGTGAAGTGCTATTAAATTCAGCTTCTATCTATAAATCTAGGAATCCAGGAAGTACTACGAATATTACCTTCTCATGAAGAGCGCCGTTTCCATAAATCTTTCCGTATGCATTTTCTCAGTGTTGAAGGGGAGATACACTTAGTACTTCTTTTCTTATGTAGTTACCGACTTAATTTTTTATTGTTTTAAGAAGAGACTATGTCCTTCCAGCAATATTGCTTTATAATTATTCCTACAAGGGGATAACTGGGTAGATTACAAATGCTAATCGAACTCATATTAAACGAGTCTTGTGACGGCTCTTAGAAGGACGTTCTTCTAGGCAACAAAAAAATACAAATACTTTGCGCAACGGACCGTATGTGGTCGTGTAGTACGTGATATATTATTTTACACAAATGGAAAGGACCTACAGTTTAGATCCATATCCGAAAGGCGGTTGTTCTGTTTTTGAGAAGATTTCTATTACAGGTATTACTCCCGGGGGTTTGCCAAACATTCGGGAGAGGTGGGAAAGTGAAAAAACTTGTTGGTGTTTCTGGGATTCGAACGTCGAACCTCCTGCTCAGTGATCCAACGCACTAACCACTTGAGCCACGGCGCCCACTTCTAGGCAGCAAGCTTACCTTAAAATCATTTGCATTGGGCATGTTAAACTCTAAGGTAGTTCAAGGTAATGTCTCTTAACTCTCTGTTAATACTTCTAACGTCTAGGCTCAAGCATATGCGTATGACGTTGTCGTACATTCTGTTGGGTCATATCTATAGACTGTCTGTGCTAATTTGTAGTAGGAATGAGCTTTCGGGCAATTCCGTCAAAACTGAAGTTGCTCTCTATATGAAAAAAAGGTTTGTGCTCGGTCTGACTCAGCCAGTGCTAAAGGGCGTTACCGGCCTTGCCACCGAAAACAGTCCATTGAGTCTATACGTCTGTAATTAGACCATTCCTAGTTTATGCGTCAGTTGTTTTGTAACCATAACTGCGTGGGGCACTAAACTTCAAAGAATGGCGTGTCTTGGCTGCATGGAAGCTTTCCCGAATGCACCAGGTGATGCTCTGCTAGATCTCCCTCCCCTTGATACTTACATAAACTTATCATGGGCTTTGCTATAAGACAATCTATCATCTTATAAGGGAAGGCTTTTGGTATTATCCGCAACGACAGTAAATTTAAGTCGGCTTTCTTTGCATTGAAGACCGGCTTCGGACTGGACCAGAATCGGGCGATTTCAAGCCTGGCTCTAAAACCAGTCCAGCAGCCGGTGCTGATGTCTTTGTGAAGGACAATTACATAAGATTCTTCTACGCTAAGCATATGTTTTCCAATTGGAGACCAATTGCACTACTTCTAGTAAATAACTGGGTCAAAGGCAAGGGGCTGGAAGTGAACCCGACGAAAACAAAGTTAGTACTTTTCACGAGGAAAAGATCGATAACGGAATACATATACCCTAGTATGAACGGTATCGGTCTGATACCTCAGAAAACTGCTAATTATCTCGACGTACTAAATTGGAAAGCCAACATTGACAATGTAATCAAGAAGGCGTTTGTGGCATTATATACATGCAGAAGAGCCTTCGGGAAATCATGGGGATTCAAGTCTAAAGTGGTATACTGGCTATATACAGCGGTAGTAAGACCCATGTTATCCTACGGTTTGGTCGTCTGGTGGAAAACGTTCGAGAAGAAATACCAACTTGAAAGGGTTACAAAAATTCAACGGGCAGGCTGCCTGGGGGTGACGGGATCGATGAGATCAACACCAACAGCAGCTCTGGAAACAATACTGAATCTGCTTCCACTTGACATAAACTGTGCAAATTCGGCAGCTAAAACTGCTCTAAGACTGAGGGTAGCCGGTATATGGATAGCTAAACCCTATGGTCATGCCTCAGTTCTAAATCGATGGAATGCGCCGAGAATCCGGACGGAAATGGACTACGTCATCACACTACCAAACTGCAACCGGAGATTCACTATTAGAATTCCTAGCAGAGAGGAATGGAACGAAGGCAGAGTCCCTTTCGAGAATGAACTGGCCATCTTCACCGACGGATCAGAAATGATCGCTGGTACGGGTGCCGATGTATACTGTGAGTCTCGAAACACATTTCGCTCGTTTAGACTTGAGGACAGGTGCAGTGTTTTCAAAGCTGAAGTAACTGCAATAAAACAAGCTGCGGACATGATTATTGCGGAAAATATTTCAGAAAAAATAATATGTCGACGTCGGCAGTCATGTAGCCATTAAGGCTTTGCAGTCCACATCGATAAGGTCCAAGCTCGTAAGAATCTGTAAAAAGCGACTGCATGACATCTCAGCGGCCAATATGGTGACCCTATGCTGGGTCCCTGGCTACATGGATGTCTGCGGTAACGAAAAAGCGGAAGAACTAGCCAGAGAAGGGTCGCTTATGAATGCTGGTACCAAATAGATACATGCGCAATAGACAATCATTATGACCAGTCTACAACAAAAAGACGAACTAAGTCGAAGGGATATCCGAATAGCTGTTAGCGTCGTGACAGGACACTGTGTGATAGGTAATCACGCAGCACGGCTAGGATTACCACACAACGACTACTGTAACAGCTGCAGGAACGAAGAGGAAATAGAATCCGTTTGTCCCCTCTTTTGTGACTGTCCAGCGCTGGCCATTAAAAGAAGACGTGCTCTTGGCAGTTATTTATTTTCAGAACTGGACGAGTTAGGTCCTCCTCAGATTCATACATTTATCTGGGTGGTTTAACTTAGCGGTCGAAGATTTGACTCTTAGTGGTCTAAGTGAGCCATTGAAAATCCTGTCAACAAGGGCACCCATTTACTTAACCTAACCTAATTGGAGACCTATGGATATATCCTACTCTAATGTCTACAACTCCGTAATGTGCGGAATAGATGGAGGGATCGGAATATCTGTGTCTTACTCAAGCCTCTAGTAAGTTTCAAAATAGTTCGAAATAATCGGGAAGCACTTTGAGTTAAGTTGCAAAGCTCAGCTTTTTGACTCCTGGTTGGGTCCCGGGTTACACTGTGATATCCGGGAATCAGATCCCCTATGAGATTGCTAAACAAAGCTCAGAGCGTAATTTCTTAGTACTTTAATCTGCGTTGAGATTTTTCATTTCCTCGGTCAGTTTCGGTGTTTCTTTCGATCATAATTGCGTAGGACAGGGCTCTCTAGAATGTGGATAGACATAACGAAAGCTGTCAGAAGACTAACTCGCTTTTGATAAGCGTGTCAGTGTGCTAGGCCTAAATGACACCACAGTGGGTGAACCTTGTGGAAAGGACGACGATACGCCGAATAATTTCTTCTACGATTGTCCTACCATCGCTGGTATCAGGTGGCAAATCTTTGTTGCTGTTGTGGTCCCTAGGTTAGGTTAGGTTGATGGGTTGATGAGGATGGATTGCTCCGTTCCCCATCACACTTAGATCTGCGTAGACCCATTGTGATGCCCGGTTTAGGGGTCCGTCCTTGTTGTTGGATTGGTTCGATTTCCCCTTACTCGTTAACCAACGCTGTCCAGCCATTCCGATGATCTGGTAGACCTGAAAAGATTCGTTAGCGGAATTATGGATATTTCGACAATTTCTTGGAAGAAGTAGCTTCATAAAGTTCTGTTCCTCAACTGACTAGGGCTAGGACAGTGTCACAGAAAGTGGGGTGTGTCTTCACAGCTTTCTGCATCGCCACATCGTCTGCATACATATGTTGTCAGTGCTGAGATTTAATTTCATAGTGTGGTATCTTAGGGGATTATGACACGTGAGTATTTCCACCAGTAGAGATATGGTCGTTCTGTCATTTTCCACAAGTTTTTTTGTGCGGGACTCATCGTAGTGTCGCAGGTGGGTAGTGAGTTCCAGCTCTTATTCGCCTTCATACGGATCTTACATTCTACTCGCTTCCTAAGATCACAGAGTGGGGGTTTGATCAAATGGAGGGCTTGGTTACGATCCATTGCAGATTCCAGACGTGCAAGCTCATCAGCTTTGTGATTACCTTGTATATTCCTGTGACCAGGAACCCAGCAGAGTCTTGCCTTGTGCTGTGAGCCAAGAACCTTAAGTTCTTTGCGACAGCGCTGAACAATTTTGGATTTTATTTCAATGGTAGAAATTGCTTTTATGGCTGCCGGGCTGTCAATAAATATGGTAATATCATCTCGTGGTATTGCCATCATTGACAACAGGTTGGCTGCCTTCGTTACTGCCAGAACCTCCACTTGAAGGACACTGCTGTAATCAGGTAGTGTAAGCGAGCTTTGTATATTAAGCCTTTCGGAGTATAGGCCAGCGCCCGTGCCTATATCCATTTTCGACCCATACGTGTAGATGGACAGTGCTGGTTCCTTGAGTGACTCCTCCGCTTCCCAGTCCTCTCTACTCGGAAATATGCATGTGAAGGGTATATCAAAGTCGAGATACGGAGTTAGGTAGTCGGAGAAGGTGTTTGACCCTACGTGATCCTTAAGAATCTGTGCGTGCCCAATTGGGCTTGAGGCCCAGGCCTGTGGTTGGCTAAGCCTCAGAGCACTTTTGGTAGCAGATTCCTGCATGTATAGATCAAGAGATAGCAGATTGAGAATTGAGAATTGGTCCCTAAGCTCTTAATTTTCGAAATGCCTACTCTCCTTTCTAAGAAAGAGGAAAGAGTTCTAGTAAAGTGGGGTAAAGTAGGGTTTTGATTCCTAGCTGCACTAGGGACCAGCTGCGTCTGAGTAGCCCAATGGACTGTTTCCTATTCGGAAAAAAAAAATTGTTGAAAGCTTTTAACAACTGAAACACAATATTTAAATGCATCACTATTCAAGGAATGTATCATTCTTCGTTTCACTTATCATTCAAACAGGTGATGTTAATGATAGTCAATTGGCATGCTGTCTACTGTGTAACACGTGCACGTTGATGACACACGCAATCGAACCATACACACGCAACAAAGGGTTATAAATACTTTACGTCTTGGCGCACCAATTCGTATCGCTTATATACTCATGTGATAATAAGATTCTAAAGCTACAGGTAGTGCTGAACTACTTCGTCAACTTAGATGACTCATCAGGCACGCACGCGGCTGTGCCTCTGCGTCTGTTTGTTCTTATTTTTCCTTTTTTTTCTAATTTCATTTTTTCTTTCATTACTACATTCGGAGTCCAAAGAATTGGTAACGAATGCTCCAACAACGTTGCTACTGAACAGAAAATAATACGATGCGAGTATGTGTCACCTACCAACTATGCAGGAAATGTTATGCGATAAAATGCGATCGTGTTGATAACCTTTATTATAGAGCTACAATCAGAAGTGTACGTTAAGATAATTTTTATAGGAAATTGCTGGAAACTCATAGAGTGCACGACTGCTATGAAACCCTCATTTATCCGTGGTAATGCGCTGATATTCTGGTTTTATACTTATAACAGAGCTTAAAACTAAACTTAAAATTATGCTTAAATCTAAAGGCGAAGGAATTCAGGGAGGATAAAAATAGGCAGCGGAAGGAAGAGGGATGTTTGAAGACTAGGCATAATCACAGTGGAGTAGGGCATTATGAAGTGTTGCCATTTGACTTACGCATGATTCATGACATTGGTTCGTTGTGACTATACTTGGTGACAATGAGGAGAAACGCGGAATAAGGGGAACAGACCTAAGGTTGCGAGGATTGGAATTGAGAGAAATCGCTTGAAGCATGGCAGGACAATGAATGTTACCGGATATGTTAGGTTAGTTTGGCTGTCCGCACGGGAGTGTAGACACACTTAGACCAGTAAAGGTCCTTTGTGATACCATGGATCAAAACCATTTGGCCACTCAGGGACTAACAAAACCGGCCGGTGCTTTTGATAAAGCGATGGATGCACATGATGCCTAAGGACGCTATATTATTAAGGTCTTCAAGGAAGGGCATTTTTTTATACGACAGAGCTGGGCAGTTACATGGAAGGAGAAGGATACCTTCCTCCCATGGCACCCAGTATAGGTGAATGTTGAACTGCTCTGTCATCTCCATAAGAGATAAACGGCAGTTGAGAGTGGCCTTTGAAGTGAAGGAGCACGATTCCAGGGACTTAATTGCCGCTTGGTTATCACTGAGAATAGTAATATCCCTGACAAATAGTACATTACACTTCAGCCAGGACAGGGCTTCCTTAATCGCCATGATTTCCGCCTGAAAAACGCCACAATTGAGCTTTTCGGAGAAAACACAACAACCCACCTCGCATTCGGTCTTAGAGCCATCTATGAAAATGTGTACCGAGCTCCCATCGATAGGGGGGGAATTGTCCCATTCATCCCGTTCAGGGATGCTAGTACGGAAGTTTCGGTCAAAACTCATTTTCGGCGGTGTGTAGTCTGTATTTTCATGTTTGAAGTTAAGGAGATCAAGGATAGAGGAGTGGCCAATGTGATATCTAGACCACTGAGAGGAGGCCTTCAGATGGATGGCCGCACAGGCAGCGATCTGTTTGCCGAAAAATCAGGTTGAACATAATATCCAGTACCGCTGAAGGAGTAGTTCTCAGTGTACCACTGATGCAAATACATGCACATCTTTGCACTGAGCTAACTGAGTAAGGTGGACAGCCCTGTTAAGAGCGGGCCACAATACAATCACGCCATAAAGTAGAATAGTCCCGATAACGGACACGTACAGTCAGTGAGTGATTTGAGGCTTCATACCCCAGCTCCTACCTATATATGGCCATTTTATTCCTGACGCGTTTTAGGAGATTGGCTTTCCAGTTTAGTTTTCTGTCCAAAATAAGACCCAGGTATTTTGCTTTATCAGTAAATGTAAGACTGATGCCATTTGTCTTGGGAAGGTCTATGAGTGGAACTTTATATTTCCTCGTGAAAAGGACGACTTCCGTTCTGTGGGGATTACCCCCAGCCCACGTTTGGAGGCCCATCTGGCGAGCCGAAGCAGAGCATATTGGAGGATTTCCTTGAGAATATCTGGGTGCTTTCCAGAGGCAGCGATAGCAACGTCATCAGCATAGGCGGCGATCACTCTGCATCCTGACTTGTCCAGGTCCACAAGTAGCTGTAACCGGATAACAGTTGGTGAATAAGAAGTATGTCGGCTAAGTCAAGACGATCTTGCAGTGACTAATGGTTAATGAGTCTAAGGCGATCAACATAGGGCGGCAGGTTGAGGTTATCAACGCAAGATGAACCTGCGCTCCACAGCCTCAATTCTCATGGAATGGGCAGCATAATGGGGGACTACTTGGCTGGCGTACTCTAGGAGGGGTCTAACGGAGGTGAGGTGGAGGGATTTTGTAACATATGGGTCAGAAAACTCTTTTGACCAGTGTTTCACAGAACCGAGTGCTGAGTTAGCTCTGCTTATTACACTGTCGATATGGGATCTGAAGTTGAGTTCGCGTAAAGGCTCGTCACGAATGAAGTAGACGCTAGGAGGTGGTGGGAGACGTTTTTGAGAGAAGGTAATGGAATGGCATTTATCGATATAAAGTTTTTAGGAATTTTTGTCACACCAGATGGAGAAACTGGTAAGATCGTCCTGTAGGTGGCGAGAATCGGCGGCGGATTTTCATATCATCAGCATAAACTAGGAGATCAGAGTTCCGGATGATACATTCAACATCATTTATTGTAATAATTAAGATCAGTGGGCCGAGAAGGCTGCCTTGAGGAATACCAGAGTATACTATAATGGGGGCCGATGCTGAGGATCTAAAGCGCACTTTGTATTTACGTTCCTCTAGGTATGATTTGATCCATGAGATGAACAGTGAATCCAAGAGCTTTTAGTTTGAAGAGGATAAGTTGGTGCGGAATTTTATCAAAACCCTTACTGAAGTCTGTGGCTACCACGTCAACTTCATTGCCATCTTCCTACTAGACACGAGTTTAGTTAAGTTGTTGACCTACCTTTGAGGAATCCTTGTTGCTTTGCGGAGATGATTGGCTTGCAATGAAAGGAGATAGCATCACACACAATGCTTTCGAAGAGTTTGGGCATGCTTGAGAGCTTAGCAATTGGATTAGAAATTTCGCTCCTGCACCCTTCTTTGTGGATAACGGGGATTGAAAGTTGTGAACGAGCTGCATCAGATGATTCACGCAGTTTCTTAACACGATGGCGGAGACACCTTTAGGACCAGGGGAGTAGTCATCAAGTAATAAAGATCAGTTTCAAGCACGTAGTTTGGTTGCATTCGATCTAGGTATTTGAGATAGAACTTTTCGAAGCTTACTTACTTTACTTAACGGACTCCCAACCCGTAGAGAGTCCCTGTCTGAGACACAGTAGCCTGCTTCCAGTTTTCCACACCAAGCGCTCTGGCATCCGCAATAGCTTGGTGCTTAAAACGGAAGTACGGTCTTCCTTGTCGTCTCGAACCTGGGGATCTGCGATTCAAAGATCCTCTTAGCTGAAGCTTAACTGTCCACTCGCTCGATGTGGCCGGGCCAGTGAAGTCAACGTGTTTTTTGAACTACATCCACATCTTGATACAGCTCATAGAGTTACGCGACATTTAGCAGGGATATGCCTATGTAGTTCTTGGAGGACATAGGATCGCCTTTTTTGTAGATGGGGCATATGGAGTAGGGGTGCAGTAGAGTGGGAGGGTTATGATTCCTATAATTCTGATCATAACCTCATCGAAAAAAAATTAAAAGTAGAAGAAAACGCATATGGAGCTGATTCTCCAGTCATCGGGCATGCTTTCATCCTCCATGCTTTCTTGATAAGTTGGTGCATGTACCCTACCAAAACATGACCACCGTATTTGAATAGTCCTGCTAGCAGTCCATCAGAGCCGTCAGTTTTGCTGTTCTTCCGCTTTTTGATGGCTGTTCCGACCTCTTCTATAATTTTATGGAGGACTGTTTTTGCGAGATCTTCTTCCCTCTATCACTCTCTCTACTTTAAATTTCTTTTTCTGGGCGATTCGCAGCTTCTTATCGTTTGATAGTCGAGATCTGAATATTGCTGCCAAAGGGTCGGCCGACCGACGTTGGCTCCTCTGAATGTGCGTACATCCAGGATGTTTGATGCGTGTCTAGCATCAATTTGCACGTGGTCTATTTGATGGGCGGTTCGACCATCTGGTGGGCGTCAGGACCCTGTGTGGATTCCTTAATCTTGGAAACCTAGTGTTACTTATCATCGTATTATGTGCTCCTGCAAAGTCGATTAGTCAGAAGCCGTTATCTGCTGTCGTGGAAGCTTTACTTGCCGACTAACCCGCCGAAAAGTTTTCCTTACCGATTTTGGCGATGAAATCCTCGAGTACGATTTTTATATCATACTCCAGACAGGCTCCGTAGACTCCAGCCAGGAGTTTGTACAATTCCTCCTTGATAGAATCTCCAGCCTCATCGGTAGGGGCATGTGCACTTGTCAGGCTGATGTTGTAGAATACGCCTCTGATGCGGATCGCTTATCGACTTGAAGACAATAGTCTTTGACCGAAGCCTATTTCCCACGACAAATCCGACAGCTGTAACAGCTGTGACTGTCCTCCAGATTCTGACGCCAGAGGAGGTTAATTGTATTGCTGCATAATTCGGTTCGTGTTGCCATATGAGGTCCATTGTCGGAGGCATGTTGCGTCTCTCTCATAACTAGACATTTTTTTCCGTGGTGGGGAAGTTACCCCAACCACACAACCCCCAACCTGAAGGGCCAGGTCCATTGATGAAACACCTAGTACGAGGGGTAGGTTAAACCGATGACAGTAAACTTTTTCGGGGTTGTGTGCGCTGCTGTTGGCCTATGAAGGGTTCGTCTGCCACCCTCTCTTTTCTAGGACTCTGACTAGTACCTGGAGAATCCTTATCGAGCTGAGCTCCGAATATGTCGCAATTCGTCTGCGACCGGGTGGACAACAGCCAGTATCCGATGGCTACCGCTTGGAGGTAATATAAGCACAGATGTGTGGTAACAGTAACAACACTGGGCATTGCCAGGTTAAAGCCAGTCAAAGAGCTTAGAAAAATGGGCAGATGCACAAAGGTACTTATAGAAATCAGACTTAGATTTGTCGCATTTTTCTCATATGTATGTTTATAGACGGGCGTAGCTTAACTCCTTGTTAAAGCAGGATTTTCTTCTATTATATCAATAGCTTGGGCATCTTTCTTTGATAGATTCTCAATTTTTTTCAAGCACTAAAGAACTTAAAATCGAAAATTCCACGGCGTGGTTCTAAAATCGTCTTTTATTGCAGATGCCAAGCAAATGCATGGACAACATGGCCACTTGAGTTGTGGTTATTCAAAATGAAGCTAATATGTCAATTCGGCCCCCAGCTAGTTTGCTACGAATGTTACTTCTATGTACCTTCCTAGTTTAACCCAAAAAAATAGTTTAGATCAGAGGACTTGCCATACCAAGGCTTGCTCCTTCTAAACCTAAAGTTGTGTACATGTTTCAGTTGCTTGGTAGCCATGTGCTTAGGTTTATATGGAGTCTATTCGTACAATACCATTTGTTCACGCTCTTCTATCTGCAACCACATCCTATTTATAGATCTGCATAAATTGCGCAAATATCGCCGATAAATTTTTTGTGCATTACAACTTCTATGGAACATAAAATATCATCACTCTTTAAGGACACATCTCGTCAATACTCATATAGGGCTCATTGTAGCGTGCAAGTATTTTTGTTTGCTCTCCAACTTGGCAATGTAGCCACCATTTGGATAGTACTGTAGAGTCGTTATACTCTCGGTCGCCTGTATGAAACTACAGCGTCTACCAGAATCCACCCCCTCTCCCTCATCCGTTTAGTAGTCGGATGAAAATATCGACTTGAATTCTCAGAAAATTCATCTGCAAAATGTCTTTACATAAAAAAAAAAACCCTGATTTCGTTTTTATTGCATCTCTATTTTTTTTTTGAAATTGAAAGGAAAAGGACGAGGACAGCAAGAGGAAGAAGAGCAATCAAAACAAATCCATTTAGGGGTTGTAACAAGATGTATCTGAATGAAATGATAGTTCGATTGAGGTTACACCATAAAATAAGTGCGCTTGTGCAATGAGAAGAGGTGAGTTTATTTTTGTTTTACTGCCCCTTCCACCCCTACAGATATGATGCTTGATAACTCATGCAAACTAGCTCGTTGAATAAGGGTTGATTTTTGCGTAAAGAATTTAAGGGGAAAATGCAGTGGCAAATTTAATACTTAAGCATGAATTGCAATAAATACATATGTAGATAGGCATCGACATTATAATGCACTCAGGTACGTGCAGGTAGTTTTTGAGATCTGACGGCTATTCATTCAGGTACTTAGGAGTGGAAAATCAGAAAGGTACTTCTTAAGGGATATTGTAGTCGGAATTCCTTTATATTTTGATACAATAGATGAAATATGAAAGTGAAAAGGACCGTTTTTATAATTGTGTCTATAGGTGCTGTATCTATGCAGATGTCGTTGCTTTAGTTCAATTGTAAAATCCTAGATACAGACTGGTCGGTTCAACTTTCTAATTAGTTTAAGTTGGGAGTGAATCCTTAAATAATTTTCCCTCTTGAAGAACGGAGTAGGTTATTTTTGTATTGAAATTTGTGCGAAAATCAAACTTAATAGAACATACTGAGAAAATATATTTATCCACACTTGTATAGATATGTCTTCAACCCCCACTGGAGGAGAGTTTAACCGTTGAAATCCTAACGTTTCATCAGAACGTCCATGGCTCTATCCTTGCCCAGAAATAGAGTTCAAGCGCCAACATCTTGTCTTCACATTACAATCTCCATGTCTCTACTGCTGGCATTATAGCCCGAGAAGCATAGAAACGCCATTTCCTCAAAAGTTTAGGTTATGTGACTATCGTCCGGATTCTTTTGATATCGACAATATCTGGCAGTTTTCCGAAGAAGTTTTCCCTTTAAATCTGCTTTCCTGCTGAAGGTAACGTAGATCAGCGCGAGGAAGTCACGCGTTATAACCGAAGTTGTTGGAATCCCCTTTCATATGCAGGACCTCTTCATCATGGTTTCTTGTACGTCAACGATTCCTCAACAGTTTCAACAAGGGAGTTATCCAGAACTTAGTTGAATGTGTCTAAAAATGGTCCAACAACTTTCATAAATAACATAAATTTCGAAAGCAATGAGGGCAGGCTGATGGATTTGAAGTCGTTTGGGTTAGTGTGTCAGATTTTTCGAGTCTTCGGTGAAGACACAATTTTGATTCTCTCCAATATTTTGATGTATGTATCCATAGTCAAGACACGAGTTCAATAGCAATGAAGCTATAAGAACCGTCCGAGACAGGCTAGCAATCCGGGGTCTTAAGCTTGTGGAAAAGGCGGAATTAGTACTAAAAAGCAGTTGAAAAGTCTTGAAGCTTATAATGGCGACCGTGAGGTGGCCACGTTGTTATTTCCAAGAATTAAAGAACCTTGGCATAGTCATAGGCCGAGGTTCGAACAACATCCATAGTACGCAGCTGACAAGGCAGCAAAGGCAACTGTGGGTGGGTTGAGGTATAGGAAAAGACTGGTGTCAGCTTTCTGGGTCCAAATATTGACCAGTGCCATGGAATCAAAATCATTTTGAAGAACAATGGGGGCAGCGTACCGATTAATGCTCTGAAAATGGGTAGCGTTTTCCGAAAGACGTCCCAGCGTAAGCTGTGGCTGATATGGTGCCAGGGGAAGTACCTCTCCATTAGACCAACGGCAGATGCCGATCGATAGCCAGACTCCACCAAGTTCAAAAATATTTCAAAAGTGGGATTGCTCTGATAAAGGACGCTGGATGCATAAAATGCAACACCGAATTGGGGTCAACAAAAAGCGTGGAGATTCTAACTTCTATTTGACGCAGATCCGGATGCTGTTGGATATAACTTTACACGTTTGCATACAATCACATTGAAGATGCTGAACGTATCATGCTATATGAGTGGGAGAAGTTTTAATCCCAAAAAAACTTTTTTTGTGAAATGATTACCTAGAAAGATAGCTGGTATGCCGTCCGTGACATAGTGGCGAACCTTGTGATGAAGCTGCAACAACGGAATGAAGTGCAAAACCCTGTAATTGCAAATAGAACCCGAGAAAGGAGATCTGTCGAAAAAACAACTATGACTGTACGAGTAACGAAGTCCAGCTTCAGAAATAACCAATCCTGCGAAGTAATACCTAATGTTCCCATGAGGACATTGGCGTATTAATGGCATCAATTATTCAAGTTTTTTTTCCAGCTAATATGTACTAAACATTGACAAAGTACATGTCCCCTGTCTCCTATACTACCAGGGGTAATCTACGAGTGTCATCTATGTCCTGCAAACATCTTTCTAAACTTTAAGCTTTAGGAAGTAAAGGCCCTAATATTTTAAAAGGAACTTTTGAACTTGCCCACACTTGGACTAGGAAATTCTAAGTCTAACGCTTGCTTGTCGAGTGACTTTTTGTGTCCTTAGATCCCTAAGTGTTCTATGTCACTCCGAATTTAAATTGCAAATTTCTTGATTTTTTTACACGTTGATATTGTCAGTTACCGCAGTGGTGCAACAGAAGTACTATTAATGCCGCAGTTCAGGTGTGGATTTGCTAGAATCATTCCATAGCGCATGTGCTTAAGATTGATTGTGGTGAGGGGTTGAACCGATTTAACCCAAAAAAATTTTTTGTATATTATCCCGGGGAGTTCTCAGGTAAGTTAATGATTTCAGAGGCCAACAGGAACGTGATTAACTTCCCAGGATGTATTCAATGAGAAAAGTCAATGCAAGTTCGCTGTCTCGAATCCATAGCGGGTTTGTGAACCGTGTCAATGCACCAAAATCAGCTGCCGAGTACCTAATTCAACGCTGATGTTTTGAAAAGGCCTAGAAACTTATTTTTACACTGCTAGGGTATAAAAGCCAAACACAGACCTTAACAGATTGCAAATGCTCTTTAGATACCGATGAAATAATAACTTCGAACTCTCCACGTCTACATAGGTCAGTTTCTCAGAGCCATTCGTCTCGTGCGCATTATATTTTGCGCACCTACAAATGGATGGAACCTTTTGCTTAAGCTCTTACGATGAAACCTTCACAAAATAGTTATTACTAGTGGAAGTTTGTAAGGCGCTGTCGAAAAGTGAGACTGTGAAGTAACTTTTCGGCGGTTTCTGGAATTGGAACTCGAATCTTTCGTGCAGAAGTCCATTGCTTTGACCATTGAGTCAAACTACTCCTGAACCAAACCCGCAGTACCCCTAGATTAACGTAGTTATCGACATCCTTACTCTGTAGTGGCGGACTATGAGCACTTCATCGAAGTTCTATTTCTATCTTACTACGAGTATCTACATGTCTGTGACATCGTCTAAAATACATTAAACACGTAGAAGAATACCTACAAAATCATAGAGGTTATAAATAAACAAAAACCAGAATTGACCACTAGCTTCAAGCTCATTAAGAACCTCTTATCTTAGCTTAAGTTATCACAATTTGTCAAAAGTACTGATCTGGCAGATACTACTTGTGCTTGCAACAACTCTATCATCGAACAATAACAAGCATTGTACCGAAACGACTACGTTGTGCAGGGGAAATACATTTCTGCAATTCGCATTCATCATTGTGAGAGTGCACAACAGCGTTGCCAAATAGGTTTTCTTTTTTTAGATTTATATGACTGGAGTGAGGGGAATGGTGAGTTTTGGATCAGTTCGCCACAAATAACCTGTCAACAAGCCCCTAATAGACTGACATTCATTCAGAACTTAGAGTTTAGGGAAGAATAACTTAAGACTTCGCGGAAAAAGATTACACTACGAGGGTGAGTTTCAAGCGCCATTACGGAACACCGTCCAACTATATGCGGTAAGCCCATTCAGAAGTACGTGAATGCTTGCTCTGAATGAGCAAGTGCGCAAAGGATGCATATCCGGAAACAATTTGTAACCGAATTCTGACGAAGAGATTTAGGAAAACAGTTAAGAGGACTGCTATCATCCACTGTTATGCACCAACGAAGTACCGCCTACAATATAAACCCCAACAGAGTAAATGGAGATCTTAAGTAGGCGATGAAAACCAAGGGTTCATACGTATCATGGGAAAGTATGGCTCTATCGAAGGGAATGAGAATTAAGGATGGTTTGATGATTTTCCCAATGCCAATCGTCTTCTGATGGGTGATGTGTATGATGAATTCATATTACGTCTTAATGCACCCATCCAGTGGGACGAAACGTCACTATAGCCAGCAGACGATATCTCTACCTCATTATTTATAAAAGCGCATGGCGGTCTTTTTATCAGCAAATCGTAAGCCAAATTACTGAGAGGAAATGTGTTTCAGAAACTTTAATCCTAACAGATCACCAGATATTCAATGGCATATTCATGGCATCAGTACCAAGTGACGAATACCAATAACAATATTGTCAATAAGACATCGAGGAAGACGCAACGGATATGGTGTTGACGTGTGATGTTTCACCAGATTTCAAAGGAAACTGATTCCATAATTCTATCAGTTTGTATCCCAGCTGCACTCGAGGAACCTGCGCGTATAAAGTTTGCTAAACAAAGACCTAATAAGTGGGAACTTTACGCCAAGGTACAGGTAGGCAATGGCCAACTGATCATGCAATTGATTGACGAAGAATGGCTGTGGTCAGTAGCTATCACTAAATCAGTTAACTTTTTTTATACGAGAAAGTTAGTGAAGGTATTACAAGCTAAACTTCAGCTCATTAGGGCCGAACTGCCAGTATCTACGTGTACTTTTCAGCATTACCCTCATCCAGGGACCCGAATATATTTGATATACTTATGAATGCATCACAAGACCTATTGTCTTTCGTAGCGTAGTTGAATGATGGTGATTGACAAACAAAAAGTATTTAAGAAATTCGCCAAAAAATTTGCAATTTATGGCTTGGGAATTACCATGGCAATGGCCTTACAGAGGCCATGAAAGTAATCCAAAAAAATCCCTGTGCAACTGCAATAGAAGCGAAAAAAATTGCGTGTCTTTCAGGAAAAAACTTCAGCACTCTCGATCATTTCAACGAAGGCTCACATAAGACATCGAAAGATTTCCGAAATAATGAGAAAATGATACCACTTATCTATCGTCGAAGTGATGTTCTTGAAAAATCTTATAGCTCCATCTACAACTTCAAACAATTTTCCCTACAAGAAAATTTAGGACGAACAAAAGAACGAGAAGTAACTCTAATGGGTTGACAGTATATGTAGATGGCTTTGACATATCAAGAGCATCAAATGGAATCTTTTTCGCTAACCCGACGGTTGAACTTTCTACGCATCTAGAACTATTCGTAACGAAGTTCCAAGTCGAAGTCTTTAAAATAATAAAAGCAAAAGAAATACTCACAGAAGATACTAGCGAAGAGAAGCAGATTGATATCTACTAGGACAGCAAAGCAACAACAAACTCGATCATAAATATGTATCATGTCCAAATTACGACTAGGAAGGGATCGCAAAATTAAAGTGAATTTACTGCCCAGCCGCAATAAAGTTCGAAGCATGAAGACGTATCCGCCAACGAAAAGGCAAATGAACTCGCAAGAAAAGAGCTTGCAACAGATAACTGAATCCCCATGACAACTATCAAAACTATAATCAATGTGTAAATACGACATGAATTCAATAACTACCGGATGAATCTAGACACATGTTAAAGAGTCGAGTAACGACACAGCAAGATGAGCATTAAGCTCAAGAAAAACGCAGGTGAGATTGATGGGGAGGCTGATGGTGAGACTTACATATAATAGCGCACTTCAATCAAAACAAACTGTCGTCGGGCTAGCTGACAACAATTTCTGTCAACTGTGAGGAAGGGGAGGAATATGCAGAGCACTTCCTCTGCCACTGCCTTCCAATAGCGAGTTTTAGACAGAAGATACTGGAATCCTGAATAATACTGGGTCTAACACACCTCGGGCAAAAAGGAATTGGTGCCCCTTGACAAATTATTGCATAACAGATTTTAACATGTTGAATCGTTCAAAATCTGAATTCAGCCGGCAGACATTTTGAATAGAATTAAGGAAACAGAAACACATTTCAAAGTTCTTTTTCCAAAGCTGGGTATGTGAAATATCATGAAAGAACAAAACATCGGCAATAGACGACAGGCGCACTGTCCGATGCAGCAAAATAGACTCCTCTGCGTCTGCCAAAATCATTCAAAAAAATTTTGAACTGTCTGTTAGTGTAGTGACAATTCGTAGATGGCATGTGGAACATAACTTGTTTGCACGGAGCCAACGCAAGATGCCGCTTCTAACTAAACAACATGCCGTAGCTTGAAGTGAATTTGTGGAACAACATATTCAATGGCCTGGTGAGAAATGGCGGAACACATTGTGGACGGACGAAGGTAAAATAGTAGTGTTCGGTGCTACGGGTTCCCGGCAATATGTTCCCGGTCCACCTAATGCTGAATATCGCCCAAAATACACAACAAAGACGGTAAAACATGATGGCTCAGAAATAATGGTTTGGGCATGTTTCTCCTACCTTGGTATGGGACCGATCCACCTAATTTACAACACAATACAATGTTATGCTTCCCTCTGCCAAACATGAAATCCAACTGAAATGGTTCTTCCAACAGGACAATGACCCCAAACATACAAGTAAAAAAGCCGAAGAGTGGTTTCGGGTCAAAACGATTGACATTATGTCATGGCCCGCACAGTCCCCAGATTTAAATCCTATTGAATACTTTTGGGGTGTAGCTGGTGCTAGGCCTTCTAACAATCGGGAGCTTTGGCAGGTGGTAACAGATGAGTGGAGCAAAATAAGCGTTGCAAGATGTCAGAGCTTGGTTGACTCCATGCAACGCCGATGACAAGCGGTTTTATATAATAAGGGGTCTGCCACAAAGTACGGAGTTTAATTTAAGGTTCTCAATTATTTTTTTAAGAAGTTTTATTTATTTTTAGTTATTTTTTTAGATTTTAGCAAATGCTAGTATTTTTTGAATGTTAGGCCAAATTTTTTACTTTATGCGTAGCCAATTTCTTCTTTAGGTCTTCCCACAAATTGTCTATCAGATTTAAGTCCGGAGATTGAGCAGGCTACGGCAAAGCACTTAAATTTATAACTTCTTGTCTTTTTGGAGGCATGCTTATGATCATTGTCCTGTTAAAAAATCCATCATAAGGGCATGTTTTCTTCGATATATGGCAGCAAACCATTCTCGAGGATATGAACATACTCATGTTGGACCATATTTTGCTTTATTTAGTATATCGGACTAATTCCATGCCATGAAAAACATGCCCACAAGTTAATGTTTGCGTGTCCATGTTTTAAGGTTTCTTTTTTGAAACATACTTTGGGGAGAGTTTAGTATCTGGTGGTCGAGGTACCAAGCTTTTGTTATGATTACCAAATAAATTTATTTTTTGTTTCATAACTCCCAAGGATATTTCTAAGTTTTGTCCGAGTTTGCTCCATTTTCCCGCACCTGTTCAGTCTTAATGCCTTGTAGAGAAATTCGGCTCTGTATATTTCGTTTACTAAGGAGGGGAACTTTGCCAGCAACCCTGACTTTCAGATTACAGTCTTATAATCGTCGTCGAAGATTTTGGGTAGTTATTCCCAACTTTAAATCCATTTTAATGTCTCGAGAAGACATAAATAGATCTGATTCAGCAGTACAAACAATCGTCCGGTTGTAAGGTTATTTTTCTTCCCATGCCCCAATTTTCTTGAGATTTTGTGGGTTGAACACGTTCCGGGAACATTCAACTGCTTTTGCTATCTGCATTTCAGATTTCCCATACTTATGTAGCTGTAAAATGAGTGCACGCAATAGTGGAGTGCATTGGATTCCGGGACCCATATCTAAGGTTAAAGTGAAATTCAATGACAAAACATTTTTAGCGAAGTAAATGCTAATATTACCCCTCATTTTAATCTGAAACAATAAATTAATTCGAACGTCTTTTGTGTATTCAAATCAACTTCAAAAGACAGTGGCTCTATTTCATTGAACAACTTAAAATGACACTTTAACTCACAAATGGTATTGTTTGCAAGAAACACAACAAATTTAACGGTTCTTTTCTGTCCTTACAAACCATGTCAGCAATTTAAAAGTTAGATGACAGCATTATGAAATAGATTTCATTGGCCACCACTGTATATTATGTCTCCAAAAAATTAATAACGATATAATATTGTTGCTTCCTTATTTTCAAATCAAAATTAATTTTGGCTACGACGCGACGTTAAGCTACTTTACATAATTTGTAATTTGTTGAGGTCCACTACTATTATTTCGAACACAGCTGTATGTATCAATGAGAAAACTAGCTACAAAAATGAGAAAACTAATATTTTTTATGCAAATGAATTTTATGGAAACTTATTGCAAATCTCTCTGAGGTGTTTAACCAGAGTTTAACTGCAACACCCTTTACATCGTTCGCTTTGAAAACAGTCACTGTCTCCATTGCAATCGATTGGCAACGCTGGCTATAAAACACACACCCTCAATAAATTCACTTACACCGCGAACTAGTATTCTACTGCATCACCTTGCGTGTTTACCTGTTCACAGAGTTTCCCCAGCAGCAGCAGCACACAGAATTACCCGTCTCAAACAACAAAAAAACATATTTCGCACACACCACTACAACGTTAAGGCCAAACTTGTTTTCTTCTCTTGTTTCTCCCACCCCCTCTTACAAGTCCTTACTACCTGTTTCACTCTAAGCTCTCTCGCTCTCTCAAGTAAACAACAAACCAGTCCAAGTGTGACTTGTTTTTTTTTTTGCTACCAAAACGAAAACAGAGTGTCGTTCGCTGTGGTGGATTCACATTGTAAAAACCAACCCAAGGTGGTGAATTTTTTTTTTCTCCGAATTTTCCTTTTTCATGCTTACCACCATTATCCGTATCTCTTAGGTGCGAAAAAGAACTTCTTCTCAGTGCCATGCGCCATCTTGTTCTTTACAGCCGAACAACAAAGTGGTATCCATACACTGCGTTGGACGTTAGTTTCTTCTTCGCTCTTCAGTTGAATTTATTTTTTTTGATGACGGTACCTGTATTATCAGTCCGGTGATTGTATCTAATATCGGTTTTGGTTTAAAACGTTTCGTTCTTGAAATTACTTTGGTTTCGGTTTAATCGGTTGAGAAACTGCGGTCGGCATTCATAGTTGCAAATCGTTTTTATTGTATCTTGTCCTCCTGGTGTACTACAGTGTAAGGTTGATCGCTAAAGGAAAGGTGTGTAAAAAGTTCGGTGAAAAAAAAAGTCAAAAAGGGTGTTGTATACTCCTTGTAAAAGAAAAAGGAATCAAAGTGAAAAAAGAAATCAAAGAAAAAGTAAAATTCAGTGCGATATTGAAATTTGAAAATTAGTTGAAATGAAAATCAATAAAATAGCGGTATACATGTGAATGGTTCAATATATCAAAAGTATCTAGATATGTATATATATAAAGAAAAATTCAGTGGTAGTGTGTTGTTCGTTTCATAATATCCCCCCTGAAACAGAAAAAGAAAAAAAAAAAAAACGGAAATACTCACAAAGCAAGGATTAAGGCAAGACCAGGGAGAAACATAGAAATTTTTTCGACGAATTTCCGCATTTTCTAAGGAAACCAAGGAAAAATCAATAACTCTCTCTCGCTCTCACATGGATTAACTGGACAAACTTTTTTTTTTGCGTCACAAGGATATTTCAGATACAACCAAATACTTTGTATTACCTTAGGTAAATGGAAAAAATCATAAGTTACTCTATCAAAAGGTAGAAATTGCGTGCATTTGGTGCATGGAATTATTGCAACATCGAAAATCTAACATATCCCCCCACCCATCATGGCATGAGTACATGCAATCCGCATAAGAGCGATTGCACGGTGCACCATCGTAGATACTTTTTGTTCACATGTGCAAAACACACCATAACCAAAACCAGTCTATGTACTCGATTTAAGCCAAGAACACATAATTTATATAAATATTCAGGAAACGTAGTTAGTTGTTTGGTTGGTTGGTCCCAGATACATTCGTATGTAGAATGTGTTACGGAGCTACGACGACGGCGTTGAAGATAGCTTGTGTGTGACTTGCGATGGTTTTTTCCAATTTCTATCTGTGCATGTGTGCTATGATGGTGATAGTACTCAGAACACTTTGTCGTCGTAGCCAAGGTTAAGGCCGGCTTTTTTTTTTTTGGTGTAGGAACCATTTATAGAGAATGGCTTCTTAGGGTTTCCTTTCGTTTATTATTGGTATATGTCAAGCTCCCTTTTGCTTGATTCTTTTGATTTTTTTTTTCCTTCCTCGGCAGGCACAAAACGAAGAATAAATAGAAATTTATTGCAAATGCGCAGATTTTAAGGCAGTTCTAGCCAAAACGAAGAAAGGAACATACAAGTTATAGTTATGGAAACGTTTTGCTGCTCGGAAAAGAGTTTGGGGTTATGACGTTTCTAACAATCGAACTTCATGTTTGATTCCGTGCCAAAAGCTTATTGAGAAGCTCTTTGCTCACTTGGAAAGTGGTCATTTAGTGCTAAATCTTAGAAGGGTAACATAGGCCTTATGTGTATAGCAGAGGCACTTATGTAGCCAACTCAGATTTCGTTAGTAATACTATGCAGAGCCATCAGCCATTCGTAAAATCCTTTCAATTAACAGTCTCGAGGAAATACATTTTTTATCTTCTGCCAACATAACGATAGGGCTCTTATTGTCATCATCAAAAAACCAAATTATTCCGAAATCTTTCATAAGATGTGCGGTTCAGTAGCAGAAAATTAAGCTGAGCGTTTAAAACGGTGCTCGGAGTAGTACTACGCATGGTGCTTATGACTCGAAGGCTGACGGAAGGATTTAGTTATTGTACTGAGCCATTAGATTAGGGAAGAATAAGTAAAAACTGGTCTGCAGATTGTTGTGGAAGAAAAATGTACCAAGGCAGGTCTCAGATTGCAGAGAAATCTGATTACGTCACTTCAGTTTACTGTCTATGGTTATGGTTATGGTTAGAGGGACGAGGGACGACCTGAAGATGCTTTCACGGGGGCCAGTTGGTCCATTGTGTTTCCCTTTTAAATAGTGGTACCATAACTGAATTCTATCGGTTGGTATGGTTGAACCAGCCTGTACTCTTTACGAAACACATCATGTTCCAGAGTGGGACTTCCACCAGGTCCTCTAGTTCCTCAAAAAGTCTGTTTCCCATGTGGTGGAAGCGACGGATTTGGAGGCTGCGGCAGTCGCAAAGTAGGTGTTTGATGGTTTCTGTTTCTTCTGTATCATGGCAGCTTCTGCAATAGTTAGGTGAGTTGATATCCAGTCTGACGGCCATTGCACCTATCGGACAGTGTCCCGTAAGTACTCCTGTCATCAAGCTGATTTCCTTTTTGTTCATAGATAAAAGGCTCTTAGTTCTCTTATCGTTCAGTGTTGGCCATAAACTGCAAGATATGACACAGTCTCCCCTAGTTATCCAGGAAGAGTTGATCATTTCTCTTGTTTTAATGTCTATTTTTCTTTTCAATACGCTAATACGAATGGCTATTGATGTCTGGGTGAAATCCTCATTTAATGCTGACCCTTTCCGTGCAAGTTCATCTGCTGCTTCGTTTCCTTCTATATTCCTATGTCCGGGAACCCAACAGAGAGTGACTTCGTGAGTGTTGCATATTCTATTTATAGTTTTCCGGCATGTTGCAACTGTTTTTGATCTAACTGTGTCGCTGTCCAGTGCCTTGAGTGCTGCTTGACTGTCCACGAAGATTATAATCCTGAATGGATTTAGTACCTTATCGTGTATCGTCTGTGCTGCTTTTTCAATGGCGAAGACTTCGGCTTGGAAGATAGGTTAGGTTAGGTTAGTGGGTTGACGGGCGCAAAAGAATTCTGCATCCGTCACACTTAGATCAATGTAGATCCATTGTGATGCCCTAGGGGTTTAAAAACCACCCATACTCTAGAACCTATAAGCAAACTATGGATTTTGAAGCCATCCCGAGGCGTTTATAAATTTGTGCAAGTCGTTTATAGACTTGCTAGAAAGTTCGTCAAGGTCACAGAAGAAGTGTCTTCCAAGTGTTTTAGATCTAATATGACAGAGTGATGGGCAGTGACATAGAAAGTGTGTGGAATCTTCATGTACATCTTCGTCACCACATCCTCTGCACAGGTCATTTGTACTAAGTTTCATTTTTGTTGTATGATATCTCAGCATATTGTGTCCAGTAATAATACCTAACAAGAGATGACAAAGATTTTTTGTTCATTTGTAAAATTCTCTCGGTTTTTTGCTTGTCGTAGAGTGGCCACATTTTCTTGGTTGTAGCACAAGAATCAAGCACTCTCCATCTTTCATTTGCAGCTACTAATGTTTTGTCCCCTATCATCTGTTTAATGTGACAAGGCGGGATTTTTACAGTAGTGTCTGCCTGATTTAGTCCAAGCGATGCTCCTTTTCTTGCCAGCTCATCAGCTTTCTCGTTACCCGGTACCCCCTTGTGTCCGGGAACCCAGCAGAGTCTTACGTTGTGCTGTGCACCAAGAACCCGTAGCTCTTCGCGACAACGACTTACAAGCTTCGATTTAATTTCAATGGCAGAAATCGCTTTTATTGCCGCTTGGCTGTCAATGAAAAAGGTAATATCAGTGTGTGATAGTGCCTTCATTGCGACCTGATTAGCAGCTGTTGTCACTGCCAGGACCTCAGCTTGGAAAACGCTACTGTGGTCAGGAAGTCTGATAGAACTGGATAGGTCCAAAACTTCGGAGTAGAATCCCGCGCCAACTCCAATGTCCATCTTGGAGCCATCTGTGAAGATGGGTATCGATGATTCGTAACCCGATAGTTGATTTTCGTGCCATTCTTCTCTACTGGGAAAGGAAGTAACGAATGGTCTTACAAAGTCAAGGTAGGGTGTTGTGTAGTCTGTACATACAGAATTTTCCGTAAATTTACGTAGGATCTGCGCATGCCCCGTTATACTGGATTTCCAGCATCCAGTTTGGCTAAGTCGCAGGGCACTGTTTGCGGCAGACTCCTGTACGAAGATATCAAGGGGTTTAAGGTTGAGTATAGCTTTCAACCCCGCTGTGGGGGTGGTTCTCATTGCCCCGGTGGTGCCGATGCAGGCCATTCTTTGAATCTTTGTCATGGTTTTGAGGTTGGTAGCTTTACATAGCGCTTGCCACCAGACTAAATTACCATATGTCAGTATCGGTCTAATTACCGCGGTGTATAGCCACATGATGATCTTAGGACTAGGACCCCAGGTTTTACCGAATATCCTATTACAGGCATAAAAAGCTACCATTGCTTTCTTTGCTCTTTCCTTTATATTGAGATTCCAGTTCAATTTCCTGTCTAGGATAACTCCTAGGTACTTGGCGCTTTCAGAAATTTTAAGTGGAGTCCCTTCAATTGATGGCATATCAAATTCTGGTATGGTCCTTTTATTTGTAAAAAGGATCAGCTCAGTCTTTTGCGGGTTAACCGCAAGTCCGCAGTTCTTGGTCCATGTATTAACCATGGATAAGGCGCTTTCTATTTGGTCGCTTATGGTAGATAGGAATTTGCCTGTCGCTAGTAGTGCTAGATCGTCAGCATATGCTACTGCTTTAACACCACTAAATTTTAACTTAATTAAAATTTCATTTACCACAAGAATCCAGATAAGGGGTGAAAGTACCCCACCTTGAGGGGTGCCTCTAGATGCTGATACTTTGATATGAACACCTCCTATTTCCGAGTTGATCAGCCTGTTTTTGAGCATACCCATTATCCAGTTGATAATAGTGTTGTCCACTTTAAGGTTTACTAGAGCTCTTTTAACCGCATCGGTTTGGACATTGTTGAAAGCCCCTTCGATGTCTAGAAAGGCCGCAAGAGTGTATTCCTTATCAATTAGTGTCTTTTCCACGGTACTCACAACGCTGTGGAGCGCTGTTTCAACACTTGGAAGATACTACAGTCGCCCTGGAGTTTGTATGAATCGTTGATGTTAAGTGATGCACAGAAAACTCCAGCGCCGGTTCCTATGTCCACTTTCAGTTTACTATCTAAGATTACTTCCAGATATCAGTAGCGAGTGATACCTTTCAACACCTATGCGGTACAAACGCTCTGTCCTTCTCGATGGCTGAAAGGAAATAAGTGGAAGTACTTAGTATATGGGTAGCTTACACTCTCCGTAGTCCTCTTAATTTAAATATAAAGTAACCGCGGGTACCTTCGGTTCCAATCTCCATTTTCCAGCCATAGATCTGTGATTAAAGTGTTCTTACACAGTAGAGCCATAATAAGCTCCTAATGTCGTAGGTACTCCAACTTCGCATCGAAAGTAATTAATTGCAGAACATTTCGCTTCAGTATTCTACCCATTACCTGAATCCAGAGCTAAATTTCTTTTAAAGTCCTCGCAAAGCTAAGAAATTTCTTAAATTCAAGGCGCTCCCAGAAATAGCCTTTACCAAAACATCCTATGGAATTCTAGCAAACAACTTGGCTTCAGACGGAAGAACTCATATACTCTCCATCTCCAGTTCCCACACCACATCAATATACGGAAGCCAGATGATCGTCCCTTTTTTTAATTTTGGTGAATAGTGATTGTTGTCTTAATGCTTACCCTTTAGTCCCTCCGATAGTTAATACCAGTTGCAGAATTTTTATCAAAGGAGAATTGCATAAATCAGAGTCTATGTTTCAGAATAGCACTTCCGTAGGTTTATCATCGCATCTTTATAATAACGAGGGATCCTCAAGACCTAGAATTTTCTTTCGACAGAGACTGTATGCAGAAAGTACCAAAAATTCCGGCGGAATTCCATAGAAAGACTGTGTTTGTTAGTTTAGAACGAATGGACCTTAGCCCTGAAGTGCTACTCTGGATGGTCTGCAAAATACGCATCTACGGCTGCTATCACATCTTTTGTTGACTTTAACTGTTTACCTAATGTGCGCTGTCTGGCTCTGCCTAGAGCCGGAAACTCGCAAAGGAAGTGTTGAATTGTTTCTTTCTCGTTGCCAATATTTCAGCTGCGAAAATGTGCAATAAACGTAATGCCTATTCTGGCCACATGAACCCCGATGGGCCAGGGGCCAGTACAAATTGCCAGAACTCTTGCAATATCTACACGGCTTTTATTTAATAGCACAGTTCTGCACCCCCTACCGTCTACTATCAACATTTAATAGATAGTGCGCAAATATTCCACCTTTAAGGGTCCCCAAAGGGACGCTCACCTCCTCTGCAAGGGAACCATGAAGGGCAGACCCCCGAATTTCTAGTTCATCAGCTCACTCATTTCCCTTATTGTTGCTGTAAACCCAAAGGAGACTGATCCTGAACCGAGATTACAGCGGTGCAGTATTACGTTTAAGGCTTCGAGTGGACATGTTCTCATGGCCCCGTTGCGTCTAGAACTTGTTGATAAGTTTGATGTTGTATTCTTTCCTTATCGCGGGCCACCAGACAAGCGATCCATAAGAAAATATTGGACGCACTGACGATATAAATTCCTTAGATTTGGTAACTGCCAAATGTGGTGGATATGGATGTCCTTGGTTTCGCCATTCCCAAGGCATCTTTGTGCGCAGGTTCTTTGTCCTGATCAAAAATTATTTCTTTCTTTTGCAAGTTATGTTTCTTCTGACGAACGTTACATACAGTTGGCCCATAAGACCCACGTAGTATTCGCCAGTTATTGGTTTACCCTTTTGAAGGTAACCGATTAAAAAATACCCAGAGAAAAACTGGCTACGACCTTTTCGGCCATGACCTCTTTTGATGTAAAGCCCCCGCTTCAATTGCCATTTTGTTTCTACCATTTAGTGGTCGACCCACGTCTCAACTATACAAACATCGTAGATAAATTCATTTATTTACTTTGCCAGCATTTAACAACTGTGGCACCCATCTTCCACAAAGTTTTCTTAGATTTAACTTAGATTGATGTATGTGTGTATGCACTTACGAATTTAGGGGCCGCTGCAGTTCGGAGTAAATCTGACTCTCAGTAGCAAGCTACACAAAGTAACCCGTCCTTAAATGTCGCTATTTCCGCACTCCGAGTAGTTGAGGTCGCCTTCGATTTATGCGCGCCACCTAAGCGGTGTTTTTTTTCTACTACGTTTTTCTTTCGGGTTTAGTTCAGACACTCTGCGGCTGGTGATCATCTTAGGTGACTGACACGCAGGTTTTAATCTTGGTCAATGTCGCTGTATACCTCGTAAAGATCGTCATCCGAGAGAGTCCATGCTTCGGCACATGTAAAAGGGTATTCACAACCCCTTGAGTGCGTGCAAATTATAAAAAAAAATAAAGCAGGACTGGAATGCTAAGGGTATTGTATTGAATCTCGTTAGTTGTTCGGAATAGCGTCTTACTACTCAATTAGCTTCTCAGTCATAGGAAACCGCACCTTACCGTCGTATACAATCCTCTTATAGTGTTCAATGTCTTTTGGAAACCATACCCAAACGGAGACAGGATTTTGTATCGATTGAAAAGTCGTTAAGCCTATCGCTTAGGTAACCAGTTGATGCACATTTGAGACCCACTAGTGGAATAGCAATCATAGCCACGGAGCATAAACAGAAAAGAGAATAAAGTCTTAGTTCCTGCTACTTCTATACCAAAAGGATGTTAATGTCAGGTCTAAGAGTTCCTTCTACATAGAAAAAGCCTATCATTTGATGTGAGTTATTGACTTTATCAACAAGGTGGTCTTATCTGCTGTCATTGTCCATATTTTGTAGTTTATAAATATTTGAACGAGAAATGCGATAATTCTCATCCTGATTTGTAAAAAATTTGCAGACCATTACGTATTTCAATCGACAAATTAATTGACAAATCGTTTGTTCTGCTTAAGACTTGAAACCTTCATTTCAGCTTGAAAAGTACACGACTCGCCTGCAATCCTCTCCTTCCAATTTCCTTTCAATTGAATTATTGGGCGCTAATCTGCTTAGATACACCACACAGTTGAACACCGTCTTGATAATCATGACCTTAAATAGCAGTCAAACGCAAGTCACAACGTAAACAAATCAATTCCATAAATAAAATGTGCGAGTACTACCAAACTTGATACATCACAAGTACAATAAACTCTCTATATTTACTACGCAGAAAAAAAACCTCATACACACCGAAAAAAGATACTAATTTCTATTAACAGCCATCGTAAAAAAAAAATACCCACGTCAATACCTAAGGTTTATCTCGTAGTAGTAACATGTCGAAGCTCTTTGTATATGATAATCATCATAAAATATTTACGTTTATTATACAAAAGGTCAATACGGAGTTTCTTCACCTGCAAACGGGACTCGTTTACAGAAATTTACCTTTGCAAAGGTGCTAAAAATTTCAAATGAACTGATAAACAGTGGAATCTTAAAACTTGACATACTCAAGATACTTAAGATACTCGAGGAATATTTCCGTTCTGTTCCACTTTAATAACCTTTCGATTAACCTACATCAAAAAAAAAAAATGGACATATACGTGCCCACAACAAACTACCAATCACCTTTGTTATGTTCATTACAAAGCAATTCACCCCCAAATGTTAAGGGTTGCCATGTGCCTTGTTTATCCCATAATGCATTTTTTATGTAATAGAGAATATTAAACATAGAATTCGATGAACATTTCATCTGCCCAAAGTGGCTATGGTTAACATTATCAGACAAAACGAAAATACATACGTATGTGTGCCCTTAAAGGAAATAACTTTAATTTTGTGTGATGCCCCGATGTGATCCCACAACGGTCTACATACGTATCTCGGTCTCTACATACCCACTGCAATAGTTGAAACTCCAATTAATGTATTGGTGGCGCTTGACATCCGCATTAGCCAGGCTGCTTAACCTGTAGAAGAAATGGAGCATATAGGATGGGACATGCCAAAAGCCATCCTTTTTATTGGCAGAATCAAAGTAAGGCTTAGTTAAGCAGCTACAGCTTGGTGTCAAGATTGCAAAAGCTTCCTCAATGGCAAGGAATATACAAGAGCTGTTTCTATAGAAGTTGAAATGCTGAGATTTGGTTTGGGTCTATGCTGCAGTCAATATGATTTCGAGATGAAACTAACTCTTTCACAAACTGCCTTGCTTTCCTACAATGCATAACCTCATAGTTCTTTTCTTAAAATTAGTTCTAGCTTCTGTTAAACTGGTTAACTTGGTTGATCTTTGAATCTCACAGATCACTTACGGCATTCAGGAGAAGAACTCACAAGCAAGTGAGCTCATATATGAGGCAGAGTCCGGTGGAAATGGTCAGGTTAGGTTAGGGTGGCTGTCTGTAACATGATACAGACACACTTACATAGATCAGAAGAGGTCATTTGTGCTTCCATTGATCTATATCTCTTCTCTACCCAGAGACCAAGCAAACCTGTCGAAGCTTTTAATAAAGCGGATGAAGGTTTTGTCGTTTGTGGACTCCAGTTCGTGGAGGTGATTGAAGAAAAGCGGCCCTAAATGGAGCTCTTCTTTGGGACAGGACCGGGCAGGTACAAATAAGATGAAGGATGGTTTCCTCGCCCACGCTTAAAGTATGTATGTATGTATAGTGTTCCGTGAGAACATCGATTACGTCGCTGATCTATGATCGCTTACCCTTTCTTGCGAAGTTGTCAACTTTGCAGTTTCTCAGAATATCGCTATGGCCAGGCTTCGAGCAGAGGAGAGAGGTCTCCTTAAGAGTTAAGGAGTTTAAAGCGGCCTTTGAAGTAAAAGTGCACGATTTCAGCTACTCGATTGCCGCTTGACTGTCAGTGAAAATGCTAATATCGCAATCGGTCTTAGAGATGTCTGTGTAGAGGGAACTCTACTAGCGTCCAAAGTGACATCGTTGTTCCACTATGTGCGGACAGGGATGCTCGTTCGGATCTGATCATGTGAAAGGTTTAGAAGATCAAGGTTCGAAGAGTGACCAACGTTGTAGCCGCACTGGCAGCCAAGTGTTTTGCATTTTCTGTAGAGAAGAGACCTGAATACGGTTCATTCCACATGCAAACCATCGAAATAGGTTGAGAATTAAGGAATCTAATTGACTTCACTTTAGATTCCGCTTGGGAATTCATCCGCTAGCATTGTTGCATTAGGATTTATGTAAGCAGTTACCGTAGATATTAGTAGCAGCTATAAAATCTTCCCGCGCAGTAATGCTGAGTTTCTACTGTACAGCTTCTTTCCTCGAAAACTCTTCATGCTGGAGTTTCGGTGTTTATCCACTCAACATGACCTTGCCACATTAGGCGCTGAATGAGTATATTTTTGACAAAATCAGTGTACAGCCCTTATAGTTCGTGGTAGAATCTTCTCCTCCATGTGTCTTCAGCGCAGATAGGACCATAAATCGAACGAAGAACTTTTCTCTGGACTATTCCAAGGGCACTTTCAGCCGATTTTGTTGAGATCACTTTAACTGCACTATTTTTCTAGAACCAGGTTGAAGAAGCCGCATAACAGCGCGTTGCTGTTATTGCCTAAAGTCTCTAGTAGGTCTCGGTGTTTTTCTTTCGACCTTAATGAAGTAATGCGCGTTCTCTGTCGTCATCCTACATAAGCGAATGAGTCTTGCAGGAATACCAAAACTAGACATAGTGCGAAATAGCTCATCTCTATTTACGCTATCGTACGCGGCCTTAAAATCAATAAATAGGTAGTGGGTATCGATTTGGAATTCTTGAGTCTTCTCCAGGATTTGGTTTAGTGTGAAAATTCGGTCGATCGTCGATCTCTCAGGCCTAAAACCGCACTGATAATTCCAAATCAGCTCGTCGACATATGGCTTCAGGCGTTTTAGCATTACACCAGATAGGATCTTATAGGCGATGTTGAATTGACTAATACTCCCGTGATTGGAGCAGGTGAGGCGGTCTCCCTTCCTAGGAATCGGGCATATAGGGATGGATACGCTACCTATACTAGAGCCTGCAAGGACAAAGATGGGAACACCATAGTGGAAAAGTATACGGTTCTGACAATTTGGAAAGACTATTTCTGCGGACTGTTAAACGACGATGAAAGCCAAAATCCCAGTCTAGTAGTCTTAACCTAGACGACGACCAAATACTACCCCCGAACCAGAACGAAGTTGAAGCAGCCATAGCCAGACTTAAGTCCCAACAGGGACGCAAAACGGTGCGTCTAAGAATGTCATCTGTCAATGACGCTGCATATTGAAATGCTTCTGAATTGTCTGCACAGTTAAGTAGGTATGTAGTGCTTGCAAGGTAAAGGCAATCATACTTGCTGGTCCCTTTATAAATTTCACTACCTGCTAGAATTCAACAGAAGCAGAAGATCTCGACCGGTTTTCCGTACCTTTTGTCTTAAAATATCAGCTTATGACTTAAAATGCCAAAATTCCCAAAAAATTACTTCAAAATCGTACTAATTTTTATGCATATGCATGAAAGGGGTATCGGTTGAGCTCCTGTTCAGTTGCACCGTCATAACTTATTAAATAGACAAACCGACCTTTTCACTTCACATTCTTACCAATTTCGCTTTATTAATCAAAGAAAATGAACACGGCAACCCTATATTGCCAGTTGCACCTCTCACTTATATTTCTTTGTTAATTGCTTAATTGTTTAACAAACTTGTGAGCGGGATATTTTCTGTGGATTTTTTTCTCATTAATTTTGCGATATGACAACAAAAATTTGTTTCCTGGTTTGGTGTATACTTTCGATACGTACCTACTGTATGTTGCTGAAATCTAACTGCAAGCTAGAGAGAGGGAGAGCAAAAAAGAAAAAAAAAAACTTCAACTTCAATGCAGCTGAATACACATTTGTCTCGCAGATACAATGTACTGACCCCACAATAGAAATAACACTGTGTGGGGATGCCTGCCGCCAATGCCGACGTACCTAATTATCTTTGTATTTACGTAGATACATATGTACCCATGTATATGTACTATAATTTTTGTTTCTCGCTTATTGTTGTTGTTATTCCATCTTTTGTCAAAAAGAAAAACAACAAAATGCTGACCAGAAAAAGAGTAAACAATAAAGTTAATAACACGGTTCTTATCTTCCGCCTCGCCTCTGCAGATTGTCAGACCTGTGAGTGAGAAAGAGGTTCTTCTTCCCCCAGAGACAGCTGAAATTACTTTTATTTTTACTACCTCCTCGTTTCGTTTCTATATATTGTACTTTGCCCCAGCAACGTGAGGCTGTGTGATACAAGCCGCTTGGACACATTTTTTTTTCTATGTAGAGATACAGGTACCTATTGGTACCAGGTGATGGATGGTGTTTGCTACCATCGATCTAGCACTTTTATGAGAACCTATCTCAGATCAGGCAATTTGATTGGTTTGTATCTGTTCGGTTTGTATTTTGGGACAGATAACATTTGGCAGGTTGCAATGGATAGGTGAACACCTTTTTGAGACTCCTGCGACAAGATAACGTTGCAAGTTTTTGTCGACTTTGTTTTAATACATGAATTATCACTTAGTTACGTTAGAGATTGGCTTTGTGGGGTGTGGATGTGTGGGTGCTATTAAGGTTATTTGTTGTGAAGTTTGGAAAGCTGATGTTGTATACTTGAGGGAAATGGTAATTTGATATTTTAACGGTTTTGTGGTATTCATTAATACTTGGAATGGAATAATGGTTCCGATTGTATGTTTCTTAAGTGACCAATACACATACCGATTGCTGCAGGCACTTAGCAGCTCGACTAGCCTATTACGCTAGTTCAGCTGTAAGTCATTTTGTGACGTTGTCGTTAAGTAGAGCAGGTGTACTACCACTAGGCTACTACCTTGAAAAAATCACCAAGATCAGAAATGCACAAACCTAGAGTGCAAGTAGCCTGCTGCAAATTTGGGTTAAATGTGAAATTGTTTATTACTTCAAACGTTTTTGAATTATTTTAAGCGGTCTTTTTTACTGCATGCCCGCGGAAATGATAAGTTCTTTACAAGCTTATAAAAATTCCAGAAAATTTTGTGTAGTAAATTTTTGTATGGAAGTCCCAAATAGAAAGGGAGTGGACTCCTATGCTAAAGTAAAATCCAATAGGAAATTTTGCTCAGAGATATTCAATAGACCGTCCAAGACCCACCTTAAAAAAACGGATGGGTCTTGGACGACTTCCAGGGAAGACTCGCTAAAATTACTGCTTGAGACTCATTTCCCAGGCAGTTCCCAAGTTATTAGCAATATGGTTTCTAGCAGACCACCTGCACAAATAACCAACTCCTCAAACTTAATTACACAGATCAAACTCCACTGGGCACTACACAGCTTCAAACCATATAAATCCGCGGGCAAAATACGTGCCGAGTTGCAGAAGTCATCGGACATAATCTTGCCGGTGCTGGAGACAATTTTAAAAAGTTGTCTAGACCTGGTTTATATCCCAAAGATATGGAGAGAAGTTAAAGTTGTCTTCATACCCAAAGCGGGTAAATGCTCTTATACAGATCCAAAAGATTTCAGACCTATCAGTTAAAACATCAAGAACGACTGATTGATATCCATTTACGCAACAGTATTGATGAGAAGCTTCTGTCAGCGGCCCAACATGCGTATTGCAAAGGCAAATCAGTGGAGACAGCATTGCACTCACTGGTACGCAAAATTGAATATTCCCTGTTCCACAAGGAGTACACAGTGGTTGCCTTTCTGGATATAGAAAGCGCTTTCAACAACGTCAATACATCAGCGATAGCAGATGCACTATCAGATCTGAAAGTTGACAGCTCATTTTGCGAATGGATTAATCTACTGTCTGGGTGTAAACCTCCACAAAACTGAACTAGTACTCTTTTCAAGGAAATATTAAATTCCGCTAGTCGACCCTCCCTCTCTTAATGGAACCAGCTTAACTTTCTCCGATACAGCAAAATATTTGGGTCTTATCCTGGATAGAAAGCTAAGTTGGAAACCTAATATTCAAGAAAGAGTAAAGAAAGCGACAGTAGCGCCTTTCTGCTGCAAGAAAGCCATTGGGAATAAATGGGGTCTACAACCTCGAATTACTCACTGGCTCTACACCTCGATTATTAGACCGATACTCACATACGGGGTTATTGTCTGGTGGACAGCTTTAGATAAAGCTATAAATCGCGATGATCTAAGTAAGGTCCAACAGCTTGTCTGTGCATAAGCGGAGCTCTACGTACAACTCCCTCTGTGGCACTGGACATTATGTTCCATCTGATACTCCTCGAGATATTTAGCAAGCAAATGGCAGCGATTGCAGCCGTTCGCCTTGAAGCTACCCAACAGTGGTCAAGAAACGAATGCGGCCACGCCTCTCTTCTGAATAAATTCAAAATCTCTCTCGAAAACACTACACCATCCCACGTCTAAATTTTGAGAAGAACTTTCTACTCACCATCCCTTCCAGATCACTCTGGGAGGACGATGTATTTCTAGAAGATGATTCTATTCACTTCTACACTGACGGGTCAAGAACCAAAGACGGAGTTGGTGCAGGTGTTTTCTCTGATAAGCTTAACCTTAAGCTCTCCTTTCGTCTTCCAAATCATTGTACCGTGTTCCAGGCGGAAATAATGGCGATCAAAGAAGCCCTATCTTGGCTTAAGAAAAACGTGATATCTGCTAGAGATATCCGCATCTTTTCAGACAGCCAATCAAATCCCTGGAATCGTTCTCTATTAACTCTTTAGTAGCTCTAGACTGCCGTTCGTCTCTTGTGGAGATGGCTGAGCAGTTCAATATTCACCTGTGTTGGGTGCCGGCGCATAGAGACATTCCAGGGAATTGTAAGGCCGATGAACTCGCCAAAGAAGAAACAACTATACCCATCTTGCCGGATAACGGCACCTATCGCTACTCGCAAACTTAAACTTAAGCTGGATGCTTTCGAGAATACAAATCTTAGGTGGCCAAGTGGATCAACATGTCTAGCGACAAAACAGATTTGGCCGAAGCTGGATCTAAAACGCTCAACAAATTTTGATTTCTCGTAATAGATCGCATATCGGCACTACAATAGGTCTCATCACTGGACACTGTCTAATGGACAAGCACGCTACAAGGCTAGGCCTCTTTTCGAACGATTTTTGTAGAAGCTGCATGGATGAAGAAGAGAAGGAAACTATTCCTCACCTTCTTTGTTTCTGCCCAGTTCTCTTCCGTAGAAGGAAACTCCACTTAGGAGCTCCCTATTACAACGATATAGGCGACCTGATGAATATTGACATTAAGAGCCTCCTATGCTTCATAAGAAGCTCTATGAGTAGGTAGAGAGAAACTTTCTTCCATGATCCACGTGGTATTACAACGGACCTACCATTGGTCTAAGTGTGTTGGCGAGTCCTAGCTGGCCGCCACCTAAACCTAACCTAACCTTTTCAAAAATGCGTAAAACTAGCATTAAAGAGGGCTTTTAGCTTATGGGTTAATAGACGTCTTTGGTCACAACTGATATTCGAAAATGATTTCAAATGATTTTTGGCCACCCCTGCTGCTTTTGTCGAAGCATATTGGGCCCGTCCAAGTTAAGGTAAGTTTTGCGGGCAATGGTGGCCACATGTCACGAATAACACGAACAATGTTGGCTTTCCAGGCGTCGATTGTTGCTGATTTAACAGCATAAGCTCATGACTTCACGTAGCCCCATAGCAAATTTTGGATGTTAGAGGCCAACTAAAGGTCCATTTCTCGAAATCAACTTATCAGCAAATTTTAAGTAAATTTCGATCTTCTAGTACACTTTAGTTTACAGCGGTAATATTCTCTTCAGCGCTCACATTTCTGTGACATGTTGCGTTATTGCATCATTTGGAGAGTATGTGGTGCGAAATCTCTCCACAGTTCGACAAATGGCTTGTCTAAATGAAAATGCGCGTTGTGCCAAATAAATTTTGATGATTTGCCAAACTATACTGAACATGTATGCCAAAAACAGCGGATAAAATGACAGCTCGTTTTGAAAGCGATCCCAAGCTGTCAGCTTTATTTGAGCAACAACTGGAAAAGGCCTCTACTTTGGTAAAAAGGTTCGAACCTATCATGGTTCTTGTTGAAATAGGAGGGCAAAATGAAAATTCTTATCCTACCACAGAGATGAATATGTTTTTTTTTTTTTTTTGAAATGTTGGTGCCCATGTCGCAATGACGAACGTTAAGTTTGAACTGATCTGTCAGTAGATTTCTGATGTGTTTGGCGTGTTTAGATGAATTGGATGAACTGGAATATCGTCCTGTCATAAAATATTCTGTTTTGCAAGGTTTATCACCAACGGAAATTCAATTAAAGTTGGTATAGGTACCTTTTGCATTAAATGCTTTGGTCGTATCTATGGATAACGATAGAGTTCTTGACTTTCATGCATATTTCAAAGAGAGAAGGTAGAAGGTAAGAAAATACGTGTCTATATTGGCTCATTAATAGTCGATTTCCTGTTGGGACTAAATGGAGCGATAATGTTGACGATTAGACAGACCATTCGGAAGGACTGTTTGTTTTGTCCTTACCGTGGTGCTTTGCCTTAGATTCACTGTTGGCGGAAATATTTAATTTGGGTCTACATATCCTAGAGTGGTATTCAAAACTTGATCTTCCCGCTTAGTCTAGTCCCACTTATTAGCCATTGCGCATAAAAAGCCTGCTACCTACTGAGACTGAATGGAGTGATAGTGAAGTCGAGTGAAGAGGTGGAGAGGTTTAATGGTTTTTCTGGGACTCGCAGCTCGCTCGGACACAATTCTATTTTATAGACCAGGATGCTCGTCATTCAGACTAAACCGAGTGAAGGCAGGAGCATGTCCTACTAACATGTCTGCAATGTCTGTCTGCAGTGGCTCTTTATCATGATTTGGCCAACTAACAAGTATGGGAAGATGCTACGAGTCTACGTCAGTCTACCTTCGTAAAGGAGTTCCTTTTTTAAATTACACTCCTTTCGTCACAAACAATAAACAAAGAAAAGAAAAAAACATAATTTAGTCGTATTCAAAAAAAAAAAAAAAACGTGCACGCAAACGAAAAAAAATGTGCTTTCATTGTGCACATTTTGTTTTGTTCGCCAAACCTTACCACAATTGCTAATCTACCGCTCCATCCCAACCTGTGCTCGCATATGTGCCATAGACACAAAAAACGGAAACAACGTGCAAAAAAGGGAAAACCTATCAAAATAAGAAGAAGGGAAAGTCAAATCAACCCCTATACACGAGTACACCTGTGGTGGTGGTATACAACAGACTTCTCTTTTTTTTTATGTCACTGTTTACCTTTTTACCCGAAAGGTTCAATCTGACAACGTGATGTTTGGGTAAATCATCAAAAAGGACTAATTTGCCAAAGGAATCTCCAACAGCGCAAAGAACGATATACCAATAACAACAACGAAACTGAAGAAGAAAACGCACAGGAAGAGAGCTGCATCAGTGTACGAAAACTCTACGTGCAGGTGCGGCTTAAAGAAGACAAAACACTACACACTCACTCACGATGTTTCTATGAGAAACCTGTGTTAATGTCCATTTATAGATATTGTGTGGGCGACCTATCTATAGCAGAACCTATTTCTTAAGAAGCCATTCCAATGTACACTACCACTACTGACTGCATTCGATTTTATGTCACTACTGCTTTGAATGATTTATGTTTTTTTTTATTTTCTTTTTTTGTATTATTTTCATTGTTAGTGACCCTTTTCCTTGTTAATAACACGTTTCATCATGTGTTCCTTACGTACTTTGGGGACGACGGTAAGGGTAACCAAATAAACCTGTTTGTGTAGCTCTTCTTTGTGGAGATTTGAGATGGAATTGCCTACCTATCGATGCATGGCAGAAGGGTGTGTGTAGGCGTATAGGTAGGAAAATCGGCGTATAAATAGGCTCACATGCAAAAGGATGTTGTCATTAATGTTGAGAAAAGGACGCAGTGCGGTTGTGTTTATTTTACAATTTTCGTTTTAGTAGAAATTGTTTTGATTTTTGCCTGAGTTTGTTCAGGTAATAATCTTAAAAGGATACATTCCTGGCTGGATTCTTGTTAAAAATTCTTTTTTTTTGTCCAAGAATTAGCTTCTCTGGCTTAATTGGAATGTTATGAACCGAATTAGAAAATGTGTTCTGGTGTTTATGCCAATGAATGATACTTTATTCAGATAACAAGTGAAACATGCAAGAGCTATGCTCTTGTAGAAAACGTGCTTTCTTTCCTTATAACAGTCCCTAGAATAATTGAGAACTACCTTACAAATTTCTGCAAATGTCTATTTACCATAACTAATCACTTCATGTTATCCATCATCGGTATCTAATAAAGAAATTTTCAAGTTGTTTCAGTGAAACCTATCGAATCAAGCTGTGGACTCACAGTGCCGCTGCGAAATAAATCTGCTTGAGCGAAAAGCGTCTTTCTTTCAGATTACAGTGGTGTCATCTAGTGGTTCACGTACGAGTAGGTCTTTCACATACGATACAGAAAGTTTTGGAATAGAACAGTTTTCAAAGAAAAAGTAAGAAAACAAGTATATTCTTCGAGTTGACTAGCATATGTATCTAGATTTTAGTTTGAGTTAGGTGGCGCTTCAATCCAGGGTGGACCTTGGCCTCCAGCAACAAATATCTCCCGTCAGCTACCTCCAGTTGCGCCAAGTTGGTTAAGGTCTCCCTACACTTGTTTGCGCCACCTGCCGCGGGTTCGGCATTCATCCGAGGTGGATTCAATATTCTGCGCTGGAACGTTGGGCTCCATCCGCTTTACATAATCAAGGCATCCTAGTCGCCGTATGTAAACTTTTCTGGTTATGCCGAAGCCATTGTACAGGACGTACATGTGGAACACGAATTCTATGTTTTAAAACGAGTGAAACATCGCTGGCAGAAGCTTCGAACTCGACGCAAATATATGTAAAGTGTGTGCCAATAAGAAATAAACAAATTATTTATTAATTTTTTTTTATTTTTCTGAACACGGTCACGCGTGTTCATAGTAATGTGAGATTCCTACTTATTAAAATATTTCCTTAGCTTACTTAAATACTACAACCAGGCTAGTCCTATCTGGCGGTTTTATCTCCAATAGAAAGAAAGCGTTTGGCAGATAGCCTTCACGTGGAAACGCTTACTAATAGACTAATTCCCTAAAGGGTTCGATTGGGAGAATCCAAATGAACTTTCTTTTCCTTTCCTCACTGGAGAAAATGTTAAATAAATTAGCATCAAAGATGGTAAGAACAGACAGAATAAGGTTTCCAAGTCTAGTAAAGCCTATTTTACACTGGCCAAAAACGCAATCCGATGAAATATCCTATGCACTTACACCATAAATGTCAGAAACGGCTTCTATATGTTCGACACTTATATGGTCTATGATCGAGCTTGGATTTATGCAAAACCTCCAATTTGTGAAGGGACCTGATAAGAGAGCTACAATGTCTGCTCAATTTGAGGAAGGCAGACTGCTGAACTATGGTCTGGCTTATCAAAAGACAGAATAGATACGGTCAGCATATGGCTAACATAGAAATCATCATTGACCCCCTGCCCTGTACTACAGCCATTAAAAATACAAATATTTGGCGCAACAGACCTTTTTAGGGTCCATGTCCTCGCAACTGTTCGCGCATTGTATCTTTTTTTTTGCACAAATGTAAGACATCCACTGTTTAAAGGGCCACCTCCGAAAGGCTTTCTCATAAAAATTATTACTATCAGACGTTTGTCAGACATTTGCGAGATGTGGGACTTTTTTTTGGGATTCAAACTAACCACTGAGTCACGGCGCTACTACAGCTTTTGCAAGTGACAATTTTAGAATTAAACTAGTAGTGCTAGTTGAAGAAATTGTGCTAATACAAGAAATTGTCCATCCTACCAATGAGTTCCTGGTTACGACTTAATAAACTGAAATCCCGTAAAAGCACAACTTAAGCTTCTCTACTTTATAGACATATAAAGCCGTTTTAGATTGCAGTTTGTATGTAGGTACCGTGGCAATGGAAAGTCACAGATGATGTTGCAATGGTAATAAAACCAAGAAACGCGCTGAATGACATAAAAGTCTTATACATCAAATCCACTAATATCGATAATTTTGAAGGAAAAAATGTTTTTAAAACGATTAGAGCCTACGAAAACGTATAATTCTGGATCTCTTATTTGATATTACAGAAGATATTATTCACAATGCTCTGGAGGAAAAGGTGTGATAGGTGAAGGTGTGATTGATTAGGTGTGGCATAAAGGAGTAGAAATCAAAATACCACAGGTCTTTCCCGGTTCACTATGTTATCTACTAAAATCCTATCTTGCAGACAGACTCTTTCGTATTAAGCTCAAAAACTCCGACGAAACGAGTCCGAAGGTTGATGTACCAAAAGGGAGTGCACTTGGTCATATTATATACATACATATGTACATACTTCTTATACATGCGACACATAGTACTCCAATTACAAGATATGGTTACACATAGCTGCATTTGGGGTCGATTCAGCCATATCGACAAAGAACAATACGGTACCGAAAATTGCAGATAAGCCACATGGCTGGCCAAAAAATATGGCGCATTACACTCAATGAGACCACATCTACTAAAGTTAATTTTACACACAAAAGAGTGAATGCGGTACGTGTTATTCTAACGAACTTTAAGGTCGTTATAACAACGACGTCATTTATGAAAATTTTTATAAGACGCTCTGTAGACTGACTGCGTGTGCACATATTAGTGTAGTGTGTGACTCTTTCTCACACCCCTAATTTACTTAAATACGCTACTACGCTACACATATATATTACTTCGAGAGATCCCAAAGACCACAGTTATGGGTCCCTTTTCGTCTCTCTTCCACGATCCATCTAGCCCGAGAGACTCTCTCGATTTCTCCACAGTTCTTCTCTAGTTTTGAATCCTCGTGTCAACGCTAACATCTGTTTAACAGAAATCTGGTTCATCTTCTGGGTTTCCATCCAGTGGCGTCCCAAGATCTCGCTTCTTCTACTAGCTATTGCCGGACAATGACAGTATATGTGCCGCCGTCTCGATTTCCTCCAGGCATAGTTCATAGGTATCCTCCTCCAAATTTCCATGATCTGTAGATAACGCTACCACCCATTTCAGTGCCCTTCGCTCCAAGCTTAGGACTTCCCTAAGAGTGTAGCCAGTCGGCCCTTTAATAGCCATTTTAGCCTGCCTAGAACCTTCTACGGTTCTCTGGTGTTCCGCAGCGATCCAGTTGTTAATCAGGTGCTCCACCATTCCTCTGCCAATTGCAGCAAATGCTTCCGGACCGAGGTTAATCATTACTTTGCTAGAGAGTCCGCCTTTTCATTCCCTCGGTCCCTACGTGTCCTCTCACCCAGAGTCACCTTATTTCGAGATGAGCACTCATTGAGTTTATGAACACATTCCGTCGCCAGATATGTATTTATATCTGCTTGCTCCATGTGTCTAATCACTGATTGATTGTCTAGTGCTATAGTAATATTTTTACCAACAACTTGACCTTCTATCAGGTGATTTAACGCATGTAACAGAGCAACGCTACACCTAAATGGACCAAGGCGAACGGCTTCGTCCAAGTTTTGGGAACGAAATTTTTTATTTTGTCTCTTTTCATATCACCGTTACCACGAGGGACTTTTTCAAAAGCGTGTAAGACGTTTCTATCGCTGGTTTTTGTACAGCATTAAAGTGAGTGTGCCCAGATGGATTTTAATACTTACTTGCATTAAAGAAGATTGTTATGTATCCTAAGCTTGGAAAGGGCTATGCTCCTTTGATTATTCTGCAATTTTAACAAAAGCTCTTATTATTGCAGCCGTCAAATCGACTGAGATACTAGCTGCTAAAACAGCTGTGAACGTAGTTATAATGGTGCAGTTTTTCTGCGGTACATGACGAGTGTATATTAGGAACAGTATTGGACTAAGAATATTGCCCTGCGGAATCCTAGCATCGATTTTCTTTCCCGTGTTTAACACGAAACAATCTGCCCGAAATACAGGATTCTCGAATGTTGTCAACTCGTTCCAGCAGAAATTGTCTGAGCTTTAACATGTTTCCACTCATTGGCCATACTTTGTCAAAGGCTTGTAAAGCCTATCCTCGATGTTTAGTTTCTATGCAACTGACCGACAATTTTCAGGATTATCCACGATAACTTTCCACAGGTTTCGGAGAGTTGTGACTTTTTTATTAAATGCCAACGTTTCTTTGGGGAGGCTATAAAGCCTATTTTAGTCTGAAATTCCTATTACGTTCATTGGATGTGGTAGGCGTTTTTTTTTTTTTCTTTGTGATACTCGGGTTGCCGTTCCAAGTACTTTTACCTATACTTTGGTTGAAGGACCAGCTTTTCGTTTTTTGCTCGATTCCTTTCGTGTGCAAACTGTTCCTCGTCTCTGTAGCATTCACAACTGACTATGGGGGACAAACTACTCTCTGGTTAACAGATAGATCTAGATAGCGCTAATTTATTTACCCTTGTAATTTAAAAAAAGGCTTACATAAAGCAATAACAGGGGTTCTCCCCAGAATCTGTAGAGTCGTCCTGCAAAGAGGGTGTGCCGCCTGCGATATTTATGTACATATGCATATCTTATTGCATAGAGAGACAGATAACTGATTTTTTTGTGGCCACAATTGGACGACTTGGACGGGCTTTGATTTCAGCAGGGTGGCGCAACATGCGACTTAGATCAGTAACCGCGTTATCTGTCGTTTTTTGAGACGTGCCTTGGACCACGTTTCTGGTGGTGGACTTTTCTTTTTATGAACTGTTCAGGACTCTAATCTAAACATCGCGAAATAGAGCCACAAACAATCGACAATGCATTGCAAAATTGGGTTGGCAAGATGGGGTGCCACGGGAGCTACTTAAATAAAATTCTCTTCCATAAGTAATCGGAATATGCATTCTTTTTAATAAAGCAGTCATCATTGAAAAATTTTTAACTGCATAGTTTTCATAGAAATTTTAAAAAGAAACCAACCGATGGGGAATATCATCCCCATGCACATAAGTACACATAACATAAAAAAATATCACTTTTTCGAAGCTATGCACATTCACTTAAAACCCGTAGTTCAAAAGAAAAAAAAAACTCCGTGCTTATCAGTTGTTCACACGTTTTCAAATCCGCATTTGTTTTCCAATTAGATATGCGACACATGTTCCTTGTTGCATAACAACCTCATCGCATGAATAAATCAAGCCAGCATACAAATTCGAAACAATCAAATTTGTTTTTCTGCCCATAAGATACGCAGAAATAGAAATTACTCGTACGTGGATGTAATAAGTTCTCCTAAAAAAAATTGAGGCCATTCCAACTCCACTAATTATGCGGACAGATACACAAGTCTCGAGATTTTGAAGGCAACAGTAGCGATTATCATTAATCTCACTTCGTTGACACTTAAATACCGGCCCCCTTCCTTGTTGATGAAGTTTAGGTATTCAAGATCAAGTTCCCGTCTTAACTCTTTCGTTTTGCTTTCAAGAATTTTTTGTTTTGCTTGTTACAACTGAGAATTAACTCGAGATGATGACTTACAAGCCAGTGGTTGATGCATCCATCGAATTCATCGATGGATATGTCAAATGGATTGAAGGACATTTTGATGGATCGTCGTCAGGTGTTATATGTTTCAGTCTTATGTGACAAACCGTGCTTTGGAACGTCCTTCGTATCTCGCTATTTGTATGCATTGGAAGGCGCTGAAAGTGATCCGCAGCAGTTCTTATGATTTCCTTGGTTACGGATGGGATTCGTAGGGATGATATATGTAGATTCTTGTCTTGCCTAGGTCCTGCACCAACATATTTCTGCAAAATGTCCCATTAAGATCCTATCTGACCTACTGCGTAAATGTATTTCTGGAACAAACTGATTGGGAAATAGAAGTATGGCTTCCGCCCGGTAGATCGGCGATCGACGACCAAATCTTCAACAACGAATTTAAAGTCGAGACACACACACTTTTCATCAACTTAGCATTCATCATGTGGAGCTCTACAAGACGATTCGCTCAGTTCGGGATCCAACCAAAATTAATCCAGCTATGTCGTGTAATGCTGGGATTTGATACGCGATTTGATGTGCATTTCGGAAGTAGCTCTTCTTTTTTTGATGCGCTGGAAGGGTGCAATCCTTTATGGATACTCGGTAGCACGTGCTACGATTTATGCCAGACCCCATGCTCCTGCATGTTTACGTGGCTAAAACAACCCCCCAATCCTGTCCTGTGATTTCCCCTACGGTACCGCCGGTCAGGGCATTCCTTCGTAGGGGCAGGTTTTGACATCATGTCTTCTCCTTCTTATGGTCCAGGGTTTCCTCCCTCTTGGACTCTTGGTGTTTGATTTTCCCACCGTAGTTCCTGCATGATGCTTGCAATGATACGGTTGGCGATGTCCAATACTTCCCTCGTTGATAGCATAAACGATATCAGTCTCCTTGGGGTAACTACATTGCTTATCTCTTGTTCTAGGGCATTTCTGGCTGCTACGTATTTTTTGCATTCCAGCAGCACGTGCTCGGCGTTCTGGATTTTTCCTTCACAATGATGACAGAATGGGTCGTCTGCGATGTTGTACCTGTAGAGGAATGTCCAGTTTGCAGTTTGTTTGTCCACTGGCCGTTTTCTGATGTGTTCCATCGACATTGCCATTGCTCTGATGGCACCTCTCTCGGTTTTCGTCATTGTATATTGATGCTGCTACTTTGACCTCTAACTCGATAGGTATTGTTGCCGGTGCCCATATAAGGGCTGCGTGCAGGAGGATTGACTTGCTCACCGTTGCAAGCAGATTTCTTATTGACTGCCGGGGTCCTCCAATATTTGGCATCAGCCTGGATATTGTGGCTCCAGCCCGATTAGGCTTCACGCTTGTGTGGGTTAGATGATCTATAAAGTTGAGCCTATGGTCAAGCAGTACCCCTTAGTTCTTCTGAAAGCACTAACTTCCCCAAAACCGTTCAGTTGCTGGGATATGAAGACGATATCGACCTCATTGGTCGCTCCCATCATGCGGTAGTAAAGGCTTCCACGGCAATTGATGCATGGGTGAAACGGTTCTTGAAGTAAACGAGGGCAAAACGAAGTATATGTTGTCAACAAACAAAACACCATCTGTCCACCATGTAGGAGAAAACGTCACGGTTAATAGCTTTAACTTCGATGTAGTTAAGGATTTCTTCAGCATCAACTTCACAAATGACACCTTAGTGGAGATTCGACAAAGGCTGACCCTTGGAAACTGGTGCTCCTTCCGTTTGTTGAAACAAAGGCGATCAAAATTTCTTACTTGAAACGATTAGAACGCTAGTCCTGCCAGTCCTGCTGAATGTCGCCGAGTGCTGGACGATTAGCAGCTAACAGAGGAGATATTAGGAGCTTCCGATTGAAATACTTTTTTTTATAGAGGAGAAGATACAATAGCGAACTCCATTAGCTGTAGCAACTGCTGCGTCGAGTACATGGATCTCCGTATCACAGGACCCGAGATAACCAAGAAATCTGGACCTTCGATTAAATGACCAAACTATCGTGGATATAAGAGCGCTTAGTGTTGACGACTGGAAGCAGCGTGCACCAGATCGACCCTGTCTCAAGCAAAGACTTGTCGGGAGCCCGTAAAAAATAAGTTTTATTCTACTTCTTTGTCCACACTCTATTACATAGTTAGTAGTGCTGTATAACTTTGGCTATCTTTTCTTAATTCCCACTTGCTGATCTTGAGCAAGCATTTGACAGTATTAACAGGATAACTATACTACAAGTCCTCATAGAACTAGACCAAAGCTAAGGTGTAAGGTTTTCGATGCAAACTTTCACAGAAGCAAAAGACAAAGTGGTTGTACAACAAAATCTATTGCGTACCTTTAATATTAAAAGCGGAGCTAGGTAGGTTTAACCTGATGCTGCAATATGCATGTAGAGTAACACCTTCAGCAGGTCGAGGCAAATCATTGCATATGCAGACCGGGGCTACATGGACAAACTTTTCCATTCGCTTTCAATCGAATCTGGGAAAGCCGCAGGACTCCTGGCAAATGAAAACAAAACAGTCTACATGAGACTATAGAGAGCAGAAAGAAGGCAGAACCTCCAGAATATTGTGATTGAGAAATATACGATTGATGGTGTCTGAATCTTCAAATATCTTGGCATTGTTCTAAGAAACGATATTAGCATGGACTATTGCATGAAAGAGCGAATCCTGATCAACTTTTAAGCTGATTTCAAGAAAATGCTTATTGCATCTATAAAACAATGATGAGACCTATACCCACTTAAGGCTCTGAGTTATAGTCCACGAAAACGCTGATGGACACAACCTCGGGATCTACAAAAGAAAAATTCTACGAAAAATACACACTGGGCGATAATGGCGAATATCGCATGATACAACTAAGAGATACTCCATCTATGTAGTGGAGAAGATATTGTAAAATTCGTTAAGGTGCAAAGCTTCCGATGGGCTGGCCATCTCGCCAAAATGGATACAAGTTGGCCACTAAAAACTTTAATGGAATTCACGCCATAGGCACCACGACTTAGAACACAATGGATTCACTGCGAACATAAGGATGTCAGGACTCTCGGAATAAGTGGCCATTAATCGAGAAGTTTGAAAGGGAAAACTTCAAGAATCTAAAGCTCACCCTGAGCTGTAGAAATATTAATTCTAGTACATTACCCTGTGGAACATCCGCATTTATTTTCTTGAGTTCCGTGCATTCTTCTTCATATTAACCATAGAAGTATCTCTTAGACATGTTTGATCTCATACTTAATTTTTTTCGGCAATTATTGCTCTAATTTTCAAATAAGGATTTGATGCCAAACTCTGTCGAATGCTTGAGCAACATCCAGAAGCCCAGTGCAGCATAGCCTCCTTCCCTGGATTGCTTTTTCAATTCAAAAACAGTTTTTCGAAGCAGATAGTTTTTCATGAGTATTGAGGCGGAAGCGGCGAAGATGAGTTTAGTGGTAAATGAGGGCAAGACTAAGTATATGCTGTCAACAAGGAAGGACAACCAACATCGACGTCTCGGACTGAACGTCACCATAGACAGACATAACGTCGAGGTAGTTAGGGACTTTATCTACCTAGGCTCGGCTATGAGCTCAGAAAATGACATCAGCGCTTAAATCAAACGAAGAATATCTCTTGCCAATCGCTGCCTCTTCGGGCTAAGAAGGCAATTGAACAACAAAGCCCTCTCTCGAGCAACTAAAGTAACCCTATGCAAGCTTTTAATCATCCCAGTCCTGCTTTATGGCGCATAGGCATGGAGTCTGTCAAAAGCGGATGACTTTTGGTCCCGTCCGCATAGACGGTGAGTGGAGGAGGAGATACAACAGCGAACTGTACGGGCTGTTCAACGACATCGACTTGGCCAGAAGGGTGAAAGTCCAACGACTGAGGTGGCTGGTTGGAGCATGTGGAGCGCATGGACACAAATGCTCCGGCCCGAAAAATCTTCGAATCCATTCCCGAGGGACGGCGCAGTAAGGGAAGGCCGCGGCTCAGGTGGCGCACGCAAATAAAAGGGGACCTCAACCAACTTAGCGTGCGAAACTGGAGGCAGCTGGTTATGTGGCACCAACTGGGTGAACTTTGTGGAGTTTAGCAGCTCACTTTGAGAAGACTGGCTTAACACGGAACAGTAGCAGTCGTGTCCAGTCCCAGAGCTGTCGTTCGCTTGGGAATATTCCTGCTGTGGCTGCAGTGGATCATCAAACAGTGGACATCAGTCTTTACAGCAAATTTTGGTGAAAGATTTGCGGATGTATCTGTGCGATGAGGATGATGTTTCATAAGAGGTACAAAATCGTATAGGAGGACATGTGGTTCCAGCAAAAAGATGCAACCATGCTTACGGCACACATACGGCGTTTCCCCACCTCGCAAGACCGCCTGAGTTTTGAAAACGTCATGGAAAATGCTCTGGAAGAGCTCCTAGGAAATCGAGTGGGAACATTTGAGAGTCCTTGTGTTTAGGAAGCATGTTAAGGTGTCATGCTTTGAGCTAGCTTTCAGTACCTCTGGATTGGTGGTCCTGATGATATTTGTTCTGTTGTTTTGTAATATTTGAGTGCCTTTCCATTTAGTTATTAGTTGGTCAAGCCCTCCATCAATTTGTCCCGTCAAGGAAAAAAGTGTTAATTTGTCCCTCCACCGCTAGACCTTGGTGTGATGTTCATATTCATTTATTACGCTGAAGGTCATTACAAAAGGACTGCGATCTGAGTTAAGTTCATTTACGTTGACAACTTGAATGCGGTTGTTTGGATAAACAAAGTCAATAATGCCAACAAATTTTATTGGATCTGATTGTCAGTAGGTGGGCTTGTTGCTGGAGTGAAATTTGCAGTTGAAGTATTGGCCAGCTTGCAACAGTTCCTTCTCCAGTCGGTGTTGTCAATAGTGAGCCTCAGTAATAATTTTTGGCATAAGAGTTGCCGCCTCTATTGAAGTGTTTATTGAGTGCTTTAAATAGACCAAGACATTCCTGTTTTGCTTGTTTACGTCGAGGTGGACAATAGATAGCAAGGATACTGAACTATTTCAACTACAAGACCTACAACTTGAACCTTCTCTTCGTCTACTTTTACTTGCCCTTCCTCCTGCTGCATAATTTTTCAAGAACTAATTAATTGTGATTTTTTATTGCAGGATTTAATAGACCACACCACCAGAAGAATGGATACTCAAAGTGCAAATATGATTTCAAGACAAACAAGGCCATAAGGGATTCAGCTGCAATTTTTAAGATTAAACAGAGAAAAGGAACAAAATACGCTTAAACCATGCATCCGTTGTGTGAGATGAGCAAGAGCCGTGAGGATTTGGCTGCAGCGCTCAAAATTGATGAACATCATGCGAGTAATCTTAGCCTCAGTAAGGACCAAACGGATAATATTCGAAGAAGGTGAGTTATTGATAAGAAAATATTTGTAAATATTAATGTACTTGGTTATGGGCGAGTGGGTATCGTTTCGTTTGGCTTAGAAGCATCTTCACTCTATCGTGTATGGTTCCTGGCAATGTGTTTCAGATCCTAGTAAATCTCTTAAGCTTTAAGTGCACAAACAGTAGCATCTTTGCGTTTTGAACTGATTTTTCAGATTCTAGTGTACTTCCGTGATTCGTCTGCTATTCTCAATAGAGAAAATACTTCATAGGGACCGGAAGCTCTTTCCACTGTAGCGTATCTATCGTCCACCAATGCTTATTTATCAGGTGGACAGGTTCCCAGTAAGACTGTGAGTACTAGTCTACAAGCAAGTAGATAGGAAACAAACATCGAAGTGTTTCTGAAGATTCTATTGTGCATCCGTAGCTTGCTGTATACCCCTAATTAAATGACGGTGTGTCTCTTCGAACAAGCCTGTTCAGCCAGCTAGATTGTCTGCTATGTAGCTACGTTCAATTTCATGCTTCAAGTTGGTTGAGGTGTTGGAAAGGTAACTTGTGCGTGACACCTCATGCCTCTCTACCGCAGATGGGGAAACCGTCCTGACATTTACTTCCACATACTCTTACAGTTCCAAGGTGGATATATGGGCGAGGTTAAGTGCTTAGATATTATCCGAAGCGATCCGATTTATAAATCGTTTAGACTATCTTTAGACCTTCAACAGAAAATTCTCTGAGTTTTATCGTCAAAAGTAGCTTTAAGCAGGTTTTTTAGTGCGGTTTTGTTTTCCAAAGGCGTAGGATGTCACGATTCGCTCCAAGACTAGTTTGAGTCCAAATTTTGAAATCAGAAAACCAAAAAGTTTTTAAAGCCTGATAAGAGCTTTGGAAAAGAAAGGACTAATTACAAGACACAGTACATCATCACAGTGATCATCATATGTATAATTAACATGGCAATCATCACTGCACCTACGTGTGAGTCTTGCCTTGAAGGCAAGGATGTGAGGGAGCACTTCCTCCGCCAGAATCTAGTCTCCGAGATTGCAGAGCTTAGGCCGTGCTGTTATGGGAATGGATTCTATCCAATAACTTCCCTGGTTGAAATTCTGCGGTTCACTAAGACTCCTGGAAAATGAGTAGAAGTCCACTGGACCCTTCTGAGCTTGATTGCTTGGGAAAATATTATACATTTGCTTCACTCGTTTAAATTTCATTTGCTTATCTTATGTCGTTCTTCTTCGTTTTTCTTTTCCTTTTGTTCGGCGAGGTTGTGATCCCACTTTACTTCATCCCTACTGGTCTGCTTGTGGGGCTCACCGATTTGACCTCAAAAAGTATCTGCAGGCCTCCCGGTCTCAGATCACTTCTTTACTGGGGCCAATTAAATGCAGCTGTTTTTGCATTTGTGTGAACCAGAAGTTTTTTGGTCTGCCTCTTTTCCGCTCTTATATAGGAACGTTGATTGATATTGCCTTTTCGACAGGTTTCGTAGGATCCCTCCTTTGAACATGGCAATATCAACTGAGCCAGTCGTGCTCCAGTTTTTTTCGAGATCGGTTCTTTGACGTGAAGGCTTTCTCGGATTTTTGAATTTCTAATTCAATTAATCTTTGTTACTCCTTGCTTTCATACTTGTTGCACATTATCCAGCATTGGGAACCGTGTTTTCCACCCTTCTCTTTAGGGATGATTGATGTCGTTATCAATGGTTGCTTCACTATCGATTATAGATCCGAGATTCTTGAACTTCTCGCAATTGGGAATCACTTTTCCGTGTCTGGAATAGGTCAGAGTGGATCAGAGAATGGGCAGTACAGGTACACTATTTTGTCCCGATGGGGAACTACTTACGCTAGCATTTGAAAGGAGATTCACTATAAGAATTCCTGACAGAACGGACTGGAGGAACCGAAGAACCATGAAGAAAAAGGAACTGGCGTTCTATACCGACGGTTCTAAGATAGGCGTCGGCACGATAGCGGGAGTTTATTGTGAGGCTCTAGGAGTAAACAATTCCTTTTCAATCACCGACGACTCCAGCGTCTTTCACGCCGAAGTCACAGCCATCATACAGGCTGTGGAAATCACTGTCTACATAGACAGCCAGGTAGCCGTTGACACAAAGCACCCATCTATCTATGTACTTAACCTAAGACGCTTCCCTGGTGCACACCGACTTCAATTGAGAACTCTTCGGTGACTCCGGCGGATACATGTCCATGATCATCTGTATGTAGAGTTCTGGGACTCCTCGATGTCTAAATGTCACCCATAGTAGATCTCTTGGTTGTCTGTTGAATGCTCAAAATGGTCGATGTATTTCCATTATGATCGTAATATTTTGGTTTGCATCTGTGGTCGATTTACCCAAGACAAACCCGCACTGGTCATCAGATAGCCTTATTATTTGCCGCAATTGGCCGTCTAACACCCGCTCAAGGACGTTCATGGCGTGTGAAACCATGACACCGACATCATTTGGCAGGTGTTGAAGCGTCCTTCTCTTTGTCCTTTGAATAACAAACTTGCTTGCATTCTCATCTACCTATTTTGAGACCTTCAACCCGAGCTAATTCACTTAGCTACCAAGTCGTGATCTCATCCAAAATATTGTCCTAAAGGTCTTCTTATTTTTTAGAGGCCAGTTCGACGATAACTTATTTTAAATAATAAAAAAAAATAAATAAGTAAAAATATTCTCGTTTATTTGCTGTGGTGAATAAAATTATGCTCACCTTATCCGATTCGGTAATTCCGTGCATGGCATATGCTAAGAGCTTTGAATGGTACGACTGGGAACCTCGCCATCGCCACATGTGCCTGTCATTACATTTAAATTAGCAATAACTAGATAATGTATCAAAGAGCAAGAATCAACTAATAGGTCCGGTTGACGCAAGCACTGGTGAGCCTCGCATTAAATTAACATAGACTCCATGGAAGCTTGTGAGAATAGTTTCGCTGTGATAGATGGTAGACGTCTAGACGCTAGAGTGAAACTTGTTTTGCTGCAATTTTTTTTTTTTAAAACCTTTTTACTTCTTACTTACGATGGTCATTATATAATGTTATACGGGTTAGGTACGGGTAGGGGTATAACACTCACTCGACAGCCGAGATTAATTAAATTCGATTTTAATTCCTTTTTTTCTGACGGTTTCAGAGATATCGCTGACATCTCCGATTTATTTATTTTTTTTTTTTGTCTCTTCATCTAGTACAGCTGGATTTTATACGAGCTTCGTATGTAGTGCTTTGTTAATACAAAAAGGTTTGGCTAAGTGGATTCGGATTTTTAAAATACTACTCTACAATATAAGGGAGGGGGGAAGTCTAATATCGAAGGATTTTAATAGCAACAGGGTACCAGAACCTTAGCCAATTGAAGAATCCTTATCTTGTGCTGAAAACATCATGTACAAACCCGAGTCAAATTCAATTTAGAGACACCTCTTGAAGGCCATGTCAGTGTGTGATAGAAAGACTCATTCTTCTGTTAGAACGATTTATGCCTTTTTTCTGTGTGTTCTTAACAAAAATCACGATGTTACCAACCGTATAACCAATCATCAGCTTGAAATTTCTAGGTTCTGCGTATCTTCTATTTTCTGTAAAAGACGAGGACTCATTTTCTCAATGTTTTTCGATCTAAAATTGTTGGCTAAATACGTTTACAAAATGTATTTACTGATGCACTAGTTGAGAGAACAAAGTGTCAGCCTCGTAGTCCGAGAATTCATTACATACATACGTACGCTGTTTCTCTTATGTTTCATCTGCTGCCTTTAGATATACAAGATGCGTTCCATATCAAACCAGGACTTTTTTAAAATTAAGAACAACAAAAAGTGTTTTTTTTTTTGCAAAACCGATTTATTTTATCCAAACGAGTCCCCTTCCGACTCAATATAGCTATTTGCACGGTCGAAAACCATGTCGAATGAGTGTTTTAGATCGTCGGCTGGGATGTCCTTCTGGATGTCGGTGCATACATATACAAGCCTTTTGTACAAACGACTACAAAAAGCTTTCCTTTCATCGGCAAATGCATTTTTCCGAAAGGTAAAGGTCGGACGGTGCCAAATCAGGCGAATACTGGGAGTGGTGGTTGACAGTTAAAATACGATTTTTAGCCAAAAAATTTATCACAATCGATTGACAGATGAGAAGGCGCATTATCGTGCAACCAAACGCCAACTTCCTTCTTTAGTGCTCATTTTCGTACCGATGACACAGACACCGCTTCTTTCTATTCGTCCAAATGTCATGAAATTTTGACAGTACATCACTGAAAGATCTACCTTTTTGACGCATGTAATTGCCAATGGCCTCACTAGAAATGCAAATTTTTAAAAAGTCCTTTTTACTTTTGAATGTACCTTGTACATATCCAGCACACAGTTCGCTGGCAGCACCGTCATCCATCTAAAGGCATCCTTGCTATCCAGCTATCACGCTGTCCACTCCTTAATCCTCCATTTACCCAACTTTACCCTTGAAAATATCGTCTACACCCTGCCGAAAGTGAGATTTGAACTGTAACTTCCGAAGGAGCATACCTGGTAAATGGACGCTGTTCACTTCTCACTTCTACACAAACGCCTCTAGGACCGAAAGTGTGATGTCTTCTCTGAAAAGCTTCCCTGTCTTGTTCTCGAATGTAATACAATATCTGCCAAGGATATTAACATCTTCATTGACATTCAAGCGGCAATCAAGTCTCTGGAATCGTGCTGTTTCACTTTAAAGGTCGCTATAAACTGCCTTTTGAATTTCTAGGAGATTCAACGTTCACCTCTGGTGGGTGCCTACTCATAGACACTATCCAGGAAACCGCAAAGCCGACGAGCTTGCGAGAAAGGGTATGACTCTTAGAATTCTGCCTAAATGGCAAAACCTGGCTATCTCCCTGGCTACATGTGAATACATATCTTCTCAAGCTGGACGCTTTCAGCAGGACCAACAACAAGTGGGAAAATTATTAGATGTGTTTAAATCTAGGATAGGCCAGCATGCTATGGACTTATGTCATTTTTCAAATAACTTTTGCAGAAGCTGGAGGTACGAATGTAACTCCTATGTTCCAGTCTGTCCTTGACCCAAAGAAAACTGCTGGTACAAATAGCCACCCTAACCTACAACCTACGCTGTTTCCAACCGTTATTGGTCGGGGACTGTTGTGGACATCACCTTCGCAATCAACATCCTATGAGCAAGACTGACCAGCAGTCTTAAGAGGATTAATTGTTAATTGTTGAAAGCGTTTTTAGTATCGAGGATAATAAATTGCATCGATCCCTGTATTTCCCTTTTCACTCTTTGGGGATGAGCACCCAGTAAGACTCCTTCTTTCAGACACGAACTGTAAACATCGTAACTCTATACTCTGTTAGGGATCTTGTCTGGTAGATAAGGGCACAATCCTGTTACGATTTCTCTAGCGAATTTGGGGCTTTATCAAACCCACGTGATAGGATCTCGCTCAGGAATTTCCTGCGTGGATCTTAGGTAGGTAGGGGGGGTGATTGCATCAGTAAGGGTGCAGTCTTACTCGGTTCTCAACGAATCCATTGTGTTCCGCGTGGATCTTGAATCTCTTTGTTAAAACCAGTAGTGGATTTTGCGGACGGTGATTTGAGACTCTTTTTTCTGCTTATTAATGCATCGCTGGCTCTGGTACGTTCGCGCATGACCAATATTTTACTGGATGCAGGTGGACAGTTCTTCTGTTTTTCATCCTAGCTGTTGCAGTGGCGTAGTTGCTTGGAATTATGTTGCCTCTGGATGGAGTTCGCATACGAGTATGATCGTCTAATGGTCGCTATGTTCAGATGCCACTTGCGCTCCAATTTATTCTGTGTACCAGACCACGCAACTGCTGACGTAACTGATTTCAATTTCTCTGCAGAAGGTATGCTCTTACACTGGAATTCATCTGCAATGAACTTGCAAGACAAGGCTAAGAATAAGTTTTATCAGGACCCAAACCACCACTGGATTTGCATGTATGTATCTGCGATAGTAGTTGCATGGATGACTGAGTTTCTCACACCAAGTGCATACCGACGAATATCCACGTCTTTTGTCCCTTAGACCGTCCTTACAGGCCACTACCATTTTGCCAAGTACTTCAATGTGTTAGGTTTAAGTGACAGAACTACTTGCGCTGCATGTGAGGAAACGATGATGCAGTAGAACTCTGTTATTGTCCAGCATTTGCTTATACCTAATAACAGATCCTTGCGGCCAACGTGCTGAGTTCTTATCTGTGTAAGCTCTTCATGTCTGAAGCCCCTTTTCGCCGTTCATCAAAAGTTGTGAATTTTTTTTTAAAGTGGGTGTCTGCATGGGTAATACACTGTACCAGTAGCTGAGTCTGAGTGCACCAGTACATAGTAGCAACCATCGAGCTATCCGCAATGTACTGCGAAATTGAGTTGACGGAATGAGCTTCTACGAAGCCAGTCACGACAGGTATTTGAACGAAATTACTTTCAATGAATGATCCAGAAGACGTGCTTTTTTTTCGACAGTCATTAATTAATATTGAACGGTGTAGTTTTCCGAGGAATTTCAAAAAGAAACCAATAGTTGGCCCACCCATTAGAAAAATAAATAAATTAAATTTTTTTATCAGTTACACGTGAACAGATAATGAGTTTGTAATGAGGATTGAAAGTATGAAGGCCAGGTAGATAAGTTAATGTCAATGCCAATGTACTCCTAGGATTAAATCAATCAAATATTTGTTCTTGGAATTCCGCTCGAAAAGTAATTCGCTGATATGATGTTGGGAAGAGGTATCCACTTACGATATGATTTTACGATTTTACAGGGTAACGTCACACCATTAGAACCGCGATTGCGTTGTTTCGTAAATTTTGTTTTTTGAACTTCTGATAAAACTAAAGACGTAAATGGTTTCTTACTAATTAGTAATTGTCATTATTAGTAAGTAAATATTTTGAAATTGCTTTTCAAGAATAATTTTGAGATTCGGGCGAAAATGTTGCTTCGAGCAGATGTGTAACTAATTAGCGCGCATTAAGGCTGAACCAAATCGTGAAATCTATTTTAGTAAAATAAAAGCCAGCTGCGTAAATATTTATTTTTAAGTTAATCAAGATAGGTTTGCGGCGAATAAATTGCAAAATTAGAATGGAAGGTTGACCTTGAAAAATCAGCAAATAAATTACGCAGAAAGGCTTTAATTTCGATGCCAAAATCGTTCGTGAACTGGTCAAAAAAACAAACGCGGAAGTTCAAAAATCGCTTTTGTTTTTCAACATGAGCTCAATAACCTTTTTAAATCTGGTTTATAAAGCCATTACACCAATTTTAAAACATATTTCCTCATTTCCTCAAGGCCACCAAAATTTTCGTTTACTTCAACCGCTTCGTTGTCCTTCCAAAAGTTTTTTTTTCTCTTTCGGGTTGGGTAACAAATGAAAGTTACATGGAATCCGATGACGTGAATAAGGATGATTCGGTAGTGATTTAAACGCACCATTCTGGATTTCAAAATATAATAAAAATATTTTCTATCTCAACATTCTTGGACGCTGTTTCTTTAATTCTTTTCGACATTTACGCAAAAGATCGTAGTCCAAATTGATTGTTCGATCCTTGATAACTTACTTACTACTTCTTAAGTCCTGTCACCCCTCGAGGGGCATAGGGTATGTTCGGAATTCTGCAACACGGATCCAATTCACTTCAAATCATTCCCAAAGCTCCACACTCCTTTCCAACCGTTTTGCACCACTCATGCCTCGCTAGCATGAAGAACGCAGCCTTGGTTTTCCCGATTCTATTGTCTCCATCCAGTTCGATGCCACCGTGCGTCGGCCGGAACTGTACTTTCAAAGTATAGAAAGTTGTCAATTTTCGCGACCTACTGTCCAGCATTGCTTGCTTGAGCGGTGGAAGTTGTAAGGCTGAGTGAATTTGTCTTGGCCGTATTAATCCTCAACCCTGCTATCTTTGCCTTGACTTCCAGACTATGCACCATTTGGTGCAGATCCATAATTCTATGCGAAAGCAAGAAAATGGCGTCAGCGTAGTCCAGATGTTTAAAGTAAGATGTCATTGCCCACTGTATGCCGCAAGGACTGCACGAAGAACATCACTGATTCCGACCAAAAATAACAGTGGTGAAAGTGTGTAGCCTTGTCGCACTCCACTTTGGACTTCAAAGTCGTCAGACACCTTACACTCTACTCTGAAATCTGGCTGTCAATTTGGTAGGATGCGTCCACACTTTAACTTTCTTCGGGTCTAATGATCTAGATCTCCTCCATTTTTCGATTGGAGACCAACGTCCACGGTCTCATTTGCCGTCACAAATTTGGCCAAAAAGTCTTTGACCCGATTTGAAACAACTCCAAACAGTCGCGTGGGTCTTCTCTCCATTGTCATGCACCATTTCTGGACTTAATGGCAGCCATGCTATTCTGAGTTAACGGGCTCCATTGCATTGCTTTTCAAAATATTTGTCCAATCCATTGCCACTTTCGTTGCTACATACATGGTGATGTCAATCTCATGAAGCTGCGATCCTTGGTAGTGACGGTTCAGGTCCGGAACCCATATATCAGCACGGATTCAAGATTGCTGCACAGTCGTAGCTTGGTGTTAAGTCTAATTGCATTATTTCTCCCTATCTTGGCCAACATTCCGAAAGCTGACTTTCTTTTGTCGATGTTGTTTGATACATACTGTACGGTTCCGCCTTCGATCGAAACATATGTATGTACATATGTATGTATAATAGAGAAGCCAGCACATTCTCAAAGAGTGACTTCATGGTTTGCATTCTCAGGTGGTTGCATTCTTGATTTCTAGTGCATTACAAAGACATGACAGGTGACTTTTTGAGCCCAAAAGAAGACGAATTTGACTCGGACAGGGTTTGGCTCTATCTCAACGTGGCATACCAGCCATAAACAAACGATTTTAAGTGCACGAAGTTCGGTTACAGGGTTATCAGCCATTTTGGAGACATGCCTTGACTACGACGCAGCTACGATTTCACACCGTCGGACTTTTTTATGGTGAAAAATATTAAGCGATGTTCATAATTTTAATAGCGATAACGGCCAACAGATGGTTCACCCTTTAGCTAATAATTTTACCATTGTGCGAAAATTATTTGTTTATTAAGGTTGGGTTGAGTGGTTGTCCCTGCTTAAGCAGAGATGCACTTAGAGCCTGGCTAGATAAATACGATCTTTAAAGAAGTATTCACCAAGGGTTTTCCTTCTCAGAGTCGATGGAACAGGGCAAGTGCACTGGAGGTGGATGACAGTTTCGTCTTCTTTTTCATCTCTAGAGCTTCTACAGAAATCTGTCAAGGGAGCAATCAGCCTCCTATAAGACAATACCCCTTGAAGGCTTCTAATGTATTTCTTAAATTTTTCCTACTTACGGATCTAAGTCTCCTACTTTTCCAACAATCTAGGTTTGGCCAGATTTGTTTAGATGCGAGACGCGTACTGATGCTATTTCACCTACTCCTTGCACTATTGATGGCTGCAGTATCTAAGTGGAAAATTATCGATTTAATAGGAGCCAGCGGTCCCTCTCTATCATCAGAAAGGTTATGCTCTGCTGCCTTCTTACCTACCTCGTCCACTTTGCAATTGACCCGAAAACTCTTGTAGCCTGAAACCCAGCACATAGATGTGACGCATCTGACAGTGATCTTGTTAATAGATACACGGTATTGCTTAACCAACTTCGATCGAATTACTGACGATTCCAAGCTTTTTATTCTTAGACTGCTCTGATTTCCGCCTGAAATACATAGACTACAATCTTTCAGTGATAGAAATGACCGGCGTGCTGGAGAAAATTCCCGTACATGTATCAAATGCTGCCTTGGATCCATCTGCGTACACCTCTATCACAGACTTATTTAAAATTTCTCCAGATTCCCAAGCATTTCTACTGGGAATCGTGGTTTTATACTTGATGTCAAAATCCAAATAAGCGACAAGATAGTCTGAATTAAAAGTAATAGTGTCGTGGCCGTTTAGGTTACCTGAGTGGCCCATATTTGCACGAGTCAGTTGCGAGGATTCCCTAGCCGTAAAGCTGCTAATATTAACGTAATCAGTTTTAAAGATGTCAATGGGAAGAAAGTGAAGCAAAGTTTTCAATGCAGCTTAACGAGTGGTTCTAATGGCGCCCGATATGCAACTTGCACTGTTGCTTTTTTTTGTTCAGTTACGTCCGCCGGACGAGTACACCGTACATGAGTAACTAGGGCCGAATTCCTATTAATTTCTCTCTAGTATTGGTACTCTTGCAGCCTTAAATTTGAATCAATTGAAATTTTGTTGTGTTACCCAGTTTTATTTGAATACCATCATCCATTTATAAATCAAAAACTCTTTAACCAACAAGAAACCGGTCATTTGGCAACTCTATTGCTCCAAACAGAATTGGTTGTCGCAATACACCGAAGTCCCGGGAGAATCTTATCTCTGGGTTCGCAAAAACACAAAAAAAATATTTATAAAAGGCTCCACTACACTTGAGTAAACTCACATTCATAATTATCTACATACCACCTCCGTATAAGTGAAATGCTTATCAAAAATTTAGCACTAGCACAAAATAATAACAATAATCACATGACATATGTATGTACGTACGAGTACATACGATGGCAGTAACCAGCGACCGTCAGACCGTCCAACCATCCCATCCATCCATCCACATCGATTCACGGCACACATAGCCAACAGCGGCAGGTATTGAGTTTCTGAATGCCTGAGAGACTCGTCGCTGAGCTCTGCTCACATCTTTGTACACTTTCCAGCAGCGTGCCTCATATGAGACGTCGCGGTGCGGGCAGCTACTAACTAGTACGTCGGTGTCTTTAACTTTGATCGTGTCTATATTTGTATGTGTGCGTATGTATGCGTGCGTGTAAACCATATACAATCTCACCTTCAACAGCTGAATCGCAAAGATCTCTTGGTATCAGTATCAGTAGTACGTGAACACCAATCGAACTGTGGAGATTGTAGGCTCGTGTGCGGCTCTAGGCTCTCTCTCGCTCGTTTTAATTGCTCAAAGCTCGGTTAAAACGTGAAATTATTAAAAAAAAAATTCAACTTATTTCGCCAACGAGTGCCTTAAAAAAAAAGTTTAGAAAATGAAAAGTAAATCTTAGCCAATTGCGATACTCTACAATTTTCTATTATCTTGACGTCACCTTTTTTAAAATATCTCGGGCTTAAACCACCAACACAATCAAAATTAATTTTCTGTCCTTCTTTCTTTTTTTTTGGTTTTTTTTTTTGCGAATACCCACCTAAAGGAAAAAAGTAATAAAACATAAATAATAAAATTAATGATTATCTCTATTACCACTACAACCGACATAAGTGTTCTCTTACCAAAAAAAATTAAAAAAAAAAACGTCAGCAGCAAGTGTTTGTGTGAAGATTTCGCTTAAAAAAAAAATTAAAATTTATGCTGCCTATGTGAAGTGTCTATGAAAAGCGCCCAAAAGTCGATAAAAATAGGAAATAAATGGCAAAAAAAAGTTTTTTTTTTTAATAAACAACAACCCACTTGTACAACCACTATCTTAAAAAAAAAAAACACTTCGCACCAACAACCTACATCTTTGTTGTTACCAAAGAGTGTTACAGAGTGAGATAGAAAATATTTGCGCTAAATATACCTCAGTAACGGATACGAATACAAAAAAAAACATAAAACACCCATCACCGATATTACCAATACAATATCGGCCAAGAAATCAACATTAAGGAGAAATGGTATTTTACATATCGTTTTTGGGCAGAAATGTCGAGCCACCTGACAAAGTGAATACAGACAAGAGGTGAGAAACGTGTACGAAAGATACACTGATACACTTTGGGGGGTTTTTTCCAAGTTTTTAGGGTGAAATTTCATCATTTTATGGAAGATTTTTGATAGATGCACTGCACGTGTTGGCTTAAAGGGGAGACAATCACTTTTTATTTTTTCATTACAACGACTCAACTCAACACTTGTTTATGAAATCGAAATGAGGTCGAACGAGTGTTAAAGATTGTTTATACTTTTTCTTTTGTTTGGAATTTTTGATACGAGTAGTAACCATTAAGGTGACATTTTGCCACGGGAAGTTGTTAATTTTCATGATACCAATCGAAAGTGGAGAGATTTAGAGGTCGACGTTAGTGGGAGTGATAACCTTTTGACAATTATTTCGAATGACATACACATATTTTGAGAAAATGCGATTATCAGCAATTTTTTCTATAATCGATTGGGATACGATTTGGCTTGCATGGAAAAGTCGCTAAAATAAAATAGAAGTGGGGAAAATAAAAGGAAAGTGTTAACGCTTTCTTGTAAGAAAAGAAGAAAAGGGCTGTTCATTTCGAGGTTGGGACTTCACATCACTGCCGAATAGCATCTGGCAAATCCACCTGTCATCCAAAGTAACGAGTAGTTAGTTCTAGCGTTGCCATCTTAAAATTTGTATCTTAATTGCGATTTAAGGAGAGATTATGAGGTAGTAGGTAGTGTGTTTGTATTTGACCTGTCCGATGTAAGTTCAAGCCCCGCCAACGGACCAGCAATCACAGCCACCAAGCACTTCAGAGAAGCGAATAAAATCTAAGTTTCTCCAATTACTACACGAAAAAGGAGTTCCTGCCTGGAAGTACAATGGACTGTATAGAGTCTGAGTGCTTCTGGGATTTGATTGTTCTCTCAGAAAAAAAAAAATGGTTGTCATAATCGCCTTACTGCGCAAACAATTCCAAGCACAATCGCCAAATTCAAACAAACCCCTAGTGTTTGTGGGCCTGTCAGTGAAATCAATGAAATTATCGATTAACAGAGGCTGGCCATCCCTCCCTATTATCAGAAAGGCAATGCTCTGCACCCCCTCCTTAGCTACCTCGTCCACTTTGCAATTGGCCGGAACCCAGCACAGCGATAGGTAGGTGGAGGGGGTGACTGCATCAGCTGGGGTGCAGTCTAACTCGGATCTCAACAGATCCATTGTGTTTCCCGGTGTGGAACCTAAAACAAAAAGACCACGGCATCAGTGGGTTTACTGATTAGCTAGTAGCGGGGGTGGCCCTCCTGAACCAGCCCGATTTCATGATGAATTTTAGGGTGGTTTTAGGTGGCGTGTTTGCTAGTTCGCTAAGGTCATTGAAATGTGTTTTCCCGAGGGTTGAGTGTCTGGTTCTGTTGAGGTTTGGACATTCACAGAGGAAGTGTGTTGAATTTCCCTCTACCCCTGTGTCGCCACAGCCTCTGCATAGGTCGGTGGTGCTGATTCTCATTTTTCTGAGACGAACCGCCATTAAATTGTCGCCAGTAAGTATTCCAATGAGGAGTGACAGCTGTGGTCTGTTTAATGAGAGGAGTTCTTTGGTCCTCTTTTTGTCGTATTGGGTCTAAAGCTTTCTAGAGACTCGGCATGAGGTGATTGTGTTCCACCTTGCGATGGTCTTGTTGTAGAAGTTTGTAGAGATTTCGGACATGAGGGGACTGATGGGCATTAACACAGAGTTGTCTACTTCTAGGTTGATTCTGAGCCTTTTCTGGCTAGTTCGCCGGCCATTTCATTTCCGTGGATACTCATATGTCCCGGAATCCAGCAAAGCCTAGTTTTATGAATCGTGCTGAGGGTTTTGAGTTCCTCCTTGCATCTTTTGACCCATCTAGTTTTGGTTGTGATGGAGGTGATGGCTTTGATGGTTACTTGGCTGTCTATGTAGATGTCTACCTGTCTATTGCTGCTCAGAGTGGAAAGGTATCGGCAGGCCTCGGTTATTCCGTAAATTTCCGTTTGGAACACACTTGCGTGGTTGGGCAGTTTCATGGACCGGGCGGTTGAAGGTTCCTCTGAGAATATACCGGAGACCGTGCCTTCGATCATTTTTGATCCATCCGTGATGGATAGATAGATATGGAGGCGGGGTTAATGATCTCACCATTTGTCCACCTTTTCCTGGTGGAAAACTTGGAATCAATGTTAAGGTTCAAGTCCAAGTACGGGGCCATCTAGTCTGAAGGCGCATTGGCGTATGACCACTTGGTAATGGTGTTGTGTCCGGTTTGACTGCTTTTCCAAGTCCACGTTTGTCAGAGTCTTGGGGCACTTTTGCCGCAACCTCTTTGGTGAAGAGATCAAGTGGGCTTATCCCGTGCATGGTCCAGAGGGCGGCGGTAGGTGTTGTCCTAATAGCGCTGGTCGTGCCTATGCACAGGGATGCGACGCATCTGAAAGAGATCTCGTTAATGGATCCACGGCATTACTTAGCCAACTTGGATAAAATTATTGGCAATTCCAAGACCTGTGCATCAATAAAATATTCCATGAATTGATAATATAACCGCTACGAGCTCTTGGGTGGCCGAAGATCCATAATTTCCATTCCACGTCGCTTTCAGCAATTGAACGCCGATTGGGCCCTGCGGTGGAATCAAAAAGTCCAGCCTCGCAGCGGATTTCCAAGAGTTATTTCACTCTCGAAATATATTGGAACTGCTTAGATGATTGAGAAATGACTTAAGCGTGGCCTGGCTGTATCCAAGGATGCAGACAATAAGACTTCTCCACCTATTTCTTAAATATATGTTTCGAGACAGTTATAATAGCGTAGGACTCCACTTGAAAACAAAGGCATACTTCTCTAAAGAGTAATGAAGCCTTTTTTTCTCATCCTCCACGGTGACACCAACACTGGATCCCTGAATAGTTTTAAAGCGATGTCTAAATATTCAACTACAGTCAGATCTTGGCTAAGACTCTGGCAAAAGTCCGTCTTCAACGCAAGGAAAGTCGACTACGAAGTGCGCCAGATTTCAAATTTATGAAACCAGGATAGTAGGAGAAGGCTTGTCAAACTTCAGTGAGGATTAAAATTATCAAGGGAATGTAAATCTTGCCGAGCACATGCATCAGCGCCATGTGTGTTCGGAAAACGTGCAGTAGAGGCAGGCTGTTCTTTGAGTAGTCACTGCAAAGAGTAGTCACACGCTTATGCCAAAGTCACCTCCAACAAATAATTGACGCCAGAGCTAGCAAGGGTCTTATCATTAACCATATCATAGAGGCACCCGTATGCTACCATAAAACTGTGAGTACTTGGATGTTTTGGAAGAGCGTTTTATATCCAGTGTTACTTATAAATTTTGGTGAGTCCCTCTGGTCACAACCCTCCTTCTCTTAAGTAGAACAACCTCAGTTTTAAGAGGACTGACCGGAAACCTATTCCAAGTGTCCATTCACCGACCACATCTAAGGTCAACTGTGCATTAACACAGATAGTCTCTTGGCACGACTGACGAACAATGAATAAACAAATTTAAGGACACTGCTACGATGAACGATGAGGATTGATTGCTTTTGGCCAGAACTGATTGATTGCGATCTTGAAGACATGTGACTCCAGCAGAATGGCGCATATTGTTAAACAATTTAGGAACATGTTTTGATGAAATTCCAGAGATAGATATACATTGACCAGACATATCCTGGAAAGGGATAGTGACCTACAGTGTAAATCGATGCTCAAAAGATAAATTTAGAAGCTTATTACTCTTGGATCCTTGTCAGACATTCGCGAGAAGTGGGGTCATGGCAATACTTTTTGGTACTTTCTAGGATTAAAACGTCGGACCTTTCGCGTACTAGTGCAATGCACTAATCACTGCAGAATACAAAGTTGAGGACTCCCTCAGTAACGCTACAGTTTTGAATTTAGGTGCAGTGCAAGAATCTGTTCTTGGTCCCATTTTTTCCCATTTTTCTATAAACTCCTTATTCCTAGGTAACCTAACGACTTTTTAGCAGCTGATGTCGGTATCGCATATCGTATATGACTAGCCCTCTAAGCCCAAGCTAACTCTAAACAACAGAACCAAGAGCTTCCTGATTCGGTCCACATTTCTTAATACCGCCCTTGATTTTTCCTCTCATAGATCGACTATTTTGAGAGATAAGTTACTTAAAAATAATGCCAGACCTGAAGTAGTCTGAATAGAGGATCCAGACACCATCTGTGTACATATTTATAACGCCATAAGCAAATATTTTGGTGGCTTTTTCAGTTCCTTTTTTTTTTTTTGTTTTGTTCATTTAGCTCTATTTAGATAATGAACATCACTTCATTTAACATGTTGAGATAGCAGACGGTCTGGCTAGAAATAGATTGCTTTACGAAGATACTTTGCTGATTGTACAAACGTTTGAAACTGCTACGGATTTTCCCAGTGCGGGTAGTTATTCGTTGTTATTGTAAAGAGGAATTTAATTCCAAGTGTAAAGTCAATGATAGTGATTTCGAAAGACACTGATGGATTAGAATACACAGAGAAGTGTGTGATTCTAACCGCACTGAAAAACACCTCTTGAATCGTGAAAATCAAAGAAAGATCCACAAATCTAAGAAAAGGTTGATTTAAATACAAGTTGTCAAAATTTTCAGATCAAAAGTTCGTGAGGTTTGGTTCTTCATTTATTTTTGTAAATTACACATATAAGACGTTTTCTATAGGGCAGCAGTTTTTTTTTGTTTGGCTGTCATTTTGGTTTGACTGTCATTTGTCAAGTCACATTTGACAGTCGTGGAAAGTGGTTGATAAGAATTTATTATGGAGCGTCTAATGCTGCGATAACGTTTTGAACGGGTTTAACAGTTCGGTATAGACGACCACCATTTTTGGCAAAAAAAATCATTGCGAGCGATGAGGCACATTTCGGTTTTGTTAATAAACAGATTAGCCTCTATTGGGGCACTAAAAATCGTCAGTTAATACACCAACAACCCTCGTAGAGTGACTATTTGGTGTACTGTTTAGGTCGGCGGCATCATTGGATCATATTCCCTTGAGGATGATAGAGGCAATGTTGTCACAGTTACTAGTGATCGCTATAGTGACATGTTGGAAATCTATACCTGTGCCCAAATTGAGCCGATCGGGCCTATAGAATATTCAGTTGCAACAAGACGGTACAACATTACACACTGCTCGTGCTACGATGCAAATTTTTCCACCGAATAATGTCAAAAAATGGTAATATCGACTGGTCCTCACGATGCCCTGATTTGACTGCTTCCGATTTTCCTATAGCGGTACTTGTAGAGAAAAGTGTACACAAACAAGCTTACCACTATCCTGAAGCTTAAGGACAACTTTTGGAAAAATACCAGCAGAAATCTGAGACCAAAAATGTTATGAACCATGCGCTTGAAAGAGCTCGCACTTGGGGCGCGGACATTGGTGGCCACTTCACCGACATCATATTTCAGACATAATGTGAAAGATCAAATAATCCTTTTTCTTTTTTTCCCGAGCCTTAATTCTACTTCGGGTAGGCTCCCCTTGTACAATGTCGCCAGGCTGTTCCCCTTCCCCATGTCCTTCATGATGGTTTTGCTCCAGATTTTGGGTGGTCTTCCAGGTCCTCCTCTCGTCTCTGACAAATCCAACACTTGCGTTAGCGCTTCATCGTCTGGTCTACGCATAACATGCCCATACAAGCGAAGGCAGTTCTCTTGGAGCTTATAACGCATAAGTCTTACTTTGCTACTGCCTCTTTTATGCTTGTTAGTAACTTTATCCAGCAACGTCACTCCACTGGTCCACATCAGCATTCGCATGTCAATGATATGAAATTGTGTACAAGTCTGATAACTTTTTGACTTGTTGCCTTTTAACTGTTTTCGGATCTTTTTGTCGTATAATACGCTTGATGCGGCCCGATAACTTTGTTAACCATACTTAATACTTCCCTCTCCGATCCATCCCTGCTGACATGTAAGCCTAGGTATTTAAACTGACTCTGTGAGATTTGGTTGCCTATTTTTAGTTGTACCGCACTGGTACCGCCGTCGTTAGAACGGAATTCAACCATTTCGTGCGGCTTATCCTTAGGCCATAGGACTCAAGAGCATCCGCCCATTAAGAAACCCTTTGTTGCAGGATCGTCTGGATTTTGCGGATCAACAGGTCCAATACTAGATTGAACAGTAATGGACTATGGGCTGAGCCTTAATAGTCATCCAGTTTTACTTCGAATTTAGTCCACAGATGCACTTGTCTTGGGTTGTTACATGGTGGTACGAGTCATAAACCAGATCTATAATGCATTCTGATAGACTACAGTACCAATTAACTCAGCATTCAGGCGAAGGTCTTTTCGAAGTCAAGGAAGACGCTATAGAGGTTTCTTTTATTCAGGCGACGCTTTTCAATGAGGATTCGTAGAATATGGACAGCATCAACGGTCGATTTTCTGCTGACGAAGCCAAATTCTCGTTTTTTCAAGGGCGAATTTGTCATTAGACAGCTCATCATAGTTTTCAAACCAACTCCTTACAATTTCATCGTCTCATGGCAGCGCTGTATCTTGACAACTGTGATGTATTTGACAGATATTACGTTCTGCGATTTTTGGCATCGAGTTTTAACAAATTTAAACATATCTTTAGCGCCGTTTTTAGTACTAATTTTATTGAAAAATTGTTTTGTGGCAATTATTTTGCTTTAGAAACTGCGAGTTTGGCCTCTCTTTTAGCTATTTTGAAGGTCTGCCTTCAGATTTTGTTGATCTTCTACTTTTTTTGAACGTTTACTCCCCACAACTATTTATTTGGATGGACCCTTATATACACCGAGACTTTGTTTAATTTTTTCGAAACACATTCCACATCGTATCAGTAGACTTGCTTTGCAGGCATGTGGTTGAGATAAAGTTTCGAAGAACGTCTATGGTTTATCTAAGTAGCGCCCTTTGCACTGCCTCAGCAGGCGCCACTTGATAGTCGGTGTGGATTTTGCTGTACTGGTTTCTTACTGATGAGATAAGTGCTTTTCCAGGAATAGGAATAACCTTGCAGTCGCAGATAAAGTGGTCAATTTGCGTAGATCCATTTGCTGATTTATACGTGGTGAGGTGTTCCGTCTGTGTGGCATAAAAGCTGTTTACAATTGCTGTACCGAAAGTCTGAGCAAATTTTAAAATCTTTGGATATATCTGGTACCTTAGACCACATAATCAATCAATAAAACATAAATTATAAAATTGTGTTTCATTTAGAAGTTATAAAAAAAAACATCGGCTTGGAACATAAAACGCACCTTGTTTCTCAGGATAAATATGCATCTGCAGACGCTGGTTTCGATGATTGCTTTAACCACGCACACATCATTTGCTGGGACTGCAGTGTCATCTGTTAATGTTACCCTTTTATGGAACATTTATGTATGTTTTCAGAATATGCCTTCCAACAAAGCACTCTAAAAAATCCATTTACTTTACAAGATTTAAGAATATCATAACATTGTCTTGGTAGAACCCTATGTAGTTTATGCTCTAAGCCTTATGTCAGACTTTGTCAAAAGCTTGCGCAAAGTCTAAAAATTACAAAGAAGAAATTTATTCTTCTACGAAATATGGACAACGATTTTCAGATCTGCACGTATTTGGGTGTTTAACAGACCGCGTGCAGCCGATTAATAAGCAGAGACAGAGACTTATAGACTGCTATAAAGCAGATACAACAATAATTTTCGAAGTGCGATGGGATGGGCCGGACAAAAGGAAGATGATAAACTGTGACATCTATGTACATACTACGGTGACTGCGACAGAGAGCAGAGAAAGTGATTATTGGTATGCGGATTCGTTATTTGCGGTACACTTTGGTAAGAGGGCTTAAGCTTTCAACACATCCCTGCCAAACTCTTCCGTTTGTGCAGGATGGCGATGGGGAACGCTTGCTACCTCATCAAGGTCGGTAACCACCTCGCCAAGACCATCGATGTCAAAAAAGATTTAGACAAGGTGATGTACTGTCAGGTGACTTCTTTAATATGATACTTGGAAAAATTGTGCGAAACTAACAAGCCAACACCGGAGGCACAATCTTTCAAAAGTCTGTGCAACTATCAGCGTACGGCGACGACATTGACATTGGCAAAACACAGCGGGCTGTCACAGATGCGTTCGCTTGTATCGAAACAGAAGCTGTCAAAATGGGTTTAGCTGTGGCGCGCACAAGTAAAAGAAGTGTGCAATTGGAGGCAGTTAGCTAAAGACCGGGCTAACTGGAGAGGCTTGTTGGTTTGAACCCAGGTTCACCCCGAACTGTAGCGCCATCTAAGTAAATAAGTAATGAATGACAATTCTTTCAAAGTTTTGACAGTTTGTACTCGTAAAATCATAGCCTGGTGATGTACCAGTTCGTTAAATTCCTTTTCTTTGCGTCATTTGTCTGTTTTATTGATGTCTACATATATGATTGACCCTTAGGATCACCGGAGTATGATCCGAGGACTGGTCAGATAACAAAATGACAATCGAAACATAAGCAGTTAGAACTAGATTCGTGTTAATCTATTTGTAATCAAAAAAGAAGATAAGAGAAATAGGCGTTGATAGCTCCTGCATGATGAAATACTTTTCTTTACGCTAAATTCTCCCAGCTTAAGCTTTGGCTTACATACAATGTACTTCGACTTTATATCTATCTGATGATATGACCTGTTTTTCTTTTAAATTGAAATCATTTCATAAAACGAATCAATCCTTCACAGCTCCACTCCTCCTCGATAAAAATAAACGACAGTAAGCGTCACGTTATAAGACTAATCGTCACGTAAATCTTAATTTGTTTAAATAATAATAAAAACAAAACAAAAAATCAGACCCCACATGAAGCTGCTCTGAGAACATGTACTATGGTTTCTCTCAGTAGATACGAGTATTTCTCGGATTCGATTAATCAAAATTCAAGGTAGGATGCATTCTGTGGCGCAGAAAAGGCACGTGAATACCTGACCATGGCAAATAGCAATGATTGTTGAATATATTTCGAGCACGAATAACTTAATTGTTTTTTTTTTTTTATTAACAAATTAAAGAATCTTACGTACATTCATACCAAAAAGGAAGTGAAAAGTCAATGTCTGGAATGGAATTCCTTACTCTAAAATTTTTACTCGTATTCTTAACGAAAAATCAATATTTGACACGAGCTGTGTATTGTTTTATTGATTGCGCTCGTTAAATACATTTTCGGGGAATTTTATAGTTTGCCGATTAAATAGTTTATCAATGAACTCATACTCGTCGAAACTACATAATACCTATAAATGTGCGTCGGAATAAAATCAGAATTTTTGAAAGAGCACCAGCCATTCTCGTGGTGTGCAAATTTCTGATAAGAATTTAAAAAAAAGAAAAAAAAACACTGTGATACTGAAGCGAGATAGTGTGAGTATAATCAGTTGTTCGATTCCAGCTAATTGTTTCCAGAAATAAAATCTGAAGCCAGAGGTCAAGGGCACCGCAGAGTTTATTGACGGTAAAGATGCAAGTTGTGCACAAAAAACACAGCAGAGATTGAGTTTCAAACGTTTTTTTTTTTTTTTTTTTTTCTGGGCGCCCACTATTTAATTTATGTGACGCAGTGTTTGCGGTTAAATCGAGTGCATTGGACAAAGTTCAGTTTCTTTCAAAACAGGGTGACTCTTTTAGTTTCGCAAAGAGATTTAAAAACAAGTGATGGTTATAACCGGTTTTGGAACGGTACGAAATTATTGGTTACGGTTATGGGTTTCGAGTTTTTAAAATGGCAGCTGAAAGTGCCAACGATCGCATATAAGTTTACAGATTTGAAGGTCATTCAAAGGTACATTTGTTTGTTGTGGAATTTTATGGATTGATCGTGAAATTTGAATTAATCTGCTATCCACCGGGGGTTTCAATGGATTGCAGGTAAATAGAGGTTTTGAAGTGTTTGTGTTTTTTTTATGTTCACGCATAATTATGCTGTAAAGTCGCACCAAGTGACGACTCACTCCTACATTTAGTGTAGGAGGTTGGTTCAGTTTACATATGTGCTTCCTTCCGTCCTGCTTATTCTTGTATTCGGAGGGTCTCCAGTCATCGTGACGTCCTCCGAAACCTGGAAAGATTGCTTAGTAAAACATCAGATATTCTTGTATGTCTTGGAAGTGAAATATTCCTAATGTCCTGAGAAATGGCAGAGGAAATAAGATGTGTCCTCGATGGCCTTTGCATATAGAGTCGATGTTGAGCTTAGGTTTCATTGTGTGCTTTCTGAGAAGGTTATGGCCTATAAATGAGCATATTGACTGCGACTTTCTGTATTTTTGTAAAAGGTTGTTGGTTCAGGCTTTGTCGTATCCTGGTCAGAGCTTCTTTAATGCAATCGCCTACGCCTTTCTTGTGAGTCTGTCAGCTTTTTCATTCTCGGTTATGTCCTTATGACCAGGGTCCCGACATAGATTAATGTTGTGCTACGAGCCAAGAACCTTCAGTTCTTCGCGAAAGCGAGGAACAAGCTTGAACTTGATTTCAAAAGCAGATATTGCCATAATGGCCGCCTGACAGTGAATAAATAATGATGTCATCACTGATATCATATTGGCTTCCTCCGTCCCTGCCAGGACCTTCGCTTGGAAGACAATTTCGTGGGCATGAAGTTTAATTGAGCTGCGTATGTTTAGAGAATATGTTCGGAGAATATGCCGGCACCTATGCCATATAGGCATGCTTCTTTTATTGGTTCATGACGAAGAATAGTTTTTCAAAGCCGCTGTATGGTGACGTACACATATGTACATAGTAACCTCACCTATTAGTTTTCTTAGAATTCGCGCATGTCCTTGGGGACTTTAGTTCCAGTCAGTTGTTAACTAAATCTTAAGGCACTCTTGGCAGCAAATTTCTGCATCTAGGGGTATCATGTTAAAAATTATTTCCAGCACTGCTGTTGGCGTTGTTCTCATCGCACTGGTTGTTCCTGTGGACGCTTATCTGTATTTTTGTCATTAGTTTCTTTGTGCACCGCTTGCAATCAGACTACGTTGCCTTATGTGAGTATTCATAGGTCTCATCCATTCTCTTAGGGTTTGGTTGGCACCTGCTGCCAATGAGACGGTTTCATGTATAGAAATCATCGCTATTTTAACTCTTCTATTGAGTTTCTTGTCGAGTATGAAACCTAAATATTTCGCACTTTCAGATGTCACAGAGGCGCCTAGATGTGACCCTGTCCTGGATAGTTCATCCGCCCTTACGTTACCTGGTATATCCATGTGGCCCGGTACCTTGTTCACCTTATTGGCCACCGAGATGTCGTCCAGTATTTTCATGCACATTTTTAAGTGCTTGAACCTCACCGATGTTGACTGGCTTTAATGGCTGTTTGACTGTCAACATAGATACTGATTCTTTTTACAGAGATTTTACCCTCGGTAATCATGTCCGCAGCATGTTTTGCAATCGTCCCTAAGTCTGAAGGACCGGTGTGTATTTCGAGACTCGCAGTAGACACCAGCACCAGTACCTACGTCCATTTCGGATCGGTCGGTATAGATAGCCAGTTCATTTCCGGTACAGACTATTTCTTCATCCCACTGCTTCCTGCTATGAATTCTGTTAGAAAATCTCCGATTATAGTTTGTTAGTGGCACAATGTAGTCCGTTTCTGTCTAGAGTCTCGATAAATTCCACCGGTTCAGAAGTGAGGCAGTGAGGCATGACCATAGGACTTAGCTGCCGGATTGCCGGAGTAAATAAATAGAAACTTAACATAGAATCTTCTTTGATGCTGGTGCTGTTTGGTTTATAATCTATTAACAGGATTCACCGTGAGTCCCAAAGCACTGTGGCCATGATCTTACAGCCAACAGTACGACCTTTCATTAAATTAAATGCACGAAAAAGAAAAATTCCAAGGGAGTGGGGAGTCGTACCTAAACCCACAACCCAGTAGATAACCTAGCGCCCATTCATTTGATTTTATAAATCAAATAGAAATAACCCTGTTCTGCCATGACACATTTATTTTTAGCCTACTACTTCAATATTATTGTCCCATAAACTAATGGTTTGTGTACGAGTATGCTTAGCTATAAATAGCTCTAGGTTCAAAGTATAACTCGCTAATTCTCGATGTTGTACGAAGTGTATTTACAAACAACGATATGAATGTTTTGAATCAAAATTTCAAGCGTCATGTAAGATGAACTTTAAACCATAAGATAAGGCACGCATTTCCTCTTTACCTACACCTACCCTTTAATGAAACAGAATAACGTGGTCTTCAGTAATGGGTGGCACTAAAATGGCCTTTTATGGCATTGTCTACCAACCATTTTGTTTTTTTTTTTTTTTTTTTCTTTATTTGAATGAATCATCATCAGGCCACTTAAAAGTATTTATAAAAAATGCAATCTTATCTTCTATTGTTGGAGGCCAAGGCAGCTCCGATAAAATAAAGACATAAATTCTAGTTCCACCAGTTAGATAAAGCTGATGAAACCTTATATCTACCTATACTATAGGTATTTGAATAATAACATTACTTCTACGTATGCCTCGTTATATATTGTCTAGAGATTTGTTTACATTTCTGAAAAAAAAAACCAGATTTCGACGGTATAGCTAGACATTTTGGCAAACTTAAGGATTAGGACCGTATCTCATGTTTGTGGCGCTAAAACAGCAAATATTGGCCAAAAACAATTCTTACTTTTAGATGGATAGATAATAGATATAAATTTTCGTGTCTCCATGAGGTGTATTTTCCAAAAAGTTTTACCCCGGGTCTATTTTCTTTGTTTTCTTGTGAACTTTCTAGGCTCATGGGCGCCGTGGTCCCAGTGGTTAGTGCGTTAGGTCGCTGAGCAGGAGGTTCGAATCCTACCTCTCGCGAATGTCTGACACGTTCGAGAGTAAAAACTGTCAAAGCATTTGACAAGAGGGGTCTTATCATTGCCGTGTAGATGGAAAGGACTTTCCTTGGCGATAAGCCCCACGTCTTACCAAAGACACCATTGCACTGAAAGAAGACTAACAGCGCTTTAGAGGTCTTTAGTTTACTATCCAGGATTACTCCTAAATACTTAGCTTCCTTAGAGAGTCGAATGGTGATGACTTTTAGCGCAGGCTGAGTAAAACCAGTCAATTTTCTCGTTCTCCTAAAGGGAACCACCTCGGGTTTGAGAGGATGAACTGATACCCCATTCTTGGTGCACCTGTCGTCGATCACGTCCAGGGCCATCTGTGACTTAGAACAGACAGTCGCTAGGCACGATCCAGCAGACAGAGCGGCAACATCATCTGCGTAGGCCTGAGCATAGACGTTAGAGCTATTGAGTGTGTTCAACAGAGAGTCAACCAGCATGCACCATAAAAGTGGAGAGGGCAGGCCCTACTAACACCCGCCATTACACGCTAGCCACAGTCCGCATCTACAACCAATGTTCTATTCACCAAGATTGCTTTCATCCACAACACCAGCGATTCGTTTACCCCGTGGTTTCTAGCGGAACTGCACATGCCATCAGGAGTCGCATTGTCAAAAGCACCCTCAATGTCAATGAAAATACCTATCGCGTACTCTTTCCTATCAAGCGCGTATTCAATTCTGCTAACCAGATTTTGAAGCACAGTCTCGCGATTATAGGCACGTTGCATCTCCGAGAGAGGACACGATCTCAAAGCAATGTTTCGGTTAGTTTCAACAAGTTTCCGAAGAATCTGGACCGCAGAGATCAGAAGTTGTCGTTCCTGAAGACCGGTACAGTGGGGTAAGACACGTTGAATCGTTTCTTTTGCTTCTACATCTTCGAAGCTCCTGTATGGTTGAATCTGAATGCACCAGTTGATAGTGGCAACCTCCATGATTTCTTTTTGATTTTTTTTCCCAGTGAGCATTGCGATAAAAAAATTGTTCCTATAACCTTCCCCTATGCAAGATCCTAAAAGCCTTCCACTTCAAAACCTATTTTAAAAAATTCCGCAAACTCTGTGTATAAATATGAAAAAGAAGTTTCTAAAGACATTAAAAAATCGAATTTCATCATTTCCTCACACCATTGTGTATGACAGAAGGCTAAATTCCACATTTGTTTAAACAAGTGCTGTGCTATAAATTAAAGTAGACAAAAACACGCTTCTCTGCAAAAATGCGCATTTGTATGTATTTGCTCATAAAATACAGATAAAGCAAAACGTGTCGTCTACGAGTATCTCCTTATTCCAGTTGGCACAGTACGAGCCGATTCTTGGTGTCCACGTTATTTGAATAATAACAACGGTAAACGAAGAAGACACATTAACAAAACAATCTTTTGTTACACAAAAAACCAGGAGACTTGTGCGAAAACCACTACAAATGCATTATAGGGGGACAAGAACAAAGCCATATTCAACCATTCGATTGGAAACATGGATAAATAAATATTTATTAAGTATACCAACTCAGGTGATTTTAATTTCACACACCTGCGCAATAAAATTATCTTATCTTGAAATTCAGATCCGTCGATCCCGGTTACGTCGAAATGTCACTGTCGTCGTCGTGTTCGTATGTCGCGTCGTCGCGTCGTTGTCAGCGGTAGCGAGTTCTGGTATTTTTCTTATTTTTCCTTTCACTTTGCCATTTATCACATTCTTATGTTGCGAAATGTGGTAATGGTAGATTGGATTTTTTTTTAATTTCTGCTGAATTTGGAATATGCGTCTTTAGAACATTCCGCTGACATAAAAAATATGAACGTTAACCTATTTTACTTTCATATAGGGTTGCCATGTACAAATAATTTATGTATTTCTCTTTATTAATTTCAGCATGGTATGCATACAAGAAGAACTTGGACACATAGGTCTGGGTGTACCGACAGAACTGCCATTTAAATCAAACGATGATCATCAATACCATCATCATGGACATCATCATCAGACAGAAGTGACAGATAGTAGTGCGGAGAATACCTGTCAAAATCGTTGGCCACCAAATGCGGGTGGTTTTGTACATCCAGATAAGCCGATTGGTTGGATGTATGGCCTATTGGGATGCATGAAGCCGGTATTGTCATTCATTGGCAAGGCTGGTGTAATTGAAATTAAAAATAATAAATCAGAAGACTGGGAAATACCATTCGAGGCGATAACAGATCTAGAATGGTTAGGAAGTGGAGCGCAAGGTGCAGTTTTTAGTGGAAAGCTAAAGAATGAGATTGTCGCTGTAAAGAAAGTACGCGACGTCAAGGAGACAGATATTAAGCATCTACGGAAATTGGATCACGAGAATATCATAAAGTTTAAGTAAGTTGACAATTTCTTTAGTTGTTAATTTTATTTTTTAATTTAATTTAAGGCTTATTTATTAAAACCTAGTACAAGCACCAAAAAAACTTCAGCTCTAGACTTAAAACTAATAAAGTTATAATTTTAATATCATTGTGAACGAAGGGGTGGGAGAAATAGGACGAGGGGTGTAGGCGGAATCAAGAATAGTTTGTTCAGGCGAAAGTTAAAGAAAAGTTGAATATTTGTTGACTTCACGTAGCATTCTAGACATTGGCTCTTGGTAATCCGTAATTTTTTCAGGGAGGATTGATTGGAAAGAGGGTCACAGATCTAAGATTGCGAAGATTCGTGTTAAAAGAGATAAACTGAAGAAGGGAAAGACTACTAATATTACCAGCTAAAAACTGATGAAAAAAGAGCATATTGGCAACTTTACGGTATACAGAGAGAAGCTGTAGGTTTACAAGTTTCAGTCGGAAGGGATTAAGTGAACTCCTTAAGCGAACTTTGAAAAAGACAAATGAAGAGTTGGTTTCCATTATGATATTATTCATATGTGAATGGAAATGAAGTTCTCTAACGGTGCACTCAAAATCAGATAAATACGAGGTGTAGTTGGAGTTGGTACCAATTAGGAAATCTATCCAAGTCTTCCTGCAGTTAAAGACAGTCAGGGGAGGACGATATACATACATATATGTGTATGTATGCCTGAACTTTCAATGATGCAATTATGTCATTAATTGTTAAAATAAATACTAGACCAATATGTCAGCCCTGAGGTACTCCAAGAGTGGATTTAATTGGTTCAAAAACCGTTAAAGTAAGTGGAACATTGTAAAGTCGGTTTTTGAAATAGGATTTAATCGACATAATAAACCTCGGCTGAAAGCCAACAGCGTTCACTGGCGATCACTTCCATATTCTATCGCACGCAACGTGCCCCACACAAATTCAGTTCATCTCTTGTGTGTAGATCGACAGATTACTGTTGATTTAAGTTTATTTTGTTTTAATTAAAAGCAAAAAAAAAAAAACGTTACGTATACGTCACCGGTAAGCAATTCTAGTCACATTAGTAGGTGTACGAATATAAGATGTGCCAGATAATAGGACCGCTTATTAAGGGAGTTATACAAAGATTCGAAAGAAGTGTCCCTCCGCTTACTCTAGATGGAACGCTGACCTGGAAAAGTATAAAGCAAGCTATCGACTCATGTAAAAGATTATTTTTAACACTCTGACTTTACGTTTCCGCTAAAAGGTCAACGTAAAAGTAATTCGCGATCATCTGCTGGGCGGCCTTGAAAAATCGTAAGCCTCTTCTCCTAAGACGAAGTATTGAAATCCACATAAGTACAAGTGCATCAGCGGTGCACTGAGAACCTCACACTGCGCAGCATTAAATAAAATGTTTCTACAAATGCTCCTAGATAAATCCATATTTACGTATATTTGGTAAACAGATGATCGCTAGTACAGAGATGTGCCTAAAAACCTCCTCGCAATATAGAAGCACCAAATACGTTAATTGTCGATTGTAGATCAACTACAGCTTGTATTAAACTTGCGATAGGGATAGCTGTCAAATTAAGCTGTCAATCTGCCCTCAAATTTTGGCACTAATGTTGAGTATAGTCAGGGAAATCATCATAACTAGACTCACGCTCGATCAATGCTACGACATTATACAAATTTACCGTGTAAATCAGTCGTTGGGGCTAGGTGGTCGATGCGTTCATTGCATTTGACCATTGAGCATTGACTACACAGCGCTTGACCTGGGTGTCATGAAACTCTCTTTCAGCTCATATCCGAGAAGGAAGGTTTCCGAAATAAAATTGTCATCTACACTGACAGGTCCAAGATGTTAACAACGATTGGGGTATTTTCTGAGGCGCTCCCGTAAAACCGCAACGGGGAGGCAATGCCATGCGAAGGACTAGAGCTAAGCAGCCATAAAATCAAATTCTATTAAATAGTTTTAGTCGGAGTACGTACATACACATATGTACGTGTCAAATTTGTATAACAAATTTAGAAGTTATACCATTTAAAGTGATTGTACCTCCAACTTCAGGAATCTCCAGTTAAAGGATTATACCTCTTAACTGGGACACCCTGTATGTAGTTCGCATGTTTGGGCGGGAGCTCCCGTCACATGTTTGAGGCTTCTAGACCGTGTTCAGCGACTAGCTTGCAAATTAATCGGTGATGAGTCGTTTTGCAACCACATTACTTCACTCGGACACCGGCGCGCCGTACTGTTGGATGTCTAGCACTCCTTAAGCGGTTCTTCTACCACAAGCGTTCGGATAAAAACTGTGGTTGTGTCAGTTCATGCGATTCAGCACATCTACCCAGTAAAATACTGAAGTTCCTTGTTTGTTCAATCGCTCAATAAGAATGCGGAATAATTTGCCTTGCTCAATATTTCGAAAAACCTTGGATTGTCAGCTCTCTCAACTTCCGTTTTTATCCCCTCCTAAAAAGGACACAGTTCTATGGTGGTGTAGTACATTTCAAAATCAAAGACAAGAAATTCATATCATAATAAATTTATCAGTTCTGTATCCTTGGGCGAACTAAGCACCTTACACCCCTAGATCGTCGAAAATGTGGAACAATAAATTAAAGTACGGATAATTGCCGAGTGCAGATGTGAACCATTAGCCGTTCTCGCACGAGTTTATACCTTCCATCGTCAGTTCTCTTTGATGTAACTCAGCAAAGTGTAATATTTATCTAATTATGTTCCAAACAACATTAACTACCAACGAACTCGCACGAGTAGACATACCTAAATTGCTTCCACAATACCTACACAAACATCCGAGTATGTACGTACCAAAATTTATTACTCATTACTGCGAGTTGTAGTAGGTCAAAGTTGGCGCCACGAAGCCCATCAGTCGTCGGTGGGTTGTTCTATTCCCCCCTAAATATCAAAGGACCTAGCATAGCTTCATTTCTAATTGTTCATTAGTCATGGATAGGTCTAACAACACCTGCTGCCCTACAGAAGCATTAACATTAATCGAACTTGTATCGACCAGGGCGCGAAAGCCGCATAGGAATGTCCATTATTAGGTTAATTCAATTATGTAAAAAAAAAATTTAAGTTATAAAATTTACACGCACACACACTCAAGAATTTGTCCTTAAATAATGATTTTTCATTTTTTTCTTTTCTTTCTTTTTTTTTATAACAATAGAGGCGTATGCACACAGTCGCCAGTGTTCTGCATAATAATGGAATTCTGCCCATATGGGCCACTGCAGAATATCCTGAAGGAAGAGGACGTTATGCTGCCGTCGCGTCTAGTCTCATGGGCGAGGCAAATAGCACTTGGCATGCAATATCTTCATTCACATAAAATCATCCATCGTGACTTGAAGAGTCCAAAGTAAGTAAAATTTGTTTTTGTTTTTTGTTTGTTTTTTTTTTTTTTTACATAAAATATGCATTTCCTTCCGTTCATTTTCACTACCCTGGATCAGAGTAGATAGGAGCCTACTCACAGCTGACATTTTAAAAGAAAATCGATGTTACACCTAAAAGGATACTAGAAATAGAAAGACTTGAATCGATATTAAAACTATAAATGGAGAAAAGGGTTGAGAATAGAAAAGTGGTACTTTTGGTTGCTATCTGCAAAACGCCTTCCTTTTCATTGCTGTTAGTTTTGTGTATGTGTGTGGGTTTTTTTTGACGTTTTGAGGAAGTGTTTTGTAGGTTGACTTGGGGCTTATGGCACGGATTCGAATAAAGATTGTGTTTGTATAAATCTACGAAGAAAGGAAACTGGGCCTAGTAACGCTACGTTGTAGTGGAAAGCGAGGAAAGATAACTTGATTTTGCACAGTCAAACTAAATGCAGCTGCGCAGAAATTTACAAGTCCTTTCATTTTTGTAGGAGGCAGGTGAAAAAATGTCCGAAAGATACTGTTAGTGTGAGATTCTCCCTCGCACATCCCCACTTCACCACATTACTACATCTAGGCTACTCGAATCGAGGGGCTTCATCATCAATAGAAAATCAGCGTTTGGCAGACAGCCCTCCGATGGAAGCACCTGCTAATAACTCCACAAGCAGGCGGTTGCATTTTTATGCATTTGGTGCAGTTTTTGGCATATCGCGTTGTTGCAATGGCTAGGTAGGTTACGTTAGTTTGAAATCGCCAAAACACTTAAACTAAAGATAGACACATTGTGATACCATTTGGCGTATGGAGAAATTTCCTGGCTACACCTTAAGCCAATTAGAACATCTGATGAAACGTAAGTGGCTCCTAATATCTGCTACTAAGCGAAGTTTCCTTCTGTGGGTGGGACAGACAGCCGTTTCTTCTTTCGTCCATAGAGTTTCTAAAAGAAATCGTTCGAGTATACGCCAAGCCTTTTACATGCTTGCTTAGTAGCCCAATGATAGCTGCTAATAAATTTAGATAGACCGATTCCCAGTATTGCTGCTTTGCTATCCAAAAAGATGTGAATGTCTTTAGGGGATAACACGTTTTTCGTGCCGTGGTTCGGTGGTTAGTCCGCTGGACTACTGAGCAGAAGATGCGAAGTTCGAATCCCAGAAAACACCAAAAAGTTTTTTCATTGTCCCACTTCTCGCAAATGTTTGACAAACGTCCGAGGGTAATAACTATCACGAGGAAGCTTCAGAATTAAAACGAAGCCTTTGGGATATGGCTCTACACGAAGGTCCCTTTGTGTGAAAAAATATAAAGCACACAGCACTAATGGTTGCGAGAAGCTTGACTCTGGACCACACATGATCTGTTGTGATGGCTAGTAAAAGTTCCATAGCAATACTACCAAGTCCTATTGCTTTATTGTTCTTTTGTGCTTTCTTGACGATAATTGATTCTTCAGATAGTTAAATGTGATTTGGAACCATATTCCCGGCGGTGACTGCACGTCTTAAAGCCGTAAAGAAATGTAAGTTTCTCGTATAAGCTCGTCCGAAAATAAATAAGGACCCTTCAAAGCCGGATGATTGTTGGGAAACTGATCCGATATCAGCTCATTGGTTATTCTATAAAAACTTCTACGGCATCTAATTGCTCTATCAGTATCCAGCCCGTACATGAATTTATCCATTGTTGTCATTGCTCACTATTGAGGTAGCACTTACGTCTCCGTTTAGTCTTGAATTAAATGCGGTAGCTAGTTGGTTGGAGAACCTGTCTTTATCATTACCTATTGAGGGCTTCATTGCAGAGTAACACTAAATAATGGAAAAATGAACGCCATGCCAAAATTTCAACTGCGAAAAATTTGAGTTACCTCGTGGGGCATACGGCGTCAACAACTCTTGCGAACCATCGTGTTCGGAGTTCTGCAATGTGCCTGAGCTCCCTCCAAGTCATCCCCAATGATCGAAATTCCCCCTCGACTGTCCTTCTCCATTTCTGCCTATGGCGGCCCACTCTGTCTTCCTGTTTGGGTGGGTGGATTCGATTGCATGGCGTACTTCGCTATCTTCGCGCCGTAGGGTGTGATCTGCCACTTTCTCCTCCGTATTTTGACGTCTTTTGGCTCTTGGCCCGTTATCGCGTTGGTCGGCCAGAAGATCCTTATGATGTTGCGAGGACGTCTATTTATACAAGTTTGCAGGTTCCTTGTGATGGCGTTGGTCCCTTTCTAGGTACTACACCCATAAAGCAGCACTGTCTCAGCATGATTTTTGTGCTGACACATTGCTTTTCCAGATTTTAGATAGCATACCGAACGCAGCCTTTGATTTACGAATTCTGCTGTCCACATCCAGTTCGGTGCCACCATCTTCCGAGAACACCCTTCCTAAATATAGAAAGCTGCTTACTTTTTCGACTTGCTGTCCGGCAATGTTGCGTTGAGTGGCGCTAGTATTTTCTTGAGAAGTTAAAGTGCTTAGGGTCTTAGTTTTCATTATCCTGTGTGAGAGCAGGCAAACGTCATCAGCGTAGTCAAGATGTTTGAGATATGATGTGATGGTCCATCTCAGTCCGAGTCCCGAAAAACTTTGGAGGTATCCACTGTATCTGTTTTAAGTAACTTGTACCTCTTAGAACGCGGAACTTAATCAAGGGCTAGTGTTAACTTTTTTTATTTCTTTTTGTTTTTATTGCTTACGTACATATATCAACAGTACTTCATGAGACTTTAATCCCGGCAAAGATTACCGCCCCTACTAATGGTCAACTCAGTTAACACGGCGTAGCTTTCTTTGATATTTCCCTCTAGGAATATCGATTCATCTTCCACTTGAAAGCCTCAAGCATTTTCTTTGATTAAACACATCGCGTAAGTGTAACAAGTGATAGTAAAGAAAAACATTAGCGGAAGTACAGCTCAGATAAAACAGTACTGGCATCATGTAAACCAAGGGTTCGACGTACTTCTGTCCATCAGCATTCTCTACAAAGCAGCAACAACACCAATCATCTTTTTTTTTTCTTGAATTGTCCTCTTAATAACACCACAAACTCGGCAACATCGCACTTTTCAAGTGCACTTTGGTTTACTACTACTCAAACAACTTCACTCACTAAGGGTGGTTTTATCGAAGAAGCAAAATAACAAGAGAGGGAGAGAAAAAAAAAATACGAAGTTCAACCCACCCTAGTGGGTTGAAATAATAACTTCCACCCCTCTTTTAACTGCGTCACGAAAATAAGCACGAATTCCATCTGAACCACCACCCCTTCTGCGCTCCATGCAGAAGGGCAAACGACGTCATTTATTGAATTAACGGGGACTTCAAACAAAAGGGAGATAAAGATAATGCGGGCATGCGCCTTACTTACGGCGCCTTTCATATGCTGACAGGAGGGCGAGCGGCATTTCCAAGAGTATGTTGAAGAATCAAAATGAACTTCGTGAACTGAATTTTTTTTCCTTTTGTATCCTCATTTGTCCTGTTTTTTTTTTCTTTTTTTTTTGCTTCCTCCCCCGCAAAAGGAACAAGCACCATCACAACTTCTACGGCGGCTATAAAATATTTATTTACATAGCTTTGTTTGTAAGTTGATAGTTTTGCGTCCAGCGATTTCCAGGAAATTAAAATGAATTAGTCCAACAGGGGTGTGGATTTCGGGGGTGAATATTAGACTGATGGAGTGCATAGTGCTGAGATCTATGGACTGCGTCCAATGGTCTTCTTGGTCTCTGGTGATATATCAACCGGATGGAGAGTCGGACTTTAGATTTATTATTGGTAAAAGAAATTTTGAAGGCAGCTAGTTTGGGAATAGAAGGGATGGGGAGAAAATATACACCATTTACACCGGGCGACAGAAAGTTATACCCGTTTGAATTATTTGTAAAAAAAAATAATAGGGAAATTTAAATTTGTGTCCATTCGTGTTAAACACTGTGCATCGTCATTTTTGTTTTTTAAATCTCCTTTTGAATGCAGACTATAAGAGAAAGTAGGCTCATAAGGACAAAAACAAAAAATTAGGTAGGTATCCAAGGTATCCAAGTATTTACAGGAAGTTCTATAACGATGTGTGTCCCAGACCATTAGACATTTTGGGGCAAATTCAATCCAGCAAAAGGTGCAGTTAAGTACATACATACATTGATCAAAATAAAGGCCATCTAGTGACTGGTATCCGCTATCTGCACGCTCTTCCGGTGCGCACAGACGAAAGAATTGTTACCCAAAGAATAGGTGTTACCCAAATCCAAAGGTCATCAAATCTTCGCAGGGCTTAACAAAGGAACATCAATCGTACTTCTCTGAGAAGAATATGTATTAAGACCTCGGTTTACTTATTTACAAAAGTCCAACTCATTCAAGAAAAATAAAGAGTAACTCCTGCTTATCGCAATTTCTTAGGCCTGAGAAGGCCCTATCTCGAACAACTAAGGAAATTCTATACAAGACTCTTACCATCCCAGTCCTGCTTTATGGCGCTAAAGCATGGATTCTGAAAAAAGAAGCTGAAGATATCATCGGTCGTTTCGAGAGAAAAAATGTTCGTAAATAAAGAGCCTTGTTGGTTGAGGCACAGTTTGATCCCGCCGGGCTTTTGAGTAACATACCACAACGGACGACAAGACCTCGATCTAACTTATTGGTCGTTTCGGAAACGTGCCTTGGCCACCACATAGCCCCGATTTCTGCCACTGGACTATTTTTTTAGCAGGGTTAGGCGACATGGAAGTGATCTACAGCCCTGTACTCAGATCAATACAGGCCCTTTGTGATAGCCATATGGGGAGGTATGTCCCTTACTCATTGACCAACTTGTTCCATAGTTACATCTTACTTCTAATGATCTTGCAAACCGTCTAGTTCATTTGATATACATAGCTTAATATGTCATTCACTCGTCGACTGGATATTTATTCTAAGTCCTGGAAGTAGTGTTAATTGGGCAGTGATAAAAAAAAGGGAGTTGTGTTCTCGCTGACTTTCTCATCTCCACTTTCTCGACACAGATTTTCCTTCGTTGGTCGTTGTTTTTCTCTTTAAGTACCGCAAAGTAGTATGCCCCGTGATTACTCCTACGAGTATAGAAAGTGATTTCCTATCCTTTTGCACAAGTCTGTCGGTCCTTTCTTTGCCAAAGTAAGTACTTAAGGAAAGTCTAGTAAAGAAATCTAGGTACGGTGTCATGTAGTCCTTAGTAGGAACATTGCCTAGATATTTCTTCAGGTTTGTACAAAGATATCCAGCGAAAGCAAGCTGAGGACAGCCTCCAGTCGCCCTTTGGGTGTCGCGTTCATTCTACTGTTGGTGCGAATGCACGCCAAGCTCGGCATCTTCGTGATAGCCGTTAAGTTGGTGCTCTTTCTAGCGGCCATAAGTTCTAAGTTCATTATAGTTCTGGGTTCTGGTGTCCAGGTTTTCCAAGGCAATAACATCCTTTCCTATTCTTTCATTTACATGTGTTCAGCGTCCAATTCAGCTTTTCAGCATATGTATAAAATTCCTCTTATCCCAATATTTGTAAACTCCCTGAATTATGAGTAATAGGTTTTGGGATACTGTACAGCTTGTTATAGATGAGTACATATATACATACATAAATGCATAAAATGAAATTTTAAGAAACTATTCAAAATGTACCTGATAACATTTTCCGGTCGCTCACTGTATACTTGTGCAATGATGGGTATAAAATATTAAAAAAAAAAAAAAGAAAGCTTTGTAAAACTCAAATATTCTAAGTGTTTTCCGATTGCAATTTAGTTAAGGGATGTCCTCCCTCACCCTCTCTACACATGCTATAGGAATTCATTCATTAGTTAATAGCACAGCATGAGGCCCTACATATTCCGAGCAACCAGCTGACCCTTTCCCTTAACCGGTGGGTCGTGGTCGTTGTCAAATGCCAAATGAACTCTTTTTTTTTTTGCGGTGACATAGGAATTGAGGACAGCATGTTGTCGGGTAATTATATCGAAACCTGATACCGCCAAACGGGCGGCATGAGTTAATATTTCATTCGGCGAAAATGGGCGAAAGGTGGTTTTCATTTCACTTTTTTTTTCTTTTTTTGTTTATGTGACGAAAGATCCAACTGAAAGCAATGGTGGTTGGACAATTGGTGGGAAAACAGCTGCAGACCTTACGATTGCAATATTTTTGGCACGAGGAGCATAAAAAATTGCATGAAAAGAGTCTGAGTTGTGTGCGCCATGCCGACAGGCGCCAGTGAGGATAATAAAAAAAAAAGAAAAAAAAATTAAACGAAAAGTACTTCGCTTTGTTTCCTTTTGTAGGAGATGTAGGGGTAGTTAAGCAAGAGAAAGGTGAAAGCAATGAATCTGAAAACTATTCTATTTTGTAGGTAAGCATTGTGCTTCCCTGGATAACTTTATTCATAGTCTAGACAGAGTAACCACAAAGTAAGAAATAAATTTCGATCTGTTTCAAGACACTTTAGACACTTATGCGATTACTTAGAAAGATTTTGCAGTCTTTACTGTTGCCAGTAACTGTGCTTAATGCACGCAGATCACTTCAGACCCATTGTGATACCCATAGGCGAGAAAAGTTCTTTGTCCATTGGTTAACCCTAGTTCTACAGATATGGGTTCCTATGAACCAGCAAACCATCCAGTTGATTTGATGTACATAGTTCCGGTTCTAAGGAAGATAAGACCTGGACAGTGACAGAGAAAGTGTGTTGTATCCTCATTGACATCCTCATCTCCACATGCACGACATAAGTCTTTTTCCATTAGTCATAGTTCTTTCATGTGGTACCGCAGTGTTATGTTATTATTATGGGATTTCCCATCCTTTTGCAAAATCCTGTCGGTCCTACACTTATCGAAACAAGGTCAAATTCTTATTGATGTTAGCCTCTCTTAGGGCCTTAGTCCCTGCTTCGAACCTCAGTGTGCACGGCGGGATTAACACCTAGGTGTCCGATAGTTCTCATGTGGATTCTCAACCACTTCTGTGGTATTGCCTTCATCGCAGTCTCACAGCTATTGTAACTGCCAGGACCTCCGCTTGAAACACACTGCTATGGTTCGGGAGGCAAACTGATTTGGATATGTCTACCGCTTCAGAAAAGATGCCTGAGCCTACGCCTATATCCATCTTTGATCCATCTGTGAAGACAAGGATGGTACGTGTATTGGTAAGCCGACCGGTTTTCCCTTCTTCTCTGCTAGAGATCGAGCTACTGAAGGCTCTCTTGAAATCTACGTACAGAGTCAGGTAATCCGTGATAGGTACATTTCTTAGATACTTATTCAAGGTCATAGAAGCTGGTATTTTAAGGGCTCATTGACGGCTGTTTCTATGTCCAAATAGAATGTCACAACATACTTCTTGACCACAGTGATGGTACAAGGTCTTGCACTAGCTTTCCAATAGATAGAGTTTCCAATCGGTTTGAGACTAGTACTTACAGACAGTTGGTCGTGTAGAAAAAACTTCTCTCCGATATCCTTGATGGGATCACTGATATTAGCAATGTATCTCGTGTTTAAGTACATTTATTTGAATCGTCCCAACTTTCCAACCTTCATTACAGCTTGATCCTCATGCATGTTGATCTGTACAAATACGTCTATCAGATCAGGGATGACTTTAATTAAATTAAATCCCTACCCATTCTTCTCACAACTTTATCTATGTCGGTAAGGAGACGAAAAATTGAATTGAAAATTTTGACCACCCTAAAGAGAGTGAGCCACTAACTTCGCAGGCCTTTAACAAGCTTTATCGACCAATGTATGCAAGACACTACTAATTAAAATGTGACTAACCCGTGCATCTTCTTTCTCTTTTCTAGCATCCTGATTGGAACAAATGCTGTTGTGAAAATCAGTGATTTCGGTACGAGTCGTGAATGGAATGAAATTAGTACAAAGATGAGTTTCGCCGGTACAGTCGCCTGGATGGCACCGGAAGTCATTCGCAATGAACCATGTTCTGAAAAAGTTGACATCTGGTCATATGGCGTCGTCCTATGGGAGATGTTAACCTGTGAGATTCCATACAAAGATGTTGATTCATCTGCCATCATCTGGGGGGTTGGAAATAATTCTTTGAAGCTACCGATTCCATCCAGTTGTCCAGATGGCTTTAAGCTACTGGTAGAGCTGTGTTGGAACGCCAAACCAAGAAACCGTCCATCTTTTAGGCAAATTTTAGCTCATCTAGAAATTGCCGGACCCGAACTACTTAGGACAAATGAAAAGCAATATTTCGAAACGCAACGATCATGGAAGGAAGAGGTGAGGTCTCATTTGAAAGAGATCACACAGAATGGTACTAGCATACATAAGTACGAACAGGATTTGATTAAAAGGCGAACTGCAGAATGGCGACATGCTCAGGACATTCGAATGGTGTACGAGGATAAGCTGGAAAAGACAAATCGTCTGTATCTCGAGCTGAGCGAATGCATGACACAGTTGCAGGAGAAAGAGAAAGAAATCGCTGAGTAAGTATACAACTAGTGTTATTTCTAGTACGTTAGACTAAATGTGAATAACTTTAGGAGGGAAAAGAAACTGCCAGGTTACAAGCCAACCCGTCGGTTGGGAAATACTCTAAGGAAAATGCAATATTACCGAAGAAGACTTAACAATCATCCACCAATGCTCTGTGATAATCAGTCAACCACACCGGATCCGGAAACGACACCAGAAGTGAGTATCCTGCATGAAAAATTATGTCCACCTTTCCAATAACTTTCTTAACTTTTGTAGAGTCCCGTAAAGTGTACCCTTTACGCGCAACTCGACGGTGCGTCTTCACAACCAAAATCATTCTGTGTAAGCACACAGAAGCCCAAGAAATCACGTCACAGACGCGTTGGCTCAGGTACCTTTGCCGCGGCGCCCAAGGTCAGTCCCAGCCGAGAGAGGCGATACCAAAGTGAGCCGGAGAATCGTAAAGTCAAACTGGTAGATACTGAGACGCAAACCGATGCCATGGATATTAGCGAGACCGATGCCAGCCCAAGTGCATTCTGTGCTTCGCGAGAGATATCAGCCAGCCTGATCGGTTGTACCATTGGTGTCTCTCGAGCCATCAACCGACAAATGGCCGAGCCGCAAACACCAGTTGAACACCAGGTTATCATTGGTGCTGACGACTTACAACACTTACAACAACTACCTCCACACCTGCATCAAAATACTTTATCGAGTCCGATCAGCCCAAATGGCAATTCAAATTCGATGACTACCAGCGATCTGACCTTCCAGGATGCTTGCTCCAGTCCGGATCAGTTGGCCTTTGACGATGCCATGAACAGCAACGAACGATTAGACATCACAGGCTGTTGCAGCGATGATGAAAACCTCGAGACTCTCAATCGAAAGGTTATCGAATTCATCCATGAGAATCGTTTGCAAACCACAACGAATTCATCGTGCAATACCCAAACGATGACAACAACGACGTCAACCACGGGTGCTGGCAGTGGAGGAGGATCAACGCAACACTCAGAGAATGGCAACGCAACGACAATATCCTTCGATCGAGATTCATTGATCTATGCATCCGCGTGTAAGAAAAAACAACAACGAAATAGCTACACAAGTGCCAATGAGTTGAACGGCTACGAAACGAACAATCATCACCATCACAGTCCGAATACTATGCCACGCTGTGGCAGTCAGTTGAGACACATGCGACAACAGCAGGAGATCAACAATGCTAATGGGGAATCTCAGGAGGACCTGTGCGATGACAGTTGGTCAGATGAGGAGGGTGAGGATACTGATTACAATTACTCGCTGAGGAGAAGGAGGTAAGAGTGATCCAGTAGTCGGTTTGTGACTTCAAAAAAATAAAAAAAAAAAAACAAATAAATGTGGAAATAGAAGACTGAATGGAAAGTTGTTATGGATTTCTATGAACTTAAAGACCTCACATCGTTTCGTATAAAAACCCTTTCATTACTTTTTTTTGCTAAGTCCTTACATGGGTGGATATATAAAATTTAAGGTTTTGCATCCGTAGCAAGAGCACATTGGAGTAATATTATGCATATAAGGCAGTACTGTGATTGAGCCTAACTGAGTCCGAAAGCTATATTCGATGGCACGTGGACGTTGAGAACAGTGGTACCATGATAACACCAAACTCATACGACAGACAAAGAAAAAACAAAACAAAATTCCGAAAGCAAGAGTCCTCAAGCAGATACCAAGGACACCTGCTTAGTTTAGGGTACTGACGCAAGTAGTAAAACGTGTAAAATAATCACTCCGTCCGACGAGTTGGATCGAGCAACTTCGCCGTCCTCCTCACTTGCGACGAAGTTGCATTTCTAGGCCTACCTTTTCTCACAACAATGAGGGCATTTAACTTCTAGCTCAGGCTTTTTTCGTGAGTTAAACAAAGGACCTTGCCTAGTCCAGTAGCATAGAAATTTAGTTAAAGTTTGTGCTCACTGGTATAGAATTTCTCCGATGGTAAAGACAAATTGTGTGCAAGTTGCACGGACGACATTGTCTGCGTAGGTCACAGGTCTTGTTCTCGTCCTTCCTAATCTGACTAATGTCTCCTTCATAACTCACAGCCAGAAAAGTGGAGATAAGGCTCCTTCCTGTCTTTTGATGTTGATATTTTCACTGTCGAGTCGCGTAGCTCTGTCAATTACTTACCAGACCATGTTCGATTTTTGTTAGCCCGCTCATAACGATAAAGCAAAACATGAAAATGTTGAGGCAACAAAAAAGTTAGAGCAGTTCGACAAGTATGGCATTTATAAAGATATCCTGACTCCCATAGACTTAAAAGATGACCAGAGGGGAACGGTTTTTTCAAGATGGTTCAATGTCTCCTAGTTTAAAGCTAGCTGTTTGGCACGATAAATCCTTAAAGCTTTTGAGTTTAGCCAAAATATTTTAATGTTTACGCTTGTCACTAGGCCTTTTATCGGCTTTTTGGGCCAAATATGGACGTAGATGAGCCATTGTGATGGTAGAACTTTTGTTGCAAATATGTTGGCTCATATTTTATACACTTACAAAACCTGATGGTGAAGGTACAAAAGCTGTTGAGTAGATTAATTATTTCTGTCAGTCTAGGAAGATGAAATTTCAAATTCAAAAGCCATCAGTTGGTTTCTTTTTTAAATTGCTATTAAAACTACATTGTACAATATTTTCCAATGATTCTCACTTTCTTGAAAAGAGTATTTTTTAAATGACTGTCACGGCTGTTCTGTCAGTAGCCTTTCCTATCAACCCAGTACATTGTAAATTGCTTGTGGCTCTATTTCGCCAATATCTCAATGATCTCCACTCCAAAAACCACGTGAAACAGTCACTCTTTAAGGATGTACTGGGCTTCCCCACGAATAAGTGTTCTTTTTTTGAATCCTAAATTCTTCAGTTTCGCTTGATGATATAGCCTCCGCGATGAAATTAAGCTTCGTCCGAAAAGACAGTTTTGCTACCAAAATCGACGTCATTTTTCAACTCATTTAAAGCTCACATAGAGGAGCAATAACGAGAGGGTTGGTGATTTTGCTTGACAGCAAATAATTCGAGGTCTTTATGCAATATTTTTCTTTAAAAAGTTCGATTGGTGTTTGAGATTCATGGGTCTTCAACGCACGTTTGGGCAACACCACTAACTCTTTCGTCTGTTCGCACAGGACAAGCACTTGGATAGATTTACACCAGCCATCGAAAAGGCTTTATTTCCTTTCAAAATTTCGCACAGCAGTCACTTCGGAAATGATTTTTCAATAATTTCTACAGCCAACATCGCACATAAAAAAGCGAGTACGCCAAATAGTTTCCCCATGCTTCCTGCAAGATCAATTGACAAAAAAACTCTAACCGACTAGCTCTCAATCCCTAGGCCTATACAATAAACAATTTCACCAAAATCAAAGAGTTAGAAAAAGGACCAACAGAACGCGGTCATTCAGCTTTTCGTATGAAAAAAAAAAAAAAAATTATGAATTGCAATCCAACCTTCTTTCTGAGCATGGATGTATGGGACTACGTCCAAATTGACGAAATTCTTGCTTATCTTGATATCAGTTATCATTTCTTCCAATTGCTATAGATTACAGAAAAAAAAATAAACTCGCAATTCCTAAAATTATTTATTTATTTATATTTTCATTTTGAATTTTAGTATTGGTCGACTACCAATTGGTCGTGGTATGCGAGCACGTCGCTGTTATAAAATCCCATCATCAGCGGCAATTCCAACTCACAAGCGTAATGTTGTAATTGTATCGGACGAAGAGAATACATCTGAATATAGCCATTCACCATCTAGCCAACATTCAACGCTGGAAAGTAATCCCGATATGCCAGAAGCTCTTAAGCAAATGAAAATTCGTAATACAACCAAATCTACGGCAACAAATACAATAGTGACAAAGACTTCAACAGGTACAACAACAATATCCGATAGCGATGATTCTAGTGATTCCGATTCCGATGATGGCCCAACCGTCTCGTCACAACTCAATCAATACAAATGCCAAAATGCTGCTCTCAAAAGTAGTGATGTCATTTCAATACCAACACCAGCTTCAGCTGGTGCTGTTAATATGGTTTAAAACATATTCCTTCCTTTAAAAAAAAATTGTAAACATAAAAGTGTGTATATATGTAGGTACTTATGTAGAAGAAGGATAAACTGCGAAGGACTCGTATAATACCGTTAAATACAAAGAGAACAACTCGCATTCCATTGTTCCACAAATTAATAAAAAAAAGACTCATAAACTACACAAAAAGCAAAAAAATATTAATGTAAAATTAAGCTTACAAATATATGTATATATAAAAACATATGTATGTAAGCAGTTATCCATAACATGTATTATAATTAAGTTAAACTTTGCATTAATTGTGAACGCATTTACGTTAGATCTATCCGAATTAATTTAAACAAAAAAATATGATTAATTGTATTACAAAGAATACATTGCAAAAAAAATATATATATTAAGTTAATTTAAAAATTTACTATTTATAATCATATAGTAGTAGATTTCTGCCTTGACGACTTATTATTTTTTAAAAGGAACCTCTAAATCCCCTACCCTCCCACTACAGTAAGCATTATTTAGCATTTAAAATAAATAAGTTTATTCAAAATAATAATATAATATATGTAATTATAATTATAAACATAAACATAATTATATATTATAATTATATTAAAGCAAATTTAAGCTGCAAAATTAAAATATTACAAAAGAAATTATTGTAGAGAATAAATGCAAATAAACCCTTAAAACAAAAATAAATAAAAACATAAAAATACCTGTTGTACATAAATTGTATATGTATAAGTAAGTTATAAATTAAATATTTGCATTATGCATCTATATGTATGTTAACTATATATATTTATGTATTTAAGTACTATGGCTGTAGAAATAATAATTAAAAAGCAAACCAATATTAAAAAAACAAAAGCAAAAAAAAAAAATACTTAAGAAATCCAGATAAATAATGCGAGTTCGACAGAAAGCAATAAATCAACATTAAAAAAAAATGTCCAATCATTTAAGAATGATACTTTTAACAAAGATAATCACAGTTATAATCAGATTTAAATTGGTTTCAGGTGTGTTTTAAATGTTCGATGGAAATGGGATGTGGTAGATAGGCCTGATCTTATTTTGTTTGTCTGAAGTTATCCGTTGAAATTTTGAAATCAGATGTCATACACAGAGTCACAAATGTGTTAAAAGCTAATTCCTCTTAGTATAATTCTGTTCTAGTATCTGGTCGACTAAACTGTTGGCGCCTTTCTAAAGCCGCTCATTAGATGCAGGGTGGCCGATGAATTTTATTAACTTTTGGCTCGAATAACTTTTTTGTTATTTTCATTCTTAGGGCCTTACCGCGAGATTCTATTCGCAATAGAATTAAAGTCGAATAGAATTAAAGTCGATTATCGGTACCGAGAGTTTCTATTGGCATCGATATTTTTCTATTTAATAGAATTTTCAATTCTATCAGAAATTCCTGGTCGACTTTTGTTTGAAAGGACTCTAAACAAAGAAAAAAACGAATAAGGACGAAAATAAGTATGTTTATTTTGAGTTATATTCAATTTACAACGTTTTTTATGTAAATTGATACAATTTTTACAAAAAATAGAGAGAATTTACGAATAGACGGCAAATGGAGAAATTGGTCTGCCTAATGGAAAAAATGCTCTTGTAGCAAAATGCATTTATCTTTGCATAGCCGGAACTCCAGTCTTCTCGTTAAAGAACAATTTGGACTCCTCTTCTTCTCGAGTGAAGTGAGTGAAGTGAAACTTGATCCACTTAGGACAAATATGTATATTCTTCAACTATGTACATCGATGAGTTCGCTTAAGACAATAGATACTGTTGAATGCCCAAAAGAAAGGTTATAGTCATTACTAATGCAGAATCTCAATAGTTTTATAATTATGGGAACCGAAGAAGTCCTTTCATACACACACACACAACAATTATTCCAAATGCAATTTTAATCTTCACTCTTCTGTGTCGAAGTGTTGTCAGTATTTCAACTCGTCGTACATTCTCTAATTAATCCTCAAATACATTTAACCAAATAAAACTCATTATTTTGAGATTGAAATTGCAGTTATAATGATTGAAACCAACTACTTCTTTGTACACACCAACAAAACAGACGGAGATTTGACATTTGAGTTGAAAGCTCAGCTTTTTCTTTTCTATTTCAGAAAGTCGATTCTATTTCAGCAATTCTACTGCAATCGCCGGTACCAATTTTGAGCTTAATAGAATCGACAAAAGTCGAATAGACTTTTTGCGAATAGAATCTCGCGGTAAGGCCCTATGATTCATCTGTTTGGAACAGCGCCGCCAAACACGCGTCTAAAATCCTTTGAATGGAAGCTACGGACAAAATAGTGAATTTTAGCAATAAACTAAACTAAATTTTGGCTTTTTAGCCCTGCTTACAGCTGATTGTGATAAGCAATTTATGGCTACAAGCCTTGCTTCAATAAAGACTTTAGGTTAAAAGCACATTTTATTTCATTATTCCAGCTGTCCATTTTTATAAACTCTAAAGGTCAATTTGTAACAAATTGGAATCAAAACAGCACAAAAAAAAGTTATTAAATTTTTTTCTGCTAGCGGTTTTCATCAGCCACCCTTTAAGGACGTTTATAGCTAAATAGAGAAAATATTTTAGAGGAATGTTCTACAGAGCAAGACTCATTCTTTTTGGAACTCTTAAGGCAGTTAAATTTTATAAATTTACTTGGAAAGAGCTTTTGAATCTTAGTTAAGTCTGATTTTTGTGAAAGCATCTGGAGTTGACTTTTGGTTTAGCATGTATCCATAGCTGGAGAAGGGAAGGAATGGGACTTTTATCCGAGATCTGGACTAAAGAGTAATATTTAGATATTTTATTTTATTTCGATACCTGTACCAAAAGCCCATAAATTAACAAAAATTCTAAGCCTGCTTAGTTATGCACGTAGAGGTTTTCTGCGTTCACGAACGCTTTGATTTACTATGTTGAAAATAAAGAGACACACGTATGTCAATAAGTTATCATGCACTCTTATCATTGGAGGCACGATATTTTCAACGTTAATCACACTTAAGAGCACAAGTCTCCAAATCATTTGTTAATCTACTTCGTAACAAGCTAAAAAGTATCGTTCTACAAACAGTACAATTCCTTCCGCCATCGAATACTCCTTTTCTTTTTCATTTTTACTATCCTTTTAACATCGAATGTGGAAAAATATTAGCGAACCCTAAAGAATTCGTTTTGTATGATAACTCCCGAAAATTGGAAATTTACTGCACATACTCAGTTATGGAAGCAGATCGCAAATGCAGATACTCTGAAAGTTGGGAAAAATGATTACCTGTGGTAATTTTCAGCTGTTCTTTTTGAACTCGGCTTTAGGAAAAACATTTGCTGAGACTAAAAAATTTCGCTTCGAAGGATTCCCTCTAAAAAATTCATTTGAGTATACCATTGCCACTTTCTTCACCATATTTTGCTCTCCACAGCTTAATGGTAAATTCTTATATTATAAAAATTGAGAATCGATTTGGTTGATATGAAGGTATTCTCTAAATGCCTTCCAATTCTTTACCGCATCTTGTTCATATCGAAAAAGAAAATTTTACAAATCTGTGGTAACAAGGAAAACCAGCACAAGTCGTTTTTTTTACAATTTTTCAGGAGCGTCTTTTAAAGGTTTATCATGAGTTTACAAAAAAATTATCTATAGTATGAATAAGTTTTGATACAGAAATGAAGATGATAAAAAATGAGTTTCTGTACAATTCTAGAATCGATTATACAATTGAAATTTCTATTAGAGCTGCACTGATCAATAATTTCCAACTATTGTTACTTCAGTGAAGTGGGTGTACCCTCCAATTATTTAAAGAAATTAATTTCATTTAAATGACGTGACTGGCTTGGCGGTAGAGCATCCTGGATGTATTTCGTGAATTTCTTTAAATGCGTCAGTCCTTAACAGTTCTCCATAAAAATTAAGTTCAACTGCGTTGTGCCACAAGTACATACATTAGCTTTCGAAGTACGAAATACGTACATATGCCTGCAATTAAAAAAAAAAACGATTTACTCTTAGATTTTCGAACGTTTAAATTTGACAAAACCTTGCAGTTTCGAGAAATTCAATCCACTTATGTAGGCAGCTTGAACAGCAACAATAAATGTTTCGAAGTTTCCTCTCTTCATAAGGATGTACCTAAACTGTTGTGAGTAAACTTTTGAAAGGGGAACCCTGCTTGGTGGACATCGAAGAGCCATTGAAGGTTCTATGACCGTTGTTGCTCTTATTGTATATGAACGAATAAAGTTCTTGCGGTGAGAGTATTACAGCTGGCACAACATCACCTAGAGGATGGAACTCAAGGTTGACCCTATTCGTATAACCTGATTTCCAATCAATTTGCGATCCATTCGTATAGACCACAACGTATAGACCACAACATTATGAACTGCTGCGGATCGATTGTAAGTGACGTTGACCGGTGATGATTTTATTCACCAGCCTACGATTCTCCGCTAATCTCGATTCATCCGACAGCAGAACCGAGAAAGTTATTCATTAGCGGGTTTCGTTATGTACCTTGTCCTTCCTACTTTTTACACCAGCAGCTGTGTTCAATGAATTTATACAAAATTGTATTTTATTTTTGCTGTTAACTTGTCTTTGTTAAACCCTGCCTTCTAATACGTATTGCTAAAGACTCCATTTCTGTCGGAAAAAAAGTATAGGACTAGCGTTCTATCAATAAAAAATCATTTGATAATGTAAACAATGTAGAAGATGGCTACCTTCACAAACTTTGATACAGATCTGCGGGTTTTCTGTAGTAGTAGTACCACTAGTAGAACTGGAGCTTAATAATGGAAAATGAGACCACATTTCTCTGAGCTCTGGGCCAAATACCGACTGCGATCCAGACTAAATTGTTTGCCATACTCAGTGAAGCCAGCGGGATAATCCATGAAAGCTGTACAAAGATCAGCTTCTATAGTGACAGTCAAGCTGCACTTACGGCACTTAATCCCATAAATTATTCAAATATTGTATAAGAACGTAAGAAAAGACTGATCGAATATCTCCCAATGAAATACCGTCTGTCTTACGAGTATATAAGTACCGGTCCATAGCGGGGTAGAAGGAAAAGAAATGTCCAATGCACTTGCAACAGAGGGCAACACCCATAAGAACGGAACTGTTAATTGATGTAAGTTTAAAATTCATAATGAGAGATATTAGAGTTTAGACTCTTACAAGAACACCACGAATTTCGTAAAAGAGTCTGATAAGAGCACTGCCAAACGCCTGCTCAATTTGAACAGAAAGGGGTATAGAATTATGTTCGGACTAATTACTTGACACAATACGTGTGGTGAGTTTATGACTGACATGGAAATTATTGTGGACCATACATAGTCTACAGCTTTTGCGAGACCGATATTGTGCACCTTGAACCATGGTATAATGAGAACGAATTCTATCCAATCTCTTTCCCGGGCGAAATTCTGCGGTTCACTAAGAGCACCCCAGAAATTTGACAGAAAGTTTGTTCTGTGTCTGAGTGCATAGGACAGAAATATACCATTTCACTAACCGGTTTAAGTGGGAACACTTTGCTTATGACTTAACTAGGCTTAGGTGTGAACCCTACACTAACTAGTTGCAATGGTATCGACGTGTAGCTTAATTCATAATTTGATGTGCTAATAATGTTGCCCACCTCTTTACAAGAATGCTCATCTAGCTCCATTTTTCTGTGCGATATTAGAAAAGAACCGATAAAACATTCTGGGAAGTGGGTTTTCTAGAAATTTGTAATTCAAGAGTTACGCCTGGGATCGCTCCCCCACCATTAGTGCTGCGAAGCTGTGGTTGGGTGTGTGCTTTCTTGAGATGATATTCACCCCTATCGTGGAATCCATCGGAATTCAGTTTCACTTCACGTATTCGATTTCCTTTCACTTTCGACTGCTATCGTGGAATCCGCCGTGAACGTCTCCTTATCGACAGGCATTTAGGAAAAGTAGTTTCACTGCCTATTATTTGTCAATATATATTTGATGGAAAATAAAACGATTATTTAAATTAAGTTGTCATTGTAACTAATTTAATTATTTAAGAACAAGCCATATTTATTTCAGGTCAAGCCGAACATCGTCCCAAAACTTTTTCACCCGTTTTGGTGGCCTTTTGGTATATTTTTCGCAAAATCTGGTGATTCGTCCATACAGTCTACTATTGCTCTGATATGTGTCTAAACAAATACAAAATTATGATTTTTATTTTTAATTTCACTTGTATTTTTGTAAACGAGAAGAAGACGTGCAGCAGCCAAGCTAATCAAATGAAATTCGATTCGAACGTTTTCTACGATACGGTGGAACTCATTCACTTTACCGACACAGTTCCCCGTGTTCCCTTTGCCTATTTGACGATGCCGAAATATTTTTTTCCGGTGAATAATTCCTCCCGGCGGATTCCGCGAAATGTGTGATTCTCGCGCTTTACCTATGGTATTATCGATCTCATTAAAGAAATTTGTCTACAATGCAATTTTTTCTTCTTTTTTACAAGCCTTCAATACTACCGAGTTCTGTTAATAAATCGCAGGCAACAAAACCAATTTTTGCAGTCGAGGCATTCATATGAAAACTGAAAATCATCAGTCAAAGCTCACGCATGAAATTGTAACCGCCGTTTATTAAATTCGTTACTCCATTTCTAGATTTGTGCTAAGACCATAACCGTTGCGTACGAAAGTATCCTGCTTGGTTTGTAGCATCATCACATTTGCAGACAGACTATCGGTACACTAAGTTTATTTACTAATAACCATCAAAATATTCAAGCACTATCGCCCACATCCCAAAATTCTTCAGTTTTCCAAAACCGTTTTCGCTCATCTGTCATTTTAAATTACCTTAGGTACGTGAATGAAAAAAATCAAATAAATATAAAAAATATCTCCGTACACATAAATTATAACTACAGCTTATATATTTGAAAGAAATATTATATAAAAAATATAAAATATATGCTTGCGTGCATGTAAAATCTTTTCTCTGTTTTTTTTGGTAAACATTTTTAAATCAAGTCCTTCAAAAATTAAGTTGCTTTATATTTTCCCCCCATTAATTTTTAATTTTAAAAATAAAATCAAATTCTCTTAAAGATTTTAAAACTGATATATTTTTCTTTTTGTGATTTTTTGAGCTTTATGAAATATTAAGTTTTAAGTTATTATAAGAAAAAAAAACATTCACTCATATAATTTCTTGCTTTAAAAGTGCCTTAAAAACCACACAACAAGAAAAGAAAATAACGAAATTTATCATTATAACAGAAATAAAATAGCAAACAATGGAAAATAATGTAAAGTTTAGCTTCTCTTTAGAAACTCAGATTTTTTCCGTTTTATATATGTATAAAAATATTTTGCTACCAAAATTTATTTTTCTAATTTGTCAAAAAAAAAAAAAAATTTGTAAAGTAACTTTTACATGTAAAAAAAAAATAATGCATAAACGATATTATCAAAATACTTAACCACGCTTGCCTCTATATAAATGTGTATTAGTACAAAATAAATAAAAAGAAAATTCAGTAAAATTCTATTGATCGTCGTCAAAATAAAAATGAAACACGAAAAACAATGAAAAAAAAAAACTTAAAAAATAAAATTATGTTTATTTGCACAATTTATGTATGTAGTCAGAATGGTTATATATTTAAAATTTTATTATATTTTCGCTGGCAAAATTGTGAGTCATTCTAAAACTTTTTTTTTTTTTTTTACTTTAAATCTAAGTTAATTGAGCTTATTTGACTAAGCATAAGAAGTTATATATGTTCAAGAAGAAGGGAATACGAAACAAACAATATTTGTTTGACAACAATTGTCTGTACCTATATAATTGTATTTTTACTTAATGATATAATTAAATTTAATTTTTTAATGCATAACGATTTATTATTATAAATTATTACTGTGAGAAATAAAAGTTTATTGGCTCGCAAAGTAGAAGAACCGATAAATTGAAAAAAAGAAACAGATAGGATTGGAGTAAGTAAAAATAAAGATTACAAAACGATGTATGAAATTGTGAAGACAAATGTGTGTGTGTTTTTTTTCTTCAAAAGACCAGAAAAGAACACTGCTGATGCAGGGAACTTTCTTGGTAAGTAAGACTTTATCTTCTGTCAATACTCGAACGTTTTCACAATGTCTCTGGTTTCATGTTGATTCTGAAAATTCTTTCAGCTTTAGTTGTCGTAAGGCCGCCTTTGCTAAGCTTATTGACTTAATTAGTCGCATTAACTTTTCTCTTTATGACGATTATTTCGACGGAATGCAACTGATTCTGATTTCTGGCCCCCAGTGTTTGTACCAATTCATAAACCCCAAAAGTATCGCTTAAAGTATCTAGCACATATTCGGCGGACCCTGAAATAATTGTCAACCTCTTCGCAGTCTTATACTGACCACTACTTGAATAATTGTATGCAAACTTCTCTTGTCTCAGTTGGGATAACGACGGACATGGTAATTGCAAAGATCAGCATGCTTAAGGATAGCTATTCCCCTGATCCCGACGGCCTACCCGCAATTGCTCTAAAAAAAATATGTAAGTATCTTATCACACCTCCTTACATGTGTCCAAAATGTGTGTGGAAAGCCAGGAACTAACCTATAAGATCATATCTGACGTGACGATCTTTTCATCATCTTTTCATCGACTTCCAGCGTCTGGAGCTGTACAAAGGAATGGTGAATTCTGTCAAAACTGATGCAGCTTTGTCACGTAGCTACAATGTGCAGTTTACGGGCTAAAGTATTGTAATTTCTACGAATTATTTCAAACATCAGCCGAAATCGGGGAAGAAGAATGGCTATTATGTGACGGAAGGGACGAGTTTATCGACATCATTGGTTGCTACCAGAGTGCTGTGGTAGAGATTTCCACGGTTATTGATGATCAGGCATATCTAGTTGGTTTAAAAGTCAACAAGGACAGTACAACGTCCACGATGATTCCTCCCGTCTGGTCTTCTTTTTTGCAGCGCCGCTTTATACCCCCTTTGTTTCGCTGCATATCCCTGTGGGTATTCGTCGTCAAGCCAGGGGTTTCTTGGTGGAACTCTGGTGAACATAAGTTGTTCACATAAGCTGCGGCTTCTTTGATAACCTGTTGGCAGCTATGTTACTTATCTTGCCACTTGGTGCTAGCTGTATTGGAATACGGAATACGCGATCGGAGAAGGTTGAGCTGATCTGTTGCAATTGCAACTTCTGTAATATTGGTGCCAATTTAATAATTCCTCACTTGGATATACGTATTCGTACCTTACCCAAAGCAAGGTAGTGGTTCGAATCTATGTTGGGCTCTTAGAAGGTTCGGATAACCAGAACCTTGGAGGCATGTCTTGTGTTGATCAAAAAGTGATCAATATTGTTGACGTTTCATCCGGCAGGTAAGCCAATTTAGTCAAAGTCTGTGTCATGTATAAGTAGACTAGACTGCTTACTGATCATACTAGAGAAGGTGTCGTCATTTCCTATTTTGACGTTCAGATGACCTAACACGATTTGAACGTCATACTTAGGACAATACTCCTGAGTTTTTTCGAAAAGCTCATAGAAGCACCTTTGGTAGCGCCGTCTTTTTTGTCTGTGGGGGCATACGAATTGTTATGAGAGGTTCATTTTGGAAGGTAGTTTGGTCTGATTTATTGTAGTCTATAGCTTCCGATGGTTTTTCAGGTGTACGCGGCCTATTAGGCATCCGAATATTCTACGTACATATCCGAACGTCGTAGTCCTTTTGTTGTTTTGCGGGGTCGTTAGGAGTAAAATCATTCTTTTCCGAGGCTATTAGTTGCGTCGTAAAATCCCGCGTAAAACGTCAAACCTGAAGGATCAGGCCCCTTGCTGGACCGCTTAAAAATCCTCCTCTTATTGGCTTATGATCTAAATATGTCGAATTCACTTATATAAGGTGTTTAGTAGCTCTACTTCTCTAGGGAATGTTTCCGAGGCCGTATGGGTATGAAGAGGCTTTAATAGGAACATCCTTCTTTTTTTTGTAGGGTGATTAGTTACAACATACTACTCCACTTCGACCTATGGGTGTCGCTTCTGCAAAAACAAGTTCTGCGAATGCATAGCCACCCCGCGGCGACAAGGCTTACATGGCTTGTGGAGAGTACTTATGTATTTACTTAAAGTTATTGTGGGTTAACTTGGTGTTATTGCAACCAATCTCTCACTTCATTGATTTCATCCTCCAGCGTTCCAACCTTAATGTAAAGAACTCGATAATATATGCAGAGAAATGTACTGGTTACTTGGAAAATATTCCAAGCTTAACGCACAGATTAAACTGCTCTTGTACAAGCAAGCTTTCGACGAATTTTTGCTTTTTCCATCTTGGGTAAGTGTGTTTGTTTCATTGGCAAGTTATCCCCTACATTTCGCAAGGTGTCAGGTGTGGTATGTATGTATATGTTTCTGATCCGTTCTCTCATAAAGCTTTTCTAAAGCTTTTGTAGACATTGCCAGGCCAGAAAAAATGGGATTATTCAAATAGTGTAGAAATTTATTTCTTGTTCTACGTTTTCGATATTTGAACGTCATACTATTTATACGTCTCGTTATACTATTGCTCCTAGATCTACTTGTTTGTATGCAAACACTGTGCGGAAACTCCTTTCATCAATTGAACTATTCAAAAATTTAGATTTTCTGTGTCAATCTGATTATTATTTTCATTTTCGTTGACGATTCAATGTAAATTTTCGTGGATTTTATTTGTTAAATTATAATTTTATTTTTCTTTAATTTTACGTTAAAAATATTTAGACTTAGATCTAAATTAAAAGGGTAAGAAAACTCTTTAAAAATGGAAGATTGGTCTGATGGGCGGAATGTATTAGAATCAAATGCACCATTTTTACAACCAATAATACAAGCTGAGACGAAAGACTTTATATGCTGCGCAGAGGCTCTAGAAATACCGAAAAAAGACGTCTGTGTGAATCAAATGTAATACCGAAGAATACGATTTACAATTATCCTGATTATTGAGTGTTGCTCATTTTTATTTTTTTTTTTTAGCCAGCCATGTCCAATTGTACATTGTTTATATAAGAACAGATTACGAGAAAAGAAAAAAAAATCGGAAAAGCAAGGTTTACCTGAACGTGATATCCTCTTTCGACCAGTTCGATTTCGTAAGTTTCTATAATAGTGTACGTGACAGTTGTATCCATCTTTTGATCTTTGATGCTAAGCCATTAATCACGCTCAGGAAAAAAAGTTTCTACTAAAATTATTTAGTTGTCGGTATGTAGTCTCCCTAGAGCAAACGTGTTTTCCTTAGCGTGCAGTACATTAAGTCAATTTCTGATGTCGCAATTCCTTGTGTAACATATTTTTCACCTTGCAGGCTGTAAAAAGCGAAGGTCAATTTTAAAAATACACGAACCATCCTTGGGCAATCCGATTGGCTTAACAAAATCATCCTTTGGTATGACTTTTCTACAATCAAACCTTACGTATTTATCCCTTCAAGGATTCGCCACCACTCTGATAGCCTTCGCTGAGTATCACATTACGCCTGAGAAGGAATGGACGGAAGAAACTCTCAACCGTATTCTTATTGAAGGACACAATCTTTTTATGAATTCAATATTTGGTGAGCAACAGCAAAGACTTATAGAAGCATCAATCAAGAGAACATTTATGCTTTGTGACAATGCTTTCCATTTGTTGGTTGAGGACCCATTTCTAATCGGCAATGTCCATGGGAAGGAATATGACGTGCCTAACCTTCACTGGGCACTCTCGAGGTTCTTTAAAAAATGCCAGTTTTGTCTCTTGCAGATAGGAAAATGGTATACCATGATATGGAAGAACATTGGTGTTTACTTTGTTTTCGATTGCTTTGCGAGAAGGATTCAAGATTTCCGAAGTGATCGAAAGCGTGGCACTGCGATGTTGATCTGTTTACGATGCCTGGATAATGTTAGCCACTTGTTAATGAATTTAAGCGGTGTACAACCTGAACAGTTGTTTACTATTAGAGAATTAAGAATCAAGTCATTGGTTCCATGCGGTGGAGAACCAACTCCAGAAGTTGTTTACAGGTCTACCGAATATGAAATTATTAGTCCTGACTATGCCCTGCTTCGGGGCTCACTACACTTGGGATCTGTTTGCTTCAAAGAAATCCGGTATCGACATTCTCTGCCTGTTGCCATATGTGCCCTTATTAATGCAAAAGTTGATGCGACTCCAACGTGGAATACGGCAGTAGTCGATAAAGTCCTCAAATTAGGTGCACACTTCTACAAGAAGTGGACTGAGTGTGATATAAGTTTGGAGTTGGGCATTCAAGATGTTCCCAGTTCGTTTACATTTGGACAGTTCATGGTTCAGATTGCAGTAAGTTCTATCACGGAATGCGGAATGTGGAAATGTACACCGAATTATCGTGCAACAGAGATCACTGAAGCCGTGCAAAGAGCTTTCACGCGCGGCGGAAACCTCCTTCTTCAAATTCATAGTAGATTCTATGCCCTTTGGAGAAAGGGCACTTTTTATTATTTACTGGACCCGTATTCACACAAGTGTTATTTAGGAAGAAAAAAAATGGTAGCATCTTCACTGCGGATGTGTGCAAACACTGACAGGTTGTGCTGCATCTTAACACAATCACTTTTAGAGCTGTTTGAAGAGTCAAGGTTTTTAATACGTCTAGTGAAAATCCTGCATTTGGAGGAGTTGGATAAAATGGACAAGAATCGACGTCGTGCTCAAATCCCATGTATGTGTATTGCGACAGCTCAAAAAGATTATAATCAAGAGGTGGCATCTATAAATGATTCTGTATTCGGTGTGGATGGTTATGAGTGCGAAGGAGATGTTGCTCCACCAGAGTCTGAAGCGGATGATCTTGATTCGCCTGGATTATCACAAACACGTATGCAGGACTATACAGATTTGAGATCGGGCTTCGTAGAGGATGAACCTGTTGATGTGGCTGAGTCTGAAAGTGAAAATGGTGACGAAGATTTGAGTGAAAAAGTACCTTCTCTTGTTGAATAGGATGAAACTGATAATGAGGCTGGAGGAAAACCGACGTAAGAAAAAACCCAAGACCGTCGGTCGAAGCTCTTAGGAAAATCTTCTATCTTTTGTGGAAAACCTTGTTTACTCGAGTACAAGTACGTAATAAACTTATGGTTAACGGGGACCTTATTTTGATGGCTTTGTACGCAACTTAAAAGGAGTCTGCTGTAGGCTATGTCTTTAACGCGCGAACTAATTAAGACTCAGTTCAAACATTTTGGGACATGTCTTGTATTCGAAGTCATTGCCAAAGTTTGTAAATCGTACTCTACTGTCGTCTTGGTACCCAAGGGTATGATTACCAATAACGTGTTTGAACCTGGAATTCTCATTACCCGAAGATTGCTGCTTACCTCGACGGTACAAAATTGTTGATGAAAGGCGTCCTTGTCAGCCATAATCACTAAAACCAGAAATTTAGTTGAAGGTATCTGGTCACTAAATTTGGTTTCCATGACATGAGGTTTTGTCTGCTATCCAAATCAGGGGCAATACCAGTTTCCCTTTCAGCGGTGAGCCTCTAACTTTTTTTTATTAACAGGGATCCCAATGTGTTGAAACATAATTCCCGGCAGTCGGAAAAAGTATTCATGCAACACTTTTAAGTTTTGTAAAGGATTGTGACTGAAGTATAAATGTATGTTCCAATATAATTTATTTCTCTTTGAACCAATGAAATTGTTGTTTTTGTTTTGTTTTGTGAGTTGCAAGCAAGTTAACTAAATGGACTTTTTTAATACCCTATCCTTTCGCCTCAAGAGCTGAGGCAGTGAGTACTGGGGTGGCAGCACGTAACTTGATACAATCGAAGTTTTATCGATACGATCGACAGTTGCCAGCACATATTTTGGTTCAATCGTATATCGTCAAATTTGGCAGCACACATTGTTGAACATGACGTTTGAAACAAAAAAAATCAGTCGACAGAAAATAATTATCGTTTGCGGGAATTTTATTTGAAAAAAAAAAAAAAAACAGAATTATAAAGAATTTTAATATTATTTCTTATATTTTGGGCAATTCTTGATAGATTATCACTCAAGTTTGAGTTTGAAACTACATTAGTTCACAATGACATTTTTAGGTACAAATCACAATCAAACTCGTTTCAAGTTACGTGCTGCCAAGAATCATTTGTTTTGAGTTGAACGTCGATCAACAATTCTCGATTGTATCAAGTTACGTGCTGCCACCCCTGAGCTATGTACATATGTCCGTTCGTCTGTTAATGTGCCTCCAGTTGTACAGTCCCAGTTGTTTGAGGTCCTTGACCGAGGTGATCCTTTACTGCGTTGTCCCTCCGATTTAGATTTGAAGAGTGCGGGCAGGAGCATTGGTGCCATCTTAAGCGATGATGCGCAGTTTTTTGACTAGTACTTACTACTTAATTTCCTTATCAGCTCAGGAAGGCAGATGACAGCACATCACCTTGTCTGAATCCTTTTTTGACATCAAATGTCTCGATGAAAGCATTTACTTAGTAGGCCTGCGACCCTTGGAGGGTAAGAGCTTGAACTGCTGCCTTCTATCCTTCACGGTCTCGGGCTCGCTGCTTCCAGTTGGCGAGACCTAGATTTCTTGCGTCCACGATCACTTGGTCCTTAAACCGGAGATTCGATTCCACTTGACGTCTCGAACCAGTGGGCTGGGATTCAAAGACTCTCTTAGCTGGAGCGTTGTTGTCCATTCGATCGACGGGACCGAGCCAGTGTAGTCAACGGATTTTTGCCTTCCGGACTACATCCATATCTTTGTACAACTCATAGAGTTCGCGGTTATGCCTTCTCCTCCATTCGCCCTCCTCGCAAATATTACCGAATATTCCGCGAAGGATTTTTCTTTCGAAGGATCCCAAGATCTGCTCTGCCGTCCTGCTTATCGTCCGGCATTCGGCTCCGTAAAACACGACTGGCAAGATCGTCCTTCCATACTTTGCAGATGATTTGGTGCATGTTCCTAACCAAAACATCGCCACCTGCTTTGGAGAGCTCTGGCGGCAACCCGTCCGAGCACGCGGCTTTATTGTTCTCCAGCCTACGCAAGACTGTAGGCGACTTCTTCTAAACTGGGTGAAGGTTAGGTTGGGTTGAAGTGACTACCAGCTAGGAGTCGCCAGCACACTTGATAGGTCCGTTGTGATACCGCGTGGATCATGGGAGAAAGTTTCTCTCTACCTACTCGTTTTAAAACCAATTAGAGCTTCTTATGAAGCATAGGAGCTCTTGATGTCAATATTCATCAGGTCGCCTATGCCGTTATAATAGGGAGCTCTTAAGTGGAGTTTCCTTCTACGGGAGAGAGCTGGGAAGAAATAAAGAATGTGAGGAATAGTTTCCTCCTCTTCTTCATCCATGCAGCTTCTACAAAAGTCGTTCGCGAAGAGGCCTAGCCCTGTAGCGTGCTTGCCTATTAGACAGAGTCCAGTGATGAGACCTATTGTAGTGCCGATATACGATCCAGCTTTGGCCAAATCTGTATTGTCGCTAGACATGTTGATCCACTTGGCCACCTAAGATTTGTACTCTCGACAGCATCCAGCTTATGTTTAAGTTTGCGAGGAGCGATTGGAATACCTAAGGTGCCATTGTCCGGCAAGATGGGTATAGTTGTTCCTATTCTGGCGAGTTCATCGGCCTTACAATTCCCTGGAATGTCTCTATGCCCCGGCACCCAGCACAGGTGAATTTTGAACTGCTCAGCCATCTCTGGCAGATATCACGTTTTTCTTAAGCCAAGATAGGGCTTCTTTGATCGCCATTAATTCCGCCTGGAACACGGTACAATGATTAGGAGGACGGAAGGAGAGCTTAAGGTTAAGCTTATCAGAGAAAACACCTGCACCAACTCCGTCTTTGGTTTTTGACCCGTCAGTGTAGAAGTGAATAGCATCATCTTCTAAAAATGTATCGTCCTCCCAGCGTGATCTGGAAGGGATGGTGACAAGGAAGTTTTTCTCAAAATTTAGACGTGGGATGGTGTAGTCTGTGTTTTCGGGAGAGTTTTTGAATTTATTCAGAATAGGGGCGTGGCCGAATTCTTTTCTTGACCACTGTTGGGTAGCTTCAAGGCGAACGGCTGCAATCGCTGCCATTTGCTTGCTAAATATCTCGAGGAGTATCAGATGGAACATAATGTCCAGTGCCACAGAGGGAGTTGTACGTAGAGCTCCGCTTATGCACAGACAAGCTGTTGGACCTTACTTAGATCATCGCGATTTATAGCTTTATCTAAAGCTGTCCACCAGACAATAACCCCGTATGTGAGTATCGGTCTAATAATCGAGGTGTAGAGCCAGTGAGTAATTCGAGGTTGTAGACCCCATTTATTCCCAATGGCTTTCTTGCAGCAGAAAGGCGCTACTGTCGCTTTCTTTACTCTTTCTTGAATATTAGGTTTCCAACTTAGCTTTCTATCCAGGATAAGACCCAAATATTTTGCTGTATCGAAGAAAGTTAAGCTGGTTCCATTAAGAGAGGGAGGGTCGACTAGCGGAATTTTATATTTCCTTGAGAAGAGTACTAGTTCAGTTTGGTGGGGGTTTACACCCAGACCACACCGAACTGCCCATCTAGTGAGCTTATTTAGAGCATTTTGTTGGAGTTCCTTCAGAGTATTTAGGTGCTTTCCCGAGACGGCCAAAGCAACATCACCTGCATAAGCGATCGCCGTGCATACCTCGCCTTCCATGATTATCAATAGTTCATTGACTACCAAATTCCACAAAAGCGGTGATAGAACACCTCCTTGCGGAGTGCCTCTACTAACAGATCCGACCATTGAGCAGTAGATTAATCAATTCGCAAAATGAGCTATCAACTTTCAGGTCTGACAGTGCATCCGCTTTCGCTGATGTATTGACATTGTTGAAAGCGCCTTCTATATCCAGGAAGGCAACCATTGTGTACTCCTTGTGGAACAGGGAATATTCAATTTTGCGTACCAGTGAGTGCAAAGCTGTCTCTACTGATTTGCCTTTGCAATACGCATGTTGGGCCGCTGACAGTAGCTTCTCATCAATACTGTTACGTAAATGGATATCAATCAGTCGCTCCAATATTTTTAAGAGGAATGATGATAGACTGATAGGTCTGAAATCTTTTGGATCTGTATAAGAGCATTTACCCGCTTTGGGTATGAAGGCAACTTTAACTTCTCTCCATATCTTTGGAGGAAAGGACTATTTCATCGACCAAAGGTGAGTTTTTCACGTACCATATCACTCTGTCTTGGTCATGCCTGTTGAGCAGCTGTTGGAAATGCTGCTTAAGCACGCCCACAATTCCTTGTGGGTTCCGCACAATTTCGAAGAGCCTGAATCTCCGGTATGTAGCTAGCAGCAAGGTTCTTATGTAGCTTTTTTAAAAAAAAAACTCCGTGACTGATTTCTGTTTCTGGACTCTTCGATATCCTTCAGCTGAGAGGCTGCGAAGACTATTTTCTTTTCACGCAGTAGTTTTTTCTCCTCCCTTCTCCTGACTCTGCTGCCCTGATTTTTCGTTGGAGCGCCTTCTGATATGCCTGGATGAAAGCATTACCGACTTTAATGAAGCAGCGAGCGTTCTCCACCGTCATCCTGCACAGATGGATGAGTTTGGCAGAGATGCCAAAACTAGACATTGCTCTGTATAGCTCGTCTATATAAATGACGGCATATGCGGCCTTAAAATCGATAAAAATAATGGTGGTTATCGGCTTGGACTTCCTGGGTTTTCTCGAGGATCTGCCGAAGTCTGAAAATGTTATCGACTGCGGACTTTGCTAGCCTGAGTCCACAATGATAGGGGCCAATCAGGTTGTTGGCAATGTAAAACCTCCGTACATTTTTCTTGGAGTAAGGTATGTACCTCTCATGCTCTCTTTTCTTCTTTTGGAAAAGCCGATGTTTTCGCATCTGTTTTCCTAGTAGAGCTGGAAGCAACCCTCGTTCTTCTCTTCAGCGCCGCTTTGTGTGATTTGTTTAGCTGCATGTGCTTGCCGGAAATCTTCGTCAAACTGGGGGTTTCTTGGTGGTGGTCATCATCAGGGATCAATTCGGAGGAAGTGAGTGTGAACAAGACTATTCCACTATTTACATACACCACACAGCCATGAGTAGACTGCAGCTTGACATTCTTTAAACAAGCAATGGCTGAGCTGCTACTTAAACAGCATCTCGACTACTGGTGATGTCTTGATACATGCCGGCAGACGAAGATGTGGATTGACGCACTTAGTACAGGCAGAGCCAGGTTTCTGTTTAACCTACCCAAAAGTGACTTGAGAACTATTACAGGGCTCTTTACGTATTTTACTTCCGTTAACAAACACCTGAAAATCATAGGACTTAGGGATTCGAACCTTTGTGAGATGTATCTTGAAGAGGACGAAACTACCACACACTTTCTGTGCGACTGCCCTGCTTTTACACAAATAAGGCACCATTGGGCATGAACAATTACATCCTCAAATATGAAGATCTGGCTGAATACGCTCAACCTTGCTATTTTACTGAGTTTTGCAAAGCTCACTGGCAGGTTAGGAGTGCGGACAGTATGAAACAGATAAGGAACATTGTTACTGTCTCTTATGGGACGGTTTTCTGCCGAAGTACAATGGTCCCTCAGGGACTACGTGCTGCTGGTCATCGATGGATAACCAACCCCCATCAGGATGCGATACAATACAGTCAAAACAAAGGATTTCATATCGACTCATCCATGTTCATAGGAGTCGTATACTTATTCATTTTCCACCTTTCAGCCAACACGTACATATGGCAAGGAATTTAATAATGTGCGTCCAGATCTAAAGGGTCATCCAACAAGAGGTGTTATTTTAAATTTCGCGCCATTGTTAAACTGTCAACCTACAACTATCATTGTAAACTAAGAGGTTATTGAATATGGATCAATAGACACTCGCACAACGTCTTAAAATAGCGAAAATTCACTGCAATAACGGTAAAAACATCGCGGAAACGTTTCGTAAAGTTCGTATTGCTTTTGGTCATCACCAAGGGCCTTCTCGCACAGCTCAATCGATAAATTCGTCTTGGACAAGTTAGTGATGTTAAGACTCCAACTCGTGTTCATCCGGCAAGGTCAGTTCAAAATATCACCGCCCTGGCTGGGAGTATGACTGAAAACCCAAGAATGTCCATTTCGAGATGATCACAGGAATCGGGCCTATGCACAGCCACTTTAAACCGCATTTTGCATAAAGATCTTGGGCTACATGCTTAAAAGGTCCAGTAGACATAAGAATTAAAGACATCAGACCATGTAGGTACAACGCCGTTCTTTTGTTGATTGTGTGGGCACGATGGACTCATCGTTAGTATAAGCATTGTATATGAACGACAGTTTTCTGTCAGCTCCCATCTACCTAACTTTCGCTGATTGGGTGCTACAAATGTATGAACAAGACCATGATTTTTTAGGCTCATTTCCATTTGTCTGGCTAAGTAAACAAATAAAACTGTCGCATCTAGGGCTCCAAAAACCAAAGTGGAACAACTCTTCCATGTACAACGAGTGACAGTTTGGTGCGGTTTTCGGGCTGGCGGTGTCATGCTAGTGCGACCGTTTCAGTGAATGGATTGCATTACTGAACGATGTTGACTGACTTTTTTTGCCGGAAATTGATGCTATGGATGTGGACGACGTTTATTTTTAGCAGGACGGCGCCACATGCCACACAGGTGGTGAAATAAAGGCTCTATTGCGTGATAATTTTCTAGACTTCTCGAAATGGAGACTTCAATTGGTCGCCGAGATCGTGCGATTTAACACCATTAGACTTTTTCCTTTGAGGCTATGTTAAAGATAAAGTCCACACCAATGCTTCATCAACGATTCATGTACTAAAAGAAAATATCATAGTAAGTATGCCAAAACGTGATGGAAAATTTCATCAAAAGAATGAGCTAGAGCCTAGGCAGATATTTTATTTCATTACTAACCTCAGAGTTTTTGCCATGTCACCACTTCTCGTAAAAATGTTGCATTCTTCTATTAATTTAAAATGACACCTCTTTTTGGATGACTCTATATTAAAAGAAGGATGTACAGACAAAAGATATCCTTAAATTCTCTGGTGTCAGATATTAAAGGCTTAAGTCAAAAAAGGCATTTACCATTTCTGAATGAGTTCAAGTCAGTTTTTTTCGCTTTCGATTGGTATCAAAAACTTAAGTCAACTTAAGTCCAGATCAACTGGTTCCGATAGTAATTAACTGGTATATGGGCAATAAGTCAATGAATTGCTCATATTATGCAAGCTTAAAATCAAATTTTCTGGAATCTGCAATTTCTGACTTAAGCCCTTTCTGCCTAATGTCGAAGAATTCATCCCAAAAGGTTTGAAAAAGCTTCAAATTAAATCAACCTGTTCTAATGTAATCACTGTACTACGAATAAAATCCATTTTATCACGCAAAATTATCCTTGATTCAAGTGTCCGATGTGAAATTTATCATCATTTTCATTTTTATTATTTTAGATTAGAGCACATGTAAATTTTCGTGAATTTTTTTTGTTTGATTTTTGTTTTCTATATTTTACGTGAAAAATATTCAGATTTTGATTTAAATTGAAAGAGTTAAGAAAAAATTAAAAATGGAAGAAGATGCAAGTGTTTTGGATGTAGTAGAAGCAAATGCACCATTACTAACGCCGATAATACACCTTGAGGATAAAAACATTATATGCTGTTCAGAGATTCCAAAAATAAAAAGCAATCTATGCACGCATCAAAGGTTGTAGCTTAAAATGCGCTCAGAAATTATATATTGCTAATTGTGTGTGGACCTTTACTTTTAGTTATCAAGTGCCGACAGTAAAGTGCTTATGTAAAAATAAGTTAAAGCCAAAACCATGTTCAAAACCTGAAGAAATAAATGAACGTGATATTCTCTTTCGACCAATTCGATGGCGTAAGTTTTATAGTTTTTATTATCCATTTAAGTGAAAGTTATGACGGTATTTGGACTCATTCTACTAGGCCATACCGAAGGGAAAAACATAAACTGTCTTGAAACAATTTATCTTAAAGAGCGAAGGGTGTGGATAAAGTATGTATGACACTATAAGTAGTGTCTTGACAAAGTTGCGTTAGAGCCTTCTCGACAGTTTATTTAATATAAATTTTCCCGCCAATGACAATTTTGATCGCAGAGTGTTGTATCCACCCTCGCTCTTTGGACAAATTTATATTGGGACAAAACAGTTTTCTCTTCAGACGCTTGAAACTATTTTGTAAGCCTCCAACCGGGTTCGTTTTAGTGTAACATGATTTTCATATTTCAGGCTGTAATACGCCGGCGAAAATGGCAGAAAAAATTTACGAACCATCTCTGGGTGCTCCAATTGGCATGTCAAAATCATCCTTTGGCATGAAATTTCTTGAAACAAATCCTAATGAAATGGGCCTTCAAGGTTTCGCTACCATTTTGATTGCATTCGCCGAGTACTACATAACACCTGAAATGGAATGGGATGAGAAACTTCTTAATCGCTTATTACTCGAAGGACAACGACTTTTCAATGATTCAAAATCTGAACTAAGCGAAGGGGAATCTATAAAAGAATCAGCAATTAAGAGGACCTTCATGCTTTGCGATAATGCTTTTGATTTGCTGGTTGAAGAACCATTTCTACTTGGCAAAGTCATGGGTCACGAACTTCCAGTGCCCAATCTCTATTGGGGACTTTTGAAGTTCTTTAGAAAGTTCCAGTTCTGTCTTTTACAGGTAGGCAAATGGAGTTTACTGATATGGAAGAACGCTGACGTATTCTTCGTATTCGATTGCTTTGGGAGAAGAGTTCAAGACTTCAGAAGCGATCGGAAGCGTGGCGTAGCGATGTTGATCTGTTTGCGGAATCTCGATAATGTTAGCCATTTGATAATGAATCTAAGCGGGATACAACCTGAACAGTTATTCACTATCAGAGAGCTGAAAATCAAATCATTGGTTCCTTGCGGTGGTAAACCAACTCCAGAAATCGTTGACAGATCAAACCAGTTTGAGATTATTAGTTCGGATTACGCTCTGCTTCGGGGCACAATACACTTGGGCTCGGTTTGCTTTATGGAAATCAGGCATCGACATTCGCTGCCTGTGGCCATCTGTGCCTTGATTAATGCTAAAATTGATGCAACTCCAACGTGGGAGAGTAGAGTTGTAGATAAGGTCATCAAATTGGGAGCGCACTTCTATAAGCGGTGGACTCAATGTGATATCAGTCTCGATCTAGGTATTCAAGATATTCCGAATCGATTTACATTTGGACAGTTCATGGTTAAGATTGAAGTAACTGGTATTTCTGAATGCGGGATGTGGAAATGTACACCGAATTATCGTCACTCAGAGATAACCATGGCCCTTAAGAGTGCCCTCGATCGGTGCCCAAATGCCCTTGTGCAAATTCAAGGTAGAAGTTATGCTTTATGGAAGAAGGGTACGTTTTATTATATCTTGGATCCGTATTCACATAAGTGCTATTTGGGAAAGAAAAAGTTGGTGACGGCTTCATTGCGGATGTGTGGATCCCTTGACAGGCTGTGTTGCGTCTTTACTCAGTCACTTTTGGAGCTATTTGAAGAATCAAAGTTTCTTATACGTTTGGTTAAAATCTTGGAATTAGAAGAGTTAGACAAAATGCAGGAAAATCGACTCCGAGCTCAGATGCCTTGTATGTGCCTTGCTACAGAGCAAGCAGATCCCACTATAGAAGTGGCATCTATAAATGATTCCGTGAATGATCCCGAAGGTTTTAACTGTCCACCAGAGATAAATCCAGCAGAGTTTGAAGGAGATGATCTTGATTCGCCTGGATTGTCACAGACGCGTTTAGAGGACTACTCGGATTTGAGAAAAGACTTTGTAGACGATTCTGAAGGAGACGAATCTGGGCTTGACGAAAGCGGTGATTTAGATGCAGTGAGTGATACAGGAGACATTGGCTTTGTTCATGAAGAATCTGATGATAAAGTTGAAGTGATGAAGATACCCAAGAAGCCTAAGGATAAAGACAAGAGCAAAAACAAAAATAAGGATAAGGGCGGAGATGCAGACATAGAAATGGACAAAGATAAATCTGCAGGTGATGCAGGAGACGATAATCTAGATAAGAAAGGTAAAAAACGAGCCCATGATCAAGAAGATGACGAAGCTTCGAAAAATAAAAAACAAAAGAATGACAAAGACAATGACAACGACACGGATAAAGACAAGGATAAGGACAAGGACAAGAACAAAGCTAAAGATAAGGACAAGGACAAGGACAAGGACAAGAACAAGGACAAGAACAAGGACATGGACATGGACAAGGACAAGGACAAAAATGCAAAAGAAGATAAGAAATCTGAACCTAGAAAGCCGATGGATTCAGATGCGCCTACAGATGGCGATAAATCTTCCAGTAAAAGACCGACCTCGGGAGAATCAACAGCAACTGATTTGATCAATAAAGAAACCCCTTCACGGCCAACCCCGAAACGTACCATTCCAAAGAAAGATGAACCACCCCCCGATGATGACGGCTCACCAGGTGGTTGTAAACCTAATAGTTATCCTGGTTTCACAGAAGATCCACAAGATTTGGCGGTGGTTGGATCAGAGAGCGGCAGCTACGACAGTTTGTGTAGTCTACTTAAATCGGCGTTCCGTTGTGCAGATCGTGTTCTAACAATGACACCATGGGGCAATTATGTTGCATTTAAATTTCACAGGTCATACTTCATTTTTGATGGCTGTACTTGTAATCTTCGATCAATCCGACACATGGACCTTTCGGTTGGCACCGCTGGACTCTTGTGCTTTGCTGATATCCATGCACTGATCACCTATATTGAGCGTGGTAGAGAAACTCCAAAACCTACTGCATCTTCTAAAAGAGACGTGATCGATCAAATCTGTAGTGAATATTGCGATCGCAGAAGATGAATTCTGATTGTATTCATAAAAATCTAAATAAGAATACAATCAACATTCACAATAAATACGAAAACTAACCGATAAAAAAAAAAGATTTCGTTGTTTCTTAGAATTTTGGAATGCATTCGGTGGATAGCCGCACTGAAGCTAATCGAAATTACACGATTCCTCTACACTTTCTTTGAAGAAGCTACATGGCTTTAGATAAACCTAATTACCATAACCCCGACAAACTAACTAATTGCTACAGACTGTTGGCCTCCATTTTTTTCTTTTTCAAAAGTCGGTCGAAAACGCACCTTTAAAGTGTAAATGGTTTACGAGAAAATTGTACTTTTGAAAATGATTTCCAAAAACTGGTTTGGTTGGGTATGCAAGAATGAACTCCCGGCCTGGACTCTGGCAACGGCGATTGCTCGGTATTAATGCTTGGGGGGGTCGGCTTTCCTGGTCGTCTCGAACCTGGGGCTAAGAATCGAATCTCTTCTTGGCTGGAGCGTTGTTTTCCATACGCTCGATGTGCATGTATGCCTTGGCGTTTTGGGCTACACGTACAGGTTTCGAGTAAAGAGTTTTGTAGCATCATCGGTTTCCAAGAAAACTTCTACCTTCGTACCTACATTACAAAATATCTGTTCCAGTACATGACTTAAAGACGATAACGAATCTGCATTCTAATATGTGCAACCTTTTTGTGGCAGCTGTAATCAATGCCGCATTTTTCTGTTTTTGTATTCTTGTTGGAGGGGGAACATAAGAAGGCTCTGCGCACAGCCATCGTTCGTTCCTTCTATTGACCTTTTGGTCTTTTTTCGTTTCCTCACACATAAAGAATGGCTAATCGAATAGGGTGTAGTACGAGGACAAATCGCAGAGGCGAAGCGTTGCTGGAACCGTTTGCTGGCCTTGATTTTGTACTACTCAACCATGGAAACAAACAACCATTTAATTGTGATAGATCAGGCTACATCAGGTAGATCATATTCGACCAAATAAAGCCAAGACAGTTTCAGTACAAAAAAGCCACTGAAAAGGTATAGAAGTTGGGATGCAAAGAGATGTTCGACTACTGGCTGAGGAACATAGAAATACCCAGGGGCACAGCTAATGAACAGGTGAAACAGGTAACAATTTATCTCACTCAAGGACGCGATGCATGCAGCCACGTAAAGGCAAGGGGAATAGGAGAAAACTAGTATACTGGTGGAATGATTTGTGCTCATATTCTGGAGATCTTTCAGCTAGGGAATACTGAAGATCACAGCCCAGTCATGAATACAAATTCCACGGAATATTTTTCACTTTTCTCTTCTTTCCTATTGTGAAAAATAAATCTGTGAGATCTGTTCTCTAATATTCATGAGAAACTTATTAAATTGCTTGCAGGACACAACGGAGAAAAAGATTTAAATAAAGTGGTACAAAAAGCAGGTTAAACGACTACATTAATTGAATTGCTTCGCAAATTGCGGGTGTTAGAAATTGGACTATATAAATAACCACCTCTGAATAAAACCATTGAACGAGCTAAACGATTGGATCCAGATACCTTTCTTGTAGCGCACTTTTGTAATATAATCAATGGCGGAAGTTTTGTTTGGTAGGCACGAACTGTATTTTTGACACAAACAATTCAAAATATACTGTTTTTAAAGTTTTTTTGTCACAGAATTTTCTGAGACGATAAAAACTTCGAATTCTTGAACGTAGATATTGTTTTAAAATTTGGTCAATTGTAATACCCAAATATTTAAGCTGATTTACTATAACTAGCTTCCGCAGTACATACACAATCTGACACATTTGATCTAAAGCAATTTTTTGCATGGAAGAAAATTTCAAAGACAGGTGACTCTTGTTTACTTAGACCAAAGGGCATCAATTTAGTCTTATTACAGACGATTAATTGGTGTTCCGAAAACCACATTCTTGAAAGGTGAACATCATGATTTATATCAGCATATAAGTTTAGTGGATTATCGGAACGGTATGCAATGCCAATAAGGAACAGTATGGGACCAAGAACTGATCCCTGAAGCACATCTAAGTTCATAATTTTGGAGCTACTAAAACTACGACTCAAACCAATTGTGCATAAAACCACGAAAACCTGCACAATATAATTTGTTAAGTAAAACTATGTGATTAACCATGTCAAAAGCTTTGATAATGTCAACTAAGAGTTAAGTTTTTATCATCCAGTGCTTTATAAATAAAGAAAAAAACAACTAGAGAGCATCTTCTGAATCAAGGCCTTGTCTAAATCCAAACTCGACAGGATTAAGGAAATCAATCTCTGTTCTTAATGGCTTTTTTAAAGACTTTTGAAACTGAGGGCAATAAAGATATTGGTCGAGCAAACCTATATAAAAAAAAAGTTTACACCCAACGAAACACGTCCGCTCTCTCCAAAGGTTGCAGAATTTTAATGGGGTCGCAATTATTCCATCATGCTTACAGCACATCCAGTAAATATTTAAACATATTCAGCCTAATCATGAATAAAAATTCCAGGGGAAATTTTTCACTTTTCCCTTCTCTCGTATTCTGAAATCTATGGAAGGAACCATTTGTGTGTGAAACAAAACTAAAACTAATTAAATATGCTAAGCTAAGTTCGAAACCCGGAAATTCATTTTTCTATATTCGAAGTGAAAATTATATCCCCGTTGATTTAGAAGAAAAAAAAATTCCCCGAGAATATTCGGCAGGGAAATATTGTTGTTTTTTTTTTTTGTTCTATGTTTTAAGTTAGACGCAAACCATCCTTATACTGAACCATGAAACCAATCATAATGTAATCAACACTGGAACACTTTGAACCACGCAGATGGGCAGATGACCCTACATCTCTAGGCAGATCTGCTTGAAGCTGGGTAATAAACTGGCTAATTAAACAAAATTAGGTCACTAGTCAATACACTAATAGCTGCCAACTGCATCACTGGTAGGCACATTAATATGCTAGGGGTTCACTGAACTGACTTCTGTATGGAATCTGCACGAACATGGATAAGAAGGCAACGATCCTTCACCTTCCTTGCACATGTCCAGTCCTTTCTATTCGAAGAAAAATTTACTATGGAACCTACATCTTCGATGACCTTGATGAAACACAAATATTAGTCGCCTCCAGTGGGGTTGGTTCCGTAGGTTGTTTTGAAATTATCCAGGTCCTTGTGAAATCCGAATGGGGGACTTAATGAGGCTATCTTCAGTGCTGACTGTCAATCTAACCTTCAGGTTACCATGGACAGAACATTGCTTGATTACCATAATCTAGAGTTCAAACAGCGACTGAAACAATGGAGCACCTAGGATTCCCAAGGCCGAATATAATTTGATCGACAAATAAGGCAGAACCATGAATCGATCTGAATCTATTGAAGTTCTTATTATAGCAGCTACTATTCCACTAAGAACAGGTTAGTTCCTAAGCCCAGGAATCGAGCCACGTCGATTCGGAGAGGTTCCAAACTGCTTCTGCAAGCAGATCGGTTGGAAAGATGTTTGACATTCTGCGAGCCATTTCCGCAGTAAGGGAGGCACCATTCTGAGTTAGGACGATCCTTGTTTTTTTATTGCAGTGTGTGGTTTATGCTTTTAGTACATACTTACTTGTAGGCCTGTCTGTCGAATATGCTAGTCTGTGTGTATGTGTCGATATCCCCTCAGGAGCTTCCGCTTAGGGACTTTAGCACATTGTGACAAGACGCCAATACGTCTTAAATGGGCATTTGTTGCAATGTGACGTCATGCTATGTTTATGTCCATTCTACTGACCTTATCTTCCTTGTTCAGGACATGAAGAGTGTGGGTGAGAATTTTTTGGCAGACATTTGGATGTTACAGTGTCTGGAAAATCCATCTAGAAGAAAAATACATTCAACGCTGAGCACAGAGCGTGCACGTTGGGTCCGGTGGTAAGGAACGTACAGTACATCTGCATATGAAACAAGATGAGAAGTTAAAAGAAGACGCGAAAGAATATTCTGGCGTTCCTAAATTCTACAAAAGAACGCTCCAAAACAGCGCGTAGAAGCATGGCTTGATCAATGTCGAATGCTTTGGATAGATCCAGAGCAATATCGACAGTACTGTGGCAAAGCTAGTTTTGGTCGACTCTGTTGGTGATCTTTCACGTCAACTGTGTGATGAAATCAAGGCAAAACTTTTAGATTTTCTACGTAAGAAATTGTTGTCTTACCAAAACGTAATAAACAAAGTACAAATTACTACAGAAATTCTATAAGCTCCTAAAATCAGGAAGTCTCATTTACATAAGTCAAGAAAGCAAAGTCATAAATATTTAAAATCATATTTCAGGCAATTCTTTTGAAAGTATATTATCGTTTATACCGGTTTTGGATACTATCTCAGTATTTCACATTAAAGAAAAAAACAAGAACGTCAAAATAAATTATTGAAGTTGAAATTGTGGATGTGTGAAATAATTAACAGATTGCGCTGCATCTTTACTCAGATACTCTTACATTAATTAGAAGAGAAGAAGAGAAAAGTTTCTCACTCCCCTGGTGAATGAAATGAAGTTTGGATGAAATGAATAAGACTCAACATCAAGCCCACGCTCCAGTTACTTATATGAGTCTTTTGGACGATAAAAGTGATAGTGAAGAAGAGGCGACTCGAATAGATGACTCCGTGACTGGTGTTGATATGTGTGATTATCTTGCGGAGACAGTTTCTCTGGAGTCTGATGGTCCTGAAACACATAAGGCTAAGACGCAGAAGAAAAAAAAACGTCGTAAGAAGCCGATTGATCGTGATACGTCAATAAATGATAGAAAACCAAGCAGCAAAAAACTAATCAGCCAATGGTCAACGGATTTACCAAATAGACCATTCAATCGATGGCAGTATGCTTGGCAACGTTGCAAAATACAAAGTCATTTACCTGCCGATGTAAATGACCTACCAACAGATTTCAAGCCCAATTGTTATCCCGGTTATTTTAAAGATCAACAAAATTTGGCGGTTGTCGGATCAGAGTCGGGTAGCAGCGAAAGTTTGAGATCTCTTCTCAGATCTGCATTCCGTTGTGCAGATCGTGTCCTTACACTGACACCATGGATTAACTATGTAGCATTTAAATATAATAGATCGTACTTCATTTATGATGGCTGCACTTGTAATCTGCAGTTGATTCGACACATGGATCTTAGTGTTGGTACCGCTGGACTCTTGTGGTTTGTTGATTTGCAGGCGTTGATATCCTACATTCAGGGAAGTAAAGATCTAAAACCCAAACATATTCATTAAAAATATATAATCGATTGAAATTCGTGATGATTGCAAAAAAAAAAATAATATAAAATGAAAAGTTTAACAATATAGTTTATGAAAATGTATGACTGACTTTTACTGCGTTCATACTAGAAGGTAGACTTCGCTTATTGCTCAAAAAATTAGGATGCATGAAGAATTATCATCTTGAAAGCGACACAAATATTCGTATTCAAGGGGTAAGCTGTCTGGGAGCAGCGAAATACTATGACCATTCCTCAATCCTGAACCGTTGTTGATAGTTAAGCAAACGTTAAAGTGTTACAGTCAACATCGGTAAAAGTTTGCGTAAAAAGACTGGATGATATCTAAGTACCGGGCCACATACAACGCATTTAGAATGCGCATGCCGATTGGGTGCTTGAAAATCAAATCAATCAATCAAATCAGCTACGTAAACAAAAAAAATTGCAAAATTTGAATTGCCTAGTATCCGATGAACACTTTTTCTCTGACCATAGATATATTCAGTTTGGTCTAACTGATCTCCTTCCAAAGTAATCAGTCCTTAGGAATTACAAGAAGACTGATTTGTGCAAGTACAGGGAAAGTGAAGCAACATCTATGCTATGTAAATCCTCTGTTCCCCTCAAGAATATCTATGCACAAGCTAAATACTCTGGTAGAGGAATTGACTGCCGTAGCCCTAGAGGCAAACACAGACCTCCCTGCTGGAATCAGGAGACTAGATCTCTGCGCAGAGAATGCAGATGGCTCTTTAACCTAACCAAGCAGTCTTGCGATCTCAAAATCTATAATTCTTCCCTGGCTTATTGTCATTTTTAAGAGTTGCTTGGTTTTGACCACTGTGGTATTTATACCGAAACCCACTAAAAGCTCGCATGTAGACCCCAATGACCTCAGATCTATTAGTGTATCGTCATTTCTTCTGAAAACTATTGAAAAAGTAATAGATGCCCATATTTGCTGCAGCATTAATCCAAACTTTCTGTCAGCCTTCCGGCATGCGAACACCAAAGGGAAATCGATGGAAACGGACCTACACTCGCTGGTGTGCCTTATTGAAAAATATTTAATCGCAAAGAATACAGTCTGGTGGCATTTCTCGATTATCGAGGGATAACAACGTCGAACCTAGGGCAACTATATGTTCACTCACGGACTAGGAATTGCGGCGGCGATTTACGCCTTGATCAGCCAGTTGATGATTAACAGGGCTATCAGCTCAAAGCTGGGCGACGCTGTAGTTTGGAGGTTCGAAATAGCCAGACTCCGCAATGCGGGGTGCTCTCTCTCCCCTTCTTTGGAACCTAGTGGTGAGTAAATTCCTTTTTATCCTTCAAAGGAAAAGCTTTAGGTTATCGACTAAGCAGATGACATTCTCATAGCTCCCTGGAGTAAACACCTCAACACGCTCATAGATCTTCTGCAGAATTCTTTCTCTAAGTTTTCTAAATGGATTAAAGGTTTTGGTTTAGGCGTTAACCTTTAACCCTTTCATGCCCGAATTAATTGGGGCGTGGCTAAATTTGTTTTAATGATATGGAGTTGTTTGTTAGTCTTGACCTAAATATGAACTAATATCAATTTCAAAGTCCTATGTATCCTGGTTTAGCCGTTATGCCTATGGGCAACAATTTGTTTGAACAATTACTTACCACAAGCTAACATTTTTTATTTTTTTTTCCAAATTTTCTCACATGTGTTTAATTATTTTATACACTTTATTTTATATAATTAAATTTCTTTGTATATTTTTTTAAATTATTTGTACTCACTTTTTGCATAAAAAAAATTTCTTGTGGACTCAACGAAGATCAGCTACAAAGTGATCATTAGCAATACGTATAATAATACTTATGTATAATAAAATATTCGCCAACAAGCTTGCGCAACATATCAAGCTATTCTGAGAAAAAAGCCGTAATCGACAAAATTAAAATTACGGGAAGCTATAGAAGCTATAGGCAACACCGGGCCTTGGAGATGGCCGTTCACCGCAACTATTTGGACCGAGTGCGAAGGTCGGCTTGCATATGCACTAGTGGAGCTCTAAGAACTATCCGAACAGCTGCTCCAGAATTGTTCTTCCACTAACCACCCTTTGATCTCTACAGTAAACAGCGTATGCAGCCACTCGCATGAAGACCATATCGCAGTGATCCAGTGTACGCACTGGACACTCCTCTATTCTTAACGGTCTTGAATTCCTTTCGCAAAACACCGACTATACTCTTCCACAACTTCTGTTCGAGAAATGCTATGAAACCCGAATACCCCCAGACTAAACCGGCAAGGGGATCTTGGCTTACAAGACGAATTCCTGAGTTTCCATACAGATGGATTAAAAAGGAATGAAGGGTGGGTGGGGGTGTCTTCTCAATGATCACAACTTAAAAATCTCCTTCCGTAACAAATGTGGAGTTTCTTGGCCAACAAATTATCCGAAAGCTGCCAGCGTAGATGTCAAGAAATACATATGTAGATTTATTATGCATGGCGTCAACAAACTCAGTAGATGACTAAACCATCGGCTAATTGGATCTAGTTATTGCAACTAGATGAGTCACCTTTACCAACCGCCCAGAAATCAAAACACCATTTAACAAAATGTTTAAGAAACAATTTAAGCTTGTTTACTTAAAATTTATTCATAACTAAAAAATAAGACACTCGATGATGTATACACGAGTACACTATACAATTAGCACTGCATTAATCTATAATCCTGTTGTGTGGCTCAACATCGAGATTGACAGAAAACTAATTAAAAAATTATTTTGTTAACATAAACAGTTTCGCTGCGAAAACAAATACAAAGAGAAAGCAAGGAGGAGTGACTGAGTGTCAGTACCCTCCGTCTCTCCTTAATCTATATATGAACGTTCACTTCTCCATGAAATATTTAACCGATAGCATAGGTACAAAAGTGATTGGGGACTACGGCACTAGCATTCCATCGCGAGAGAATTCGAATTCTCGTTTAGAGTCACGCCATTGTCCATCGGCAGTGCCATACTATTTTCATCAGTCGTTGAAATACAGCCTCTACCGTCGTTGTCCATTCCCGAACATCCAGCTCCATTAGTATTCTGAAAGAATTGGGCATCCTCCCCGTCCATACCGCTTGTGCCATTTGTGCCACCATTCTGTGGCGTGTCATCCCAATTAATTTTAAAACGCGTCACCCTTGGCTTTGATGCGAGAATATTTCTCGTCAGTTTATCGAACAATGGTTTTGGTGGGGGATTTTCTCGCATCTCTGGATCGGCATAATCGTTGTTGACGAAATATCCCACGCGAACGAATTCTTGACCGCGATACGAACATGTGAGAAGGACTATTGTAACACCTACAGCATCTTGTTCAGGAATTTTTGTAACATCTGGCGGATCGGCTTGAAAGACGAAAATATGACGACCCTCAGGCACGGGGCCAACATATATTGTGTCCAGCACTTGATCGTGTTCCTCGGATTCAGCTGAGCCGACATAAATCATCTTCCATTCGAGATCTTCCTTCAGCTCTTCTATGCACTCGAAAGTAAGTTCGAATTGAAAGGGATTAAAGAAGCTACTTGGATTATCCAGGACCACCACGTTAGTGATGTGGACCTTAGCCATTGTTGGATCTGTGAGGTGATTTCACCAATTTTGGCAAGAAACGAAAAGAAAAATGCCGATAGACAATCTGTGGAACAAAGAATTTATTTTTAAATATTGCGACGGAAGTAGGTTGAGCAGAAGTTGAATTTATACTTACATCGAAAGGTGATTTAATTAGTTATAAAAATATATTTTTGTCACAGTTATTAAGCATAAAGTTATGGAATATTTTTATTTTTTATAAAACTTTTACCGCGAGCGAACCACTTCTGTAACAATTTGGTGTTTGACACTTCGTGTTGTGTACTAAAAAATGCACACTTTCCCGCCAAACGAAAGCTTTCCAATATAGAGTGTGGTCAGCAAGAACGAGGTGAGTGAATTCAGTGATCATAATGATCTTCAATGTCATGCAGTAGGTAAGGCTTGATTGGAGTGGCTGTCTGCACTTAAAGCTTGGATACAATCCGTAGAATCAAGTAAGAGCTCCTTGCGAGCCAAAACGAATTTGACTTCCTCATTAGTCAGTTCACCGAGGTTTTCGAAAAGTAAGGTCATAAATAGGGCTGTAATGGAGATGAGGAGGAATATTTATTTATTTCTTTTCCGCCCAATGTGAAGGTTAAGTATCGGTCTTGACATTACCATTAAAGTGATGGTCGGAAGATATGCAGATCACTGACATCTGAATAGTGGACGGATCTGTTTCAAACTATGTGTGTATATGGCAATGAGAAATCGCAATGTGTCCTCACCGTTAGTCCCTTTAGCACCACCTAAGTAAGAAAGTAGTAGGAAAGTAAAATTGGGTCAGGATCTTTTGAAAAATGCATACAGCTTAATATTGGGAAGATCCGAACGAGTGGGAGAGGAGGTTGCAGGATGACTTATCGTGAATGAATGTATAGCTAAAATCAATAGAGTTTAAAATTGGGACGAAACCAGAAATCACCCAGTTTTTTTTTTTAAATTTATATGAAAAAATTATAAGTGATTATTTAGTGTGCTTTTGGAACATTTCAAAAGCTCCAGCTTATTGGGAAAGTAAAAGCTTTGCATTTTAGTACACTTCTTTGACAGCTGAGTAGTCAGTTGTTCGGTTTGACGTGAACAACATTTGTTTTGGAAGTGGATTTTCCTCCTTATCGTCGTTTAGTTTCAATTTAAAATACTTGCAATAATATATAAACAGATTTAATTGGACTTTATAAAAAATGATTCACCTAACTGGGCAAAGCTACAATGCCCGTGAAATCATCCAAAATATATTCTCACCTCTAGTCGGGGTTGTTTCTAGTCCATTGGCCGACGAAATCTGCCATAAAAATAATCTATCGTTTGTGGAAATGTTGCAGCCGTTTGCCAAGTTGCCAAGTGATGGTAACCCGTTCTTATTAACTTTATTTGTCTGTTATATGATTTCCTTTTCTCCAGCTCATTTTCGAGATAGCTCTGGTACTAGTGTGTCTATTAAGGGGCTTCGCCTTAACATCTGTGACATTGATTGGAGACCTCCGCAGACCGTTTTAGCTCGAAAGATGATGAATGAGGCGGTTACCAATGGCGTTAGTGATAAAATGAAATTAATTACAATAGGTGAGTAGTTTCAGTTTGAGTTAGTGATGGAAGTCACAAAGTCATGTCTGTTTAGGCGGCAACATAGATTTGGAGGTGCCAACGGCAGAGCCCTGGTTCGACAATTGGCGGGAGACTTTTCTCACTGTGCAATTCCCAGCTGATCATGAGTTCACGCGACATTTTTTAAGTTGCCTCATTGTTCTGTCCAGTGGTGATCCAAATATAGTGGAAACAGCTCAGAAATTGACGCATCGCGTTCAAGTGATGCAGAATGTAACACCACAGAAACTTCCAAAGTGGTTCCAACCTAACGATGTTCTCAACAGCTATGTGGTTTTGCACGAGGGATCGTCGGGAGATTTATCAAAGTGAGTGAAACGGTTAATGATTTTAATGTGCTTCTATTTGCTTCCTTTTAGAGCCCAACAGAGTTACGAGCTCCTTAAGTCTACGTTTGGTGATAACAGATGCTTTCTCATTCAAGTGAATTCGCTTGGTGGCGGAGTAAGCAGTGATTTACCGGATTACTGGGCTTCCTACATTCGGCGACCACCGAAAGGGGTTTGTTTAAACAGATCATATATCTAAGCACAGCTCTCAAGTGTAAACTTCTTATAGGATACTCAATCGGATCAAGGGAGTGCACCAAAAACCCCACAGGATTCTGTGTCGGTTATTTCGATGCCATCGATGCAAATGTCCACCTTAGAGGGAGCTGATAATGAAAATTTTCTACATCCTCTGAGTCCCATTCAGGAACAAGCAACTGAAGCTATTGTGAGTATGGTAAGCTTCCTACTCATATTTCGTAATTTCAGTTTTCTTTCTCTACTAGCATTCGAAATTTTCCGTGAGTAGTGAGAGCATCGCTTCGCAAACCATCAATCCAAATGTTTGGGATGGTGAGGGGGACTCGGACGGCTCACATGGTTCTTGTCTCAATGCAATGGATGTAGAAAATCTGAGACATTTCGTGCAAGATTACACTGTACGTGCGTTGATTCCATACGTTGAGCGATTGGTTAGCATTCTAAATGAAGCGGTAAGTGTTAGCAGAACTCGATAATTTTGTTGATATGACAAAGTTTATTCTTTAGGTGACTACAAAAAAAGGCGTCAGCAAATCACTATTGAGTGCTACGAAGCGATGGTTTGTTACAAGTAAACCTGGAGCTGGTGCCAGTAATCAGAATGCTGTTATGTGAGTACCCAATAGCCACGTTCTCCTTATAAGCAAACAATAATAAAATAATTCCCAGATATACAAATGAATCCGTGGAGTTGCAAACGAGGAAATTAGGCGATCTGTACTTCATGTTTGGTCACTACAATTTGGCTTTTCAAGTAAGCACACTTCTTTCAATGATTCTGTGTTTAGTGCTTCTTTAGATTAGTTGGAATTGGTTTAAGAGAACGTACATATACAGATCTACAACTTCACTTAAGATTTTTTTACTGTAATTGGTAAAATTGTGGGAACCAGGACGAGATGGCCACGAAACAAAAAAATTAGAATTTCCCGAATAGATAGATAAATCTTTTCGTGGATCACACTGAATTAATCCAGCAGTGTCGAGAGGTGCGACCGTGAAAAAACTTATCGGTGTTTTATTAATTTTACTTTATCCCATCATCTGTTGCTGTGCTCTCTGTTACTGCATTATATGATTTCTAATACGTTTGTGTGATATAGTTGTTAGATTTCAGTTTCAAAAAAAAGTACGCGAAGAGAAATAACAAACAAGTCATTAAAATTCTGGTGATTTCTCTTGTCCACAGGCATATCACCAAGCAAAACGAGATTTCAATGCTGACTCTGCATGGCAATACTATGCAGGCGCACTGGAAATGGCAGCAGTGTCTGCCTTTATGCTTGGTACAGCCAATCGTAAAACCTACGACTACATGGAAGATGCAATAGTTTGCTATCTAACCGTATGCAAGTAGGTAAAATAAGTTCTTAGAGCCAAATCGATTGTTAATATTTTCTTTTATTTAAAAGACTCCAACAATTTGCCACCCGAGCAACACTTCTTAGTATTGAATGTCTTAAAACAGCTCGACTGTATGGGGAAGCTGCTAAGCAATTGATTCGCATGACCAGCGAAGAGTCTGACCTAAGATCGGCTCTTCTTCTTGAACAAGCTGCTTACTGTTTTTTAGCTTCACAGCCTGCCCTTCATCGTAAGTACGCTTTTCATATTGTGCTCTCTGGCAATCGTTATTCCCGAGCTGGACAACGTAAGCACGCATTCCGGTGTTATAAACAAGCGTATCAGGTTTTCCAAGAGCGCGGTTGGAGTCTTGCCGAAGATCATATTCAGTACACAATTGGAAAACAAGCGTACACATTGAAAAAACTGGATGAGGCTAGCAAGTCTTTTGCGCATTTATTGAGACCAACTAGTTTGCAGAATACTCAACAGCAAGCAAGTTTTTTGAAAGAGTATATTCAAACGCAGAAGGTGTTTATCTGGAACATGTATTCGAGGAAATATGACGCAAATGGGTTCTCTTTTTTAGGAACTCCTTAAGCGCAGTCCAGAGCTGGGATTGTTGGAAATAGCCCTTCCCAAGGTAGAACAATCTTCGATAAGAGTTTTGGTTACAGCTCATCCACCAATTGCTAATCCACTTTACGTCGCTGCGACGAATATTAGCATACAGGTGGGTAAAATGGTATTCGAAAGAGTCTGTTTATAATGGAAGTGTGCTTCTTAGTCCAATCTTAGTGAGGAATCTACATGGCAAAAAATTGAAGAAATGATTGCTACCACAGCTTCTAACAAACCGATGGTATTCAAGCCAACCAAGACGTTATTTACCTATGAGAATGCATCTGTGGACTATCCTCTGGCGGTTCATGGAGGTTGGGTGGTTTTTTAAGCGGGTCTGTGTAGAAGTATTTAATAATCTTTTTAATTTTTTAGAACCAATCGAGATCTCTGTGGCTATCTCCAATGCCATTAAAACAAGCGTAACACTGGCTGATATCGATATTCTTTGGAAATTGAAGCTAGAGAACGATGAAACTCTCTCCAATTTGAATCTCTATTCCGAAGGTGGTAATAATGGTAAGTATGTCTCATAAATCCCCAGAGGAACCATATTATACATAAATCCAACAAATACAGATAAAACCGCAATCAATGCCGCCATAATAACAGCATGCAGCCAACAGATTGTTCTCGAGGAACAGGAAAAGAAAATCCTCTTTTTCAAACTGACGCCTAAACTCACTGGACAATTGAACATTATCGGAATTGTGGGACGAGTATCAGCCACCGCTGAGCCAAATAGTTTGCTTGGATGCCTTCACTTTGAGACGCAGCAAATCAAATCAACAGGAAAGCAATCCAATGCCACGTTATTCGATAACAAACTTGCGGTGAAAATCCTTCCCCCGGCTCCATCGTTGAGCGTAAGTTTCTCAACAACTCCCAGTGATATTCTTGTAGGCGAAGTTATCCCGGTGATGATATCTCTGCGGAATACTGGAATTATGCCAATCGATGATGTTTTTGTTGGATGTGAATGCCCTCGATGGATTACATTACTCGATAAAGAGGCTGATGTTCCTTTGTCTATTCTAAGAGGTTTGTTAAAGATTATTACTGTACACTACTTAAGCGTTTATTAAATATACTTTTCCTGGTTTTAGACTTCAAAGATCTTACCAATGAAACTCTTAGCAAGGATAAGGAGATTCGAAAGCAACATGTATTCCGTGTGCTCAAGCGCAGTGATGCGGTATCTCTGAAGGCACAGGAAGCCACGACTATTCCAATGTGGATTCAAGCACCATACCAAAAGGGAGAGTTTACATTGCGATTAATATTTTACTACACAATGCCGCCGAACTATCCGGGAATTAAGTACCGCCTGGTGCGACATGAATGGAAGTTTAGTGTTCACGAGTGTCTGCAGACTGAGGTGAATTGCGTGGTCAGTAATCTGATTACTAGTGACTTGGGCTTGGACATGGAGTTTAAGAACTTAAATCAAGTGCATCATCCTTTGATGACAGAGTTGTACATCAACTCTGTGGATATGTATTGCCCACAATATAAACTAAACCCACAAAATCTTTATTGTGAGTTGAAGTAGGGACTTCCTGCATTGATTTGGCTTTAATTTTTATTTTTATTGCAGTTATGAATCAAATGGAAATCACGCCCGGACAATTAGGTGGTGAGTTTTCTTATTTTTCTACATGTTCGCCTTTGTATGAAGTTAAATGTTTTGAGTTTTCTTGCTTCACGAACTAATGACGAACATGGGATTCATGTGATTTATTAGTTTAGCCAAAAAATTCTCTTTCAGATCTCAGAAAAAAAAAAATCGCCAGTGAGTGTGGTAACCACAGCGATATAGGTTTATATACATAAACTTTCCAGCTTCTAACCAGTGCGCTTTTCTCATCCCCATGTGGTGCAGTGGTGGGTTTGTGATCTTCTGAGTAGAATTGAAATTAAATGAGAAATGAGTACATTTTTCACAGCAATCCAGTGTTCATTTATGTTCAAAGGCATGGCGATATTTATTGGTTCTGACTCTACGTGATCTATTGGTTTGTCGATATCATTCTTGGTTCCTCTAAGCGCGGTGTTATTGATCGTACGGACGGCAGCAGCAAACGTGACACTGAATAATCGCGCAATTTTTTAACTTTTCACTGAATCTAGCCGTCAGTATTCTCTCGCAGATAGGTAGTCATAGTATGAGGCTTTTGCGTGCATTTGCTCCAAGTTCACGCACACTTTTGGACGGTTTCGCGATAAGTCTGTTATCTCTTGGAGACTGTAATTCGCTGGCATCAAACCTTATCACGCTTAGTCCCAAAATTTCTAGATTGCATTGCATAAACTCATTTTCTAACTGCAGAAATCTGGCATTGTGAGGACTGCGGACGAATGATTGATCAGATCTTATCCAAGGCAGGTATCTTTTTCAAAGCACAGCAATTTTGGGCAACGCAAGATGGAAACCCATGGAATCCGCACTTGAAATTCTAGCCTACGTGTGTAAAGAATTATATTCCTAGTTACTGCAGATGTTGTTGGATTACCCTTTCTGATCCTCAAAATATGTTTAAATCTGTAAAAACACAAAAATAACCGGAAGCCTTGATACCTATCGCTGTAGTTTACATATTGTAAGATAATAAGTACGTTTCTTTACCTTAATTTGGGATACATGGGGCTCACGATGTCAACAATTTTATTTAGTTTGCAGCTCCAAAATTTACATGCTCAATCATATCAATGTTTCAGCAATATCAAATATTTGCATACTAACTCAATTTTTTTGCTTTCTTTTCAGATAAATGCTTGAAATCTTCCAAATCTGCGAGTATCCAATGCCGTTTGTTACGTTCTCAAGCGTCAGATGCGAAAATAACTTCAGATTATATTATCAAACGGCTGTCCGCTGTACCCATAATGCAAACCTCCGTCAAAGATAACCACATTCCAGCGTTCGATAAACTTTACAGCTTCTTAATGAAACATGAAACAAAATTCCTCAATGCCTTCAATTCCAGCATAAACACCGAAGAATTCAATTCAATACTATCAACCAGCGATCCTCACATGACAGTCTCCATCACATGGAGCGCTGTTGTAGTAGATTGTAATTCTACGCAACGAATCGCCCATGGACAACATTTCGTTCAGCTCAGAAACCTTTACGAGCAGGTATCATGTCCCGAGACGGCTGATTACCGTATTAAGACCTACCTTGGCGACACGTCAGCCTATCGCAAGATCCACGAGTTCGAGGGAATGTCGAGCGATAATGCTAACAACGACGACGACGATCAGTGGGAGTTCAACAATAATTTTGTCGGCAAACGATGTCTCCTCCAAGACGAAACGTTCATAGCAACTACCGCTGTCAAGGCATAGGTGGACTGAAGGACAGAAGAGACAGAAATTCGCTTCCTCACGATTGACACACATTTATTGATTAGGAAATAAAATATACAATATCATAATAGTTTAGAAAAAATGCTTAATTTATTGTTTTGAACATGTTCTCCCTTTTTTTTATTGGTTGCTTGTGACTAGAACATCTTTTAGGCGAAAAAGTGGGCGGGGTATTATGACGGTACGCTTACGACCGTTTCTTGCTAATGTAAATTTTGGCAGTAGAGTATAGCACTTTGGAGCAGGCATAAATGTTACCCAGTCCACAACCAAGCAGGGCTCCGACTACGTTTGGGATTGGATACATCTGCCAATCGCGATCCCAGTCGAGTGGTGCCACCACAGATCCAGCCCAAGCGCCGAAAATCGCTCCGGCCGCATTGTATTTGAAAAGATCCAACGATATCTCTTCGCTCTTCGTCAGAAACTCGACTTTTTCACAGAAGCAAACTTGCAGGGAGCCGCCACCACCCAGGAGGAACACAGTCGGTGATACTGTCATCAAAGTGAGCACCATGGCAAGAACGAATGTCTGTTCGTAGTTCTGCAGGACTGGTGCACCCAATATAATACAAATGAAGGCATATAACATGGTACATAAGAATTGCATAATGAGCCCGCCGATGATCTCCTTAGCAGAGAAATAAGCAGCTTTTTTCTGTCGCTGTTTAAGTGTAAGGTTACTCTCTTGGCGACCGAAGTAACGAGCGAGAATAACCTTAAGGAGTTCTCCGGTGAAAACGATCGGGATGATACGTGAGTCCCAGAATTTGCCGACGCGCGCCCAATTCCGACTGTGCTGTATGTACGTCATGCAGACGAGGACGGTGGCGAGGCTGATGGATAGATGGAACAATTGCTGTTTGGTCTTTTGTTGGTCGAATTTTATTGCCATTTTGGTTGCTTGGTGATTTAGATGTATGTTTTTAAATAGATGAAGAATGTCCAGTAGATGAGTTTTTTTTTAGTGTGATAATTGAAAACTCTTCCACATTTCCTTCGTCCTATTGGTGTTTTTCGTTTTTTTTTGTTTGTTGACATAACGGTGACAGTTGGATGACAGCACCGTCGTCAAGACACTGGAAATGCGGCATTGGAAAGTAGTGGCTGAGTACAAAGGGTGGTTACAGTTTAAATTTTCGCGTCTAATACTATTACACTTCTATGTGCCTTTGATGTAAGGGAAATTTGTTAGAAATCTCGTAGCGAAATTTTGGAAAAGGCAAGTGTCTTACGTTAAAACATTAAGATTCATTTAATTCAACACAAAATTAAAAATTTGCACCTGCTTATCACTCTTCTCAAATGCATGCATATTATCCAGGCAAATTTTTTTTAACAAGCGCTGGAAAATATTACAAGAATATATTATTCATGCTTGTTAACCGAGACAAAGCTGTGAGAACGGCCTTAATTTCAACGCATAAGAAGCATAGATGACTCGCCTCCGATGACAAACACCCTCAAAATTGAAACAAAAACCGATTTTTTTTTTTGCTTTCGTGTTGGACATTTAAAACAACCAACGTTGTAACGAACAAGATGAAGATGGCAGTACGAGTTTGTTTTATCGATTTATGTCTTCTGTTAATGTATCTTTTACATTTCGTATAGTACCATGTTGAGGAGTAGAGCAGTACCAGGTGGGACAGCTCCCCAAAGGCAGGTGGAGTCTACCGGTTTGTGTGTGAAAACTACAGCAAAATAAAGCTGTGAATTTATAGTGCATACTTACTTAACTTTCCAACGTCGTGTCATCGTCAACATTGACAGTCTCGCGACAGTTCATGTGATCATGCGTTGACACGTTGCCCATTGACAGTGTGTTAACGGTGCATTGACGAATTTTCTCGTAACGTCGTTGAGTTAACACGTTAGTTAACGATTTGCGTTGACCGCAAGAAGTATAACTTTGGCGGAAAAGATTTGTTGCCAATAAGTCTTTAAGTTGAAGAAAACGCAAAGGAAATTGAATGCTCTGAAGCTTCACTTGGTAATTCTTAGCCTGGTGATTATCAAGATGTAACCTCAAATAAACATGGCCAAGAAAAAGAGATTTAAGATGAGAGACTTAATTGAAAATAAAATCGTAGAAGCTGGAAATCAAGACGAAAATACAATGTGAGCCTGCAAGACAGAAGCATCAACCCGGTGAGAAAACTTGTACAATATCCTAGTAGCAGGGATTAAATACAAAGCTGATTTAGTTCAAGAAGTAAATTAAGCATGTAAAATACCTAACCCAACTGTAACCATTGCACGACCAATACATAGGAGTTATTTCAACGTACAAGAGTTAGCGCCTGCTGATCGGCATTGAGGACGAAGTATAGTGCTCATGGAATCGTCGAAATGCATTTGGTGGAAAAAGGTTGTTTCGATCAACAATTTGATCTGTCATTGGACGTATAGATGGCTTTCTTTAGTATACAAGCTGATATATTCGTCATAGGTAAAGAAGAAAATTTATTCTATTCATTGAAGAAAGCCTTATCCAACCAAAAGAAAGCTGAGTTTTGGCCCACAATTCTGCAATCAGAAGAAGTTTATACAATAAACTGTTTCTTCACCTGCTCAACGGTTTTGACACCATTCCCGTATTATTTAATCAAGATAATGTAAAATTTATCGTTGTTTTCAAGTCTTTGACGAAGTACTAACCCTGTGGTGGCATTTGATGGTGGGGCCTCCGCAGGTGCTCTATTTTGCCTTTTAGGTATTTAATTCGAGACCTGATCATCTTTGATGGTATTGTTGCTGTGTTGCGTTCTTTAGGGTTTTAGCAACCACTGGCATTGGCGTATCCGATTATGCCCACTCCTCTTAGTGCCACAAATGTGTGTAGTACTCTATCGTTCATAATTTTCCATAGGCCCGGGCTTATGTTTGATCTCTGTTGGACTCCTGTAAATTTTTATCTTTCAGCCCTCGGTTCGTATCGTAGAAAAGTATTCTATGTACAGCTGTCTGAATTGCAACGGTTGCTTGTGGGATTAATACCAGCCTCTGCTGCTTTCATTGCAGAGGGAACTTTCCTTCTGGCAAGCCTTCGGTCTTGTGTTCAACATTTGTTTAATCCAGCAAAAGAGCAAAGTTCGTGCATTATGTAAGTTCACGATGGTGGTGCGCATTAGCCGAATGAGCGTGATACACGACGTATCGTAGATACAGTATATTTGAATTAGTCAGCTCTGTTGCTGCTAACTATGATCAGTGAAAGAAGCCTTCAACCTCCGTTTGTGAAAGTGGGAGTAAGAAATCGAATATCTCGGTTGCTTTTTACACCGCACGTGTCTTAAGGCAGGCCTATAATTGAATTTGTTTTTAATTATCCACGCCAGGGAAGCCAAGAAAAAAACGACAAAAACTTAATTCTTTTAAATGAAATATTGTAGAAACCGTTTCAATTTCGGTCTTGATTTATTTTGCTTACACAAAATAGTTTTTCCAAACTATTTGCAATATCTTTTAAAGCAAATCCTTTCACAGCAAATTGCATCAAATTAAAGTTCTCCAATGATTGAAATTCAAATGCATTTTTTCAGCACAAATAAAATGAGAGCCGAAAAAAACTATTCAACTGAGGCAGACAAAACGATTTGACATTCGGTCGCGCTAACTTTATGCAATTATGAGTACTGCATGGTTTTGACAGCACGCGCGTTGTTCAATTATGACACTAGATATCGCAAAGTGGTTGGCACTTTAGACGCTCGTGAAACTATTCAAATTATCATCCTTTTTTGTTGCTACTCTATATGGATAAAAACGATGAGGAAAAGATATTTTTACGATTTCTTAAAGTTTACGACATATCGTATCACTAAATAAAAGCACAACAAAGCTTTCTTAACTAATATTGACCTGATTTCTGATTTGATTATACCACCAGCCATATGTGAGTAATAAATTGAACAACTAAAAAAGATTAACATACATGCATATTCTACATAATCGGAACTTTTTTTTCATTGATGGCACGGCCCACAAAATAATAAAAAAAAAGTAGTCTTATGTTAATCTCCTTCCGGCCTGATTCTACAAGTCTTTTCATTCCGAACAGATTTAGAGATATTAGACCGTTCGATGTAAAATTTGACAGGGAGTCGTCTTTTAATGTATCAAACGACCTTAAACTATCACCTCTGTGGGAAATTCCATTGTTTACATTAGTTCTACCATAAGCATGGGATTTTTTTTCAAACTTGTTCCGGTTAAGTGTTTTCCGAGTGATGTACCGCTAATCATAGTTCACATATATTAACATTAATTAACATGAAAGGTAACTTCTCGGATGGTCTTTGTTTGACAAACAAAAAACGAAAGCAGAGAACAATTAAAGGCGTCATGATGGGGTCTACTGTACCCTATGCATTGCAAAATGCTGAGTAAGTATTCAATATATGTACACATGAATTTTTAAACAGCAATTACGAAGGTAAAATTCGGAGAATTCATGTTTTTTATTAAGATATGCATACCTATAGGTACCCGTGTTATCCTTGAAAGTTAATGTTACCTACGGACTCAAAAATTTCAAATAAGTAATTAGCCAGTAATTAGCCGCTCTGCAAGGGAAAAAACTTTGCGGATGAACTGAAAAGAACTCGCCACTCTTGGATAACATAGAGCATGACATGAAGCCTTAAGGACTGCTTTGAATATTAAGAGAACTACAACTTTCGTAAGGTGTGTATAGGAAACAACCGTGTGTAACTATATCTGCGCTTTTGATTAGACTAAACTAGATAGACGAAGATGACATTCCGTCTCTATATCCAGTCCAGATCGTTAACTTATTAAGAAAAACCAAACTGAAAGGGTTACTGTTGTCTGAGAACATCTTTAACTCTAACGTGGAGGAGGGATCACAATAGATCTTATTGGTCGCCGAGCAACGTAAGCCCTCAACCATTCATTCAATCAAGTCAACGCTCCAATCTACATCCGTATTAGCCACTTGATACTATATCTTCACCAAATCACGCTCCACACAGCTCTATCCTTACTAAATTGCCTCCACTTTATATGTATGTATATCAAAATGGTTAAAGCGGCTTACTTTTCTAATAAATTTGAAGATTCAACTTCGAGGTTCTGGTCTCTATTCGTTCTACTGTACTTGCAGGTTGTAAATTCAGCCGTTTTGACTAGATCACTGTCGTTGTTTGGGACTGAATCTTCCCATTCTCAATCCGCAACCAAGGAAATGTGTGTCCAACTTCAATTACGTTCATGCTACTGCGCTGTAGAAGAGGATTGCGATGATGAGGATTGTAACTGGCGGCTTGGCGACGAAAAAGATTTCAGATAAAATTTTTTAATAATTACTGTTTGCAATCTAATTTTCAAAGTTTTCACAAGTTCTTTGTTTTGTTTTCTTTTTTTGTACCTTTTCGCACTCTTTTCCTCTACTCGTTCTCTCCCTTTATCTAGTCTGCGAAAAAAGCCATTTTTCTCGCGTGAATTTGGCTTTGGTAGGTATCTACCAATTCTTACGATGCTAGCAAGGGTGTTGTATAAAGTGTCCTTAGTTCGAGCGTAGGCTTTGTTACTGTCGGTTGCCCTTTCTTGATGACAGTACATATATTTTTTACCTTCACAATTTGCTAAACTCGACTTTGCGTAACTAACAGGCCGTTGCGTTTTTTCTACTATACCTATGAATGTATGTATATTGATGGCCATAAGCTTAACATTATTATTTCGGCTTAAGTAATTGTTCTTTAGATAGCATGGACAGCAGCGCTATGAGGTAGTTATGCGGAAGACATTCATGTTTCCAGGATTTAGTTGAATGCATGCGAATAGCTCTCTAAATGCACCGAATCACATTTTGTAAATGTTTGGTGGTTCCATTATATAGTTATGGGTGCGAACAATTTTGGACTCTGATCGTCCTTTAGATATTTAGCTTCATCCCCTTCTATACAATCGGTGGCATTGATATTTCTAAAACTCACATATTTTAGCGACAGAAGCGACGCAAAATTGCCTCTCAGCTGATCAAAGCTGATAGTGGTCGTGTGGGTCCCTTGGCAGTCTCGCTCGGTAGAAAGAAAATTATTTGGAGAATTTCCGAAGACATAGGGATTCTTGGGCATCTGTATGAGGTTTTGCACTAGCTGGATAAGATTGCAGGTGATGGCAAAGCCTTCAGCTTGCTTTTCAAAGATACAAGTCCTATTAAAGCATTGCTGCCAATTTGAGTATGTGAAGTTGCTATTGAGCTACATTCTCTTCGCTTTAAGTGGCCATCTGCTTTATGTTCTTAGGTCAGTTGGACCTTATACACATGTAAATGTAAATGTCTCCAAGTCAATGGAATGTATCAGTATCAGTAGTTGTAACTTGCTTTAAATAAAGCGGTCACTCCCAGCAGAACAGCCACGGATCTATGTACTGGGTTTCACCAGACCTCAACCAAATACATAGAGACATAGAGAAGTGCCACTCCATGAATGATGTTCGGAAGCTCTACCGAAGGTAAAAAGAATATGCCACGGCAACAAAGCCCGAAGAGAAACCTGCAGAGATGAAGAAGAAAATCCTGTAGTAAAGTCACAGTCGATGCAGTGAATATTGAAAAGTTACTTCTGCCGACTGTTCAACGACGACATATGTATGTAGATCAACATTCTAGTGTCAGGCAGAACTTCCGTCCACTTGACCAAACTGAAGTGAGGATTGTAATATCCAAACTCAAGTCATACGCCCCTAGAGGCCTATCTACTGAGCTATTTACACCAACTCATTTCAAAAATCTGACAGCTTTTATAGAGACGAGCTATACAGAGCCTTGTCTAGTTTTGACATTCCTGCCAAATTCATCCGTCTGTGCAAAAAGACGCTGGGTGCTCTATGAAGGTTGGTTATGATGTCAGCGAGAACTTAAGACAAGTTGACACTTTGTCATGTGGCCTTTGAAAACTCTCAAGCCAACTCTGGAGACACAATCTTCAAAAGGTTTCTGCAATTGCTTGCTACGAGTCGGATAGAACATCACAGTGGACCTTCAAGATGGTAAAGCCTTTTGCTTACCTTGGCCCCAATATTGTATCATAAGAGCAGAAACCAAACGAAGAATAACTCTTCCCAATCGCTGTTTATTCCAGCTAAGAAGGCAATTGAGTACTAAGGTCCTGTCCCCAACAAATAAGAAGACTCTGTATAAGACGCGCACAAGTAGTGCACAACTTGGAGTGCGGAACTGGTTAGCTAAGGACCAGGATAAGTTTTTTTTGTTGGTTGAAGCCCAGGTTAATTCTGAACTGTAGCACCCCCTAAGTACAATAAGTAAGTAAGTAAGTTAGCAGACGAGAGATAGGGTGTCACACGATCAGTTTAAGATGGGTTGCAACTTTCTTGTATGTTTTTAAAAGTGTAGGCAAACCTTAAGTTGTATAACGATCTAAGCCTATTGGTTAGCAGTTGTCACGAATTAGGAAGATTCTGTTAATCTATTTCACTAAATAACTTAATTGTGTAAATTGGTATTTGAACTTAAGAAATCTAAGTTTACTTCCTCAATCCCAGGTTAATTTGGCTGAATTGAACAACAACACCACCAGAGATACATACACGTCCTGATGGGAACAAATATTCAATAGTCATCGTCAAATAAGGGTTCAATACTTCTCCTTGGTATGTGATAAATAAAGTTACCTCGTACATACAAACCTATTCACAGGGTTTTTTTTTTTTTTACATTTTCATTAGCATTCATTCGCATAAAAATCATGAAAGTAAAAGTGATTAATCTGATTATAGAAATTGGGACATCTGCGACGAAATTGAAACTTAATTTGAATCTGTTTGATCTATTTCGATCTTTTTTACGATCATGTATCTCGAATTGAATGTGTAATAATGTAACATAAGCAATGTTGTAGTAGTGAGTGGCGTGTATTTTACAATATTTTACTTAACTGCGGATGAATTTAAAAGGAATAAATCATATCGGGACGAATAAATGTGAATTACACTGTACACTGGATTATTATGTGCAGAAAACTTAGAGTCGAGATTAGTTTTTGCTGTTTACCAAGTGAATTAACGTCTGAATGAGTAGTTTTTGTTCACACGTCAAATCTGTTGCGGAGTGTTCCTCCTCACGTTCGACAGCAAGTCGTGAGCTGTTTTTCAAGCGAAATATGTGCAGTCACTGCACATAAAATCGACATCAAGATTTTTAAAGAAGTCAAAATAAGCTCAACGCAATCAATATTCAGAGGGAGTGTTATATGAAGATACTAAGATTTTTACCATCCCGAAGAAACTGAAAACAAATAAAAGTTTTGAAATGAAACACTGGCTTATCATCGCCAGTTATGTGTCACAGTTTGGAGATTCATTGTACCTTTCATACTGAAACCTGGAAACGTTTTTATATAAAATGTGCAGTCCCACTTGCTATGATGGTTTTAAATGTTAAAATGTCAAATGTTGTACGTAACTTTGCGAACACAAGGTACTTGTATTGTAAGACCATACCTTCTTGCTTAGATTCGTCAAGTTTTCGTTCACTTTTGCTCACTCACGAAAAGAGCGAACCCATCCGAAAGTTTAACATTTAACAGCTGTGTTAATCGCCTCTTTTCGTGTACGCCTATTATGGGCAATTGACAGTGCTGAAGAAAACTAACCGTAGAATTTTGACATTAGCTTTTTTGACTATTATCGTTGAGCCTTCAGATTGTATCCTATTCTATACAATACACCACAATTGGCAGATTGTGTGTACCATAAAAAATTGCAATAATAAATGTATGAGCAATGTCCCAGTTATGACGTTTAAACTATCCTGGGAGTACTACTGTCTGTAAAATAATCTCCATGACACAACGCCTAATAACGGATTCAGGATAATCGGCAAAACTATGTCGTAACTAGCATGTGATTCGTGCATGCCGAGATTTTCACAAGGGTAATCTTTCCATCAATCAATCGTCAACTAAATTGACCACTTTATACTGACGCAAGCACTCTCTAGTATAATAGATACCAAAACTCCAGTAGGATCCAACATAATCGTAGCCTCGGTAATGACACCGATGTCCTGAAGGCCACAAGGACAAGGGAACACCGGGAGGGAGGAAGTTTAGCGTCAGACGGCTACAATCGCAAAAGATCGCTAGAACTTTTCGATCGAGGGTCCATTAATCTATTACGAGATCCTATGTATGTCGTTGGTTCCAAATACTGACGTCTAGTGGCAACACTGCCAAAATGCCATCAGAAATGCCGCCCTTAATGAGCAGGGTTTCTCTTGACCACCAAAATGAAATCCCAGATGGGAAATCCCGATGGAGAATGCCGACAAGCACATGCAGCAAAACAAGAGGCATATTACGCTCCACTCCATGGAAGGACCAGAGATGCCCGGGAGCATCTCTTCTTCGAAGAGAAGACAATTGTCAAACACCGCCTTTTGAGAAGGAAAAAGAAAAAAAAAAAATAAGTAGCGTGCGATCGAAGAAATAGAGAGAAAGAAAATAGAGAAGAAAGGGAGTGATTTTCGGACGTACCAAGGCTAAAAAATGGGAACATAAAGCTGCAGGGAGAAACACGGAAACCGATTAGTAGAACCATTATCGATGCTGAGGTTATGAAGAGAACACTTCGGCTGACTGTGTAACGGCTAGCAGAATGAACCATTCAACCTGGACGATGATATAATTAAAATTTTCGTTTATTCGACCTGAAATTAGGTCCAACTAAGCTGCAGGATTCGATAACTCACGTACCAAGTTTAAAGCACTAAGAAACAAGAATCATGTCCTGAGATGCGTCAGCTAGAAAATTTTACATGGTTTATTGTGCGAGGATCTGAAGCCCCTTGTCAAAAACCTGATTTGACTATATCAGTGTGGCTTCAGACCAAAAAAGTCAACCATCGAATATTAACACTACAGCAGGCCTTAGAGATAATCCAGGAATTTCAAATCCATACACATATGTACATATGACTGTGTTTATAGGGACTGTGCAACTCGTCCGTCTTTTTCAAAGCCTTTTGGAAGAAGATAGAACAACCAACTATATATATACGGGCTCTATAGCAATATTAACCTGGTAGGAAGAGTTTGAATTCAACGGCTGACATGCCTGGGACATGATGGAAACCAGCGATCCGGCCCGGAGTGTCTTCGAATCCATTCCGGATGGACGATGCGGTAGAGGAAAATCTCACCTAAGTTGCACACAAGTGGAAATGGTTGATTAAGTTATCAACTAAATGTGAAAAACTGAGATCAACTTTGAGATCAACTTTGGCCAACGAGAGAACGACACTTTTTTCATGACGAATTGTAAAGAATCGTCATTACTCCAAGCATCCACAAATAATTGGTGGATTTAACAAAACAACCCATCGAATTATTCTCATGCACCGGCCAGGTAGAGCGCTAAATGCTTTGTTCTAGACCGCAGTTGAAATATCTTGCTGCATATCTTGAAGGATGGAGAAGATTTGTCGGCACCCTATGCCCCAATAGGGGTTACAGGACATGATGATATCATAACTATGTACATATGTCGCTTTGAATTAACGTCTTCATATGAAGTTATTATTTCAATCCTTGCCATAGTCTTCAGCTCCAGCTGAGTTACAAGTGTAATGGAAATTTTCCAACCAACGCACATGGTTTTTAAATCGCCCTTAATGTGAGCCTGGTTTCGGGAACACAATTTATGGCCGCAAATTTTTTAACAATCTACAACTAGTTGCCAAAATAATTGGTGTTGATGTGCAACTAATTTTTAGATTAAGACATGTTAGAAGTACTTTCTAGTGGCTTTGAAGTAGATTCAGCAAAATTCGAAACATTTTCTTATGATACGGCTAAGTTGTATGTTGAGCTCTATCCGTGGCACAAAATTCTTCTGCATGGATCAGAAGTTATTCAAAATGCTCTCCTACCGATTGGGCAGCTATCCGAAGAAGCAGCAGAAGCAGGGAACAAGCATTTCGGGTTGCATCGGTTAAATTTTGCCAGAAAGTTTTCTACCACGCATGTTGACAAGCCTCAAAGCTATTGGGACTCCATTATATGGTATGACAAGTCTAAGTTCGAGCTCAGAAATGCAAAAAGACGTACATATAAACGAGTTTGGTGCCGCCATTCAGATCGCCTGAAACGGTAAAACACGGAGGTGAGTCAATAATGGTGTGGGGTTGCTTCTCCTCATCTGGTGTTGGCTAGCTTGTAAAGTAGTTGGGGTAATGACCGGAGTCAGCTATACAGAGCTATTAAGAGATAATTTGCACCAATCGGCCGAAAAAATGGGATTGAGGTCGTTTATCTTTCAGGAAGACAACGACACCAAGCACACATCTCGAGTAGCGAAGGATTTTCTCAGCTCACAGCCTTTCGAAACATTAGAATGGCCACCACAATCTCCGGATTTGAATCCGATAGAGCACTTGTGGTCTATCTTGGATTCAAAAATACCTCTGCAATGTAGGCAAAATATGCAAATGTGTTGGGCAGAACTTCAAAAGCAGTGTGACGCCATTTCCATCCAAACTGTTCACAGTTTGACACACAGCATCCAACGCCGATTACGAGCTGTCATCCAGAGTAACGGACTTAGTACAAAGTACTAAATTTTCTCAAAAAATTTAAATGAATACCTTATGTGCAACGTTGCTAAAATAGCTTGCTTTTGATGTCCACTGTAGAATCCCATGAAAGTGTCTTCATTTTGAAGAGCCACTTGTCTTACCTTCGAAATCTTTTTTTGAAGAAGACCTTAAGAAATTCTATGTTTACTTTATCTGTTAATATTCACATCAATTTACTTGTAAGTGATAAAAATAAAACAATTAATCAAAATCAGACATAGAACTTCAACATACGATACACAATCCTAAGAATCGGAGAAGATTTTTCTCCGAATATTCATTCTGTGTGAAACGCAAATAAATCGGAACATTTTTTAGCATTCCATTAGTTCCGCACCTTAATGCACATAAATCAAATTTTTCATGCTTCCCAGATACAAAGAGTACCTAATATCTCACGCATGCTTCAGCTTTGCTCAAGAAAATATCTAACAAGCAATGAACCTTCACTAAGATGGTGTAATATTGCTCATTCGCTTTACACATATGTATGTATGCATGACTACTATTTCGGCCCACCAACAAACAACAACAACAAAAAACGGTTAAAAAAATTTACATTACTTCACTTATGTGTCGCGCAGCGTCTGCTAAAGAGATAGATACCGAAAGCGTGCTGTTAACCGCCCAATTTCGGGCAAAAAAAAACTTAGAAGATCAACCGCATTAGCCATTATCGAATTCGAGGGTTATTGTGCGTAAGTTGGTCCGGTATAAATAGTCACCGGACCGACATTAAGTCTCACAGTTAAACGTTTGATTTCGGCCGGTTCGGGGTTTCACACGAGATACGACTTTTTTTTAAACAAAAAAAAAAAAAAAAGATGAAGTTCTTCTTACTGGTACGTGCTAAGTCAAGACATTGAGCTAAATGTTTACCCTTTGGGTGGAAAATTGTGTGCTCATTTGAGAATGGAATAATATTTGACGTTTGTAACGCTGTTAATTGAGTTGACCTTAGAATTTGCAAAGTTTTTTTTTTTTTTTTGCTAGCTACCTGTGCAAGTGTTTTTATTTAATTTGAATAATTGTTGACTTTTATCATTGCAGACACTTTTGGTTTGCTTCGTGGTACTGGCTGTAGTATCAGCTGCTCCAGCCGAGGACGGTGTGTTGGGCGAAATTGGTGGAAGTGATACCACCAATCCTCAGGATCCTAACTCATTCCTTAAATTGCTGCTGCTGAAGAAGAAACTCTTGCTGTTGGGTTAGAAGGGAGAGAAATGACGCAGCGATTGCCATTGAGATAGACATTAAGTTGGATACCTCTAAGAACACTTCACACCAAAATAAAGTAGAATTAGTCTAAGCGAAAAGCAAAGCATGGAGTATGTTTAAGTGATGTCAATAGAATAAAACAAAAATAATAATTAACAAGCCATTGTTTTAATCAATTAACATGTACAGGGTGCGGAGGTATAAGCACGTACTATTCTAGCACCAGCATCAATGACAGTCTCAATCCGTGACCAGAAACACGAGCATCCCTGAATTAATAGTTCTTCTTGATATTGGCCATCAGTTGTACAGCGGAATCAATTAGAGCTTGGATAGTATTGTGTATATGTTCGTTGGTTTTATGTTCAACTACGCCCATACAAAGTAATCGAAAAAGTTGAGGTCTGGATTTAGATACGCGGTAGAGCAGCCATGTCCGGTCAGGAGTTGGCTGAAGTAAAAATCCACTTCTCCGTGATGCCGATTAATCCATTTGTGAACATCTGATATGAGTCGATGGGTCCATCTTCCCTTGTAAGACTGATTCCATCTCTCATGCTTCTCTATGTTTCTTCCAGCTTGTTATCGTTGACCGAAGCTCTTGGTTCCTGAATTTTGGCATCGTAGGTCCTTTGTAGTTCACTAGCTAAGATATCATCTTATATGTATATAGCATCAGCGGAGTTAATCCTGTGCCGCTCACATTATGCTAGACTGCACCACCTTTCACAGAAGTAGTTCCCTGGGTTGTTTGGGTCTTTCAATATTTAGCATTATTCTGTACAAGGATGCACCCACCCGAGTAGTTTTTTTAATCCATCTTTCGAGATGTAAGTGAGCTTAGTGTCTATCAGCGCACCTAACTGTCTAATGATCGGTTTTATTTATTTATTTATTTATTTATTTACATCGTTATTCATTTATCTGCGAAGCCTGAGGGGCTTATCTGCAGAAGATTGCATTTCAAGTTATATCGTGCTGGCCTACCCAGATGGTGATTGTCTTTCTCTTCTTGGAGCCGCACACTAGTACTTCCTCTGATTTTTTGCTTTTCGAGCGCTAACCCAGCTGATGCCAGCCACCGCCTTACTCTTTGGATACATTCATTATGAATGTCCTCTATGTCCTCATCTGCGAAACCCATTTATTTATCCTTCGTTTGGGATTCTAAGCCCCACAACACCATTATAAATAATGCTCGATAGGATGGGACCTAAAACCGATCCTTGATGAACTCCACCTGATATATGATACTTTTTTACTCCCTCTAGGTTGGGCTGTCTGTACCAGGATATAAAGGCAGAGGTCCTCTGTGATACAATGGATCTTCCCACTTTGGCTATCCACGAACTAATAAAACCAACCGGAGTTTTTCATGAAGTGAAGGATGCACATGACGTCTAAGGACCCCATTTCGCTAAGGTCATTGCAGAGAAAAAGAGTCCGTAAATGGAGCAGTCTTCCTTGGGATAGGGCTGGACAGGAGGTGAAGAATGGTTTCAAGAGAAGTCACTTGAAAAGAGACCCAACCTTTTAGCATAGTTGTCTGACAGTGTCAGACTGTATCCCGTGAGGTCGCCGATTAGGCAACTGATCTGCAATCGCTTTGGCATGTCCAATTCGGCACTACGTTTCCGATCCAGTTAAGGCCAGGTCTATCTGTCTAGGTATGGGTGACGTCGAGTCATTTTTGGCATCTGTAGTTGGTCCTGCTGAAGGCGCCAAGCTTAAGTAGATGGTTACATGTAGCAAGATATACCCAGATTTTGCCATTTATGCAGAATCCTAAGGGTCGTTCCCTTTCTGCCAAGCAGTTTTCCAGTATGTCTCTATGACCAGGCACCCAACACAGGTGAATGTTGAACTGAACTGAACTGGTTATATCCAAGAGATAACGACAGTTCAAAGCGGCTTTTAAAGTAAAAGAGAATGGCGATGGATATCCGCCGTCGTATCGTGTCTACAACAAGAAAGGAGTCCGGGTCTGGGTTGGCTCCTCGGAAGGTTAGAACATCTAAAATACTGGGTAGTTTTGTAGAACTCTCTCAAGCTGAGGACCATCCTCTTCGCCCATACGTGGAATATAACGCATCGCAGTCGATAAATACATTGAATCGGGTAAATAAGTTACTTTTTCGAGGTCAACGAAACAATTCTACAGGTGTTACATCTCAGGCGTTCAAGCGTAATCTAGTGCCATACGATGGCGAAACCTGTTAGCCCTGCTGCTGAATAGTATGTCAATCGATCGTAAAAATCATTCTAATTTAATTTTTGACATAAAATACCTCTAAGGTGACGTCAATCGCTGGTTTCATTACTAATGCTAGGTTTCCACTTGTCGATTTGAAATTGACGAAAGACGTATTTTTACGTCAATTAAAAAATTGGCAAGTGGAAATAATGAAAAACTGCTTGTCATTGAATTGACTTACAGCGCTAATGGCTGACAAAGAATTTACATGACAAGTGGAAATAGCTGAGTTGTCAAACAAAATGTCCCTTTGTCTTTAATTGACAGTGAAAATTAATTGGCATCATTTTCAATTGTTTGTCAATCAAAAGACACATTTTGCGATACAAGGAATAACATCAACATCAAAAGAAAATGTTTCGGCAGAATCCACGCCTTGTGTACAGTGTACAGAACCTGCAGAAAATGTTTTTTACTTTAAGGAACTCGTCTTTTAATGTATCATTTATGTATAATCGGGCAAGTCTCATGAATAATCCGATACATTGTTGTAGGTGATACGCAAAAAACATCCGACATGACCTGCATACTAGCTCCCGCTGCCAAATAACGAATTGTTACGGCCAATATTTCGGCTAGTTTTACCGCTTTTCGCTTAAATATGTCTTTTTTTGTGATGTATGGTTTTACCCTTTGCAAAATGAACTCGAAGTCAGTTCTACTTATACGCGTTTTGCGTCTGAAAAATTTCGGCTCTATATTGCAAAGTTTTGCATAATAGCCGCAGGACTCTCAGTCAAGAAACAAATCTTGGACCCAACAATCAGGTTTCTTTCTTTTTCTGCTTTCGTCGTCTTCTGCCTGCAGCTCCAACTCGGATCTGGCCAACACAACAAAAGAAGCAAGAGCGATTCGCTTCCTTTTTAACATTGTTGAACTGAAATAAAGGAGATTTTATTTGTTTTTCTTGACATAAGCAATATAAAATTAAATACGTTTCCATTCTCACTAAATAGCACAAAGATTGTAGACGAAAATTTTGCGAATAATATGTTTTTTCTCATGTCAATATCACAATTCACAATTGACAAAGAGATGACTATTCCAAATTGGCAGTGCTAGTGGAAATAGATTTTAATGAACTGACAAAGACATTTGTCAAAATTTCATTGTCAATGAACTGACGAACGATTTTTTGCCAATAATTGACATAAGTGGAAATGAACTGGCAGTGGCGTCTTTAAAAGACATAAACGAGAGGTGACAAACTTTGTCAATTGAACCCACCTTAAGACATTTAAGTTGTGTTTACTTCCTAGACCGTTCCCGTTCAAAAAGCGGTCATAAAATTGTCGTTAAAAAATATTTTACATCGTTAAATTGTTTTATTTTTTTTTAAATGTACTGATGTAATATTTACATGAAAACACTTATAAAATAATAATAAAAAAAAATATTTCTTAAAAAAAACAAAAAAATTTAAGCCGACTGAAGTTGTTAGTGAGATTCAATACTATGACTTTCGGTTTGCGTACTTCCAAGATGGATGCAAAAAAAATGTCTCTCCTCTAATGCTGAATGCATCCATTTTGTGAACATCTTTGGGCTGTGAAAGAGAGATTGATGGTTTGATAGAACTTATTCGATCCTCATCTTAACCGAGAAGCAATTTCTTGATTTTCTTTATTTTGAAAATTGAATTGGGATCCTGTGCGTTGACATTTTCACTTCCATACAAATCACCGGTTATAGTTTCGTCAACTGGTACCGCAGCTACCATAGCGAAAACTACCATGCATACGAGCAAAGTCTACAAAAAAAAAGGAGTCAAGTGTTAACAAAAATCGTCGTCCTGACCGTAAGTTGGTCAATAAATTCGCCTCACACGTACCAAAATAAAGAACTTCATCATGTTTGTTGGTTTGTTGAAGACAAAAAAAAGTCGCTGATTGCTAAGAAAACTTGAACTGTGGCTGCTCTTGGCGATCCACTGCCCTTTTATACCCAAAATAATCGCATTCGGTCGCGCGGGAGGGACATTGTGGTAGTCAATCGAAGACACATATGTAGGTAGGTATCCATGAAGGTATCGTGCACCGCTGGTGGGTAATGACGTCGTTTTTCTTGTTTTTTTTTTTTTGATTTGGGTATGTTTTGTCCAATAAAGGTGTAGTTACACAGAGAAGACAAATATACACATTGTCGTGCCGCCAATTATTTTATTTACTACCTTGGCGTTGCTCTGCATTTTTTGGGTCCGTCAGTGTACATATGTATATTGGCTTGGCTGCAGCACAAGTACGTGATGTGCTTACGACTTTTTCTTGGGTCAAGAGATGGGAATCTCAATGGAAACTGGTATCCGTATGTATAGTGTTCGTCACAACGTGTGACCATGATCGGAAGTACATAATATAAATACGAGTATCATGGCAAGGGGAAGTGTGAAATTGAAATTCACAAGACAGATTGTTGTCATAACGGGATTCGATTGCAATCTAGTTGTGTAGGTGCATATTGATCAACAGAGTCTGAATCGATACATGTGCTAGTGTCACGAAATGTGTTCAGATATTTATTCAGATATTAGTATCGATTGCAAATATTTTCCGAAGAAATTGAAGAGAAGAGTGAAATTTTAGTTTTGCTAGCGTGCGTCTCTAGGCTTGGCCTTCAGGATGTTGTAAGTGATTCGTATCAGATTCAAAAAGATTTAAAACCAAGCCGTTCAAAAATGTTCAGTGATTGCTGCTGTGCAGTGCACCATCCGATTATTTACAATGAATAATTTTTCCAATGGCTTGCTTGGCAGTAGCCCATCCTAGGAATCCATTTCCAAAGTATAAACCTCATCGATTGCTTATGGCTTTATTTAAAAAAGGGCTCAATGGATGTTTTCTCCAAAAAAGTCCAAAAAAACGTCATTCCGTAGCTGCATGGTGGCCAAGGAACGTCTCCCAAACGGCTTATAACGCGGTTACAAAACTTAGAGTTCAAGAGGTCGATTGTTTGGCGGCAGGTGTGGCATTTTATGTGCACCAAAAAGTCCAAATTGTCCAATTTCGGCTACAAAAACTTAGTTTTCATGTCTGTAGAGCACTCCGTTCAGTGTGACGTTGTTAGCTACATTTTAAAGAAGTAGGGATCGATGATGCTACCACTCCAAAACATACACGAAATACTCTCTCTGTGTCTTTGGATTCGATTCGAAAAAGCCAAAGTAGATCATTTTGTGACCAAAATTGACATCGTTTTTGACCTTATTTAAGACCCACATAGAGAAGTGATAACGAAGCAGATGGTCATGTTGCTTTAACTTTGAAGTGAGTTGAACCTTGTAAGCCAACAAGCTTCATGCAATTAGTGCTCAGATAAGTGCAACTGATTTGATTAACTTTGGGACGAATTGACGTTCTCTGGTTTTACTCACATTTTGGACAATTTGCAGCAATTCTTTCATCTTTACGACCAGCCGCTAAAAGTGCTTCATTTCGATCAAAAATTCCGTTTTCCAATTTCGCACAGTTACTGCAACACTCCACTTACTCACTTTGGAAATAATTTTTCAATATTTCGCAGCATTTTTTAACCGAAGGACTATTTATCGTGAATCTTTCAGTGAACCTTAAAAAATCGAAGCCCATGGTGCTGAGAAGAGGTTTTTGGACGCTACGCCCGCACTGAAAAATGGACACTTAACGGACATGTCACTGGAACTCCTGCATAAACAACACAACAAGCTCCTCCGTAAAGTATGCACTGTTTACAGCCACATAAATTACTCTTCAAAATCTATTACATAATTTTTCACCCAAGCTCACGGCATTGCCATGATCTGAAACAAATTTTATCAGCAACCATTACTTTGTAATTTCCTTCTAAACACAAAATTATGTTCAATAAAATCTAACTTTATTTACGTATGTGCATCTCTCTACAATCTATTTCTTACTGCAGAGGCTTGACGACACAAGACTGTCAAAAGCATTAGTGTTGCCAGCAGAAAGTACATAAATCATATTGGGTTGCCAACGACCATCACACGATCTGGGGGAGGAGTAATATCAACAAAAGATGTGAGTCCCTACAATATTTCGTATTATGAGTCTACCAATATTGAAATTTCTAATAAGGGCAATGAGCCCACCTTTGTTAAATTAACTAGACATGAGGTGTTAGGCCCCTCATCGCTCTCTGATTCAATCACTAATTGGCACGTCTTAAAGGAACTCTCAATCGCAGACCATTTGCATAAAAAGTTTTTCTTTGAGACCATACGTAAGCACAGCTCTATCAATAGAATATCTAGACAAGTGGAATATACAGAGACTTCAAGGTGTGAATTTATTCCATCGTATTCAAATATAGACTCTCTCGATGAAAAAGCCTCAAAAATTAGCTGTCAATTCCAGCCGCAGAGCCAAAAGTTAAGCTAGGGATCGCGACGTGTCAATGAGCTCGAAAAATTAAAAACGTAAGTTGAGTTGAGCTACTTATATAAAAAACTTAACCGCTCTAGTTCCTGGAGTGAATATAGGACCCATAACTCTGCACTTAGGAAATCAAAAAGACTGACTTGGAGAAGTTTAGCGGTAGCTTTAATGATCTTTCATCAGCCGCTGGGGCTCCAAAAGTGATCTATAAAAACCATAGCAATGGGATTGGCCTCTTATAAAAAACCTGATGGCAGTTTCACACTGTACTACAGCGAGACGTTAGGATTGCTACTGCAAACTCATTTTCCGATGGTCAGAAATTGATCCACTCGCTCGTCCTATCTACAAATTCATTTAAAATCCCCCAAATGGGCACACATGATGCATCGCAAATAAAGTCTTTTTGAAAGCTTTTGTTGGTAACGGCATGAAATCAACACTCTTAGTGAGTCCTAGATGCTTAGTTTTAGATCCAGCTATGAACTTACCTACATCCCGATAGCTTGGAGAAAAATCAATGTAGTGTTCATTCCTAAAGCTGGCAGCAAATCTAATTGAAACCTAGAGGCTTTCAGGCCTATCAGGCTCATCTCAGTGTTGTAATGGAAAAATTATTGAAGTTCACACTAGAAATATTACCTTAATAGACCGCCCCCTTCCTACTCCGGCAGACCCTGGAAAAAGCCCAAGAAGTCCAAATCGATACCGCATATGACAGCATTTATAGAGACGAGCTTAACAACGCCATGTCTAGTTTTGGCATCCCTGTCCAACTCGTCCGTCTGTAAATGATGACGATGGAGAGCGCTTGCTGGTCCATCATGGTCGGTAATGACCTCACCGAGACCTTTGACGTTAATAAAAGGACTTAGACAAGGTGATGCGCTGTCATGTGACTTCTTTAATATCATACTTGAAAGAATTGTCAGAAACTCACAAGCCAACACGGAAGGCACAATCTTTCAAAAGTCTGTGCAACTATAAACGTACGCCGACATTGACAAATTTGGCACAACACAGTATCGAAACAGAAGTCGCAAAATAAGTTTAGCTATAAATGAGGGGAAAACCAAGGATATGCTGTCAACAAGAATTGGACGAATTGGGCAAAACGTCACAGTCGACAGCTTTAACTTCGAGGTAGTAAGGGACTTTGTCTACCTATGCTCTGCTATCGCTGTTTCTGGGGGCTGAGAATGCAATTGAGTAGTAAGGCGCTATCCTGAGCGACTAAGGAGCCTCTATATAAGACCTTTATCATCCCAGTCCTGCTCTATGGTGCTGTAGCATGGACTCTGTCAAAAGCGGATAAAGATATCCGCTGTTGTTTCGAGAGAAAATTCTTCGTAAGATATTCGGTTCCGTTTGCGTTGACGGACTTTGGAAGAAAGGATTCAACGACAAAATATACTACAAGCTGTACAACGACATCGACCTTGTCAGAAAATTATGCATCAGTCGCTTGAGATGGCTAGGATATGTAGAGCGAGTGGAAACCGACACTCCGGCCTGTAGAGTTATCGTATCTAACGCAGTAGAGGACGACCTCGCCTAATGTGGCCCGCATAAGTAGAAGGCCCCGATGCCGACTTTCGGCCGAGAATATCGCTGCTGTGGCTGCAGATATCCAAAAGGCCCCACAAAGACCAGCCAGACGACGGGCTGCGCAATTGGGCATCAATACATAGATAGGTCTTTACAGCAAATCGACAATCGTGTGTAGATGAGGCTCAACCCGTTCTAATCGACCGTGATGAGAATGATTTCCAGAAAAACTTATCACGAGCGACCAGGCGCAGTTTCACCTAACTGATCGCTTCTGAGGCATTGAAAATCTGCGTGAAATACACGAAGAGCCATTGAATCCTTTCAAATTTACTATTTGGTACTGGGTTTACGTAAAAAGAAACTGGCCATATTTTTTCGAGGACGGCGTCGGCAAAAACTGGTGAGGGCAACAAAACCATGATCAACGACTTCTTGTTGCCACTATCTGACGAATTGGGTTTGCAGAATATGTGCATGAGTGACAGTGGACATTCTGTAGCTATGTGGACATTCTGTAGCTATCGGCTCAATATTTAAGCGACTTACAAATACTTGGCGCAGCAGACGTATACGGTCCAGGGCCTAGCTGCTCGCGACCATTTGTGTTGTGCGTGTTATATTTTTCACACAAAATGGAAGGGACCTACAGTTTAGAGCCATATCTGAAAGGCAAATTGAGAAGCTTTTGACAGTTATTACTCTCGAACGTTTGTCACACATTCGCCAGAGGCGGGACCGTGAAAAAACTTTTTGGTGTTTCCGGGATTCGAACGTTGAACCTCCCGCTCAGCGATCCAACGCACTAACCACTTGAGCCACGGCGCCTAGTCGCCTTTCAGCGACTTGCACTTCTTTATTTCTTTCAAGTCACGGGTCTGTAAGAACAAGCCATAAACCTCGGTGGTCGTGAAGGAGTACATCCGACAAGAAGTGGAGAATTTATCGCCAGTAGTCCTGAGGAAAATTATGTAAAATCTGGTGAATGTGTATCATTTACAAAGAAAGTTACTGCGCCACCTTGTATTAAGCTTAAAAATTAAAATATAATCCTTGCTCAACGTTGCCCGAAACGATTCAATTTCATGATGCAGCTCCATTTTTCTTGCATTTTTTACTAAATTATCCAAAACTACCTATCAATGGCGAACAAAGTTACTAACTTTTCCTTTCATTTATTAATTGTCGATTTGTAAGCGAAATGCTTTTAAAGTTCGACATCCAAAGAGACATTCAAGACTGAAAGATACCAACAAAAGCTATTAATGGCTCCGCAAACATTTTTTTATTAAAATTCATTTTTTTTTGTTTTCTCAAAATTAGCATTTCAATGTCAACAGATTTGTTCAAACACGTGCGAAATGGGTGTGGATTAGATGAACTAATCATGACTTTCCAAATGACAGCCGCTGCTGCTATTCATCATCGTCAAGTCATAGACGTTTATTGCTTTAAAATAGGTTTTTTTACCTCAAAAGTTATTAATGAAAATGTTGTTGCTCGAGTGTGACTTGCAAGTGTTTTGTTGACTTAACATCACGTCATTTGATATGCATGAAGAGTTTATGAGTATGTTACGCTATACAGATAAATTCAATGACCTTTTAGAAGTGACAAGATCAGTATCGATTACAAATGAGGTCTTGAAGGGTATCTATATATTGAAGTTTTATGAATTTTATTGAGATTTAAAGCAGCAGAAGGTGTCAGATTTTGAAGTAGAGATGGAGTGGTCTGCTTCCGCTTGAAATTAAGTTACATGACTTGATGGTTGGTTGGTTGTGGTGAGTAAGCTTCCGCTCGATACTTAGGTTGGTGTACCGGTTGTAGGTAGGCACTGTGGGCGCCATCGCTCAGTGGTTAGTGCGTTGGATTACTGACGTGAGGTTCGAATCCCAGACAACACATTAAGTTATTTTACGGTCTAAGTTGAGAGCAATCAGGACTTTGCCCTGTATGACCAACTCCAAGCTGGACGGTAAGCAGGACGGCAGAGCAGATATTGCGAACCTTCGAAAGAAAAATCCTACGCCGAATATTCTGCGTTGAGGGCGAATGGAGGAGAAGGCTTAACCGCGAACTCCATGACCTGAACAAAGATCTGGATGTAGTTCGGAAGGCAAAAATCCGTCGACTACACTGGCTCGGCTATATCGAGCGAATGGAAGACAACGCTCCAGCTAAGAGAGTCTTTGAATCCCGGCCCACTGTTTCGGGACGACAAGGGAGACCGAATCTCCGGTTTAAGGACCAAGTGATCGCGGATGCAAGAAATCTTGGTCTTGCCAACTGGAAACAGCAAGTCCGGGACCGTGAAGGATGGAAGGTAGCAGCTCAGGTTCCGACCCCCCAAGGGTCGTAGGCCTACTTAGTAAGTAGGTAACAAATATAACACGCACAAGACGAATGGTCGCGAGAAGCTAGGTCCTTAATCACATACTGTCCGTTGCGCCGAGAATTTATATTTTTTTTGGGCCATTGTACTCCAATAGAACATCTAGCTGTAGTTCCCTTGGATTAGAGAGGTGTTAGGGTTGGAAAATTTGAGGTGTACACATGGTCTAGAGAATCTTCCCGTATTTATAGTTAACTGGATGATGTACCCCAGATTTACATATATGTATGTCGCAGTTACCGGATAGTGAGAGAGGATGTTTTGCAGATCTCCGTCCTCTTCCCCATAGTTTTGTGGCAAATTGTGGTGTCGCTTAGTCCAATTCTGGTGGCGTGGTTATTGCTTTGGTTATTCTGTAAAAGGTTATACTGAAACACGCTGCTTTTTCTACATCTGTTGACAGTGCGTTGATATATTACTGTTTTTCACGTCGTACCCTACGTGCATATGTAGAACTTTTGTCATATTCATTAGATTTCGAAACTCCAGCTCCCCAATACTGTGATTGCTAAGTAGCTGTCGTTCACCGTTCCGCCTCCAGGTATCTTCGGTAAGCCACGTGTTATGCCTTCTATGCCTTCCACCGACAATATCTTCCATTCCAGTCCAATGTTCGAATATTCCAATGTTCCAATGTCCTTCGATGTGTGCCGGTTCCGAGAGTTCCCCTAATCGTAGGCGGACTGAGAGATTTTTTAGCCTTTCGTTATCATACCTGGTCATTCTGATGGTATCACGGAATCTTTGTACAGATGAAGTATGTAATTGCACTGCGGCTACCATAAGATGGTGATTTTATTTCATCCCCATTTGGACGCCCAAGACAAAACTTCTAGAACATCGACTGATCGCCAAGTGACCAATTTTCTTGAACGTTGATCGCTTGCCATATGAAACTCAGCTGATATTGTGGCAGATCTTGCACTCAAACATGGTACATCCTATGACTAGGGGCTTGATGTTGCAGAAATTCACAAGTCGTTTACCAATCCTGGTGTCTTCGAGATCGCGCTTCTCAATCACATGTCTGATCCCTTAGTTATCGTTGTTTTCCTTTGCATTTGTAATGATGATATCCCCGCTCGGCGTTACGTTGTATATGGCGCTCAGCTGAGTTTTCAATGGGTTCAACGGGACATATAAGCAGAATGCGTGTTATACTAGTCTGGAATACGACCGGTAAAATTCTATCACCATGTGGGTGCCAGCAAACCAGGCTTCTGCATGTGGTTGTTGTTAGCAGCATGCCTACTCTGGATTCACGGAGATTGCCGGAAGGTTTTCCAGGCTACGGGTGCACAATGTTAAGCTTTGGGGACTCGTACTCTCGCGCATCTAACCATCTCATTTCATTTACTCCAAATAAGTCCTTAATATTGAAAGACAATACGCTCCAAATGAAAGAATCCATCATTGTGAATATTCTTCGCTCCCTGAGTCATTTCAGGAGCGTTCTCACATTCCAGAAAGCAACCTTAGTCTGAGTACAAGAGCCAAACGTCATGTGTTGTTTCGAAAGCGTATGCCTCCTGACCTATTCTCATATGGAGCTGTTCGTTTGAGACACACTTCAGGTAGAAATCTACTCAGACATCTTTTCACGAAGGTCTGCAGCTTATGGGTGACTATGGCGGCCACTGACCAACTACTACACCTTTATAGAAGTGCTGACTCACCGTTGGAGCAGAATAGTGTCAGATTGGCCCAAGGCACTAAAGCCAGACTTTGGATAGCATACCGAACGCATCCTTTCCCGATTCCGCTGCCAATATCTAGGTCAGTGCCACCGTAAAAACGCGACTCTTCTAGATAAAGGCAGCTATCAACTTTCTTGATATCCTGTCCCGCAATGTTAAGTTAAGTGAACGATATGGAGAGGTTGAGTGCTTTTGTTTAATTTGCATTTTTCTTCAGACTTCTGTTTGAAGTGGACCATTGACTTTTAAACTGTGGACGATTCACATGAGAAACCATTCATACATCGTCTGTGTAATTCATTTGTTTAAGGTACGAAATGGCAAGATAAGATCACTCGTTAATACCAGGAATTGCGGCGATAAAATTAAATTAAATTAATTAAATTAAATTAAAACAACCTGCGAGCTTACTGTTTTGGGAAACGCGTTATTTCCACCTTCATGAGAGGAATGCCTCTCCTACTATTTTGGCCATCATCGGAAGACACACAAATTTATTTAAAACTTAAAGTATTCAACGTTGTAATTTATCCTGATGCTCATTTACAACGATATGACAGCTGTCAGTTTTATGGACACAATCTGTTTCTGCGCATTCTGCAGGCAGCTCTATGCTTCCAGATTGTACTTTGTCTTCACGTGTACTAAAGAGGGTCGAATATCCCAAATCAAATCCAATTTCGTACTCGTAATAATATCCACTGGTCCAGACGGTATCTCACCCGTGGTTCTGAATTCACGGAGATTGCCGGAGGGACTCTATCAAACTCTTTCGTAGTCGATGGAAAACAGTATTCGTCCAACCCGTCTCTAAAAAAGACGGATATTCTTCTCCCTCCAACTACCGACCCATTGCACTTAAGTCATGGAAACGCTGATAAGCCATCCATTAAATATCTCGAACTACGGCAAATCTTCAATGACGTCCAGTATTACTTTCATAACAAAAGGTCCACCATTTGACGACATCATCGAAAAGTGGAACCAGTCCAACCATTTTGGTGGAAGTAAAATGGTTGGTCTTGATATTTCTAAGGGATTTGACAGAGTTCGACGTCCAGGTCTTTTGACGAAAATGTGTCTCTCCTGTGACTCCCCTTCAATGTGTTTGAAATTGATTTTCGCACCGTTCATTTCAAGTTGTTTTTGACGGCGTCAACACTGCGTCTCACTAAATAAATGTTGGTGTCCCCCAGGGCTATGTCTTATCTCCCACTCTCTTCCTCATCTTTGTAAATGATCTTCTGTCTGCAAGTTCTTATCCAATCCATTTACTGCTGATGACAGTATTTTTAATTTTTCACACTCGTTCCCTTCGCAGATGACAGCACTTTCCATTTTTTATACTTACTCACTTCTCTTCGGTCGTTGACTTAACACACTAAATTCCGACCTTGACAGTCTATTTAAATGGGGCTAAGCCAACAGAGTGTTTCTAAAACTCAGTACTGTCTTCTGTCACTTAAGTAACATTTACACCCCCAGCTATCATCAATGAATGGCATGTGGATCAGCGAAACCAAAAGATTTAGTATTGTCTGTATGTGTGTTAATGACAACCTATGTATATGTTGAAATGACCACATATTCCACGTCGCTAATACATATGCTAAATGTCTAGGATTCCTTAACCGGTGCAAGAAATATTTTACGCCCTTTGGAGGCATACATCCTTTCCAAACTCGAGTGCAACGCTGCTGGTCGGGTGCACCTAAAACCACATTGCACCCTGTGGATACTATTCAAAACCGTTGTATACCGGAGAAATGCTTCTTCCATCTCTTTGTTCTTTGGTTCTCTGGTTTCGCTTTCGGACGTTACTGTGAAATACAGAGATGCTTACAAGACCCGTCAATGCGGATGCGGAATGCTTGGCCAAGCAGATCTTCCCTTCAGTTCCTCCTTATTTCCCCACCACCCGCGCAGTGTGTAGTAACCCCTTGATGAGCGTGTAAATTACATAAAAAAAATACAATCCATCCCTTCGTTCCACTCCTCTGGAAGGCGCTTCTCTTCCCATGCGTTTCCCATGAAAGGACGCAATAGCACCGTTGCTTTACTTGGCGCTGCGCTGGTTGGAAAAATTCGCCATCAATAGCTATCTACACCATGATACGACGTAGAAAATTGAACCCAAAAATCCTTCCTCAATTAATAAATTTAATAAGAGCTCTGCATTCATGTGACATTATTTCCTCGTTCCACTAAAACTGCGCTCGCCTATTATTGCAAAACAGCTCAAAAATTTATGTTTTGTTGACGATTTTTTAAATCTATAGAAATCATAAAAAGTCATACGCATGCGTGAGCCACATTTATTGTAATTGATCATTTGGCATCATGAAGTACTGCCACCTGTTTCGCATACGAATTGCGCACTTTTTAGGCCAAACAGATACACCATTTCGTGGTGTTTGTTATTGCAGGCGTTGTGCACATTAAAACATGTTATATGCCCATAACAGGTCGTTTAACAAACATTCACAAATACTACAATTAAGCCACATTTAATCCCATTCATGTATGAACTTCAGCCGAAACGGCTTGCGGCTTTGTGGCTTAGTTGGCAATAGCCCACCAAAGTAATTGGCCACAAGTCAAAACACAACAATTAGGAAATAAGCAAGTTTCAAGTTGGTCTGTTAAACGTTTTGGTTTTCATAAGTAAACTGCTGCAACCAAGAGACTCCATTCAATGTGGTCCAACAATAGCAACAAAAAGTCTTCTTGTTCGAAAATGGGTGATAAATGATATGTCGGAAGCCGATTATTATGGTCTACAAGAACCCACGAACTAGTCAAGATACTCGTACATGCTATGTATCTACGGGTATATAGGAAACCATTAATAACTCAAAGTCTCACTGATGTTCAAGTTGGGGGATAGGTCAATTAGTGTCCACGTTAAGTAGGCCAAATATGTGTTAAGAATCTGTGGAAACAAGAAATTAAGATAAACGAGACCACAACAACGGGTATATGACACATACATTGTACCCCTCTGTGCTGAGGAACAAAATCTTGTTCAAGTGTGGCCCAGAAGTAAACTTGTTGAAGGTCATCTGGTTTGATTCACAGGTTCGGCATTGTTATGTAACAAGTTACAGCTGGTCACAGTGGGTCCGCATTGGTGATCAAGTGGTCAAACGTGAGTGGGTGAAATCGTTTTATTTCTCGTAATTTGTGAACGTTTTTCTTTTTTTTTTTCTTCCAATATACATACATGTACGACACTCACATAGGCTCACTGTGGTATTATTTGGCAGCCTCAACTGTTGGTGTTTTGCTTTTGTAAGCCATTTAAGTGCATTCTGTTGCAGAAGAATTCTTCAGGATAGTAAAATAAATCTCAAACTGCGATTGGAGACTGCATAAGCAGGTGAAACAAAAGAGAAAAAATAAAGACTGGCTGAAGTCAAGTCTATGTCGGGAGGTAGTGAGGATCAAGTTGAATTGACACCAGATCAAGCAAAAGCCGTTAAGCGTTTTAAGCCTACGATTACTGGTCCTGTCAAAGGTGGAGGAAAGAAGACGAAGTATGTACTAAAGTAAGTATAGCCAGCCTGGTCACAGGAGGTCAGTCCAGCACAACAGCGAATGGTGTCTGGGCAATCAGGTCCACTATTTATATGAAGCCGTAGGGAAGATGTCCTCTCTGGGAGGAAACTAACTTCAAGGTGAATCGGCTGCACATAAATACTTAAGGCTGTGGAGAGATTACTGATATTTGTTGCTGAGGTAAATTAGAGCAACGACACCATCGGTAGGCTTGTTGACAGAACTCCCATGTCGAGGACATTTCTAGGTGGAAAGTCAGCTGCTGGGAGAAATATGACACAATGGTGAAATCCAACTGATGATCTGGTGCGCGATGGAAGAAGCGATGATGGTTAGGCGAGATGCAGGAGATACATTCAACTGTGGACTGGACCTTGCATTCATTAAGTTCCAGAGAGCTACAAGGAAGACTCAGTGTGGGAAGCCATCGGATAGGGTGAAAAGTGATGACCCCATCACGAGCTGAGCTGGAGGTGGGCCTGGGCCGGGGTAACATTGGAGTGTGTCAACTAAATTTCCACCATAGCAAGGCGACGTGATGTCAGCGATGATGTCTAGATGCTTTGGAGAGGATTCAATCGATATTGCTCTGCTGTAGGAACCTTGGATCTTTCGAGGCAATGTCAGAAGAATGGGGCATGGTGTCCATGGATTCCATTGAAGGTACCTTCGATAAAGTATGTTTCGAGAGTCTGAAATTCGCTGTAGAAACACCTAGGGCTAACACACCGATAGTAAGCTGGACAATATGTTGAAAAACATGGCAGAGGGGTATCTAAACACTCAGGCTTAGAGTCAGCAGAGGTTCTTCATAGGGCGATGTCTTATCACCCACTCTGTAGGACATAGCTGTCCTAGATAGGCTTGAGGGAATTGGTCTAAGTTGGTTATACAAATGTTGTTGCAATAATGACGAGGGGGAAATACATGGGCGTCATTGCAGGCATTGTGAGGAGGGCAATCCATGTGGTGGCAGTAACGCCTACAACAGGATCTTTCTTTCAATGCGGCGAAAATAGATTTGATTATCTTCACTGAGAAGAGGATAAATCTTTTAAGTTCTTAACGCTTTTTGGAATGCAAATGAAGGAGCCTTATGAAGTTGAGTATTTGGAGGTATACCCAGAGTTTGGAGTAACATTTAAGAGAGGCTCCGAAAGGATAAGGGGGTAGTATCAGTGTAAAAATGTCTGTGGACAACGGTGGGGGATTTCATAGACGTGAACGTTCTGGGTGTAATTATATATAATAGTTTGAAACTTGAACCCATATTCTTCGAAGGTATGGATGGCAGAAATCGTCGACCAGAATGATGCATCCCCATAGGGTACAACGTATAGCATTTGCTACTCTTAGAGGTGCGATAAGAACCACTCTAACATGCGCTATGGGAATGACTGGACTTAGACATAAAGATAACAGGCTTCCTAGGGTCTCTGTAAACTAAAGGAACACCTCAGCGCACTGGGTACAGAGCAACGCAGAGACAGCAGATTTTGCCTAGTTGTTGAGGAAACGCCAGGGCACCTTCTTAAGGACTGTAGAGCAATAATCTACAAAAGAACTTCCACATTCTTTTCAGAAGGAAAGGAATGCCTGTCAGCTATCAGGGTCCACTCCACATAGTCCGTGGAGGACTATCGGATTGAAGGAAGTGCTCTAAGTCGATTATCTCTTCAACTAGAGAGAAGCACAATATATCTACAAGGACGCAATCAACATCAACTGATGGTACTTCGTTTCCACCGCGACGGTAAATGGCATGGCTATGCTCCCATCCATGGACATAAAAGGATTCTGGATCTCGTAAAAAACGATATGAGTGATCTGAAAATGCCAATGGATGGAAAAAAAAGAGTTCGGGTAACTAAAAGTTGTGACAGAACTCTAATCGAGGATAGATCAGCCTCGGTAGGGAGGATGAGAAAAGTAACAACTTTCACGAATGGATGCATAATCGATAGCAGAGTTGGAGCAGAAGAGCTAATGAAGCTATCAAGCCGAGGTACTCGTTTTTCTGTACGCGCTGGGTAGCAGTGCTCAATCAGGCAGTGATGGGGCGCATGAAACAGGACATTAGTACTTCACTGAACTTGGAATATGTTTAGAAAATCAATGAGTAAAAGAGGCGTGCGGATCGAGGAAATTGAAAGGCGGGGGTTGCCCACCACACATCTGCGATTTGACGAGGTTGGACTGTTGTCGAGGTGTACCCTTAAAAAGTGTTGTTATATCAACGATCTATAAATAATTGACTCACTAAAGAATAACATCGGTCAAACTATTCGCCGAATAGAGCTAAAAATGATTGACAATTTACAGTAAAATTGAGTTGAAAGGATGGGCTACTGTCAAGCCAGCAGTGGCAGTCGTTTGAATTATTTTATTTTTTATATATAATCGCAACATATTTGCTCTTCAACACAGCAACGACTAGTAAAAAATATTAAGCGCTGTAGTTTTAATAGCGATTTCAAAAAGAAACCAACAGACGGCCAGCTTTTTATTTTGCTACGACCCCCTTTACTGTTTCTTACGGAAGGACACTCTGGACACTTAAGACTTCAAAAGCATTATGAATTCAGGGGAATGTCAACTCCCACATCGAACTGTTTTCGCAATTATGCGTTGGTGTACATATGGGGGGCGGTTAAGACGCATGACATACTCGTACATAGCGTGTTCAATCGAATTAAAAATGTTAATGGCTTACGATAGTTTCGTTTGACTGATTGCTCAGTCAAATAAAAGTCAATGGTTACAGTTTTACAGATTAATGACAGTTTACACAGTCAAGTTGTTTTAAAAAAAAGTATCTACACAATGAAAGCGGCGCTTTCGCTCATATTTGGACTCATATCTTGCAGCTGCAGTGTATAACACTTTAATATCCTTTGTGTTGTTTGCAATCAACATTCTGTTTTCTGTATACTTGCAGAAATATGTCATCATTAAGGACTTTCAATCCCGCGTATTCGATCCGAGAAGTGTTGCCATCGGCTATAAAGTCACCAACGGAACGTTTTTGAATTACAATCTAACAATTTTGAAAATCCACAACGTAAAGGTCCTCTGTACGCTTAGAATCAAAAGGCAGGCGAAGGGCAAAATGAAATCCGTGCTGAATTGGAGGCATCTAGACTTTTGTCGATTTTTGGAAATTTACAACAATGACAAAATTTTGCATGCTTTGTTCACGAAAATCTTTCAAACGTCGTACATTTACTCCTGTCCCATCAAGGAGGGATTTTATTTTTTGAAAAACGCATATTTTGACGCTGACATGATGGGATTGATCCTAACGCGTGGAGTGTACTTTGCTCAGCTTGATGTGTCATTGATGCGGGACGGCATTATACGGTTGCTAAACCTTCAAACAAAATTGCTGTTAACATGATATTAGTGCGATAGAAATAAACGCGATTAATCGAAATCAAAAATTTTGAATTTTATTTGCTTGATTAAAAGAACTTGCTTTGGAGGTCCGTCTTCTGTCTCCACTTAGTCTCGAGAATTATAAGACACATGTGACTAATTAGCACAGACTGGTGAATCTGGATTAGTCGTACAAGGAGTGGCATTTTTATATGTGGCTCTTGGAAGTCGGTATTAATTAACCTTAATGAATTAATTGCTTGAGTACATTATAACAGAATTGCAGGCGTAGGTACCGTGGTCAGTGCGTTGGTTTACTGAATGGGACATTTGAGTTTCGAATTTCAGTTTATTCCTGGTCCTAGATCTTGCGAATATCTGTAAAAGGTCCTACAGTTATAGCTGTCATGAAAAAGCGTTACAATTTCAAGAAATCCTTTCGGATAGGACTCTTAACTTAAGAAGATCTTCATATTCTCACTTACTAACTGCGATGGCGTTACAGTCCGGGGGAACATAGGCCTTAACCAACAAGCCTCCCCAGGTACTTATAACCAATAAATCTCTCCAATTAGCCCGGTTCTTAGCTGAGTGCCTCCAGTTGCACACTCCAAGCTAGCTTGATTGTTAGCTAGCGAATTTCTCCAGTCTCCAGTTTCGCACATAAAGTTGGTTGAGGTCCCTTTCTACTAGTGCGCGCCACTTACGGCGTTTCCGTTCCTTGTTCCTTTGGGGTGGTTCCAAAGATTCTACGGTCATCCTTCTTGTTGAATTCGAACTCCTCGAGAGTAGAGCCCTTAAAGATCGTGGTTGCATACATGCGGGATCGAAAATCACCGGAGATATTTTTCCGAGGGTAGTCTCAGCCATTCTTGACAGAGTCCACACCTTTGTCTTATATAGCAGGACTGTATTGAGTAATTTTTTTTGGTCGAGAGACAGGGCTTTGATACTCAATTGCCGTCAGCAGCGGTTGGATGGTTTCATCGCTGGTATCTTTGGCTGAGTAGGTAGCGGAGCCTAGCTAGGCAAAGTCTATAACTTTGGAGAGCCTCTGGCTGAGACACAGCTGCCTTCCATCCTCTGCGGTCCAGGGCACGTTGCAGCTTGACAGCTTGGTCTTTGTACCGGAGGTTCGGTCTTCTTCGATCCTCTTGGCTGGAGCATTGTTGTCCATTCGCTCGATGTGGCCGAGCCAATGTTGTCGCCGTATCTTGACTTTTTGGACTACATCCACATCCTCGTACAGCTCATAGAGTTCGCCCTCCTGGCATATGGGACCTAGTACCCCCCGAATTATTTTTCGCTCGAAAGTGCCCAATATTTGCTCTGCTTTCTCATCTATCGTCCAGCACTCGGCACCATATAGCAGGACTGGTAAGATGAGCGTTCTATAGAGCATTAATTTGGTCCGTCGAGTTAGGAGTTTTGAACCCAGCAGTTTTGCCAAACCAAAGTAGCAGCGGTTTCCTAGGGTTATTCTTCCCCGGATCTCCACAAAGGTGTCATTTGTGGGATTTGTATTTGTTCCGAGGTTGGAAGAAGTCACATGACAGCGCATCTCCTTGCCGAAATCCGGTGCATGTTTGGAAGAGCTCAGAAGAGCTGTTTCCAAGTTGAACAGATCATCGCGTGTTTTCCAGCGTTACGTGACACAACTGGATAAGTTTTGACGGTATCCCGAATTGGGCCATCGCCCGGTAGAGTTCTTGACGATGAATGCTGTCATATGCGGCGTTGAAGTCGATGAATAGGTGGTGAAGTTCGACTTGAAATTCGTTGGTCTTTTCCAGGATTTTTCATAGTGTGAAAATTTGGTCTGTTGTCGATCTGGCGGGCTGGAAGCCTCACTTGTACGTGCCACTTAGGTTTTAGACGTTCACACAGTACGTTGGATAAGATCTTATGCACGACATTTAACAGGGATATGCGTCGGTAGTTCTTACAAGACATAGTATCGCCTTTTTTGAAGATGGGGCATATAGAGTTGATACTTCAGTCGTCGGGCACGCGTTCCTCCATCCATACTTGATTGATGACTTGGTGCATGCACCCTACCAAGACATCACCTCCGTACTCTAAAAGTTCAGCTTGAAGCCCATCAGAGCCAACGGCTTTGTTCCAGTTTCCTGATGGCCACTTTAACTTCTTCGATACCTGGTGGGGGTGTTAGTTCTTCATTGACTGGAAGTGGGTTCTTTTTTTTCCCCTATCACTCTCTCTATTTGCTGCAATGTCTGATAGGTAAGAATGCAGCACGGCTTGACATACATTTTGATAAATACAGGTACCAAGAGCCTCTTACGCTTCATCAGAAGCTCAAATCTATCCCATGGACGTATCTTTGGTGTAAGTGTGTCAGCTTTACACTCATCTCATCTCATCTACTTGTCGGCAATTTATCGCAGATGAAGCTCACTTATGAAAAATGGAAGTATACACCGGCTCCCTTCTCTTACCATCGTTAACTCTCAGGTATTTAGCCTTTCGGGTCAGGTTTAACATAAACCCCATAAATCAGATGCAAATGATTTTGGATGATTCAATTTACGACTCTTAGTTCCACAATGCCCTGTCAAGCAAAGACATCAATCATTATTGATAATGAAGAAAACGTTAACCCTCACTGTTACCATTTTATGAATGAATCGTCTCACCTGGAACGCATCAGTGCGTTTAACCTTTGTGGAGCACCAAATTCATGGTCAACGCTTTATGATTTCAGAGAGCGCCATTCTAGTGATAGGATCCATGGTCATAGTAATTGGAGATCTCAAGCTTCAACAAACCAATGACGACCATTACAACTGGTTTCATTCCATCAGCTAGCACATGTGCATTCAGTCCAAGGTTTTCTTTTCACATTTTCATCGTCGATTACCTTCTTCCATTCCCTCCGTTGCAGTGCAACTTTCACCGGTTTTCTTGTGTACTTCAAAGTGCGTGTATCCATCGATACCTACGACCATGTCAGCACAGCTACAAGAGTTTGTTTACCTAGTGTTGACAGTGGGTAGAGTTTATTAAGCAAACATCGCGGTAAGTGACTCCCGTAATGGCAAATAAATTAGCAGATTTTGTAGACATGAACTCTGGTTGCTTTGGTGCAAATTGGAAATCCAATCGATAAATCGTTGCACAATCATCGAGTTGTAGTAAAATAGATGCCGGTTGGTGATATAACTTTTTAGGTCTTTTTTTCTGACAAAAATGGTTTGAATTTCAAAATTTCAAGGTCCCATCCCACGACGATCGAATGCGAATGCTTTATTGAAGTGCATTGTTGGTATTGGACTCCATGTTGTAAACCAGACACGAAGAAGAGAATTACAATGGAAATTATGTACTTTGGACTGAAGTTCACAGTGGCGCCAACCAGATTCAGAAGAGGATAAAAAAAAACTTTGTGAGAAACATAGAAGCGGTCTCATCAAAAGAGATGATTTCTTTATCGATGAGGGGGACGATCTTGAAAGTGCCTGCTTATTTCGCAATTTTTGTGGGACTGCTGTTTACTGTGTTTTGTGAAAAGGCTTGAACCTTTGCAGACGACGGGCGTTCTAAGTTTCTCTCATCTAGAATCTGAAAGACTTCAGAGTTGTCTGTAAGAGATTTTTATTCTTTCTCGCAAAATGTTTAATTTCATCTTTCACAAATGGAATTTTAAGATTTCTGTGAACATAATTGTTTCTAATATTGCACAGTGCATTAACGATTGCTCTTAGTAAAGGTTGATCTAATTTGAGCTTCTGATCTTTTTTTTAAGACAAAAATCTCACAAATTTAAGGAAATCATCGGATATTTTTTATTAATCGAAAATGTATTTAATTACTTATGAAAGTTACTATAAATAAATTGGGCACCCATGTACCTTCCTGCAGTCGATCTTTTCGGGGCAATTTTTGATCAAATTTTCGTAAATTTCGGCCGGTATCTTGGCTATAACTTAGCAAATGATGGATTTAAGTTGCTCCAACGTTTCGGGTTTGTTGGCGTAGACACCACTTAGTGTTACCCTACAAAAAGAAATCCAAAGTCGGTAAATCGCACAATCTTGGTAGTTAGTTGACGTCACAGTAACGTAAAGTAATGCGACTGCAATATCTTGGATTTAGTGCCAGAAACACTCGGTCATCCCGTGCTAACCATTGACTGTTGCAGTTCGATCCTCATCATCTTCAAAAAAGTAAGGACCAATGTCCCGCCGGATCACAGTGCACACCAGGCAGTCAGTTTTTGGAAATATGAATCACATGAGGTTTTTCCTCACCTCCATATGTGACAAATTTGTTCATTGTCATACCTACATAGATAAGTGGAAATGTGCCTCATAAGAGAAGAAAATTTTCTTTGAAAAATCAGCACCAAATACTTGCTACTCAGCGAAAATTTTTCATGTTATCTGGGCTCAGTATTTATTTCAACAGAATTTAATACGAATGTAGGCGTAAGTCTTCGGTCAAAATACAAAGGGAGGGTCTTCGGCCACACTTTCACTTACAGCAGCCATATTTTCGGCTGACAGGACGCCACGATGAAGCGCAGGCCTTATCCCATCTACAGTGCTTCAAGTTTCAAAAATTTTCACGCAAATTGCTGATCAAATTGATCCTGTTAATTTCGATATGCAGTTCTTGCAGAACTGTTATTTCTGTAGCAAAACTGAACAAACTTAACACGTTGAGCGGTGGTTAAACTATCACACTAACATTTGACACTTTGAAACAGATTCTTATTGACAATTGCTTAAATTGCAGTGCTGCCAACACAGAAATCTCGAATAGGATCACCCTGTACTTTATAAAGTTTGTAGAACATAAATAGGTATGCACATAGACATTACTTTTTGGGTTCAACCCCAGAGTTGTATACTATATGTCCACGCCGGCTTTAGCTCTTGAACATGAGGCGTTTATTCTCTATGTTGAGCTCGGCGTGTTCTGCAAGTAAGCAGTGCTTTTCTCTGTGTTCAATTTCTCTTACTTACGACTTCCACTTTAACTTTACGTCGAGCATCGTCCCAAGATAGTTGGCCTCACTTGCGAATGGAATGCGGATCCAGTGCATAAATATTTGTTTTCAAAGAGAAAAATTTACGTAAACAGATTTGCTTTCAATAAGAACAATTCGCCAATCATTGCCCACTCATTTACCATATCCAATGCTTCTTGCACTTTCACAGTTGTGTCCTTAATTGTTCCACCTATTGCGGAAGTGGCAATATCGTCAGCATGGCACCTTCTTTTGCGGTATATCACGAGTATGCAACAGATTTAATTCCTAACTGCTTCAGATTTTGTGAAATAGGACTCTAGCGCCTGTGGTGCAGCCTAAACTTCCTTCAAATGCTTCATTTGGTGTGTCAAAAGTACCCAAGATTTCATCCGATCTATTAGGAATCTTGGGAAATGATTCCTTTACAATATATACGTAGCTATACCCAACAACACTACATCTAAAGATCCCTGGGTTAGTTTTTTTAGTGAGCCCAAGCGTGCTTGCAATTTTATTTGCAGGGCTAGTGGTAAAAGATGCCACCACCTCGAGTGCAGGCGTGGGCGTAGAGCGCAGAGCACCTGTTGAAGCAACACAGGTTGTTCTCTGTATCATGCACAATATATCCCGGTGCCTTCCATCATATAAGAGTCCCATACACAAGGATCACTCCCGTCAGCACTGGCAGTTTGAAGGATGGTATCTTGGATTTTCTGCTGAAAAGAACCAGTTCTGTCTTGTACGGGTTGACGTGAAGTGCACAATCTCTGTGCAATCTTCTTAAATCTTTAGGTAGGACTCATTAAGCTATGCTGCGTAGATTTAATCGTTTTACCCAAGGTGAATTCTCGTGTGTTGACATTTATAGGGTGCCTCCTGACGAAAATCGGCTAAGGCTTTAGCTCTAGTTAAAGATCGCTTTATTGCCTTTATACCCGTCGTTCGTAAGCTGTTAGTAAGTACGATTCTTCTTATTCTTCGTCTTATTCGCCACAGTATTAAGCATTAAGTAGTATCGGCACTTCCAACCCATATGTCCAAAATGTTCCGTTTAGACAATAACTCGCATGACACTTTAAACTTTGATTGCACTGATATGTCATTTCGCTTAAAAGATTTGAGTAAATCTTGACTGATTGCTAAAGTGAAATCTTTATTATGTGCCAAGGTGGGTGCTCATAAGGTAAAGTTCCTGGTTGCTTCCACCTTGTGGAGCCAGCTTTCACCAAAAAGACTCACTACCTCAACTCAGCGACAGTCGTTAATTGCATCCCCATAACCGGAGGATGCTAGTTAAGGTGAGCGATGACTGTAGATACGGTCTAACATGTCTACATATTTCCAGTAGGTTTGCGTAAGAAAAATACTCTCTAAGACTTCATAACTGCCTCTAGGACCTCGATGTATCCCTTAACATTCACTCGAATGCTTTTCCTTGTGAAGGTAATCATAACATAACCTTCACTGCTCACAAACAAGTATGGATACCATCATATCCGGCTTTAAGGTGAAAAAAGATGGTATATTTCGACTGGAGATCCGTTGGTCTTTTCCAGGATTTGCTTGGGTGTGAAGATTTGGTCTATCGTCAATCTGCCGAGATCAAGGCCACGTCGTAGTATTTCCCGATCAGTGTGTTGCAAAAACTCTTCACATAGTACGTTGGATAGGATCTTATATGCGACACTAAGCACTAAAGATCGACAGTTGGTGTAGATGAGTCGTACGGAGTTTATATTTCAGCCATAATTCTTTCGGCGACCCATACTGGATTGATGATTTGGTGCATGCATGCTATCAACACAACACCTCCGTACTCGTATTTGAATAACTCCTCTGGTACCTCTGGTACTCCTTCCGTACCGATTTTAACACTGAAGTCCTCGAATACGATTAGTTATCGCACTCCGAACATGCTCTGCAGGCACCAGCCAGGTGGTCATACAATTCCCCGTTTACAGGGATTTCTGCATCCTTGGTGTTGTGGTGTACACATATTAAGCTGATGATAATGCAATTTCATTTCAAGTCTGAGTAGTACCGGGATTGTACACTGTGCTACTATTGCCTCTAGTGTGTAGTCCTTTGACGTTCCGGGTCGTGTTACTATTGGAGGGAGATCTTCATTACCCATGTAACAGTTTCTCTCATAACTAGATCCCTTTACTTTCTAAGGAAGCTACCCCGATGACACAATCATCCAACTTAGGGGGCTAGTTCTAATGAAAAAAAAACGCATACGACGGGGCTAGGTTCTTTGGGGATATGAACGCTGCGTTGACCCACTAAGCATTTATCTGGCACCATCTATTCTTCACGGACCCAACCATGGAAATTCTTGAAATCCTAATATATGACAGTGGTGCATGTAGGGTGATCGCTAGTTCGCATACAAGCGTCATTGTTGATCTCTTCGTTGGAAATCTTCTGCCGCACGTCCTCCTTCTGAATGCTCTTCCTAGGCTTCTCAGACGCAGTTCAGTCAATCATGTCAACAAGAGATACCTCATCGGGCTTAATACAAGCGAGTGTGTCCAAGTATTTAACTACACATTGTACAGTAGGGCTCAACATTGGGGTTACTATCAGATAGATATGCAGCGAACACGATGAGAAGATCATAATGCGACATTTTGCTACCCGACTGTACTACAGATACTTTTTGTGTCTACAATTGGACAATTGGACGATTTGGACTTCGACGGGTCTTGCGGCAGAATGACATAATGTACCATAAAGCGAGGAAAATGAGTTAGCAGTCACCGCAACCTCTGCAGAGTTCTTCTTCCGTCAGACGTAGTTTTTCCCAATTATACCGTAGAGAGTTATGCCCCATGAAAACGCCAACGAGGATGGAAAGGGATTTCCTGTCTACCCGTATAAGTCTCTCGGTTCTGCCTTTGTCGAAGGACGGCCATAGTTTCCTTGTGACTATACAGGAATCCAAGGAGGTCCATCTGGTGTTCGCCTCTTTTATGGCTATTTTTCCTGCTTCAAGCTCAAGTGCGCAAAGCGGGATGTTCACGATTGGTTCTGTTTGTCTTGAAACGGTTGCAGAACCCTCTCTTGCTAGTTCGTCAGCTTTCTCGTTGCCTGGTATACCTTCATGTCCACGGACCCAGCAGAGCGATACCTTGTGCTGTGTTCCAAGAACCCATCTCTACAGCACTTCACAAGTTTAGATTTAATTTCTGTGGCAGTTATTGCTTTTATAGCTGCCTGGCTGTCAATAAATAAGGTGATACCCTCTTGTGGTATTGCCCTTACTGCAGACTCACGGGCGGCTCTTGTCACTGCCAGGACCTCCGCTTGGAAAACGCTGCTGTGGTCTGGGAGGCGTATTGATTTCGATAATCCTAGCGATTCGGAGAAGATGCCTGACCCTACGCCAGTGTCCATTTTAGATCCGTCGGTATATATGGCAATAGATTGCGCGTTTGGTATCAGACCTCTTAACCACTCCTCCCTGCTAGAATAGGCGCTTGAGAAAGGTTTATTAAAGTCTAAGTATGGCGTGATGTAATCCGTAATAGGTACATGGCCAATATATTTCCGAAGGATAGTCGCATGCCCTATTGGATTTGACTTCCATGTTTCTGACTGGCTGATTCTGATGGCGCTAATGGCTACAGATGTTTTGATGAAGATATCTAGCGGAAGCAGGTTGAGAATAGCCTCAAGTCCAGCGGTTGGAGTTGTCCTCATCGCACTAGTGGTCCCGATACATGCTAGTCTTTGAATCTTCGTGACGGCCATTAGGTTAGTGACCTTGTTCATCGCCGGCCACCAAGCAAGACTGCCGTATGTCAGTATGGGTCTTATTATAGCCTTATACATCCAGAGAATTATTTTAGGAGAGGGACCCCAGGTTTTCCCAAAGATTCTGCTGCATGAGTAGAAGGCTATAGTTGCTTTTTCAATCCTTTCATTAATTATTGCCATTCAAATACAAATACAAATTCTTGGCGCAACGGACCGTATGTAGTCCATGGCCTAGCTTCTCGCGACCATTTGTGTTGTGCGTGTTATATTTTTCACACAAATGGAAGGGACCTACAGTTTAGAGCCATATCCGAAAGGGTTCTTTTTTTTGAGTTTTTGAGAAGCTTTCTCTTGACAGTTATTACTCTCGGACGTTTGTCAGCTTTCGCGAGAGGTGGGGCCGTGAAAAACTTTTTGGTGTTCTCTGGGATTCGAACCTCGAACCTCACGCTCAGTAATCCAACGTACTAACCACTGAGCCACGGCGCCCATAACAATTGCCATACTTAAGGAAAACATCCATCGAACCGAGCGGCAAACAATCAACAATGTGCTGCAGAATTTGTAAAGGACGATTGGCCACCGGCAAGCCCGTCTCGGTATCCAATTGTTTTCAATAAATATTCGGAGCGTACTATCGTCAATAAAGTAAAACACTGTAAAATATTGAACGGCGTAGTTTAAATAGCAACAGTTGGCCAAAAAAGTCCAAAATGCTACATATATGCCCCATGGGATCTCATTCATAATATGCAAAGTATATTTGATGTCCTTTCAACAACTCAATGTGCCCTGACATTATCATTGCTCATCGTAATCGTTTAAACCTATCTAAGTATCTAATGCGCATTTTTTCCATGCTTTCAAAAATTATAGTCACGCAATTTGACAAATACTATTCGTAGATTAAATATTCAGATACTAAACACATTAAATTCGTTTTTTTTTTATTGTGACCCAATCGCTTCCAATCACGACCAATAAGCACAATTGTAGCCTCAGAGTGAACTCACTTATTAGCATCGCCACCAGCACCAGTTTTTCAATGAATCTTCTGCCGTTTTTGGTTCTTCTCGAATGCTTTGCATTTGCACAACTGGTAAGTTATTAATAAACAACGTCTTCAAGTCACTTACTCTCTCCCAACCCGTAGAAATATGCCACAATAATGAGCTTGAAATCGCATATCTTTATCCCTGAAAGTGCAGTAATCTCGTACGAAATCATCAATGGGACCTTCCTCAACTACAACTTGACCATTTTAAAGTTGTTTCAAGCGAAAATTCTTTGTTCGACACAAGTGAAGAGGGCACAAAAAACTGGTTCAAAAACTGTCCTTTCTTTTCAGAATGTGGACTTTTGTAAATTCTTAGGACGAGTTGAAAAGGGAAGTATGTTTAAAGAGGTTATGTCGTCTATATTTCAAAAGACGTACATTTACAAATGTCCCGTTCAAAGGGGTTTCTATTATATGAAAAATGCGTATTTTGATGTGAGCGCGATTGAAAAGATTGTACCGCATGGAATCTATCACATTTTTAGTGATGCATCCTTAGAGCGGGGAAAAATAACTCGATACATGAGTTTTCACATTCAGTTGGAGGTTCATTGACGGAGTTTGCGTTGAAGTAAAATTTATATGCATGTACATGCTTGCATGACAAAATAACATGCTTCAAACAAAATAAAATATTGGGAATTATATTTCAGTAAAGACGTTTTATTGTAGATTTTTAAGATTATTTTTTCTGCCAAAGTAAGATGCTTAGTAAATGCTTACTTGAAGGTCAGACTGCTTACATATGTACATCTCGATCACTAGGGAGGACCATCTGATGTTAGCCTCCCTTAGGGCTTTTGTCCGAGCTTCGAACCTCAGTTGCAAGGATGAGTACCGAGGTGTCGGCTGGTTCTGATGTGGATTCCGAACCTCTTCTTACCGTCGACCTTCTCATTACGCGGTATATCTTCATGCCCAGGGACCCAGGAGATCGCATCCATGTGCTGTGTTTCAAGATCCTTAAGCTTTTCACTCATGGATTTTATTTCGATAGCAGAAATCGGTTGGACTTCTGAGCGTAAGAAGTTCGAATTAAAGAAAACAGAAAAAAAATGGTTTTTATGGTCAACCCTCAACTTCGAGGTAGTAGACTCTGCTATTAACTCTGAAAATAACATTTGATCAGAAATCAAACCAAGAATAACTCTTGCCAATCGCTGTTTCTTTGCGCTGAGAAGGCAATTAAGTAGTAAGGCCCTATCTCGAAAGACTAAGGAGACTCTTTATAAGACCTTAATCATCCCAGTCCTGCTTTATGGCGCTGAAGCATGGACTCTTTCGAAAGCGGATGAAGATATCCTTGGGCGCTTCGAGAGAAAATTCTTCAGAAGATATACGGTCCCGTTTGCGTTGACGGGCTTTGGACGAAAAGATTCAACGACGAAATTTACGAGCTGTACAACGACATCGACCTAGTCAAAAAACTGCGCATCAGTTGCCAAAGATGGCTAGGACATGTAGAGCGAATGGACACCATTGCTCCGGCCCGCAGAGTCTTCAAATCTATCCCGGAGGGACAACGCAGTAGAGGACGACCTCGCCTAAGGTGGCGCGGATAAGTGGAAAGGGACCTCAACCAACTTGGTGTGGAGGCAGCTGGCTGAAGACCGAGCTGGCTGGAGAGGCTTGTTGGTTGAAGTCCAGGTCCACCCTAGACTGCAGCGCCACCTAAAGTAAGTAAGAAAATGACCTTTGCGCCACCTTGTAGAATGTTGCGAAATATAAGATTTAAAGTACAAATTTTGAATTAAAGCTATTTCTGGCCGAACTTTTCATTCCACCCTCGTACCATCCTTGTAGGCATTGCACAGTTTCAGTTTATTGCCAAACAAAAAAATTACAATCACAACCCACAATGAATGTTTGAGCTCAATTTATTAGTACTTTTACACTGTTACTTATCAATCGATCTATCCCGTCACGGATAACAGATATATCGGATTGCGAATAGTATGTCCCACGTGGTAAAACATTCTGCAGCAATCCGGCATCAAAGTACGCGTTCTTAAGATAATAGAATCCTTCTCGCAAAGGACAAGAACGAATAAAGGTTGATTGGAAAAAATTCGAGAATATCCTGCTAAAGATCCTGTCGCTATTGTAGATTTGCAAGAATTTACAGTAATCAAAACGATTCCAAGTGATAATGGACACCCAATTCTTTTTCTGCAGTTTTTTTATCCTTAGTGTGCAAAGTACTCTGACATTGAAAATTTTCAATAACGTCAAGTTGTAGTTCAAAAACGTTCCATTTATCAACTCATAACTGACAATTGCCGCCGTTGGATCGTAAATGTGTGACTGGAAGTCCTTAATTGTCACATATTTCTTTAAAATAAAATTAAAAAGAATTTAGGAATAAACGAGTTTATTTTATGCAACAACTTACGGATTGGGTTAAGGAGCAAATTGTCAAAACATACAAAAATATACGTACAAGTACTGTCATCTCTTCTAAATGATTAACTAATGCAATTCACAATACATGAGCCAATAATTATGGTGGTAGCTGCTGGTCTACTTGATTTGATTGGAAAATCGATTTAATCAAAAATAATTATTCTCTTCAACACGCAACCGAATTAAAGGTTAAAGTCCATTGGCTTGGAACAAAATAAACAAAAAGAGTGGAAGTAGTTATGGGGACACTACTGAAAATTAAAACATTTTTGAGCAGCATCTATCAGCTGGGAAAATGTAGCATCATAGTATGGCTGTGGGCACGTGCTCCCAAGGGGTTACTCCATTTTTTTTAAGGTTTCCAAAGATTGGCCTCAGAACTGTCAATGATGTGGATTGAAAAGTTCGCCTCATACCACGGAAATCCTCATAAATCTAGATTGGTAGAGGGTGATCCAATTTGAGCTTCTGGATTATTTTTTTGAAAAACTTACAATTTTAAGGAAATCATTGGATTTCCGATGGTCACCACAGTGCTCACCTAACAGTCACTTTTAGGGAATGCAATGGTATCTCGTGAATCACATTAGGAGTTTACTCACCCCATTTTGCTTATTGACATACCCAGGGAGGTGGAAATGTGCCAAATCAGAGAGAAAGATTTTCTTTGAAAAATCAGCATCAACTTCTTGCTTGTCTACCACCCAATCTGCGTAAATTCGTCGCTGTCCATGACTTCAGTCTTTCTGTCAACAGAATTTCGTGAATTTCCTGAGTGCCATAAACCAAATCCAAAAGCTGCGAATGTCATCGAATCGACACTTCCGGATTTGGGCCATACCCTCTTTTACAGCAGCAATATTTTTGAGCTGAACGGACGCCAGGACGATGTACAATCCTTACTCTATCTTGGATCACCCTTAGGTTAGGTTAGGCAGACAGGTGCCCTAGTTGACAGGAAGCTATCAACGGCTCACTACGACTAACCCAAATTTCATTATCGACGGCTGAACTGATCCACCCAGACATATGTATGTACATATGTATGTAATGTTTCTTAGATCATCCAGCTCCGAAGGGAAGTAGTTCCAAGGGTATCCTTCCTTTTGCTGGGCAATCTCATAGCAAGTACTAAATGGATTCTATTTCGTCTTCGTCCCTGCAGTTTCTACAGAAGTGTTTGTGGGGTAGTCCTAGCCGTGCTGTATGATTGCCCATCGCACAGTGTATCGTCACAACGCCGACAGCTGTCCAAATATCCCTGCGACTGGCCATAACGATTTGGCTATGGCATATGTATCTAAGCGATACCAACGACTGTTATCTTCCTCGTTGGACTCAATGTCTATCTTTATGTTCAAAGTGCTAAGCGGTGTGTTAGCCTCGGAAAGACACTGCGAGGGGCTTAGGTGTGACCCTACCTTACAAGCTTAGACCTCACCGATGTTGACTGTAATGCTTTAATGGCTGCTTTTTCCAGAGATGGTACCCTCCCTAGTCATGTCCGCAACTTGTTTTATGGCAGTAATTTCGGTTTGAAAATCACTGCAATCGTTTCCATGTATTAGTGCACTGGGTAATGGACTTGCCAGCCTTTGGCTCTGGTTCGTCTTAGCGACGGCACCTTTGCTGTTGATTGCCGCATCCTTACCCTTATCTTTCTTCGCATTTTGCATTAAGGTCTGGGCCTACATGCTTATAAGGCTCGGTTGACACAAGAATTGAAGCCAGCAGACCACGCAGAACGCCATACCTTCGCTGATTGGGTTAGTTGATTCAGCACCAGAATGAGCAAAGTCATGATTTTTTACGCAAAATTATTCCGAGTGATGAGGCTTAATCCCATCACAAACCACAAAACGGTCGCATTTGGGGTCTGAAAACCCATCCACAAGGAGTGACAGTGTGGTGCGGTTTCCGGGCTGGCGGTGTCATGCTAGTGCGACCGTTTCAGTGAATGGATTGCATTACTGAACGATGTTGACTGACTTTTTTTTGTCGGAAATTGATGCTATGGACGTGTATGACGTTTATTTTCGGCAGGATGGCGCCACATGCCACACAGGTGGTGAAAAAATGGCTCTATTGCGTGACAAATTTCCTGGACGTGTGGTTTCTCGAAATGGAGACTTCAATTGGCCGTCGAGATCGTGCGACTTTAACACTATTAGACGTCAATGCTTCACTAATGATTCATGCTCTAAAAGTAATTATAAGAGCTGTTACTCACGATATACAACCGCAATTATGCGAAAATGTGACGAAAAATTTCATCAGAAGAATGAATATTTCTAGGCAGAGCTGAGGTGAATATTTAGCAGATATTGTATTATATGACACCTCTTATTGGACAGCCTTATATTTTCGGTTCAACAAAAACGCAAACAAATAATGTGTCTTGCCAATGTTTGGAGCTATTTTAAGCCCGTGACATCTTTATCACTGACTCGGAAGAAAGTCAGAGTTCACCTATCGGGGGATAACGTAATGTCTAGGTTTTGGGGCACTCAAAGGCACACTTCATCTTGAATTCCAAGGCAATGGTTGATCACTTAACTTACGCGTAGTCTTTTGCATCGGCTGCGAAAGAAAGTAAAGAAAAATGGTTTAGCAACGCCGGTTTGGTTTTTTGGTTTTTTTCACTAAAACGATGTAGACCCATTTATCCCGCGTCAAACCACGGCTGAAATCCATTACTGTGGGCTTGGCTTACTGGTACAACCTCTCTATTCACCTGGTCTAGCTCCATGTAAACTTTCATCAACTCTTCAACGTAGAAATCATTCAGAAAGGCAGAGGCTTTCAACGAATGAAGAAGCCGAAGCTGCAGTAAACGTATTTTTTTATGCCATTTTTTTAAGTGGTCTAATGCATATCGATACCAAATGGAAGAGGTGTATTGAGAAGCTTGACAGAAATTTTGTTGAAAAATAAAAGTAATTGGTAAGCTTCCGGGTTTATTTTCTTGTTCATGTCAGGATCTTAATCCATCCTGTATGGCAGAGCTGCGTGTAATTTGAAAATAATTTTTGAAAATGAAACCCCTTTCTTCTTCTTCTTCTTTTACGTTTATAGCTCTTGAATTACATAGGGCGTACAAATACATCTAATGCTATATAGTTCTCCCATTTTTACTGCTTTGCTACAGCGCCGCTCATGGGGTTAGCTTAGTAAGTGGACCTGAGTATCCGTCTGCAGGATTCTCGGTTTCGGATTACTTCATCGCTCATGCCGAGGAGTGGTAAATATCGCCCAGTTCTCTTTCCATTTCATCAACCCTACACTGATACGATGTGTGATGTCGTCATCGCAGTTTCCTTGGTCATTGACAATGGAGCCTAAGTATTTGAATTTTTCGGATTTAGGGAGAACTAAGCAGTCCAATGTGATATCAGGGAAAATGAGAACCCTTTAGTGGCGTAAAGATTAATTTAAGGATACATTATGAAACTAACTTGCTATATTTCATTTAGTAAGACAGGAAATTGAACTGGAATCTCAATATAAAAGAAAGAGCAAAGAAAGCAATGGTAGCTTTTTATGCCTGTAATAGGATATTCGGTAAAACCTGGGGTCCTAGTCCTAAGATCATCATGTGGCTATACACCGCGGTAATTAGACCGATACTGACATATGGTAATTTAGTCTGGTGGCAAGCGCTATGTAAAGCTACCAACCTCAAAACTATGACAAAGATTCAAAGAATGGCCTGCATCGGCACCACCGGGGCAATGAGAACCACCCCCACCGCGGGGTTGGAAGCTATACTCAACCTTAAACCCCTTGATAACTTCGTACAGGAGTCTGCCGCAAACAGTGCCCTGCGACTTAGCCAAACTGGATGCTGGAAATCCAGTATAACGGGGCATGCGCAGATCCTACGTAAATTTACGGAAAATTCTGTATGTACAGACTACACAACCCCCTACCTTGACTTTGTAAGACCATTCGTTACTTCCTTTCCCAGTAGAGAAGAATGGCACGAAAATCAACTATCGGGTTACGAATCATCGATACCCATCTTCACAGATGGCTCCAAGATGGACATTGGAGTTGGCGCGGGATTCTACTCCGAAGTTTTGGACCTATCCAGTTCTATCAGACTTCCTGACCACAGTAGCGTTTTCCAAGCTGAGGTCCTGGCAGTGACAACAGCTGCTAATCAGGTCGCAATGAAGGCACTATCACACACTGATATTACCTTTTTCATTGACAGCCAAGCGGCAATAAAAGCGATTACTGCCATTGAAATTAAATCGAAGCTTGTAAGTCGTTGTCGCGAAGAGCTACGGGTTCTTGGTGCACAGCACAACGTAAGACTCTGCTGGGTTCCCGGACACAAGGGGGTACCGGGTAACGAGAAAGCTGATGAGCTGGCAAGAAAAGGAGCATCGCTTGGACTAAATCAGGCAGACATTTCTTCTGTGACCTTGAGGAACTTTCTGGCAAGTCTATAAACGACTTGCACAAATTTATAAACGCTTCGGGATGGCTTCAAAATCCATAGTTTGCTTATAGGTTCTAGAGTATGGGTGGTTTTTAAACCCCTAGGGCATCACAATGGATCTACATTGATCTAAGTGTGACGGATGCAGAATTCTTTTGCGCCCGTCAACCCACTAACCTAACCTAACCTAACCTAACTTGCTTATGGATAACAAAAGCTATCCGAGTGCTCGCCTGGTGGTCAGAGATGGAAGACTTGCTGCTCTATGTTGCTGAAATTGTATGTGAAAACTCTAGAACCTGAATTCGCTCAACAACTGAACATCAGTCGCACATGCCCGAGGCGAATATTCTACAAAGAGTAGAATACAACAAAGTATACAACCTATACATGAGTTTTACTTTTACTTTTATGTACGGGCCTTTATTGAGTTTCGATTTGTCTCGCAAAATCATAATTTCATCTTGGACAAGCATTTCAACAAGCAAGACTGTTGGATTTGGGGTTCCTCGAAATTGCTAAATGACACACAATTATAGAGAAGCCTATTCGACCTCAGAGTGACTGTTTGTAGGTTTTCAAATAGTGGATTCAGCATCTTTGAAAGTGAAGTTGGGAACAAACTTACTGTGAACGGAGTGTACCACAGGGATATGATAACTGATTCTCTTGGTTCTACTAGGATAATGCAACATGCTACATCAGCCGTCAAAAATCAGTCTTTTTCCGTACTAAATTCGGCAACCGTATTGTCAGCCGTTTGGACACGTGCTTTAACCGCCGGTCAACTAGGACTTTTCGCCATGTAATTATTTCAAATAACAAATAATGCAGCTAAGGAAAACATCCACCGGGAAGTTAGCGAAATGTGCCACAAATAACTGCCAATTAATTGCAAAATTAAGTTGACAGGATCCCCTTCCTTCAAGCCAACTGCGGCAGCCATTCAAATGAAGTAGTTAATGAGGAAAAAGTCATTGAAAAATGTTGAACAAAAGCACCAAAAAGAAACCAACAAATGATTTAACCTAACCTAATGGTCCACCCTCCACAAATCAAAGTTCAGTTTCATATATGTACAATGTACATACGTAGTCCTTACACCATATTTTCAAGAAAAATTATGTCTTCACAGCTGTCTTCGACTTCTTGTCTGTAAGTGTTGTTGTTTCCTTCTGTGCCCTTTTTAACGCCATAACTTCAATCGAAATGTATTACCAACGAAAACCACCTTTACCATCCCAATGCAGGTAATCGACGATACGATAAACAAACATTTTAAAGAGACTGTCCCCTTAATACATACAAATTTTCCTTCATGACGTTCACAGAATATCAACTACCAAATCACTTGGAATACAATCTTCACAGAAATTCACCTGAACGTGACAGAAATATTAATGTCAGTCCATGATTTGCAAAAAGGCTGTCACACCATTATTTGAAAAACGAAAGCTGACACAAATGTCAAAGTCATGCCAGTGTTCTTGTTTTCAAACAAATGATTCACTCTCCGTAAAGATTAAGATGCAAAATATATTTGTATATAAGTAAACCTGTCAAACACCTGCTATCATTCATTCAGGAACGTCTCATTTTGCTTCTTTAAATCGCATCTGTCAAATGGCTGCTCATCGATATGATTGATCGGCGGGTAAATTGAAAATTTACTTCACTTAACCTATTGAACACATCCTTCCGATAAAGTGTGGGAAATTTATTTAGCCTTAGCCTCTACTCTATTTAGGTGCGGGTTACTCCCCAGAAAGGTGTGTGCAATTTCTATGAAGCTATTCATAAGAAATGATGTACAAAACAACAGGTGAGTAATTAAAAGTAATGAAAGGACAAAGTCTGAAGAAAAGTCTAGAAAAGTCGGTTAATATTCCATTACATTCACAAAGAACTTAATTTTATTTCCCATGGCTCGGAACTGTTTACGCTATCGATGGAATTTTTAAGTAGCAACCTCAAATATAGACTTTCTTAAACGCGATTATGGGTAATAACCCGTGTCCTGGAAATGGGCGCAACTGGCCTTTTTTTCTGTTCAAGGAAACTCGTTAAGTTCGGGACTACTAGACAAACAGTGCTTTCGTGTATTCAGTGGGTGTCGGTCCGTTGTGCGGATAGAAAAAAAAATAAAAAAAAAAAATATAACGGTTTTGGTGTTCTAAGGATATTTCATTTAGTAAATTAGTTGTGTTTTCGGTGGTGTGCCAACGAAAGGAATTATGCCGTCAAATGTGGGTGGTTTGTTTTTGTTGTGTTTCAATTAGTGTTGTCTCTTAAGGAGATAACACGTATAATTATTATATGAGCTCCTGTGTGATATCTAGTGCCTCCATTTCAGATTATTTCTGAAGGTAGTGGAAGGTTAATAGCATGCTTATTAGGTATATTTATGAAATTATGGTTTATGGTCCCGTTACGGAACAAAGTTCATCCCTATTTTGTATTCTAGACAATTTACCCTTACAGATTGTCCTCCTATACTTCTAGGATTAAATAACAGGAAGGAATCTTCAGAATGAGACGTACGCCTTTGTACTAAATTCTGCAGATGGGTGCAGTTCTAGAACAATCTGGAAGCGCACAAGGCACTAACTCAGAAATCTAACGACGTGAACAGTCCTAGGTAGTGACAGAAGAAATGAAGTGCTTCCTGAAGCTTCTAGCCATCGAGGTCGTTTTTCTAACTGGAAGTCATTCGTACATGAATAGAAAAGAGCTTCTGCTTCCTTGTAAGAGCCTAGCGCTTACTTACTTAGGTGAACATGGACCTCAACCAAGAAGCCTCTTCAGTTAACCCGGTCCATAGTTATCTGCCTCCAGTTACATACTTCAAGTTGTAAGGTCCCTTCTTCTTGTGCACGCCACTTAAGGAGAGAATGGCCTCTCTACTGCCTTTTCCAAGACCCTGCAGGCTGCATTTGCTCTAAGTGTCCTGGCCATCTTAGGCGACTTATGCTCAGATTTTTGACTGGGTCGACGTCCCTATGCAGCTTGTAAAGTTCGTAGTCGAACCTTTTTCTCCAAATTTTGCTCTCGAAACGAACGAGGACATCTTCATCCGCTTTTCACAGAGTCAGTGCTTCAGCGCCATACAGCACGACTGCGACGAAAAGGGTCTTGTGCAGAATCTTGGGATGGGACCTTACTACTCAATTACCTTTTCAGCCTAAAGAAGCAGCCACTGTCAAGATCTATTCTTGGTTTTATTTCTGCTGAGGTGTTATTGTCAGAAATAATTGCAGAGCCGAGGTAGACAAAATCCCTTACTACGTCAAAGCTATACCTGTCGACTGTGGCTCTCTGTCCAATTTGTTTATGTTGTGTGTCCCTTTTTCTTGACAGCGTATACTTGATTTTGTACACCATTACCACTTTTGAAAGAAAGAAAGCCTACTTTGCAAGCTTGTAAGTTTGGCACAATTCGACAGCGCATCACTTTGCCTAAATCCTTTTTGACATCAAAAGTCTTGTTGAGGTCGCCCAACCTGGATGGACGAGCGTTCTCTATTTTCTTCCTGGACAGACGGGTGATTTTGGCACGGATGCTAAAACTAGACATGGCTCTGCATATCAAGTCTCTATAAATGATATCATATTTGGCCTTAAAATCGATAAAACGATGGTGGATATCGATTTGAACGTCTTGGGTTGACCTTTCATTTCCTGTCAAACAACCAGATTACCAGTAAAATTTTATTTCATGCTTTATAACAACACCCTTGGGTTCTTCGCACTCTACAAGCTCCTACTATATCTCCATGGGAGATAAAATTCTTCTTCAAATTTTTCGTCCTGTGTGCGAGGTAAGCGAATGGAGGAGAACAATCATGAACTCAACAAGCTGTACTAATATGCGAATCAAGTCCAAGAGGCTAGCATATATCGACTTCATTGGTTCAAGACGACCAGAAAGACCGAACCTCCGCTTTAAAGGCCGAGCTATCGTGGAAATCAGAGTGCTAGGTCTTGACGATTAGAGGCAGCGTCCCCGAAATGGAGTGCTACCCGGACGATTGGTGAAGCTTTTAGACGACTTCGTGATTTTTATGGTGCACATATGTAATCATCCATCTTAGTAAAGTATCCGTCGATCCGAAGTCGCATCAATTGGGGGTGTGTATGTATGTACATATGCATGTCTACTAAGTTGAAAATTTGGCGCTAAGATCTAGGCTTACATACAGGAATTAAGGCCACAAGGCTATCAAATGCATTGTTCTTTCGCTGATTAGGGCCTAGGGCAGTTGAAAGCTGACCCCTTTTCTTATCTCGAAGTTGTCTTTAGCGATGAGGCTAAATTTAGACGTACCTGGAGGGAGACCAATCCAGAAGAAACTCTACAAATTATAATATATCCACAAAAAAATGCACCATTTCGTGTAGTATCCATGCCGGTGGCATTGCGATGGCTCGCGTTACGGTCAATGAAGATCGTTGCGAGATGTTGATCACTAATAAATTGTTTTCAAATGGGAATACAATGGATCTCGAAAACTCATGGTTCCAACAGAATGACTCTATGTAAAATACGAATTACTGAAATCACAATTCCACGAGCAAGATACTGAACATTCGATCTTCAGATATATGTAACTCTCTTTGTTGAGCCAAACCGCTTTAAAATCGATCATATCCTACACAGTCAAGTCTAAGTTTGTAAAGAAATGTCGAAATGTCATCAAAGAACATAAAAAAACGAGGATGTGCTAGCAAGATTAGGCACAGCAGAAGTGCCCAGAAGTAGAAGTCTCCACACTGCCACTCATTGGCACCCTATATGGCCCTATAAGTGATTGAATTAAAAAAGTGATCTAGTTGACTGATGGCCAGAGCTGAAAAAGAGAGAATGCAAGCCTTATGGCCCGAGATAATAGCTCAATTCGGCTTAGAAGCTTTAAAACACTAACAGTTTGCGCGTTAATTACCATCGGTCGAGCTTAGTTGAACTTATTGCATTGCTTTGCCTAATTTTGTGTAACTTTTTTCGGTCTAAATACGAGCTAAATTCTTTGGAAAGACCCCTAGTCTTCGTAAAGGTCTTCGCCCATTTATCACAATATTTTTAGTCTAGAAGATCATTCAATTTAACACATCTGGATTATTTCCTGAGGGGCTACTTACTTACTTTATTTATGTCCTATATTTCCTTGTAGGTCCTAGGGCCTCGACAATGCCTACGCGCTATGGTCAGCTCTCCCGAACTATATTTCCCAGTTGTCGTGCTTCCTTCTCGACTGTTCTGCGCCATGTACTCCTAGGACCGCCGCGTATTCTGCCATCCTGAGTAAGCGGGTTCCATTGCATCGCGTGGTTCGCTATGGACCTGTCATCTTTTCGGAATGTGTAACCAATTCACTGCCACTTTCGTCGTTGTATAGTTGTGCCTATAGGTTCATGGACCGTTCTCTGGTAAAGACGTTCGTTCGAGATACGGTTCGAACGTTTGCAGCTTTCTCGTGATAGTAGTGGTCACTCTCCAAGTACCAAATCCATACAGCAGCACGGACTCAACGTTGGAACGGAACAGCCGTAGCTTGGTGTTTAAGCTAATTGCATTACTACGCCAAATCGTGGATAGCATCTCAAACGCAGATTTTACCTTGCAAATTCCCAATTGACACTCTCATACGCCTTTTCAAAACCGATGAACAGCAGGTGAAGTGGCGATCGGTATTCAACGCAGTGCTCAATGACGATCCGCAGGGTGTTCATGTTTCAGGAGGAACCAGAGCGGAAACTTGCTTGTTCGGCGTCGTGTGTATCTTCGAGGTGTTCTTTGATTCGCTCCAGAATAATTTTAGCTATTTTCTTGGCCACAGCAGGCAGCACGCAGATGCCTCTCTAGTTTTCGCACTCCATTAGGATGCCTTTCTTAGGGAGCTTGACGATCATTCCCTTCTTCCACTCATCCGGAAAGCTCTCCGCTTCCCAGGTTCTCTCAATGAGTGGGAGCAGTAGCTCAGCCGATGCAGATGGCGCAGATCGATAAAGCTCCGCGGGTATGCCATCAAGTCCTACCGCCTTATTAGTTTTCAGTGCTTTGTGATGCGAATCCGGGCATTTCTTTAGACGGAGAGCTCAGTCTGACTTGGGTGCATACTGCTGGCGAATACTCGGTTCAAGACCCAAGCAAAATGCTCCTTCCATCTCTTGAGTTGATCCTCATCTGATATGAGCAAAGAACCGTCTAGGCCTTTCACTGGGTGTTGAGTAGAGCTTCGGCGACCTATCAGCTCTTTGGTGATTCTATGAACGGTTCTACTGTTGCACCTAGCTGCTGCTTCTTCTGCTGACGTAGCCAGCGCATTGATGTAATTGCGCTTGTCTCGTCGCGCGCTACGCTGCAGTTCTTTCATTTTCATGCGATATAGGTACTCTAGCTCGATTTTCCCTGCTGCTGGAGTTGCTGCAATTCGAGCTCTAAGCTGTTTTCGTTGGTCGATCCTTCTCCAGGTATCCTCGGAAAGCCACGCCCTATGTCTTCCCTGCGACCGACCGACAAACAGTTTTCACAGCATACCACTGGTCTTGTATGGTGGTGGGCAGTGAGCTGCTGATTGTTTCTATTCCACGTGAGATGATCCCTTAGTTCCTGGAGCACTATGGGATCCCTCAGTCGGTGTATGTTGAACCTGGGTGTTCTCGTGTGGTTACATCTTCGCACGGCAGCAGTACGTAATTGGACAGTCGCTATCATAAGATGGTGATCTCGTACCAACCTCATATCCACTCCTCGCCTGTTTAGAGCATCTAAGAGGCTACTTCTAAAACGGCGAGTGACGGCAAAATGGTCAATTTGGTTGGAGGTTGCTTGCCTCTCAGTTGACACCCAGCTGATCTTATGGCACGCTTTGTGCTCAAACATGGTACCACCTATGACAAGGCGATTTGCGTTGCACAAAGTCAACGCACCTTTCGCCATTGTCATTGCGGTTGCCTAATCCGTGTCGAACCCATAACATGTTTGAGCCCTTCGATGTGACTGCCTACCTTGACATTCAGGTCCCCCATCACTATGACGATGACGCCGTTGGGTCACAAACTGGTTGTAGAAGGCCTCCTTCTTCTTCCTCAGACGAGCCATCCGTCGGGGCGTAACACTGTATAATGGTGATGCGGCGTACTCTAGTCCGGAATCTGGCCGTTAATATCCTGTACGGTGCGGCTGCCAGGAAATTAGGCCTCTGCGTCCTGTAGATGTTAACAACAGTCCAACTCCATATCCACGGGGGCTCCGGAGTAGAGCAATACAGTGCTATGCGTCGGGGACTGGTACTCACCCGCATCTAACCATCTTATCTCGCTTACTCCCAATATGTCCAGCCTATATCGCATGAACTGAGGGGCTACTGGCCTATGCTGATAAACCGGCATCAATTGACGTTTGAAAGCCAACATTGTGTGTGGTATTCATAACACACGGCCACCATTGCTCGAAAAAGTGACCCAAAAAATGGGCTGACAGAATGAGCTTCGACTTTTTCGCGTATAATTGCCATTATACTAGCGCGGCAAAGATTGAACACATAGGAGGAGAACAGAATTGGAAGGGGAAATGGGTAAGTTGAAGCCCAGGAGCTATAAACCTCTATCGATTGGAACCAGGGAAAGATGTGCTGCGAAGATGATTGGAAACATCGCCGGTTCACATTCAACCCAGCCCAGCAGCTGACTTGATGACAATGCTAGTCATACACCTCTTCCTAGTCCTAGTGCCAATGGAAACTAGTGACATCAGGGGGAACAATTTCGTCCAAAGTCAAGAATTTAGTTCTATTACACCGGGGAAGTTTGACTGCACATCCCGCGTCGAACCAGCACGAACTTCCAATTAAAACCAACAGGTGGCTCACTTAAATCAAAAAACTGCGAACAGTATCCTCTTTTAAGGAGGGGAGTGTTGCAGACAACAGAAGGAATCAATACAATTTTCAATACATGAAAGCAAGTGATTACTCTTAAGCGTTCTGTGGTAGTTAATAAGTTACTACATGCCGATTTGAAAGCCCCCAGGAAATCCCAGATTTGTTAATAACCTCCTCAAACCAAAAACTAGAACTTTCAATAAGGATAGCTGTAAAGGAATAAATAATAAAGTACGGGACTTGTTTTCAGAACTGAGTCAAAAGTTATAAATATCTAAGTATGACAAAACTTTCAAGCCATCCGCATTCAAAGGAAAGGTTGACTATGGCTAAAAGCAGAATTACCCCAATTTACTGTAATTTGTTCGATCGAAAGGATGTAGGGGTAGCTCCTTCAATAGCATTCAAAGTTCTCCATTGTTTGGTTCCATCTGTTTGATGCTTTTGTGTATAAATCTTCGGATTTGAAGGCTTCAATCTGATGGAGTTTTTGCCACTTTTTCTTGTTTAAGAAAAGTTTTTGTGACAAGCATTTAAGAAGGGGATTCATCTTCCTATTTATAGATTTTCAGATACAGTTGCAAATAAATTTATAAAGGAGAGTGGAAAAGCTAACTCATACTTCTTAATCCAACACAGAGGTTATATTCAAGGGAAGTATTCATAATGTATTGGATGTCCCCGTAAATTTAAGAAACCTATGCCAGAGAAGTGGAGGCCGGATAAGGCATAAGTTTAAGCCTAATAAGCACGGCGACCTGAAAAGATCTTTTGAGCTATTCCCTGAAAGTTCTAGTTCATCAATGAAACTATAGATTGTTTGAGCTGAAGAAGATGTGACATCAGATGGTGATGTTGAAGCCTTTGTTAAGGTGTTTAAGCCTAAGCTGAGCTTTTCTCGGGCATTCACACAGTATATGATGGGCTGTTTCGATGTCTTCAAGATAGAGACGGCACATGTCCGATTGGACACGGCCCATTTTTTTGAGATGATAATGAGAGCAATGTCCAGTAAAGAAGTCAGTTATGATCTTAGCCTTGTCTTTGCTCATTGAAATGATGTCTCTAGATCTTTTATTGAGAAATTTATAAATTTCTTGGCGTGTCGTAAGCCATTTTGCGGGGTCAGTATGAGAGCATTAAGCTCTACCTGGTTAGTAAGTAAACCACAGAAGGGTTCAGGTCCCGTAAGCGACGATTGAGCACTTAGTCTGGCAAGTTCATCAGCGGATTCGTTGCTAAGGACGCCCATATGTCCCACACAAGAGTATTGCAGTCCGCAAGAGTACTTGTAGACAATTCCAAACCAGCTTAGAGTCAAAATTGAAGGATATAAGAGCTTTGAGAGCTACTTGGCTGTCTGACATTATATTTATCTGTGATATACGGAGGTTGCGTTTGATGCCATCTCTGGCACATAGCTGGATTGCATAGACCTCTGCTTGAAAGATAGTAGTATATTGTCCAAGTGAAGTGGAGAGTTTGTAGTTGGGACCAAAAATACCAGCTCCAGCCCCATTTGACATATTCGAAACGTCAGTGTACCAATCAAGTGAAGATGTAAGATGTGCTTTGAGGGATGAGAGGATTATCCCAAAATGCATTCTTTTTGGCATGAAATCCGAGGAGCAGATCACTGGCAATGATAGCAGCGGGATTTTCTCCAGGATATTCATATGCCCTTCTAGATTGGTGGTAGTGTTTTTACATAGAAGTTGAAGCTTTATTACACTAGCAGCTGCAGTCTTCATAATTCTTATGTGTAGTGGTGGAAGGTCTAAAAGAACTTCCAACGCAGGGCATGTAATACCTACACTTGCTAATCGTTGCACCTTTTGTAGGGATCGGATGGTGTGTTGATTAGCTTTTCCCACCATACTAGCGATGCATAGGTAATAATCGGCGTGACGATTGTGAGATAAGTCCAGTGGATTAGTTTAGGTTTTAATCCCATCTCTTACCGAAAAACCTGGAGCAGGTCCAGACGACTTTTGTCGCCTTTTTAATGGTTCTGTCTACATGAGGTTTCCATTTCCACCTGATGGTTTGGCGGGTCAATGCCTTTAGCATCAGCAGCATCCTTGATGGATTGAAACGTCATGTAATCGAAGGCACCCGAGATGTCCTGAAAAGAGCAGAGGGCGATTTTCTTGTCTAACAGAGTTTCTTCAATGGTGCTGATTAGATGGTGTAATGCTGGGACCGTAGATTTACCAGGTTGATATGCAAAAAATATGAAGGAGGTTAGTGCCAAAGCTTCTAGTGGTGCAAGGCTAGAATTAGATTAACCAGTTATACGTCGTTATAAAGGGTTATTCATTTCGAGACTTGGATGTCAGAACATTTTTTTTTTGATGTGCTGGAGGGGGAGAAGCGTGAAATCCTTTGTGGATATTTGGTAGCCCGTTCCAAAAGTTACGCTCGAATCCGCGCTCCCGGATGTTTACGTGGCATTGCAGCAACAAGTGCCCACAATTTTGGACTTTGCCTTCACAATGATGGCAGAATGGGTCATCTGCTATGCCGTGTTTGTGAAGGTATTCCCTGAAGCTTCCATGTCCCATAAGGTAGTCCGCCTTTTCTGTTCGGCAGAAGTTTCTATGTCCACCGAGTGTTTTCTGAGGTGTTCCATCGCCGTTGCCATTCTTTTTTAACAGGTGCTCTATTGGCCCTTCTGTCTGGGTTTCCGCTATTATATATACATATGTAGGTGCTGCTACTTTCTCGATAGACATCGCCGCGCCGCCATCACTTATTACATATACCGTTCTGTATGTACAGCATCCTCTGATCGATGTTCTTTTACATTATTCCTGGAGTATAACCTCTCAATATCTTCGATCGCGCGCTTCTCATGCTCTTTTTTCTTCTTCCGGAGAAGCCGGTGTTCATCCCTTCTCTTATGCTCGTAGAGCTCATGAGCAGCCCTCGTCCTTCTTTGCAGCGCCGCTTTGTACGCGTCTTGTTTAGCTGCATGTGCTTGCCGGCATTCTTCGTCAAACAAGGGGTTTCTTGGTGGTGGTCGGCTCAAACCCAGCACATCAGTAGCGACGTCTCTGATGGCATGTTGGCAGCGTTGCCACTGGTCTTCAGCACTTGATGCTGGCGGCATAGGAGTCATGGAGAGATTTCGGGATACGCGTTCTGCGAAGATTCTGGCGGTCTCTTGCGATTGCAGCTTTTCGACGTTAAATCTTCTCACAGTAATTCTTCTTTGTAGCGTTGGGGATATCCGCATTCGTACCTTGGCTGCAACGAGGTGGTGGTCCGAGTCGATGTTGATTCGGCCTAGCACAATTTTAACGTCTTACTTAGGACATTGCTCATAGGTTTGGTCGAGGAGCTCGTAGAAACATTCTTTGGTAGCGTCGTCCTTGTCTTCTGTGGGGGGGTGAACGCATATAAGGCTGATGTTGGCGAATTTAACCTTGATGCGGATTGTCATAAGACGCACGCTCACGTGTCGAAAGTTCAATACTTCTTGCCTAAGTCTGACGCGTATAACGAATCCGCATCCGAATAAGCGCTATTCCTACCGTAATAAATGTCACAGTTTTTCATCCTCCTTTTGCCCATCCCATCGCACTTCCTGGATGGCTATAATGTCTGCTTTATTGCATTCTAGGGCCTCTGCTAATTGATCGGCTGCACGTCGTCTGTTAAGGGTCCGAACACTCCACGTGCAGATCTGAAAATCATTGTCCTTACACGCTTGCCAGGGTCGTCAACAGTAGGGTCATTCCTTTCCGAGGCTTGTGGTTTTTTCGTAACCGAGGTTTTTTTATGTGGTAGGGAAGCTGCCCCAACGCACAACCCCCAACCTGGAGGGCCAGGTCCCTTTTCGAAATTCCCTTCCTCTTCTGAAGAATTCTTCCAATACGTCTTCAGAGTCTTTTCATTATCTTTACTTTGTTCGGTGCTGTGATGCAGCCAGGACACCGATGTCGTCCCATTTCTCTTTCCTTTGCGGAGCATAGATATGCACGTCGCATCCTTGGGTGGGACAAATTGTCACCTGTTTAACCTGGTCTTCAGCTATGCCCCTGGGTATTTCCATGTTGCTCAGTCAGCAGTCGAGCACCTCTTTATCTCTGCTTCTGTACGTGGGTAGGCGAGTGCAAAAGATCCAACAATGCCTATTGTGATACCCATAGGGGAGAGATGTCCCTTGCCCATTGGTTCATTCTAGTTCTAAAGACATAGGTTGGTATGAACTAGCAAACCATCCAGTTGATTTGATCTAGTTCAAGATATCATTGACTGATGTGCTGGATAATTCTTCTAGATCACGGAGATAGTGTTACCCAAGGTGTTTAAATTTAAGGTGGATAAGACCTGGACAGTGACAGAGAAAGTGGCTTGCATTGACTTCCTCATCTTCACATAAGTCCTCTTCCTTTAGTATTAGTTTTTTCATGGGGTACCGCAGAGTGTTATGCTCCGTGATGACTCCTATCAGGGTGGAAAGGGATTTCCTACCCTTTTGCATAAGCCTGTCGGTCCTACTCCTACTGAAACAGGCCATATTCTTAGGGCCTTATTCCCTGCTTCGAGCCTTAGTGTGCAAGGCGGGTTGAACACCGATGTGTCGGCTAATGCGCACTACCACTCTCTCCCAAAGGAAAAATAAGGTCATTAAACCCTCTTCTAAGCCCTCTCGAAATATAAACATTCCAACATTGCAAACAACAGCATCAGCCAACCAAAAAAAAAAAAAATATAAGTGCTCTCCAGCTGTCAAAAGAATAGACGGTTCTAATCAGACACGCCTGGGCACTACTGCCACCTCTCTACGGTATAACTATCTCCCATCACCACTGCATCGACGCGAAACAGGAATTGACATTCTCTCTTCGTCTGATGGCTCAGACAATGCAGAGAGTACTATCAATGCACCTCTACCACAAACTGTGTATGCTGCGGTCTGTGATGTTACTGATGACGTCACTAAAAACGGTGGTATAAATGATGATGTGCAGAGTACAGATAATGCTGACGTTTCTAGTGGTGTTATATGCGCTGATAATAATTCAACTCTACCAGCTGTTAATGTCGGCAGTCTTCAGTTCAATGACCAAGTCAACACAAACAATGCAGATTGGGAATTTGTAAAGCGTCAACATCCAAAAAAAAAATCGTCAACAAATTGTTGTCGGAACCGATCTTAATTCATCGTTAAACGTAGTGATGGCATCAAAGTGGTTACATGTATCTAAGTTTCATCGTGACACTAAACCGGAGGATATCATAGCCTTACTTACTTACTTAGGTGGCGCTACAGTTCGGGGTGAACCTGGGCCTCAACCAACAAGCCTCTCCAGTTAGCCCGGTCCTTAGCTAACTGCCTCCAGTTGCGCACTCCAAGTTGGTTGAGGTCCCTTTCTACTTGTGCGCTCCACCTTAGGCGAAGTCTTCCTCTACTGCGTTGTCCCTCCGGGTTAGTTTCGAAGACTCTGCGGGCCGGAGCATTGGTGTCCATTCGCCCTACATGTCCTAGCCATCTTAGGCGACTGATGCACAGTTTTTTGACTAGGTCGATATCGCTGTACAGCTCGTAGATTTCGTCGTTGAATCTTCTCCTCCAAAGCCCGTCAACGCAAACGGGACCGTATATCTTCCGAAGAATTTTTCTCTCGAAGCGACCAAGGATATCTTCATCCGCTTTCGACAGAGTCCATGCTTCAGCGCCATAAAGCAGGACTGGGATGATCAAGGTCTTGTACAGAGTCTCCTTAGTTGTTCGAGATAGGGCCTTACTACTCAATTGCCTTCTCAAAGAAACAGCGATTGGCAGGAGTAATTCTTCGGTTAATTTCCGCCGAGATGTTATTGTCAGAATTAATAGCAGAGCCAAGGTAGACAAAGTCCCTTACTACCTCGAAGTTATAGCTGTCGACTGTGACGTTCTGTCCGATTCGTCGATGTTGTATGTCCCTTCTTGTCGACAGCATATACTTTGTTTTGCCCTCATTTACAGCTAAACCCATTTTGGCGGCTTCTGTTTCGATACTCGCGAACAGTGACAGCCCGCTGTGTTCTGCCAATTATGTTGATGTCATCGGCGTAAGCTAGTAGTTGCACAGACTTTTGAAAGATTGTTCCTCCGGTGTTGGCTTGTGAGTTTCGCACAATTCTTTCAAGAATGGTATTGAAGAAGTCACATGACAGCGCGTCGCCTTGTCTAAATCCTTTTTTGACATCGAAGGTCTCGGTGAGGTCATTACCGACCTTGATGGAGCAGCGAGCGTTCTCTATCGTTATCCTGCACAGACGAGCAAATTTGGCAGGGATGCCAAAACTAGACATGGCTCTGTATAGCTCGTCTCTATAAATGCTGTCATATGCGGACTTAAAATCGATAAAAGATGGTGAGTATCGATTTGGACTTCTTGGGTTTTTTCCAGGATCTGCCGGAGTGTGAAAATTTGATCGATTGTGGACTTTCCTGGCCTGAAACCACACTGATAGGGGCCAATCAGGTTGTTGATGAAGGGTTTCAGGCGTTCACACAATATGGCAGATAAGATCTTGTACGCGATGTTGAGGAGACTGATACCTCTGTAATTGGCGCAGTTGAGGGGGTCTCCTTTCTTGTGGATCGGGCAAACGATGCTGAGGTTCCATTCATCAGGCATACACTCGTCTGACCAAATCTTGGAAATGAGTTGGTGTATGCTCTCTACCAAGTCATTTCCGGCTGCCTTGAACAACTCGGCCGGTAGGCCATCAGGACCAGCAGCTTTGTTGGATTTAAGCCTAGATATTGCTATCCTTACTTCGTTTTGGTCAGGTGGACGGAAGTTTTGGCTATCATCGTCTATGTTGAATGGCGCATTCTGCCTGACAGCGGTATGTTGATCTTCATCGCCGTTATACAGTCTGCAGAAAAAGTTTTTCCATATTCTCAGCAGCGACTGTGATTCTACTACCAGGTTTCCTTCCTCATCTCTACAGGTTTCCGTACGGGTCTTGTTGGCGTGACACGTTCTTTTTACCTTTCGGTAAAACTTCCGTACATTATTCCTGGAGTATAATCTTTCAATATCTTCGATCGCGCGCTTCTCGTGCTCTTTTTTCTTCTTCTGGAGAAGCCGATGCTCTTCCCGTCTCATACGCTCGTAGAGCTCACGAGCAGCCCTCGTAATTCTTTGCAGCGCCGCTTTGTACGCGTCCTGTTTAGCTGCATATGCTTGCCGGCATTCTTCGTTTCTTGGTGGTGGTCGACTGAAACCCAGCACATCAGTTGCGGCGTCTCTGATGGCATGTTGGCAACGATGCCACTGGTCTTCGGCACTTGATGCTGGCGGCATAGGAGTCGTGGCGAGATTTCGGGATACGCGATCGGCGAAGATTCTATGATAGGATATCATAGCTTACGTTTCAAATAAAACAAACATCCCTATAAATCATCTAAAATGCTTTAAGTTGATAAAAAAAAAAGGAATAGCTACAACGGACATAAAGCATGTTAATTTAAAACTTAGTGTGCCAGCTAATAGTTTCACCAACATCTTAAATAATTCATCGATCTGGCCATACTCGGTCAAAGTGAAAAAATTTTTGAATATTTCAAAAAACGAGGACGTTCACACTCCACTGATGCTAACTTTTCATTTAGTCATTTTATACGCCAATAAAATGACTCATTGTGTTTTGTCTCCAACTATCTGACTGACTTGGGCACTAATAGCTGCTGAGGCAAGGGCATAGTCCCTGACTAAAACAGTAAACAACAATTTTATTGAAATCTTTAACAATTTTGAGCAGACAATGAGTACTGAGAATCAAGTCAGTGGGTATAATCTCCTGCAGATAAGCCACGTTTCCGTTCCCATAGTGGGCATTTGTCAGTGCCAATGTTTTTGATGTTCACACATATACATATGTACATAAGTGGCTTTTTTACAAGCACTCTTGTTATGTAGGGTATCTGAACTTCATCCCTTGTACCTAGGTAATAATCTCGGACTTTATCATATCAAACACACTCTGCCATAAACAATTACTTATTCATGTGTGCCTATGGGCAACGATAAAAGCCAGATCACGTCCATCTTTATTACTTTATCTCAACTACGAAATGCTGCACTGACCATTCGAAATATTTATCTCATGCATAACGTATCTTTTACTATCAAAATGTATCTATCTATACTTCTTCCGCATATAATAATAGGTAGCGTCCTGTTGCTTGGTTTTATACTACATGCTCGTGATGCCTCTTAATTTTTTTATGACTAGCAAGTGGAAAGGTCCAAAAAGTTCGATGTTTATTGCCAAAGTTTTGTTATTAAACTTTCCTCTCTGGCCAGTCAAAAAATTAATGTGCTCACAATGCCTGTCGTCTCCTTGACACATAACTAGAACTTTTTAACAATAATGCGTCCTCTGACCACTAGAATAGCTTCTCACATGCGGTGACAGGATTCGATGAACTTTGACATTTTGAGCAGCACTTTCATTTTCATCAGACACATGGTCATTCTGCTGTAAAGTAGCATTTCTGAGAATCACATCCGAAGGTAATTCTCTTGTCTTGCGTTTTAGATTAACCTTAAAAAAATACATATAGCCACCCCTCCCGACTACAATACTTCAGTTAACCGAACGGAAGTCATACACAAACCCTTAGTTCCTGTGTACTGCTTTGTAAGAATTGCTCCACAAAGTCGTTTGGTACCTTTTTAACGTACCCATGAACCGTGTGTAGATGGAGATGGATATATGGATGCATTACGAGCAATAGGAGCGGATTTGATTCTATTCGCATGGCCACACATTACTATTGTACAATTGGGGGGTGGGAGGGTGGCGAATATGAGAAAAATTAACGCAAGGACCTTTCTAGGAAGCCAGTGCTCTCGTTTGGAGAGCAATTATTGTTACAGCAGATGAAGAAATAAGAAGCGGTTCTTAACTCGGTACGTATATGGAGTGGAGAGAGAATTGGTGCAGGATGTTGTTGTGGCGAAATGAGGACATCTTTAGGTGCTTCGGTAGGGGTATGAGGACTTGCTGGGTTGTTGTTAAATTTTACTTTTTAGAATGCCACACGTAAAGTACTCACGCTGCAGCGCATACTCTCATTGAATGACGATTGTGGTTCTTGCACTTGCCACTTGCCACCGATGTAAGAGTATCTTGTCTTGGGGATTCTGTTTGGTTCTAGAATCCTCTGTGAAACAGTTTATTTGCGTTCAGTGTGTGAAAATACATATTCGCTTTCGGTTTAGTGAAACAGACACCGACTTTGGTGCGTTGTATGTTGAAATTGTATGAATTTAATTTGCAACAAGTGTGCTGATGTGGTTGTGTGTTTCGTTGGCGGTTTTCTTATAATTACTCAGTCTGTCTAAGATATTTGGTGTTGTGAAAATGGTGGAGGAGTTCTTGGAAAAGCTACCCGAAATCGATACGCGATATGAGGTGAGGTGTTGTATTGATTTAGCATTTGGTAGATCCGTTGAAATATTTATGCCTCTCTGTAGTGCCTTTCTTACTACCATCGTCATCTACCATCGTATGTACATAGTTCTAGTTACAATTTTTTATGTAGCCCATCCATTTGGCTTTGGTGTCATACGTGTAGCTTACCATGTCAACCATTGACAAAAAAAAGTGATTCAACCAACTTAAGCAATAAATATTCAATCCCTAAGGTTAGGGTAGGCCAATACGATGACGTAGATGCTTAGGTCAATGTGGTCCTTTGATGCCTTTTGAGTGCTAATGCCATACTCACGGAAATCAAGTAGTTCTGTATTATAGCTACATTCTATAGTTTCTCAAGCCGACCAGGCGATTGGATGAATCTTTGAATTTTGTACTGGGGTTTACCGAAAAGTTTTCCTTGTTTTGTAAAACATGTTGCCCTAGTGTCTTTGTTTGAGGTATCAAAGTGCTGGACAGTGGTTTAAGGATCTAGTTTTTATGCAGCATTCTAGGGGACTTGAAATCCCAAATGCTGTTACCAGCGATTTTAAGGGTTGGTAACAGATAAATTTTTTTCGAAATAGCTTTCATCAATACGCCGCGCCGTTCGACATTTCTCAAATATTCCTTATTTGATGGCTACTGTGGCACGTTGAGCGATCCTGCTGGAATTAAAGCCTGTCCAAGTTTCAATTGTGGTTACAAAAAGTTTGTTATTGGGTGGTGTGAATAAAAATTGAGTGTGAGTGTTCCCTCAGCATTTTGGAGGGAACTCTCCATCTGGTGTGAATAAAAGTAGGTTTCGTTAAGTTTAACGAAAACCCTCCATTTTGGTGTGAATAAAGATGGAATCTATCAAGTGCACACTTCAAGTAGTTGAGTGTACTTTGGAGGTAAATTCAAGAGATAAAGGCGGGCGTCAAATTAAAAGGGGATACGAGAAAGACGGGCAATCTTCCCATGATTTTAGAAGCCCATGAGAAGAAGCTGCTGGATTTGACAGCTCTCCACTCTAACTTTTTAACGCATTGGATCTTGTTAGTTAATAGTGCGATGTCCTTTTGCAATATTCTCCTCAAAAGTGCGATTAATATTCAGTTGCTGAGCCTTGCCGACGAGTTGAGATTCTTAGGTAAGCTCATGGGGCTTTATTTCGTTGAACAATTTTTTTATGTTTCGGTAAATCTATGCAACACACCTGTCAATTTTTGCCGCCGAGCCTTGAGGATACATATCTGTTTATGTTTAGTGCTGCCAGTGTCGTGTTAGTGTTGCCAATGTCGAGTAACGCGCAGCTAAAAAACTAATAGATGTTGTGGAATATTTGTTTTAAACTCTGCAAGTTGTGAGTCGAGCGCTACGACTCACTAGAGACACAGTTCAAATCTAACCTGTAGTTCTTCGTGACAGCAGTGCAAAACCTTTGATTATATTTCTGTCTTAGACCTAACCACCACTTTGAAAGAAAATCGTATTGATATATTGATCCGTAATATTGCCTTCCTTATTGTCAGCTAGGCCCCAGCACCGAATATTACATCCCACAAGCTGGTGGAACAGTGCAAAGAGGAACTCGCTTCGCTAGGTCATCCCTTTAAGATCAGTCTCCTCTAGGTGGAATGAATGGGCTGACGAACTAACGAAGCCCTCGACAGGCCCCTCTAGAAGTGTGAACACATCCCGTTGCGAGCAGTCAAATGAAGAATCCCCTCAAACTTTCTATCAAAGGCCAACACCAGGTGGCACGCGTTGCAGATGTGGCCCAACTACAACTGGTCTAGAACACAAGATCCACAAAATAGGACTCGCACAGCCATTGCAAGGATCATAGAGATTACTACGACAATCGGACGAATTCAGCAGGAAAAAATAGACATTGGTCTATATACTACAGTACATATGTAGTTCTTGTCCATTTAAAATTCAATAACAGTGTGGGATATCCATCTAATGAACTCACCTCCCCTCCTACCCCAATCCTCACGGCACTACTGTCAAGAATCTCATTGCAAGGAGGGCACTAAATCTTTAGGTGTTCGGCTCAGTTATGTTCGGAGTCAGCTGCGGTGCGTTTCGTTGCCGCTCCTAATTTTGTTGCTCCTTTATAATGGTTGCCGCGCGCCGTGTCGCTAACTGCATCCCAAGCATCTTCCGTGGTCAACATCTACTTGACGCAGTTGTTTTGGGCTAAGTCCTCATTCAGTTTATGCACCAGACAATGCCGCACCTCATAATTCTTTCACGATTGGTGGGTAGTGGAACACAACGTGTTCCGCATTCTCTACTGTTTCCGAGCAGGTTGGGCAATTAGGATTTTCGTCGAGTCCAAGCCTATGGAGGTACGCCTTGATGAATCAATTGCCAGTAAGCATTTGGGTTCACGTGCTTCCTATACTGAGGACCAATCTGTGCGTCTTGTTTTTAGTAGAGTTGTTGTGTGAAAACCAACCAAATCAGATGAGCCATCCCTCTTGGCTTTATTGCAGTGTTGCCACTAGTCATCAATATCTTGTACTGGTAGCATAAGACCTCGTGAGAAATTAAAGAACGCTCGATCCGAAAACGTACTGCCGATCTCTTGCAATAGGAGCCGTCCGACCTAGTGGTTTTCTGGGTATCTTAGCCTAGTTATTAAATTTTATCAATATTCTTTCACATGGAAAAAACTAATTGAAATTCCATAGTCGCTCCTTGCAAGATCAACGAATCACGTGACATCTTATCTGTACTCAGTCAGATTTTGACAAAACCAAAATTTTTTCAAGGAAACATGAATTAAAAGAGGTTGCTATGACTATAAGGCGCATTCATTGTAGGCTATGGTCTATTCTTCATCAAAATTTTATCAAGTTCCTTGCTTTCCTCCAGCTCTATCTATTTAGAAAAAGTCCCTAACTCGAAGCTATTTTCCCCTAGTTTAGTGCTCCGACCCAAAAGTAGAAATCATTGTTTATCTTCGGAAACCTTTGTAGATCTAAAGCTTGAACTTGTATTTAGATGCTTTTGAATGCTTAAATCATTCTAAGCCTTGCGTAGAAAATAGAGTCTAGGACACTAACCGATATCGCAAGATTTTCTTATTTTATGTCTTCTAGGACTTTACAACAATAATCGTATATTGACACCATCAAGGCGAATTTTTATTTTAATCTCGACTCTAACTCATAAGAGGGCCTACTTAGACCTTATTTGAATCCGAAAGTTCTTATTTACCGCAATCCCTTCAGCACTAAAAAAAGAGAGATGTCACTTACTGAAAGTGACACAGAATACGACTCAACAAGGAACAATCGGCCAAGTGTTAGTAGTCATCAATGGGATAGTCAAAGGCGAAGTAACTCTCGATACTCAGCAAAAGACAAGAAAGCAAAATCGTATGTTCGTTCGAAGTTGCTTGTAAGTTATTCTTTAGCTGCGAAAAGGTTGTAGTTATGTAGAACTTTTTTTTCCAAAATTATTTCATCACAGTAGACACAGTAAACATTAATTTAATTATTTAGAAAGTTGAACGTAGATTAGATACGTTGATAACAGTAGAAGTCTTAGCATTTTTAAGACTGACCTCTGAATTGCCCTCAGGCAGCAATGCCATCTCAGATTTGCGATATCATACAGGATCCTAGGATTGGTTAGGTTAGATTGAAGTGGCCGTCAGCTAAGGCCAACATACTTAGACCAAGAATAGGTCCATTCCTACCACTCGCTAAACCAATTTCAGCTTCTGACAAAGCGTAGGAGGCACCTAATATCTACATTAATCAGATCACCTGGATCGTTGTAAAAGAAAGCTCCGTATTGAAGCTTCCGTCTGTGGGGGAGCACTGGGTAGATACAAAAAGATGATGAATGGTTCCTTTCTCTTCTTCGACCATACAGCTTCTACAAAAATGGTTCGAGTATACGCCAAGACTTGTTGTATATTGATGATACCTATTCTAGGGTGAATATGCAATCTGTTGAGAGAAATCAAGCTCCTGGAGCGATTCAGATCCAGCCCTGACCAAATCTCTTTAGAGAGGCCGATTCCAAGGATTTGATTACTGCTTAGCTATCCGAAAAGGGGCGCATAACTTCAGTGCATATCACGTTTTCTTTCAGCCAAGATAAGGCTTCCTTAATCGTCATTATATCCCTGAATGGATATAGTGAGTCCAAGAACCAGAACTTGTAACCTACAACCGTATTAAATTCTGTTTGTTAACAGAAGAATTTGTGGTCAATCGCCTTCATTGGGCCTTACTTTCTTGAAGATGATGGTGAGGCAGATAATATCCGAGTATTTCTAGCACGAAATCGTGGATATTGATGTGGAAGTTATGTGGTTTCAATAAGACTTGTCACACATAGTGTGCAGCGTTGAATGTTTTGCGTGAAAAGTTCCCAGACCGCATTATTTCACATTCTGATGATGTCAACTGGCTGCCAAGATCGACGTTGGAGTGGGTTTTTGTGGGGTTACTTTAAGTCGTGTCTTCACCAACAAACCCGAAACGTTGGAGCAACTTAAAACCAACATCCACCAAGTCATAGCCGAGATACTGCCCTAAATTTGCGACAAATTCATCGAAAACTACCTTCAAAGGATCGATTGTTGTAGTAGGTCCAGGGGTTTCCATTTAATAGATATTATTTTTCATAAATAATGAAGTTCATAACGTTCTCTATTATTAAAAAAGAAAATGGGAGGATTTCGCATTCCGGCCAGACTATAGTATCCAACCACATTTTACTTGGTTTATCGTTTTTGACACGATACGCAGAGAGAAAGTCTGAGAGGACAGAGATGGAGCAAGGACTAATGAAAGCCATCAAAGGCATCTATAAAGAAGCCTTTAATGTCGTAAGGACATACAATGCATTGTTAGAGAAAATCAAGGTGTTTGAAGGAGTGAGACGAGAAAGTGTTTTGAGCCCCTTTCATTTTATCTGGACTATGCCAAGTTAGGATGGAAAGTTTCACAGCCGATTATAGACAGTTGCAACCTAGCTGTCTCCAAGCCTATGCATTCGGGGACGATATAGTGCTCTTTGCTAGTGGTGTAAAAAAAGTATTCATTCGGTACAATGTATTCGTTACTACCATGTACTCATTCGTACTCGTTACCTACAAAGTACTCAGATACGTATTTGCTTACTCATTCTGTTTGCACTACCCAACACATTTCAGGGGATTCTTATTTGCCACAGATATGTATTCGAATACCCGTTCTCTCTTGCACTACCAACAAGAATTATTTTAAGAGATTTTCTTACTCGCCCTACACCAATACTATAATCGTATAAAATTGTCCTTTGTAAAATGTCACAATATCACCTCACAAGGAGGCAAACAAATTATACACACGGACACGCAATATGATTTGTTTACTTTCAAGCAAACACACGGCTTGGCAAAAGTGAAAAGAGAAATCTGTTTCTAATAAATTATATTTGTTAGAGCAGGATACAATATTGAGGGAAACAAGGCAAGAGATTACTTTTGTATTCGGTTCGTAGAAAAGAGACAGAATTGTATTTGCATAGTTTCCAATGTATTTTATAGGCGGTACTCGCGAGTATTAAGTATTCGTTACTTTTATCCGAGTACTTATAAAAAAATAACGAATGAGTACGAATAGTCAAATGTATTCACATTTTACATCACTACTCTTTACAAATAGTGAAGATAAAATGCAAAAGATCCTAAAACTATTGAAAGATAATTAGAACATGCGGCATTGAGAGAAATGTTCATAGACTACGAAGAAATCACACATAGAACGAAATATCAACATTCAAATCGATGCACTTAACAGTTTTGTGGTGTGGAGGTGAAAACAGGATACTTACAGAAAGATAAGATAAGAGAATCAAATACCAGCTATGGAGTCAAGGGAATCGACAAGAAAATGAACGAAGACATAAGAAAGGAACTGCAGGTCAAATCACATACTGGCAAATGAAAGAAATCTGGGAAGCAAGACCAGAAGGAAAACGCAAAAGACGGAGATCCAAGATCTCATGGAACAGTCTTCTTTTTCCTTTTGTTCGGCAAGGTTATGATCAGGATTATAGGGATCATAACCCTCTCAGTTTACTGCATCCCTACTGGTCCGCCTGTTGGGTTCGCCGATTTGACCTCAAAAAGTAAATGCAGGTCCCCGGTTTCGGATCACTTCGTCACTGAGGTCAATCCAATGCTGCTGTTTTTGCATCGATTATAAGCCGAACGACACGTATGTGGAATGATCTTCCAGGCTCTGTATTTCCTCATCGGTACAACATCCAAACATTTAAAGACAACGTGCACCGGTATCTCCTCTGTTCCTCTTTCCCCACTTTCCAAACGCCCGTGCCCTGAATATTCAGTGTAAGGGTATTCATACCCCCTTTGGTGCGCGCCAATTATAAAAAAAAAAAAAAAATTTGTGTGATCCAGGAGTTCTCTTCCCCGTTTGTATAGGAACGTTGATTGACATTGACTTTTTGACATTTTCGTAGGATCTCTCCTATGAACGTGACAATACCAATTGAGTCGGTGGTGCTCCAAATTTTTCGAGATGGGTTCTTTGACCGTGAAGGCTTCCTCGGATCTTTGAACTTTTAAGTCGATCAAGCTTTGTTACTTCTGCTACTCAGCTGCCGTTCATTTGCCTTCATACAGCTGCGGTGTAAAACCTTCTTTCAGCTCAGGGGCATTTTCTGGTCGCAAAAGATAGCAGAGTTTTCCACCCTACGTGTATTTTATTTGATGTCGTCATCAATGGTTGCTTCGCTATTGATCATAGATCCCAGATACTTGAACTTTTCGCACTTGGGAATCACTTTTCCATTCGAGTAAAATAGGTCGGAGTGGATCAGAGAATGGGCAGTACAGGTACTCTATATACAATACCCATTTCTCTCCAAAAAATCCACCCATACATTTAGTGCTCGTTGCAGGAACGTTTGATCCTCGCTTATGAAGGCTCCATCCGGGGGGGTCCGTCACTTTTCCTTCAAGCAGATATTCTCTTACTGCAATAAATGGCAAAGGACTTAAGACGCTTTTCTGGTGCACACCAACTTTAATTGGGAACCCTTCGGTGACTCCGGCGGGGCATCTTGCTCTTGTCTTTGCTCCGTCATACATGCCCATGATTATCTGTACATAGGGTTCTGTAACTCCTCGATGTCATTTCTCTTGGTTGTCTATCGAATGCTTTTTCAAATCAAGCGATCTATGTGACATCAGCCTAATAGAACGGTATTCATCGCAGTTTTTCGTATCACCCTTTCCTTTGTGCAAAGATCTTATGGAACAGTATCGTTGAAAAATCATAAAAGAAACGGGTGACATTCAACGAAGCATATGTATTCACAAAAGGACAAAGTGGAGAAATTTTATGAGTAATAGAAAGGAGGGAATCACCAATGCCACCTCGACACCTTAGGGTAAGGTTAGGTTAGGTTGAAGTGGCTGTCAGCTAGGAGTCGCAAACACACTTAGACCAATGGAAGGTCCATTGTGATACCACGTGGATCATGGGAGAAAGTTTCTCTCTACCTACTCCTTAAAATTATTTTGAGCTTGTTATGAAGCGTAAGAGGCTCTTTATGTCAATATCCATCAGGTCGCCCGCATCGTTATAATAGGGGGCTCCTAAGTGAAGCTTCCTTCTACGGGAGAGAGCTGAGGAATAGTTTCCTCCTCTTCTTCATCCATGCAGCTTCTACATAAGTCGTTCGCAAGGAGGCCTAGCCTTGTAGCATGCTTGTGTATTAGACAGTATCCCGTGATGACACCTATTGTGGTGCCGATATGCAATCTATTGAGAGAAATCAAATTCTTAGAGCGTTTTGGATCCAGCTTCGGCCAAATCTGTTTTGTCGCTAGACATGTTAATTCACTTGTCCACCTAAGATTTGTGCTCTCGACAGCATCCAGCTTAAGTTTAAGTTTGCGAGTAGCGATTGGTATACCTAAGGAGCTTTTGTCTGGCAAGATGGGTATAGTTGTTCCTATTCTGGCGATTCCATCGGCCTTACAATTCCCTGGAATGTCTCTATGTCCGGGCCCCCAACACAGGTGAATATTGAACTGCTCAGCCATCTCCACAAGAGACGAACGGCAGTTTAGGACTACTAAAGGGTTTATAGAGGTCGATTGCAGGGATTTGATTGCTGCCTGGCTATCAGAAAAGATGCGGATATCTCTGGCAGATATCACGTTTTTCTTAAGCCAAGATAGGGCTTCTTTGATCGCCATTATTTCCGCCTGGAACACGCTACAATTAATTTTAAGACGGAAGGAGAGCTTAAGGTTAAGCCTATCAGAGAAAACACCTGCACCAACTCCGCCTTTGGTTTTTGACCCGTCAGTGTAGAAGTGAATTGATTCATCTTCTAAAAATGCATCGTCCTCCCAGAGTGATCTGGAAGGGATGGTGACTATGAAGTGTTCCTCAAAATATAGACGTGGGATGGTGTAGTCCGTGTTTTTGGGAGAGATTTTAAATTTATTCAGAATAGAGGCGTGGCCGAGTTCTTTTCTTGACCACTGTTGGGGAGCTTCAAGGCGAACGGCTGCAATCGCTGCCATTTGCTTGCCAAATATATCGAGGGGGATCAGTTGGAACAGAATGTCCAGTGCCGCAGAAGGAGTTGTACGAAGTGCTCCGCTTAGGCACAGACAAGCTGTACGTTGGATATTACTTAGATAGTTGCGATTTATAGCTTTTTCTAAGGCTGTCCACCAGATAATCACCCCATATGTGAGTATCGGTCTAATGACCGAGATTTAGAGCCATTTGGTTATTCGAGGTTGTAGGCCCCTGCACAACACTCTGCCCCTGCACATGTCTAGTGACAAAACAGATTTTACCAATATCTTTTTTGCAGCAGAAAACTGCTACTGTAGCCTCCTTGACTCTTTCTTGAAAGTTAGGTTTCCACCTTAGCTTAGTATCCAGGACAAGACCACAATATTTTGCTTTTTCAGAGAAAGTTAAGCTGATACCATTGCGAGAGGGAGGGTCGATAAGCGGAATTTTATATTTCCTTGAGAAGAGTACCAGTTCAGTTTTGTGGGGGTTTACACCCAGACCACCCAGACCCAGACCGAACTGCCCTTCTAGTGAGCTTATTTAGAGCATTTTGTATGAGTTCCTTCAGAGTATTTAGGTGCTTCCCTGAGACAGCTATAGCAACATCATCTCCATAAGCAATCGTCGTGCATCCCTCGCCCTCCAGGATTATCAATTTACCTTTTACCTAACCTTAGGGTAAATACATATGTACACATGTCACTACGATGGACTATAGTGTGGTGGAAAAAACCTCCCTTGGGCAACCTTCCGCAGCCGTGACGCTGAGTCTGTCACTGCCTAGTACAGCGTTGTTATTTCTGCTGTCAATCCAGTTACACATAGTATTGTGCACATATCTTCTGTTCGAGTGCCTCGTTTTATTAGAATACTACTATCCCAAAAAAATAGTTCTGTTTATAAAAATAAGTTCTTAAAAATACAACAAAATTTGCGTTCAAAAAACATTGGTATCACCTGTTTGAATAGATGTATGAAAACACCATGTCATCTCCAAAATAAAACAAAACAAAGAACATCCTTTCTAGGGTTCGATAGAAGCACCATTTAGTAGAGAATCCAGCAAATTAATAATGTTGACAAGGGTTGGCAGGCGGGTTGCCACAAACACTCTGCTCTTACTCTTGACATTTTAATTGATTAACGATGATTAGCAGTATCAATGACATGGGTCAGTCTTGAAAAGGATACGCAGATGAAGTTATCGTTACATTGTGTTGCCCGATAATTTTAGTTAAATATTTGCCAAGGGACGCCTTAAAATTTAATTCAATTTACATTTGCAGGACATTGTGCCAATGGAGCAAATCAGTTCAGTGGTTTCAAATGGCGGTGGGAGTGTTACGATACCGAAGGATGACGACTACAGGAATCGGATATTAAAAAGTAATGAAACAGAATTCAAAAAAATATATTTTCCTAACTGTGTGCGTATAATTTAATGAATTGTGATTTTTTTTCGATTGTTTTTTGTGCTGCTTTGCTCGTGTTTGGAATTTTATGAACCAGTACGTCAAATTGGTAAGCGTTTCAAACATTTACTTATTTACGTTCAATATTTTCAAATATCCTTTTAAAACTTCATAGGAATATTGCATGTGTAGATCTTTCTTAAGATTTTTAAGCAATTTTCTAAGTGGAATCGGTGTCGTATAAGCAACTTTTTGTCTATCGAAAATTGAATTTTACAAACGAATATTCAAATGGAATTTAAAAGTACCTAAGAGAACTGCATGTTTCTTCTGTGTTATTAAATTGGGTACCTTGTTATTAGGGAGGGTAAAATGGGGTACATTGAGGTTGTGGGAGTAATTTTGTTCCATTAGAAAGGAACTTTTACACTTGATTCAACCAAATTAAAAGGTGAAGTAAAAAAGGAGTTCAAGGGGTCCAGCTATATAAACATTAAGGTCATCCTTTTTCAAAAATACCGTGTCGTCTTTTGTCAATTTATTATTCAAATGGTAAATGGGCGTCTTTCTCACACATCTGTCTATCAAGTCCTACTCCTACTTCCACGCAGTGAACCACCCCTTGTGTCTCATACCTTGTTGCTGAAGATTGAATTGCAATCCGTTTGAAAAGACTTGGTACCAAAAAACGGGACAAGAGGGGGCATCCTTGTTTGGATCAAATCTAGGTTAGCTTACGTTGTGACCTTGGCAGGCTGCATCTTAATCAGACCAGAAAGGTCCATTGTGTTACCACAGGCTCAGCATCTCTAAAGAACGAACTACCCGTTGAACCAGAAGGAGCTAGTGATAAGATAAAGCGCTGTAAGTAGGTCCCTAAATGCAGTTTCTTATGAGCGGAGAGAGCTTCACATGTGCAAAGAAGGTGTAGAATGGTTTCTTCCTCCTCTTCATCCATGCAACTTCTACAGAATTCGTTAGCGCAGAGGCCTAGCCTAGTGATGTGCCTATTGATAATGCTGTGTCCTATAGCGACACATACTATGTTGAAAATGAGCTCCCACTTCTGTTTAATCAGACAGTTGGAGCGTTTAAGATCCAGCTTGGGCCAGATCTGTCTTGTGATTAAGCTGGTAGTACAATTTGCTCATCTGTGTTTGGTACTGTTTGTACCGTTGAGCTTGAGTAGAGATTTAACTGTAGCCTTATCCGGCGAAAGCTATAGGATTAAAGTCTGTCTGGCGAGCTGGTCAGCCATGCAATTCCGTGGAATGTCCCTGTGGTCCAGCACTCACATGAGGTCGATATTGAATTGATTACACTGTGGTTTTGGACGGGCATTCATCCAGTATCATGGGTGTCGAAACTCTCTGTGGAAACAATACTGGCCTTCTTGTAGCCAAGGCAAGAGTGTCAATATCGCTGTGAGGAATTTTGGTGTCAGACGACTACGATCGAAAGATATTGCCCGAATCTTCTCCGACGGAGTGTCCTTTAATTTCCAAGAAAGTCCCATGCCACCGGACTCAATTATTGACAAATCAATGGCAAGACGGGGACAAAGTCATCATCAGCAGTGCTAGGTTTTTCTCCATGATCTGAACGACGGTTCGACAAAGTAAAACCGGCAGTCACATGCAGAAACGTAAGAGCCATACCAAGCAGCGCTGAATAGAAGAACCAGAGCTGCTGGGATATACATGAAAGAAGGAGCATGTGATCGAGGAAATAGAGAGAAGAGATGTGAACAGAACATGGCAATACTATAAAGCCCGAAGGAACAAGAGAAACTTTTGGTAGAGCCATCGATATGGAATGAACACTTTTGCAGATTTTATTACGCCTACATCATCAGGCAAATGAACCATTTAACCTGGACGATGATTATCAAAATTTCCGACCAATCAACCCGAACAAAGTAAGGACAGCAATGTCCAAACTTAAGTGCAACAATGGCGCAAGACAAGCTACCTGGATAAGGAGCATGCACCAACTGCTTTGCAGAATATGGTGTAATGAAAGTATGTCCGAATTGAACCTCGGTACTGTTTAACCTTACCTACTTACTTAGGTGGCCCTACAGTTCGGGGTGAATCTGGCCTCACCAACAATCCTCTCCAGTTAGGCTCGGTCCTTAGCAAACTGCCTCCAATTGCGCACTTCAAGTTGGCTGAGGCCCCTTTCTATTTGTGCGCGCCACCTTAGACAAAGTCGCCCTTTACTGCGTCGTCCTTCCGAGTTAGACTCGAAAACTCTGTGGGCCGCAGCAATGTTGTTCATTCACTCTAGTACCTGTCCTAACCATCTCAAGCGACTGATGGACAGGGACCATTTCTTGGACCGGAGACTGCCATCCCTTGTGGATATTGAGATGAGTATGTAGATGTCACAGTTTTGCATCCTCCTTTTGCCCGGCCCATCCCATCGCACTTTCTGGATGGCTGTAATGTCTGCTTGATAGTAGTCTAAGACCTCTGCTAATTGATCGGTTGCACGCGGTCTATTATGGGCCCGAATATTCCAATTGCAGATCTGAAAAGCATCGTCCGTACACGCTTGCGAGGGTCGTCAGCAGTAGGGTCATCCCTTTTCTAGGCTCTTGGTTGCTTTGTAGCTAGTATTTTTTTTTTTGGTAGGGAAGTTTGTCCGACGCACAACCCAAAACCTGGAGGGCCAGATTTCTATATACAACCCCTAGGACGAGTGGCCGGTTGAACCGATGATAGTAACCCACTTTGGGAGTGCGAGCGTTGCCATTCGAATATTGAGGGCACGTCCGCTACCACCTCTTTTCAAGACCATTCCTCAGTTTTGAAATTTCCTTACTGACCTTGGCTCCAAATATGTCGGAGTAGCTCTGCTGGTGTTTCGGTGGACGTCACCGTTGATTGTATCGCTGGAATTCCTCTAATATACGTCATCTAGGACTTCTTGTTCATAGTTGGTTCCCTATTAAATAAATATCCTGCAGACAACGTGGAGGTGATGATGAGTTTTTGCCCAGCTGTTTGTCCGATCAGCATAAAAAGGGATGCTCGGAACTGCGCCAACTACAATCGTAACCCACGTGTTACTAACTTACTTATGTAGGTCCTCTCACCCCTCGTGGGGCATAGGGCGTCAACAGCGACTGCGCCCCATCGTTTTCGGAGTTCTCCAGATTCCTCCTCGACTGTCCTTCTCCATATCTGCCTAGGCCCACTTGTCTGCCTGATTGGGTAGGTGGATTCCATTGCATTGCGTACTGTCTTCGCGCCATAGGATGTGACCAATCCACTGCCACTTTCTCCTCCTGTTAATTTCTTTTGGCTCCTGGCCCGTTATCGCGTGTAGTTTGTCTTTCGAAATACGGTTCGGCCAGCTTCTTTGTGACGGTGTTGGTCACTTTCCAGGTACTACATCCATAAAGTAGCACTGCCTCAGCATGATTTTAGTGCTGAAAACATTGCTTTTCCAGATTTTAAATAGCATACCGAACGCAGCCTTTGATTTACGAATTCTGCTGTCCACATCCAGTTCGGTACCACCGTCTTCCGAGAACATACTTCCTAAATATAGAAAGCTGCTTACTTTCTCGACTTGCTGTCCGGCATGAGTTGAGCGGCTCTGGTGTTTTCCTGAGAAATTGAAGTGCTTAGGACCTTTTGTTTTTGCCGTGTTTATTTTTAGCCCTACTTTGTTCGGCTCTGACTCCAGATTATGGGCCACCTGATGCAGGTCTATTATCCTGTGTGAGAGCAGGCAAACGTCGTCAGCGTTGAGATATGATGTCAAAGTCGACCTCAGTCCCGTGTTTCCTCTAGACGGAGCTACCTGGATCACATCACTGATTATCACAAGGAATAGCAGTGGCGAAAAAAGGCATCCTTGTAGTACTCCGCTGCGGACTTCAAATTCCTCTGACACCTAACCGTTGCGTACGACATGACATTTATCGCCATCAAAGGTAGCCTTTATAATAGCGGCGAGTTTTAATAACCGTCGAAGGCCTTTTTGAAATCAATCATTCCTCTCTTCCAGCCTTCGGGAAAGGCCTCAGTTTCCCATGCTGAATTTAGGATTTCCCCCGAAATGTTGGGTGCGGCTTGGAAAAGTTCCGCCGGGATGCCGTCTATGCCAACTGGCTTGTTTTTCTTCAGGGCCCTTATCGCTGACTTTATTTCAGTGTTACTAGGGGGACTTTTTTAGAGCAATAATTATTGGCCAGTCTTGTATCCTTGTATCTGAGCAAAATACCGAAATACCCTGTCGTCTCGGGTCGAAAAACTTCCATTCCAGTTATGGTTTTTGGCATAACTTCAGTCTGATGAACTCATTTCTCCATCATTCTTCTTTTCATAAATGCCACATTTATTTTTAGCTTAAGGATCTCCCAACCACTTAAAGGATCTGGCACACCCCACAAATTGTAAAAAAAACAACACACAAACATGCCCAGCCATTATGTCTAACAAAAGACACGAAGGCTAAATTGCGTTCCACATAAATGCGAAGGCACTTTATGCCTTCACGATGCAGGATGTTTATAAATATCCTTTTTTTTTATTTAAAAACGAACTAAACAGTGTTTTGTTCTGTTTCCTAGTTTTTTTTCTGTTTTACAGGTGAATCACTTTCTTTGGTTTGTAGATACATGCATTGAAGTAATTCCGACAAATCCTTCAAGTCGAATCAATTCGACTTCCTTCACTTTAAGGATATGTCCTTCGGTGTGCACTTTGCTAGCAGGCATTACAACCATCCAACTCAACCATCAAATCTTATCGTAAAATCATCACATTTCCCTGTATAAAGGACCTTGCACATTGTCGTTCATGAGAGTCCTTCCCTGCCCCCACAAAAGTGGTTGGTAGTGCACATATTAGGAATTATAAGCCATTAAAAAGGACATTAGGAAGACATGCGCTTTTGGTGGCGCTTTTTTTTTTTGTTCGTATCATTTCCCTCCCGGCAATTTACAGGACAACGATATAAATTCCAATACTCGTTAAACAGTGGTCACGTTTGAGTTCTACCGGTGGTCGGATGTTTTTGTTTCTTTTTTCTCTTTAAAGGCAAAAATGTCCTTTTTACGTTGCGGTCTATTGGTTGGAAAGAGTGCGTGATATTAATGACTTAAATCACTCATGTTGGTAATATTTTCGTTGACATAAAGAAATTCTGGTCAGTTCGTTGCCGTTGTTTGGCACTTTCGAAACCTTATAAGGATCGATTAATTGGGCTATTGTCGGCCGGGAGGATTTAATTTCGTTTAGAAGCGACCATCATCGGCGTGCGCGGTTTCGGTGTTAATGAACCATTTGAGTGCGGTCACAAATTTATTAATAAATCATCGAGAAGTTGTGGGGTTGTGTGTGTGTGCTGACCATATCGATAACGATTGCGTAAATAATTAAAATTTATTTCTCTGTAATTTCGGTTTGGGTTTTAGGGAAGTTTTTTGGGAATGACACCGACAATGCAATCGCACTCACAACCTATTAAGTTAGCCACGTTGACAGGCGGTAGCAGTTCTAGGGGTAGTTTCACCCGCCGGCCTGACACAGCATCCGGATCATCAATGTACAGCAAAGGTGAGTGCATACTCGTATTTTTCAAATTCAGTTTTTGAGTGATGTAGTATTTGTTGCGAGGTCGAAAATGGCATCTAGTGGATTTCCAGATATGCTTTGTGTTACCATTGGGAAACCAAACCGAAAATGTACACGCGCGTGTTGATATTGGGAAAATGTGACCGGATATTAAATTGTGATGGGTTTCCGGTCAGTGAGTTATTGGATTTTTTTCCTGTAATGACAGCTTAGGCCAAATTGCTGCTCTGTAAGTGACTATCCAGAGCGATTATGGAAATACACAGTTGGGTTAGTCACGGAGCCGATGGACTTAAAATGAATTCTAGAGGATTATCAGGAATTGCTGCTAAGTATAGTGTAAGTTGTGACATGCACGTGCATATGATTGGGATTAGCTCATCGTTGAGCATTGAGCAACTGCCCGAAGGAGTGAAATGGACTGAAGGTGTTGCTATGCATCAAAGAGGGTTATTCTCACAGTGCTCGACAGGTAGACGGAGTTGTTGGCTTCTTACAAATGCGAGGTGGGTAACGTCATAATGTGAATTGGCCGCCATTTTGTTAGAAATGAAAAAATCTGGGCTCTGTTTTCACGAAAAGTTTATTTGGAAGCAATTGGTGAACGGTTTGTACTTTATAAGGGAACGTCTTCAGGTCTGTCACCAAAATTCGACGCAACGAACGTCTGCTGATGCCAAATTGTGAGCATCGTTGTCTCGTCGATGTGTGTGGACTCTCTCTGACGTCCTCGGACACAGCACTGATACCTCGGCCGAACGATCAATACGGGCAGACCACCACTTCTTGCGATACCTCTAGTGGATTCAGTTTGTACGAGACACTCAGCCAAATGCTTAGTTCTTCGCGCACATGGTGCAGGACGACGAGGAAAACGACGACGAAATTCACGCTGCGTTAAAACAACAGACCGGAAATTGGTCAAGCAAGCAGCAACAATAAATCCGCGTTCTTCTGGTGTGTTTCGCTCCATTGGTTGTTGTCAACTAATTCTCTATCTGTCAACAACATAAATGTCAAGGCACAATGACATTTGGCGCCATTTTCAAAATTGTGGAACACTCACAATATGACATTACTTTTGCCTCACCTTGTACTTGGTGCAACAGACTGTATGTGGTCCAGGACTCGAACCTCGAACTTCCCGTTCAGTTATCCAAGGCACTTACCACTGAGCCACGGCGCTTCTTACATCTCTGAATATTGTGAGAAGTCATTAACCTCGAGGTCCTTTAATCACAAATCCTGAAATGCACTTTGAATGTGTCCTAGTGCCATTCAGGGCGAGCTATGTATTGATACTTGCGCCAACATCAATCTTCAGTCCGTTATAACGGGGGCAACCACCAATATATTAACCGCTAATCAAAGAGGTCTTAAAGCTCTGAATTCTATTATTGCAACTCAAAAGCCATTGCTGGCTGTTTCAATGCTCTCCAAGGCCTATCGAAGGACAACAAAGCTAAGTCTTTTGGATACCAGTACACGAAGGCATTGAAACCAAGAGAAGTTCCCCTGAAAAGTATGTAGGTGCCCATTGCATCTCTAATTCCCCGTTAAGAACAAGTCTGGACAGATGGGAAAACGGAACTACTTGTCCTACTTAGATAGCATTCAAGGACTAACGGCGATGTTTCGTCTGTTCGGACAGCAGGAAAGTCCGGAAGTTGTGCAACAAATGGAACATCATATTCACCAGGAACCTGGAACGTCGATGAGGTCAAAAGGAACCTTTAAGTGTATGAGTGACTTATTGGCGGTGTGGTTCATGAAAATCAGATCTCTTTTTTTTACCGAAAGATCAAAAGATGGTTGTGTGAAGAAACTTCAGATGTCTGTCAGTATATTTAAGCACACGAAATTTCCTTCCAGTTTGATGGTCTCTGATGGTCCTTGGAGTAGTAAGTAGTGAAGGTGTTTTTATGCTTTTCTACTTTTTCCCACAATATCTTCGAGTGAATGCTGCTGGTAACATCGAGGTGCTAGAGGCAGCTAGAAAGTTGTGGATAAGCAGTGTGAGAGATAGAAGACGACTCATGCTGCAGCACTATTCTGTGCCAGCACATAAAGTCGCAATGACTTATGAGTGATCATGATCATATAACTTACCAACACTTAACTCAAAAAGAAGAGTATTTCGTTCCTTAAAATACTGTAGACATTAAAATTTAAAATGGCGCCTCTTGTTGGCTTACCCTTTATGAGCGTTTAAGGACTTCCCTTTTTCTATGATTCAAACTAAGTCTATGAGTTTATTTTAGAGGTTACTTTCGTATCTTCCCAGCACAGGCAGCGTGGCGTAGTATCAGTTTGCTCGGTTAATTATACTCAGAAGACTTGATCACCTACAAGTCGGGACCAAAGATCGAAGTCATAGCAATACTCTTGCAAAGTGACTTCGATAAGATCAAGCGATATTGCGACAAATAGAAGCTGAAGGTTAACTTGCAGAAGTTGGAAATTAGCCTGTTTAGGGCGTCCTTATCTGGGGCCTCTATGGATAATAGAAAGAACTGGCGAAATTTTTCAGTCGTGGGAAACCATGGGCATCTGCTTGCATTTCGATGTGTCGTTAGATACCATGGGCTCTGGACACATGCATACATATACTGCTCTGGGCAGTGCCAAAGCGTCTTTTGTCCTTCCACAGAATCTTTATTTTATAGCGTCCAACTTGATGCAAGACTAAAGGTATTCTGCTGCAGGGCCCTAATCCGAACCATGTTGCTCCGTATTGTTCAAAGTGGAAGCAAGATTGATGGAAAGTTTTCAGGTGTTTGAAAAGGCTTGCCTTGTTTATATAGAACGAAAGAGTCTAAGTACAAAAAATTCTATTCCAGTGAGCGACTTAACTACAACCGATTTCGATTGCTTTGAGCAACGTGTTCAGTATCAGGACGCGATGTCCGAGATGTTTTAAAGCAGCATTAGAAATTCTGGTTCCGAGAACCTCAAGCTCTTCACGACAGCACTTCAGAAGCTTATTTTAATATCAGAAATCGCTTTTATTGCTGCCTGGCTGTCGATGAAATAGGTGATACCTTCCTGTGGTATTGCCTTCAAGTTTCAACGCAGTCTCACGGGCAGGTATTGTCACTGCTAGGACTTCCGCTTGGAAAACACTGCTATGGTTCGGGAGGCGAACTGATTTGGATTCAGAAAAGATACCTGCGCCTATGCCTCCTACACATCTTTGATGCATCCATGAAGACAGAGATGGTACGTGTTTAGTAAGCCGATCGCTTTTCCATTCTTCTCTGCTCGGGAACAAGATAGTGAAGAGAGAAATCTAGGTACTAAGTCAAGTAATCCGTGGGAGGTACGTTTATTTAAATAACTTACATCCTTATCTAGGTAAGTAGGTAACGCTGGCTTTTTCGTTGAATTGAAACACAATCAGCGCTAGAATGTGCCGTTTTGATACCACAAAACTCATGTAACCTGGTTGTAAAAATGTTGCTTACGGTTGAGGTGAGAGATATTCTACACCCATCCTGTCGAATTCAGGTAGAGAATGAGGGCTCCAATCCTTCTGTCAGATATCTCTCTCAGGTCGTCGAAGAAGGGTTTACCTAGAGTACGTTTTCGGGTTGTCTCCAGGGCCGGACACCTGCAAGGAAAGTGAAGAAGAGATTCTTTCTCGTTAGCATCTCTGCAGCTGCGCAGAAGGTGTTGTGGGGGATGCCAAACTTGGCTGAATGGTCTTCTATCGGCCAGTGGCCCGGGCTTGATCAGCCTAGTAGCTCATTTGTTTTAGGTTTGCAATAGCTGGGCCATGTCTTTCTTGATATAACGCAGCTGGAAAGCGTGTTCCAACCTATGTTGGCCAGCTTTAAGAAGTGATAGTGAATGTTGCCCTTAACGATTCCTAGCGGAACATTGACTCTTTCTGCTAGCGAACCGCTAAGAGCTGACCCTTGTCTGGCTAGATCCTCTACCCGCTCGTTTCCCTTACCTCTTTATCTATTAAGGTTAAAATTGATTCGCTTCGAGACCAGGAAAACAGTGCCAAGAGGGTTCTAATACGTGAGATTGATTCAACGGAAATTTTAAGCCTTCTCAACATAAACGTTCCATCTTTCAGTCTACGAAGCACTAGATTCTTTACAGTAGTCCGCTGTCGGACAAACTACCGCGCGTGTTTCTTGCGTTACTACTGGCTTAATGATATCGCACAATGTACATTTGTGTTCACATAAATAGCACAGTCAAAGAAAGGATTTAAAGTACAAATATTTTAGTATTTGGTAGGAGAGATTTTGCTCCTTATTACTTCCTTGCAAAGCTTTGGTAGACTTTCAACGAATCGCTTAAATCTACCCAAATGGATACATCCAATTCCATCCAATTTCATTGGATTTGAGTCCCTCAATTTAAATTCCACATCGTTCCAAAGCTTCTCTATTGGACTTAGATGGGGACTTTGGGCTGTCCATTCAAGTGCCGTTATTTGCTACTCTGAAAGCCGGCTCTTCACAAGGCGCGAAAAAGCATCGGATCATTCTCATGCATAAATGTCCATGATACAGGCATAGACTCATCAGTGTTTGGCCCTCTAGAATGGTTTTGTACTGATGTTGATCCAAAATGCCACCACTTTTTACCATGGGCCCAAAACCATGCCATGACATCGTTGCCCACACCACTATACTTCCGGCACCATGTTTGACGGTCTTAATGGTGCGCCTGGGATTGTATTTCTGGTTCGCTGGTCGGCTTGTGTACTTTTTGCCATCCGATCCCAGGTGATTGAACTTGCTTTCGTCCCTCCACAAAATGTTTTTTTCCAAAAAAACAACGACTTGTCTTTGTGAGCATAGTATCCAAAAGCAAGTCTTCTCTATCGGTGCTTCTGAGACACGAGAGTTTTCTTCCTGGCAATTCTTCCGTTGAGCTGGAATTCTATCAGATGACGACGCACAGTTACTGCTGATATTTGGACATCATTGTTCACGCAATTGTTCATTAATTTCCCGAAAGAGGTCACTGTAGCTTATTCTGTGTATAATCCTGTGAGTCTTTTTAGAGGTTTTCTTCTCCCTATTTTCGTAACGGAATTCGTTGAGGATTGAGTGTCCCGTACGACCTTCATAGTATTCTATATCAGCTTTTTGGAACTCTTTAAAGTCCTTGCCGAAATAGTCTCTTCGTCCTGTATCATTTTCCTCCTTCATTCATTCTTTGGTGACAAATAAATAAATAAATAAAAATACTTTTGTAAATATTGTCGAATAAAAGTTTGTGATGCTTTCTATGCAAATAAAAACGGTTCGCTAACGCCTTTCACCTCTCATACGGATGTAGCAGGATATGGGGGAGTTTTCACAGGCGAGAGTTTTCACACGGGAATGCTATGGGGTATATCTTAAGTCTATTGAAACATTCTGAAATGCACATCTAACGAAATGGAAAATACTGCAATATTTGTATCTGAGTGGGTACATATGTATTATATTGCGAGCTTTCATCTTTACGTTGACTGAGCAAACCGTAGATAATGTGGATACATATGTACTCATTTTTTATTACGAGTATATTGTGAAGAAAAACACAATTTCTGGTGTGGATATAACGAGTCGGTGTGCACCTTAAGAGGTTCTTTGACTGAATAGATATTACATTTATGGCTATGTACTCAGAGTCCCTGAATGCATCGCATCATTGTAAGCTACCTGATGCTTTCGTTGAACCAAAAAGCTATAGATTACTTCTGAATACGTTCTTATTGGCACAATGGGACTCAGTACAAGTTTTCGTCGAGTTTCACAAGGTGTTCAGTTAGCTATTACCACAGCTTACGAAAGCATCCATAAATCCTGCCAATCACAACGTTCACTTGGTTATATCCAGAAAGTATTTTTATTAATTACAGAAACTAAGCCAGTAGCAGATCAGATGTCTAAATTGCTGAATTGTTCTACTTGCTATAGGCACAATCTTAGATTTTGTTGGGTTGCTTAGCTAACCATTCAGTACGACCCATCTGAATGCATGGTTGTCATCGGCGTAGTGGTATATTGACACATTCAGACATACGAGTGGCAAATCATTTATAAAAGTGAAAAATAATATTGGTCCTAAAATGGAACCCTGAGGAACACCTTGTGTGATAATTTTGAACGCAGAAAACTCATTGCATCCTGTTAGTAACAATAGTCTTTATAAGTCTTAGAGCTCTTTCTCTGAATCCAGAAAAGTGTTCAAGTTTCTAGCAGAGAATGTCATGGTTGATATGTCAACCGCTGTCGAAGAATAAAGCAGACAGAGAAGGGTCAGATACTCCTTATCAAAGTCTTGGCTTGTATTCTCCAATATGTTAGCCATTGCGGAAGAACAGCTATGGTCTTTTCTGAAACCCGATTGGGAAGGACTAAGTGCATTTCTAATCAATAAAATTGAATAGTTTTACTTTCACTTATAAATATTTTTTTTTAACATTTTGTCTGAAAGAGAGCAGAGACTGAGATTCAAAACCATGATCATGCTACTGCGCGCATAATCATTCGATTCGATGAACTGCTTTGAGCACTGCTTCCATTCAAGACAGCGCAGAAGGATGATTTATAACTCAAATGAATCACGAAGGAATTTACTAAGGACACTTTTCTTTTTATGACACATAATTCGATTTTAACTGCGTTTCTGCTCTCGTTTCGCATCTACAAAAAATAAGGAATTAATGAATAAAATTGCAAGTTTCTACGTCTAGAGGTTTCGGAGAAACTGTGATCACAACCATTTATTGTAACCTAAGCATTTTCCTTTCTATAGTATTTAAGATAATCTTGAACCATAGCCTAGAAGAAAAGAACTATCCAAAGAAGAGAATATCATCCACTAAATAAGCACCTTATTTGAAACAAGACCTGCCGCTTAACCATAGACCTTTAGACCCGATTCGCAGGCACTGTGTTCTCAGAGCAAGGAACGCAAGGACTGGTAGTATACCTTTTCTTTAAATCAAGATTCTTCTTCTTCTTCGAATCAAGAAAAGTACACCTGAATCGATGTATACTACCCTGAGCTAAAATGGTTTATACGGATTTAACTGGTCTAAGCTGTTAGGCCTGCGCAGAGAGAAGAGGGTTTGCGGAGCCTCCCGGCTCTAAGATAATGTCAAGCCTTGTGATGGAAACCGGATTTTGAATTTTTATAAGAAATCTAACCAACTGACTGCAGGCCTCAAGCTCGATACACAGGCTCTTTGAAATAGTAGAGACAACCTAGTCACTGACGCGCAGGGATTTGTAGATGTATTTAAGGAGCACTTTCAGCTCATCAATTAGAGAGAGTCACACTGCAAGAAGAGATCTAACAGCCAGTCACTTAGGTAGTTGTCCATTCCAGTTTCAAAGAGGTTAGCATACATATGTAGCTATTATGACGCTGCTGGTCCCGATCAGTTACTGACGGAGGTTTACATGACTGGAAAACTGAAATGGCGACATACTCCAACCATGTGTTGTGCCATTTATCGAGGCATATCAATGCTGAATGTCGCATATAAGGTTCCATCCAACGTACTAGATGAACGTTTTTAGCCATTCTTCACCACATTTATCGCGTCATACTAATGTAGCTTGCGGCCCGGGAGATCGGCTATAGATCAAACTTTCACGTCAATGAATTTCAAGCCAAAACACGCCATCATTTTACCAACTTCAAGTCATATGACAGCATTAATCGCTTGGAGCTAAGAAAGGCGATGGCCGAGTTCGATATCTAGAGATCTAACTACGCCGGGCTACGCTCGAAAACATGTTTGCAGTTTGGAAACTCCAGCTCGAAACTTTTCCAGACGTGCACCCGATTTCGGCAGGGAAATGCGCTGTCATGACTTTCTTTCAATTTAGTGCTGAAACAGACAGATCAGAGGGCTGATGTTCACATGAATGATACAATTGGCTGACTTCCTAAATTCAAACAAAATGCGCATTGTGAATACACTTTGTATCGGCGATACAAATACACGATACTTTTATGTTACGTTGCGCACACGGTTGTGTTTTGAATCATGACGTTTTGGAACGTATACGATGCCGACAATTTGTTTTTTTTTTGTTTTGTGAATTAGAAACAATGTCTAATAAATCAATACCAGCTCAAATAATTAATAATTATTTTTCTAAACAATTATAGTGCACGTGACAACCGAATATTCATGAATTATATGATAACAATAAAATAGTTCACGATGCGCTGTTTGCTTTTGTTTGCGCAGTATGATCGTTCACAATGTATTTTGGAACGTAATGCATTGTGTCATACTTTTGAGTTTGCATTTAGGAATGTTTGCTGATTCACAATGCAGGCAGTACTGCATTTAGGAAAACACCCTTTATTGTAAGCTTCATAATGTCTCCGATTTTCTTTTTTCTGAGATGCGTGACTTCCAGCATCCACATCGATCCCACAGTTATATCTAACATTTGCCGAACAATGACAGAGAAAGTGTTCCAGACCGTCTTCCTCAAGTTGTGCGACCCCATAATCCAGTCCTATAATAAAGGCGTACTTGCTGAGCGTTATGTATACTGCAGGTCCCTTCCATTTGAGAGAAAATTTTAACACGCACAACACGAATGGCTTCGAGAAGCTACCTAGGCCTTGGAACACATACGGTCTACTGCGTCAAATTGCTTGGTTTCGTGAGCATTGATTTTGTCACTTTCTACGTAGTCAGATCTCTCCAGTCTCTGTGGAACTCACTATTCCCCCTTTTTTTGATGGCTGTATTAATGACCGTTGTTGCTACTCCTATGCGCTGTCCAAATTTCACGCTTGACTTTCTTTTGGCCACTCAGAGACTAACAGAACCAGCCGGAGCTTTTGATAAAGCGATAGATGCACTTGATGCCTAAGGACTCTATATTACCAAGGTCATCAAGGAAGGGGGACCCTAAATGGAGCATTCTTTTATCCGACAGAGCTGGGCAGTTACATAGGAGGTGAAGGATACTTTCCTCCTCCTCCTCGTCCCTACAGCTTCTGTAGAAGTCGTTAGAAAAGAAGCCAAGTTTTTTGGCGTGTTGGCCTATAAGACAGTGTCCAGTGAGAACACCGACAACGCAGCTGATCTGTTATCGCTTTAGTTTGACTAACATGGCACTACGTTTATCGTCAAGCCTGGGCCAGATCTGTCTTGACATGAGACACGTTGACCCGTTTTCCCATCTGAGGTTGGTTTTGCTAATAGCATTCAGCTTAAGTAGATGCTTACATGTAGCATACCTAGGGATTGAATATCAGACAGAAGCCTTGGAGTAGTACCTTGTCTGGCGAGTTCGACTACCCTGCAGTTACCTGGAATGCCTCTGTGGCCTGGCACCCAGTATAGGTGAATGTTGAACTGCTCTGTCATCTCCATAAGAGATAAACGACAGTTGAGAGCGGCCTTCGGTCAAAACTCAGCCCGATTCCAGGGACTTGATTGCCGCTTGGCTGTCAGGGAGAATTGTAATATCCTTGACATATAGTACATTACACATCAGCCAGGAAAGGGCTTCCTTAATCGCCATGATTTCTACCTGAAAAACGCTGCAATGATCAGGGAGGCGGAACGATAATTCTAGGTTCTGCTTTTCGGAGAAAACACCACATCCCACCGAGCTGCCATCGAATCGGGGGGGAATTGTCACATTCATCCCGTTTAGGGATGCTCGTACGGAAGTTTCGGTCAAAACTCATTTTAGGCGGGGTGTTGTCTGTATTTTCGTTTTTAAAGTTGAGGAGATCAAGGATCGAGGATAACTAGACCACTGTGAGGAGGCTTTCAGACGGATGGCCGCACAGGCAGCGATCTGTTTGCCGAAAATATCTAAGGGCAGCAAGTTGAACATAATATCTAGTGCCGCTGAAGGAGTACTTCTCAGTGCACTATTGATGCAAATGCACGCAGATCTTTGCACTTTAGCTAACCGGCCTCGTTTCTTGCCAATTATTCTTGCGAATTTACGGTGTACATCTCTGCCGTAAAGACTGTGACGTGTGGTTCCAGGTGAATAACGATTTCTATCTCGAGGTTGGCTCAAAAAATACCTGCCAGAGATTCGTCCGATATGCTGGAGCCGTCAGTGCACATATTTAGCCCTCCATGGTGTCGTGTGCTTTGGTCATTCGCCTAGGACTCCCTTTTAGGCAAATGTGATTTGAAGTTATTGATGAAATTGAAATCTCTACGCTGTCCTGTACATGATTGACGTTGAGGATCCTGCCAGTTTCCTTGCTTCGATATGCACTGGATATGCACCATTGCTTCTAAGGCTGATGTTATTGTTGATGATTGTGCTCCTGTAACTCCCATGTATGCCATTCGTTGCACAATTTTTGTAGACTTCCTGTCTATGTCTAGGCACATAGGCCAGAATGGATTTTAGAACACAATGGTATATCCAGTGGACATGATTTCGCTTCGGTACCTATGATTTGCCAAAGGATCTGCTGCATATCCAATAGGCTCTCTTGGATTTTTTTTAAAAATTCTTCCAAGTTCTTCCTCCCTCTCTATGGCAACCACGGTTCGTCTCCTTCTATCGGCCCTTTTCGAGCCAGTTCTTGATTGCGTACACCCTTGCCTAAGAGACTGTGACATGTAGTTCCGGATGGGCGACATCAAACAGAGATCGACTAATTCTTCTGCACTTCAAAAGCTACTCAACCAACACTGTGATTCATTTCTATGGCATCTTGTCATCCAACTCGTTTTTAGGTCGACTGATGATATTAAGGACTAAGGCTTCCAATCAAATCATCCCTTTTGCATATTGAGTGCTGTCTTCAAATTAATTTAATCACGAATAAATTATTCTTATTCCTTTTTAGCTTTAAATTGTCTTTCCTTTCTTTAATTCAATATCCTTTTGACGTCATTGTCACTCCATTACGAACAATACTGAGTGAAATCGTTGTTTTCTCTTGAACTACATCCCTCGCTCCATTATCCTTCTCTCGTTTCTTTACAAAAGTCTCTCGTTACGTTACAATGGAAACGCGAATAATTTAATTGAAACTCCCTGTGCATTGATTTTTCCATTAAATTTTTAATTCCCAGTGATTTGCACACTACACTCCATGTAAAGTGGAGATATTGGACATGAACTGATGAAGTCTGGAAAAACAAAAGAGTCACCGCTGGTGGTGTTCTCCATTGGGATAGGTGTGACTGAGGTTTTCCGTGTTCCGCGATAAGAGTGTGATTTTTTTTTTAAATCGTATTTAGAATTGAAATTTATTCAACAAAATTACAGATAGTACGAGTATTTCGTGCGACATGACAGAAAATGACAGAAAATGACAGAAAACATCACAAAGCACAGGACTCCTAAATGGGTCTGTATGGTATGGTATGACATGGTGTGGTATGGTATGGTATGTAGCTACGTATGATGCCGACTTGTTGGCATTTGCGGGTGCTCCGTGCTTCCTCTATTTTTGCAATCTGGTAAATGGGTTGCCATTGAATGTGGAATCCATTTAATTCCGCAGAAAGATATATAGGAACATGTATAGTATAGACATAGCGATGATATGGGTTATTACAAGGTGGAATATCCTTTTTCCGTTTTTTTCTTAATCGAAAATCAATAGCGGAATCGTTTTGATGGTGTAACGATGTATACGCGTGTGGTTGTATGTGAAGTCTCACTTGTTGGCACTCTGAAGGGTTTGTACATAGAATTTTTGCTAACCGGGTCTGAACAGTCTTTATTTTCGGTCAATAAATGTGTTTCAGGAGCCCAGCTATGATTTTTCTTTTAATAGTCTTGCTTTTAGAAGTTTTTTTTTAGGGCGGTGTTTAAAGAAAAGTCTAAAAACTTCAAGGAGTAACTCAATCAAAGAAGCTACGAGGGTGGAAACCACAGATAAAGAGAGTAAACTTTGAAGTTTGCACATTATTTCGGTTTTGCCAACGTAGTATCAATATCTGTAAAGCCTGAAGATTAGCCTTAAGGATTTTCTGGCCCAATCGTATCTCTAACGAACACCTTACGAGAGAACGGGTCAGGAACTAATAGGGACAACCATCCAACGACGGAAGTGGCACTGGATTGGTCACACGTTCCGAAAAGGTGACAGTTCCATAGTGAATCATGCTATGTAATGGAACCCTTCATCTCAGGATGGCAGAAGAACTGGCGGTTAGAGGAGAACATGGCGCAGAATAGTCGAGAAGGAGGCACGGCAGTTGGGGAAAATCTGGGGAGAACTGAGACGCATTGCCAGAAACCGTAGTAGAGGCCATAGGACCCACAAGGGGATACATGACAAGCTTATTACACTCCTTCCATCTGGTGTCGAGAGTTGTTACTCGGTTGTTTCATGTTGCTTTGACGTCTTCTTTCTTTGAAAACCTCCGTCCAAATGTTTTTTTTATGTTGAAGGGTTGATGTAAGAGATCAGGTAATTAGGGAGGATGCAACAGTGATTCAAGTGCCAAAGTTATGGATTTCAGGCCTGGTTTTCTGTGCATTATTTTAGTGGAATAATCGACGCAATAGTAGGAAGACTTAATTTTTCGAACATCTACAAGGTAACCTGACTATGATTTCAGTCCCAAAAAACGTTTCCATTACGTTATCCGCTGATGATGGCACTAAATCTTTTTCCGGGGGTGCCTCCGGGGCTCGGTGCTTAGTAAGTTGGACTACTGCGACTAAGTGATTCGTATTGCAGAATTTCTCCAACCCCTCGCTATAATCAGTGGTCTCCGAGATCGTGATCGAATCCTGTTCGATATTATAGGTGTTGCCGCTGGCTATTAGGATTGACTTGCTCTATGGCGCAAGCAGGTTTCTTATTGACTGCCTGGACCCTCCAATATTTAGCAATTTCCTGCATAATGCGGCAACATCCCGATTGGTCTCCATGCTTGTGTAAATTAGGTGCTCTCTAAAGTTGAACCTATGAAGAAGCAGTACCCTAGGTAATTTATGTAAACCACTTTGGCCAGACGCTCAGCTTTATTACGACTGCTAATGACGACAGTCTCCGTTTTGTGATCCAATAATTCCAGACCCTGATGAGTGAAGCTATAGCTTTTTCATGCTAAATGGTACACCACCATGAGGTTGCCGAATGTTATTCAAAAAGTGCTTAGAAACGTCCAAGAGGACGTACTACTTTTCATCACGACAGTATACAGGTTCACACTACTTACAGTCTGGACTTGGTACCTTCTGACTTCTCCTTATATTCCATTTCTAAAGGACAAAACGCGCAAATTGAAATATAGCGGCTCTCAAGCTGCAGCGAAAGCCTACTTAGCATAGGTCTTACACAAGGCTTTGGAACCGGTGCTTTCAAAACTAGTTCAAACGCATGCAAAAGTGTAGGTTATGATAGGTTGGTGGGTGGCCTGTAACTTGCTTGTCACTGCTCACAGTCGAGTCCATTGTGCCCATTTGAATTGTTTTGAATGCTGGGAACCTTAAAAAGGAAAAAGAAAAGCCGCTGACAGCTCGATACTATTCAGGCTCTCCAAATCCATGAAAAGTGACAACAAAGAGTACAATTTCTTCTATTGGCTGAAGCAGGACATTCACATCGCATTCTTCTCCAATGGAAGTTCTGCAGTAATCGTTGTCTATAAACCTGAGGAAATCCCCGTGAATACCAATGGCAAAGTGCCCGGTAATGATGCCAGAGATGGCTCGTGTGTTATTGCGATTAAGTTAAACTAGAGAAAGGGATCTTCTCTTGTCATAGACGGGCCATAGGGTTCTAAGCATCACGCAAGTATCCAAGTGAATCAAGCCTTGTTAGCCGGTGGCTTCGTTATTGATAAACTTGCTTAAGGAGCTAATGGGAGTTCTTAAAATGGAGAGATCCTGTGAAATATACATGCTGACCCCTTCATTGCATGTTCATCCGCTCTTTCATAGCATCCACATGCTCTGGTACATAACCAAGACATTCTCTGGAGGTGTTCACTAGTCTTGATCTGATTATTATCGGCGAGTCCAAGGCCTTAACCACTGCCTGAGTATCATTGTACAACGTAATGTTGTTTTCTACGGTGTTATCTTTTGCGATGTTGTCTTCTACGATAATTTTTGCAACCAGTGTAATGGAGTAATGGGTGTGATCTCGGCTTGGAAAACACTGCTGTCGTGGGTAATTCTGAAGGAGTTGTTCACTACTAGAGTTTCACAGTACAGATCAGCTCTTGTACCGTTTGTGTTGTGAATTGGTGGCTCCAGTCGTTTCTGTCAGGAATGTTGATATTGATTTTCCTGTGAAAAGTGAGTGTAGGAGTCAGTTCTTATCTTTCTGATAGTAGTTTCCCATCGGGATAGAATAGAGACATGACTGTATGGTATTGAGGACTATAGTACGGCTTCTTTTAGTCTTTATGCAGTTGGTAACGAACTTCTTGCAGTAGATATCCAAAAAAGTTTGAATTCAACAATTAAGAAGGCTAGGACATATGTACATACAGAGTGGATGGTCACCGACGCTCCGATTCTGAGAGTGTTCGTATCCACTTAGGAGGGACAATGCAGCATTGGAATATCTTGCTTTATTTGGCGCGAAAAAGTTATAATCAACCTCAACCAACTGGGTGTGCGAAACAGAAAGCAGCTAATTGACATTCGAGCTGTCTGAATAGTGGATGCCGAACTTATCCCCAAATTGTACCCCCATTAAGGTGAGAAAGTTTAAAATTCTCATAGATATGTGCCCCGAAGATATCGCAAAATCTCTTTTTAAATAGTACTGAACAATCTGAATTTAATTGTAGCTTCTAGCATTGCTTCCATCCGCAGCTATTTTTATCTAAGGAATAGTGCTTTAGTGCAAGGATGTAGATACTGGTGTCTACTGCGAGTCTGGAAATACAAATCGTTCCTTCAGACTTGAAGACGACTGCAGCGTTTTTCAAGCCGAAGTTGCTGCCATAAAATAAGCTGTGAACATGATCAGCGAGGGTTACATTTTAGCATCTATCACAGTCAAGCAGCGTTAAGACGTTACGTTAACATCGGTGTCCAAGCTCGCACAAAGGTGCATAAAAAGACTGGATGATACAAGGTGAACCTCTGTTGGGTACCACATGGATGTACCTGGTAACGTAAAAGCGGATGAACTAGCCAGGGCAGGGTCACATTTAAGCGCCTCGCAGTCCCTTCCCGAGGCTAGTACACCGCTTAGCACTTTGAACAGAAAAATAGGAATTAGGTCCAACGAGGAAGCTAACAGGCGTTGGTATCGATTAGATACATGCGCTATAGCCAAATCGTTATGACAAAAAGAGATCCGCGGATCTCATAAATCAGAGTGGCAGGGATATTTAGACAGCTGTCGGCGTTGTGACGAGACACTCTGTGATAAAAAATCCTGCAGCGCGGCTTAGACTATCCCACAACGACTTCTGTAGGAAGGATGCATGAATGAAGAGGAAATAGAATCCATTCGCCACCTGCTATGTGATTGTCCAGCACTAGCTACGAAAAGGAAAAACTTCTGCGATTCATACATATATCTAGGTGGTTCAATTCAGCCGTCGATAATGAGATTTACGTTCTCAAGGGTCTACTTATGGGCACAATGGACTCATTGTTAGTCTAAGTGAGCCGTTGACTGTCTCCTGTCAATTAGGGCACCCGTACACCTAACATAACCTAGTGTAAACACTCTTCCGTTATAAAAGGTTGCATACATATGGAAAAAGCCACTTCCCTATCGGATATGGTATAATTTGTTTCGTCGAAAATGTATCATACAACGAATTAACGTTGTACTAAAGTCCTTGTGCAAAGGCCAATATTCATATGAAGCCCGCTAATTGATTAACTCTGTTAAATTTTTAATAAGCTCCATCATACGAGGGTAGGGTAGTACTTGAATACTTTACCCTACCCACACAACCAACTGACAAGCGAAGTGAATTGTTAAGGACTAAGGACCATATCTGTGCCAATAAATACTCACAAAAACAAAATTCGAATCCGAAAAGAAATTGCCACATGAATTCCGTTCCACATTCTGCTGAGTACTGACCAAAATGTATTTCATTTCGTTTGTGTCAGCATTGTCCCGATGCCGACATTCCAGGACACATGCACTTTTTCCCAGGCGCCTCGTCATCATCGTGTTCACAGCAGTAACCCAGGATTTCCGTTTACGTTGGTCTTTCCCTTTTACAAACGTGTACTACAGCGCTTGCTTATCAAGGCATCAAATGTCGGAATTCAGATTCAGTTGGCAATGGATTGTATTTTTTTTTTGTTTTTGTTTTTGTTTCAAACAAACTTCCATCGTTGCTGGCATCGAATCAAATTGAATGGATTTGTGTGGGATTTACGAATCAATTTTGGGCAAAATTTTGGTCATTGACATGGTTGTTGGGGTTCTTGTTGTGGAATTGGTGAGTGATTCAGAATAAATTATGTGCCGACTTTGAGATATGCGCTAAGAGTTGTTGTGCCATGTTTAACAAAGTGGCCATCAAGTGATGAGGTTATTTTATACATGTTGTATCAACAGGATTAAGCATGAACGTTTATCCTTAGTCTGGAGAGGGTCTTTAGTTAGGTTTATGTGTGTTATCAGTGAATGACGAGCCTTCAGTTTGGGTACATCTGCGAATTATTTACCATATCATTTCCGTTTTGATGGGGGTTTATGTGCGAAGGACTTGTGTGTCGAGCTGGGCTACGATGGGGATGGAGCTCACGGTGGTGCGGGCCTTGTGAAGCGATGTAAGAATGTGTTTCATCAAGTCCGTTGTTCGACGGGGTTGGTTTGAAAAGAGTCACGAAAGTTATTTGCTCTTGGAAGGTAGGATGTGCGGGTTTACTTGGTTGCCTATAAATTCACTGTGTTCCTTATTGGTTGAGATCCCTTTCTTCTTGTGCGCGTCACCTAAGCCGAGCCCTTCCACTAGTGCATTGTCCCTAGAGGTTAAATTCGAAGACGCGGGCCCGAGCATTTTTGTCCGTTCACTCTTCATCTCCTAGGCATTTCAAAAGCCAAATGCACAGTTGTTCACTACGTCGATGTCACTGAAGACCTCATATAACTCGTCATTGAATCTTTACCTCCAAAGTCCATCAACGGAAATGGAACCGAGTATCTTATCAAACGGCCAAGGATATCTTCATTGCCTTCCTAACCCGAAGAAACAACGATTGTCAGGACTTACTCCTCGTTTGATTTCTCCGCTGGTGTAATGTAACCAATAAGTCATCTTTTTTTTTGGAGCTTCCTACTGGTGCACCCAGGATGAGCTATTGGTCTATTTAGGCATCTGAATTTAATAATCTTTTTCGACGTTCGAGAAAGATGATAAGGGGCTTCAGAGATGAAGAGCTTAGTTGGTCAGCATTCACCACAATGATCCTAAGGATCTACCCCCTGGTGCGGGCGAACAATAACAGAGCAAGTGTTTCGCTCATCCCTACCTGTAGGGCAGATGGTTGTTTCGAATAAGCCCAGCACCTAAAAGTCGTCCGAAATCAGTTCTCTTGAGGTACGGAAGAGCTATGCCATTGACGATTTTGTTCACGTGAAATTAACAGAGTCATCGATGGAATGACACAGACGCAGATACAGGCAAACCAATCGCTGGTTCGAGTCATGACATAACTTAGCCTGAGGCTTGTTTTGCAAGGTCGAAGATCTTGTGATTTGGTACCCAGAAGAGACGAAACGAATTTAGTCTTCTGACCAGAGTCAGAGGTAAAAGGGCTACGTAGTGCATTGAGTAGATCTTGGCTTTCACTGCCGATGCATGTGGTCCACAGGAAAACAGACGTATGTATGTACATATGTATGCTTGCAAAAAATGGAGCCCAATGTTCGCGTTCATAGCTGTTTGTTACATGTACTTAGCTTGGAATGTCTCCCAAGTAGCCAATAAATCAGCAAGTGAATGACAATTGACAAGTGAATGACAATTTAGGAAAAACAATTGAGTTGTTGCTCAAAAAATGCGTGTGTCTTCACACCATGCAACTTATTTTTTTGAGGTAAGTGAAAGTCGCAAATATATCCCAATAAACCATTTACAACCTTAAGACGGAGATCCAACGTATTATTGGCACTGTCGAGCCACAGATGTACAACATCTAAAATTTCATCGAAATAACAAGAGTTTTCCAACACAGCCGTGGGGCGTATTTCTATCCCATTTTATTCCATATCTGATCGCAATATTTTGGCTTCATAATAAAATCATAATATTAAGTGATGATTCAGGGCACCCTTTATTTTACTGTCCTTTCGTCTCCTTCCGTTCTCTTGTGGTTTCTGATAGCTTTTCACTCACCTTTTAACTTCTAGATACTTTACGACTTTCCGGATCCGATGGGTGGAAAAAAATGTTTCCACTCGAAAATTTGCATATCAACGTGTCAGAAACTCAAAGAATTGTCAACTCATAATGCAGTATCACTAGCTAGGTTAGGTTAGACAAGGGTATGTGATGCACATGCATCATTTCCATTTGGAGGCCTTAAGGGCCTATTTTGAGTCCATTCGTCTTCTTTTTTTCATATTTTCCTTTTCTTTGGCGAGGTTATGAGCAGGATTATAGGGATCATAACCTTCTCACTTTACTGCATCCTTACTGGTCCGCCTGTGGGGTTCGCCGATTCGACCTTGGAAAATATCTGCAGGCCTCCCGGATTCGGATCACTTCGTCACTGAGGCCGATCAAATGCTGCTGTTTTTGCATTTGTGTGATCCAGGAATTTTTGGCCTGCCTCTCTTTCGCGCTTGCATAGGAACGTTGATTGACATTGACTTTTTGACATTTTCATAGGATCTTTCCTATGAAGATGACAATACCAATTGAGCCGGTCGTGCTTTAGTTTTATCGAGATGGGTTTTTTAACGCAAAGGCTTCGTCGGATCTTCGAACTTCTAATGCGATCAAGCTTTGATACTCCTGCTGTCATGGGAAGCATCTTCATCTCAGCTGCCGTTGCTCTCATACTTTTTGAAAATTGTCCAGCGAACCATATGTGAGCAGCGGACAAACCACTGCGGTGTGAAACCTTCCTTTCAGCTTAGGGGCATTTTTCGACAATGTCACTATTTCTTCAAGCAGATAATCTAGGACTGCAATATATAGCAAAGCACTCGTCCTTGACCCCGACGGGGCATCTTACTCTTGTTTTTGCTCCGTCATAGATGTCCATGATCATCTTCTGTACGTTTCTGGAACTCTTCGAAGTCTTAGCGCCACCCATGTCAGATCTCTTGGTGCTCTTGATAAATTCAGTTTTTCTGTATCGACTAGTTCCACAGTTTTCGAAGAACCTGGGCCCTGAAAAGCGCGGCAGTGATATGAGAGATGTTGGATCGTTTCTGCTCCTTCTTCGTCTTTACAAATTCTCCATACATCGTTGGTTTTTAGATTCCATTTGCAGAGCACAGCTCATAACGAGGAGTGAGTGCTTTCTCTTCTCTTTTTTGCATCATTTGAAATCCCATGCAGTGTGGCAATCGGTGATGGTATAGAGGCGCCTGCTTCAGTTGCAATCATCGATGACCCCAATCTTGCTAGCTCATCCACCTTGTTGATGACAATTGTTACTCTGGGACATTCTCGAGAGATGGAATCGTGAAAAATACTGTTTATGTTTTCTTGGATTCGAATCCCGAACATCCCGTCCAGGAGTCCAACGCACTAATCCCTGGGCAACCGCGCCCACCAGCATTCAGTGCATGACCACTAAAAATTTACCACCTAATAGGAGCAACATTTGGGCAGTTGGATTTAATAGTAGGATGTCCACAAATTTCTTTCAGATGCCTGGAGGCATTCCTGTAGTCTACCTACATCCTGATACTATAGGTGACTATGTTTATAGAAAACCCACCAGTATACCGAGCACAAAAGAACTCTCAACGCAAGTTTAGTTTCCGTGAGATAGTTCTCTAAGTTTCGTCAGACAAGCTTATTTGAAGTCTCATTTCCTGTGATCCCTGTTGAACTTTCGAAACAAGTCTCAGAGATTTGAAAGTTGTGACTAAAATTCAGAGATGTCATATTCCAGAGCATTCAAACTGGTATCGGTCCATTGCGCCGCCTGTGGCTTGAGATTTTATTTGTTATTCTTTTATGTGCGATGACTTTGATTGATGTTGCTTGAAGGGCCTCGAACCTGTATCGATCGGGTCACAAGCTAACCAACGGGGCGGTGTACCTATTTTGTGCTACGAGTATGTTGTTCATTGCCATCAGGATAACATAAGTCTGCCCTTGAAAAACAAGACGCCGTCCACAAAAACCCCAGTACCGGTTCCATCGAAATCTTTTGTGAGTCAAACTCTAGTCGAAGCCAGTTTCGAGGTCGAGGAGAAAAACAGAAATAGGAGCCGTAGGTTAAGTGTCGCGCAGGAACATCAAAACCCCAATAAGGGGTGTACCAAAACCCACGTCGTTTGAGACAGATGATAGGATTATGTGTCTGAGGAATCGCGACATTGAGCTTAGACATATCGCCAGGAAGCAAAGCACTATGGCCCGTTACCGTGATAGATGTCCCATAAAGGAACAAACCAGCGGTTTCGATGTGATCAGTTCACGTTTTTCACTGATCTCATTGATTTTTTGGTCTCCCTCTCAGGATAATGTTGTCATTTGTGGAAAACCAAAGGGCACTCGATCGACAAAGTCTCAAGTGACTTCTTTCGACGGCAGCCGTTTGAAACTAAACTCTCTTTGATTTTGTGCCACACATATGCTACAGTTAGACAGTGGCCTGGATCGATATATAAATCATGGTACATCACCCCCTGTTACCAATGTACATGTCCTTCTTTTGTAGTTCAATCATCGTTAGAGTGATAATTATCAACCCTCAATCTGTTCGCGTTATCGTCGTCAATCAAAAATGTCAATTAATCCATTGAATTGCAATCGATATCGGAACATTGTCGTTGTCAATACCCCCACCCTAAAGAGAGAGTGGCACGTCGTTGTTACCCCATCCTCATCACAGCAAACCGATGAACTACGAAATGAGTAAAATTGGTCCTCAGTCAATTGGTCCTCCCAACCCCGAAGAGCACACAGCGCCACAAACAATTAGCACTCATATCAAAACCAGGAAATCAACCAACAAAGTCCTGCATTTGTGCTACATTCAGAGTACCCCCAGATCCCTTCCCATCTCATGCCATGGATTAAAGTCCTTTTTTTAACTAAACAAGGAGCGTTAACTTCCCGCGTCACAAAAACATCTACGAGTATAGTACGCTACCACCGACGTAAGCTTTCTTATCAACAGGATACTCGAGTAAGCTCTCACGATGCGTACTAAATGCGCATAATCAGGACTCAGAAATTGTATCCTGAAACAAGTGTTTGCTTTACTACGACGTGAAAAAGAAATTTTCACATTTCAGTTCGTTCAGGACAAGTGACCGTAGTAGACGTGTACACATGTGCAATCCTTGAAACTGCCTTCCTTTACATAAATATAGATTCTATCTGTTGGTAGTTAATTCAGAAAAAAAAAAGTTACAACGAATTTTTTTACGGTTTTCAGTAGATCGGTGTATCCTTTCATATGCTCGCATCTTTTGTTCCGTTTTCCTTTCAAAAGACTTCATAATCCACTGGCATTACCGCGTGTGTTTCCCTCGTGAAATTTTAATCGAGTTCGTGGTTTTATAAATATTTCAGCAGAAATCCTAGCACGGCCTATACATACACACCACATACATGTGTCCTTACAATTGATAGTTGCGTTGTACGTCAAATAAATTATTTATATCGGAAGTGCTTTGTGACTCTGTTGTAAGTTCGATTCGAAGGACCCAATTGTTGGCTTTGATTCCGTACCACCGGCGACGACATACAGAACGATAGACTAGCACTAGGACTGTTTCTGCCGTAGAACTAATCAAAAATGCCGGACGAACGAAGTGTAATTGTGGACACGACCAAAGGTAAGTGGACAAGTACATTATGCCCAGACTATGAGTTAAGAAGGAAATGGTATCGAAAGTCAAAGGATCAATAGACGTGTTTACACTTGTTGAATAAGACAGAAAGGAGTGCGCGAGGACAACGTTCAGTGTTGTTTATACGCTCACAAGTGCATTTAAACACGTTCTGTTCTGTACACCTTTCGATTGGCATCTAAAGTGCTTGCATGTGGCATGGGGTCATGAGTGTGCTTGTGTGTTTTTCTTTGTTTGCTCTCTTGGGTTGATTTAAAATGTCGACTGTAACCTTCACCTGGAATTGCAAAAAGGGTCGGGGTGAATTAAAATATTTAAGAGATGCATTTTGTGGGAGTGACTTTTAGTGGTTCTACTCGTACTTAAGTGCGTTACGGGAAAGTTAATGTTTGAATATTTCATTGTAGTGGATTGCTTTGTTAACAGAGATCAATGCAACGTTGTTGTGTGACAAGGTAGGGTCTGATCGCAAGTTTATTACCCAGCCGGAAAGGCAAGAATTTGCGAAAGGCGAGCTTACTGCGTGCCATCCTTAGACGGTTAATTCAATGGAACTTGGTTTGACTATTTAATGACTATATTCCAATGAAACAAAAGCTGTGAGGAGTGCAGAATTTACTTAATTTATGATAGAAATACTAGTCTACCAGGGACATAGGGTTCGAACTTGAAACATTGGAAAAGCTTCGTCGAACATAGAAGGATATTTCGTCTTCTTCGTAACAAGGTCACCAACCGTGGAAGAGTCTTCGTTGTAGTGGAATTGGAAAACACAAGCTGACAGCTAATCACTTAGTGCACTTGATAAATATTTAATATCCTTCCTCAAGCAATAACTGAGTAGCTAATATCTTACTTACTGACGTATCACAATGGGTCTGTATTGCCCTGAGCTTGGCGTTGTGAATCTCTTCCACGCGTCTACCCACGTACCTAACCTACTCAACTGTTACTCAACTACCTATGATACTGCTACGATGCACTGTAGTCCCTGGTGAGACACAACAAGGTAAAACTTGGAAGGGTCCCCGGTCAACAAGGGATTGCAGGCAACGAACTTGCAGATGAACTTCCTAGGGCTGGCTCAGAAGCTGCGTTCATAGGACCTGAACCTTTCTGTGGCATCAACTGGTCTTCCTTCGTAGCGCTGATTAGTAATTGGGAACACAAGCTTCGTCTGGGCCACTGGGAAAATGTCCCAGGGTTGAGACAATCCAAACTACTAGTCATGCCTTACTCCTCTAAGGATATACTTAACTTTAATAAGGATAGCATCAGAAAGCTGGTGGGATTTCTCACGGGCCATTGTGGCCTGAGATACCACCTTAACAAAATAAATCTGTGCCCAGACACGGAATGTAGGTTCCGCTCGGAGGAGGACGAATCATCCGAACATATTCTCTGCAATAAAATTGGTTAAGGAGACGTATTTTCTACAAAGAAATATGTTCGCCAGCGGAGTTGAACATTTTTGCTATTTTCATGCCTTTGATTAATTTTTACCCTTATGATACAATTGGTCTTTTAGGTCGCAGTCTCTGCCACATGGGCAAGGGTTTTTCAAAAAAAAAAAAAAAAAATACTCAACTACTTGTCCATGGACACTTACCATGTAGACACTTTAAATTTAATGATTTTTTGTCCTGATTTTCGGGGAAAGATGAAAAGGGACTGCAGCGAAGAAGGTTAGATGGTCAGCAAACACACCGTCGGTCGGCCGCTAGGATCTGCCACCTGGTGCGAGAAAAAGCTGGACAATAACAAAGAAAATGCTCCATTATACCACCATCTTATTTGCATCCAGCGTAGATGGTGTGTCACTTAAGCGAGATGTTTGGCGAAAGTAAAGCGTCCTGAAAGCCTGAAAGTTTTGCTGACATCCGGCTGCATACACTGGGTTTATCTACATCCAGTAGAGCCATGCCACCAACTAGAGAAACCCAGTCATCGATGGAACTACCTACTGAGCCATCGCTGGTTCGGGTCCTGAGAAAACTCTACCTGAGGATTGCTTGCAAATTTATCGGAAATCTCGCTTCCCTGGATTCAAGTGTGACCTGGTATCCAGACTAGATGCAACGAATTTAATCTTCGGACCAGATTCAGAGAGATCTTGAGATCATATTCTATTTTGGATGCGGTGAAAGGGTTAAGCAATGCGCTGATTTGAGCTTACTCATCACTATACTCGCCGTCAATGTTTCTTACAGTAAAGCCGACGGCCATTACGATAGTAAAATTTAGCTTAGAGGACCTATCCAAAGTTCTCGATTTCCACGAGCGAGCCATCCGTAAATACACGATGGCCCATTTCAACGCCAAAGAAACATTGTCTGCGTTGCAATTGGATTTCTCGTGGGATTGCATAAGAGGACATATCCACTAGACTAGATAAGTACTTATGATATTTCTCCCGTAAGGTTATCGAAGTTCCAGTTCGAATGATACCAAAAACTGTCACTTTGTAGGCCTGGTGTACTGAAAACGCTCTCAATTTGCTCACTGGTAACGTTGAGCATTTCCTCCTTGATTGTCACCTCACCATTTAGAGCTCCGTAACCTCAATTATGCCCAAAACACAATACCGCTTTAGTGCTGGCGTTGAGTGATGTTTAAAGTTAAAACACAAGAATCCAGTGGGAGTTATCACAATGTCGCTTTGCTTTGTGACCTCGTTTTTGGCATTCGTAACGAACAACGTAATATATCGTAACGTGACTACAACTCGAGGAGAATGTTGGAATGAATTGAACTTTTGCTTGCTTTTTGACAGTTGTCACAGCTGTTTTTGTTTTTGATTAAAAATTGCATTTAAATTACAAATTTGTTTGTTTGAATTTGAATTTGAATTGTTTGTTTTGTTTAGTTTTAGTTTGGTTTAATTGAATACATCATTTATACATTCGAGTTATTTTATAAAAATGTTCTGAATCTCTCTCCTTCATTCGCTCAGAATTCATTGCGAAGAAACCTTCTTCATCAATTCGCAGATTGAGCTCACGCACCCACCGACGCCTTTCCACTTGGATTTGATCTTGGTCCAGCCATTCTACATATCCACAATAAGCAGCATATGCTACTTTTGCAACGAAAGCAACGTTGGATAATTTTTTATGCATACTTTCATTTAATTATTCTACATAAAACACAAATTGCAAACTTTGGCTAATATAACATCTTGAAAACGACGTTTGCAAACAGCTGATTGAATATGTCATTCAAAGCCTTCTCAAAGCTGATTCGACGTAACGAGACGAACGCCAGCACTAAAGCGGTATTGTGTTTTGGGCATTAGTACTTCGTGCGCCTACTTGTTGTACTTAATCCTATTCGACTTGCAAGGTATAGGAGTCAACGGATTTAGTCACTACAAAGCAGATTTCCGTTCTCTGCTCTTCAGCAGTAGCAGAAGTCTTCCTGTTGGCGTGGGGGTTTCTTGTGGGTTTCTTACGCTGCCTGGCACGTGATCTTATTTCAGTCCAGTTAGGCTCAACTTTCCTCTTTTGGGCTGTCTTCTCTGCTTATTATTGCCTTTTTTATAGATAATTCTTCCAGAAAAGTATTTGTATCTTGAGCGGCAATCCTTACGCCGAGTTTTCTTGCATGATACTCCCAATGATTCTGTTGCCGGTATCTCTCGTTGACAGCATGAATAATATCAACCTCCTTGGGGTTATTGCATTGTCTATCTCTCGTTTTAAGGTATCTCTGCTGGCTTCGTATTTTTTGCATACCAGCACACAATGGCTGCAGAATGGTTCAGCTTCTTTGCCGTGTTTGTGGAGGTAATCGCGCGTGTTTCCTTGTTCCGCTAGGTATTAGGTAAGGTAGAAGATTTCTCCACCGCGCTTTCTTCGGATTCACTCTTCCATGTTCGGCAGCAGTTTGTATGTACACCGACCGCTTTCTGAGGTGCTCCATCGCCGTCGCCATTCTAACCTCTATATGTACGTAAATGGTGCTACACTGACTTCGCAGCATACCCTGAGTGGTGCTCTTCTATGCACAGAGTTTATCCTTCCCAGACGTTGCCGGTGCCCATATAAGGACTGCGTGCATGAGGATTAATTTGCTCACTGTCGCAAGAAGGTTACTTGTTGCCTGGCCGGGTCGTTCCATATTTGGCATAAGCCTGCTTGTGAAACGTGGGCACATTCCTGCGCGGTCAACCTCATTTTTACAATGCCTATCGATATGGCCGTATTCAAGGCAGGTTGCACGATGGCTTTTATTGAGCGTTTGTGATGTTTGCGTTGCTTTGGTAGGACTGTCATTTTTATTATTCACTGTCCTCTTTGCTAGCCATAAAATACGCTTAGCGGATTAGACTAGATAGCATCCTGTTTTATGGTGGACGTTGCTCTTCCCTTTAATGAAATTCATTAGCTTTGTGCTGTTGTCACCTAATTCCGTAAGCACATCATTTTCACGTGTTCTTTCGTCAGAGTTTGGCGTGCTTTCCTCTTACACAGCAATTAAACTCCTGTATTATCCGCATTACCTGGGTACTTACACTTTGCTGCTATTCTTCCGTTGCTTCCTTGATAATATCTACTGATGGCGACCAAGGGAGCAGGGAGCTTCTTCTAAAAGGGTTTTCTGTGACCTCTTGGTTCTCTGCTTCATGTTGTTTTTTTTAATTTGTTTTGCGTGTGTGTTTATTAATTGGACGTCATATCCCCCGATAATGTGGTAGGGTCTTTCATCCCAATCAACATTCAAATCTCATCACGGGTTGCATGACACCTTGCCTTAAGGATAGAACACGTATTCAGGGGTGGCGTAACTTCACAAGGTGAATGAGGTGAGGGATGTGATTTTTTCCCTCATACCCCCAATCTGCAGTGGTCGGGAACTGCTTATTGGTAATTCCAAGCTTACGTTTGTATACACATGTATCTGAAGGCCGTTCAGCTATTGAGCACCTGCTGACCCCCCATGGTTACCTTAGTAACCAGCAAAGGACAACCTCGCTTCAGGTGGCGCGCACAACTTGAAGGGGACATCAACTGACTTGGAGTGCGCAACCGAAGGTAGTTGGCTAAGGACGGGACTAACTGAGGAGTCTTGTGGGCAGAAGCCCAGGTTCATGCCGAACTAGCGCCGCTTAAGAAGGAAGTATCAAAGAACCCAGAAATGGTTGAACTGAATACAAATATTGTGTTCGTAAAGTATACTTGATGAGAATCAAAGATATGTTTTTTCATTACGTATAGGTTAGGTTAGGTTGAAGTGGCTGCCAGCTGGGACTCGCCAGCACACTTAGACCAATAAGGTCCGTTGTGATACCACGTGGATCATGGGAGAAGCCTCCCTCCACCTACTCGTATTAAAACCAATTAGAGCTTCTTATGAAGCGTAGGAGGCTCTTGATGTCAATATTCATCAGGTCGCCTGTATCATTATAATAGGGAGCTCCTAAGTGGAGTTTCCTTCTACGGGAGAGAGCTGGGCAGAAACAAAGAAGGTGAGGAATAGTTTCCTCCTCTTCTTCATCCATGCAGCTTCTACAGAATTCGTTCGCAAAGGGGCCTAGCCATGTAGCGTGCTTGCTTCAGTGATGACACCTATTGTGGTGCCGATATGCAATCTGTTGAGAGAAATCAAATTCTTAGAGCGTTTTAGATCCAGCTTTGGCCAAATCTGTTTTGTCGCTAGACATGTTGATCCACTTGTCCACCTAAGATTTGCACTCTCGATAGCATCCAGCTTAAGTTAAAGTTTGCGAGTAGCGATTGGAATACCTAAGGTGCCATTGTCCGGCAAGATGGGTAAACTTGTTCCTATTTTGGCGAGTTCATCGGCCTTACAATTCCCTGGAATGTCTCTATGCCCCGACACCCAACACATGTGCATATTGAACTGCTCAGCCATCTCCACAAGAGACGAACGGCAGTCTAGAGCTACTAATGAGTTTATAGAGGTCGATTCCAGGGATTCGATTGCTGCCTGGCTGTCTGAAAAGATGCGGATATCTCTAGCAGATATCACGTTTCTCTTAAGTCAAGGTAGGGCTTCTTTGATCGCCATTATTTCCGCCTGGAACACGCTGCAGTGATAAGGAAGACGGACAGAGAGCTTAAGGTTAAGCTTATCGGAGAAAACACCTGCACCGACTCCGTCTTTGACCCGTCAGTTTTATTTAAAAAAATATTTTTTTAAAGCTGTTCAAATGTTTATTGAACTATCTTACGCTCCAATAATTTTAAGTAAAATACATTTAGGATATCCGGAATACAACGAGTTGTTTGCTGCTTTCCGGGATTGTATTGTCGGGGATTTTGAAAACGGACTTAATTAAACAGGCTTTTGTTATCCGGGCGAATCTTCCCGCTCAGCGCAGTCAATCAACTTGATGTGGCCCAGATGCCAACACTTGTATGAACAGACAAGTGCAGAATCTCAATGTTCTTCCAAAACAAAAAAAAAAAAGTAATAAATAAACAATTCTGCATTTTTATTTGACTCTCAAAAGCAACACATTTCCGTATTAAAAAGTATAACCATCGCTCGCTGATTGTTTTTTTTATTGCATACGAGTACATCTGAAATTATCTACTAATTGCTCGCTATTACCTGTTGGGGGTTATTAATCTTAAAATAGCATAACCGCTACTCTTCTAAGCATTCTTTTATTTTTTACCGACAATAACATAAAATTCCACTTTGCGAAAGCAATTTTAAGTCATGGAGCACGTGTCATTCTAGATATACGACGACAGCAACGAATACCACTTTAGCTTGGATATTAATTTTTAATCAGCATTTGTAGGTACTTAGATGAAATTAATAAAAAGTGATGGAGACGAAATAAAAATTTGCCGAGAAGCATTGTTTTATGACAGGACGTCAACGACGAAGTGTTCCTTTCACGCATACTTTCTTGTCACAGCAATCCTAGATATTTTATGAGTATTTGTATTTTATGACATTTTGTCTACTTCCGTGACCTTATTCTCCTAAGCATTGGCCATTAAATGTTTCCACACTGGTGCGGTGGTTACGTGATGCTAAATTGTCAAAATAAATTCCTAAAAATACTGTCACTTTCCGAAGAAGCGTAGTAAAGAAAGAATTGTTTAAAACTAAAAGTGAAAATGGTTCAATGAAGCAGTGACAGGAGTAATAGTTACTGTTTGCAAAGTACGTCATTATTTCAGTCAGATAAGGAAAGCTCCAGGATTTTACTTTGAAGTATGCAAGGTGACACGAATAATACATACAAATGTAGACAGACATAGAGGCAGCTTCAGTTCTTCTATTTCACGGATCCTAAATAAATAGTATCTGCTTCTTTTCTCGTTACAAAATAAATACATGAGCATATACACTTATGTGCACATTTCATGCACAAAGTGGTTCACAGTCATCACCCTGCCGGAAGATGCTCTCATTTATGCAAATGGCGTCTTTTGTAATCGCGACTTTGACATTTGTGAAATGAACAGACAGACGTCAAATATATGTTAGACAAACTTCAAAAGCACGGAATAATTGTGTAAGGGTTTTGACAACTAAGACAAGTAATCGGTTGGAGCTGGGAGAATACTGCTGCATGTAGCCGGTTGCCTCGAGGAGACTGGCTTAACACGGGACAGTTGCAGACATGTCCGACCTCTCAGTAGCCCTTGAACATCAATCAGACGACCGGCTAAGCAATTGGGCATCAATAGACAGTCTATACAACGAATTTTGGTAGAGAGCCTCAAGATGTACCCGTACAAAATGTAGGCAATGCATGACCTATTAAATAAGTAAAATTATCACTTCAGGGGCTTGGAAAATCTGCGTGTTTTGCATGTAGAGCCATTACATCCTCTTAAAATCACTATTGTGCGGCTTTTACGGAGCAAAGGTGACTCGCCCATAATTTTTTCGAGGTCGGCGCTCTACTCTTACTGGTGAGCGCCACAGAACCACGATCAACGACTTCTTGTTGCCCTGAGTTGTCGAATTGGGTTCCAGCAGGATAATGCTACTACACTCACAGGATGAGTGACAGTGGATATTCTTCAGCAAGCGTTTTGCAGACGCTTGATATCTCGCTTTGGTGATCACCAAAAAAAAAAACTTTAGAATGCGACTCAAAAGTCTTATGCATCCGAGGGGTTACAAGCGGGTAAGGACTACAATTAAAAAGGACAGTAAACAAGATTTTATTGCTCTTGGTTAAAAAAAAAACGCAAACAAGTACTTTGCGGACCGTATGTGGTTCATGGCCTAGCTTCTTGCGACCATTCGTGCTGTGCGTGTTATATTTTTTTCACACAATGGACCTACAGTTTAGGGCCATATCCGAAAGACTTTATTTTAGAAGCATTTTCGTGACAATTATTACGTTTCTCAGATATTCGCGAGAGGTAGGACCGTGAAGAAACTGTTTGGTCTTTCTGGGATTCGAACCTCGAACGTCACGCTCAGTAATCCAACGCACTAACCGCTTGAACCACGGTGCTCAGCTTGAGCTTGCTTCATAGGGCTTTAATCTTCGTATGTATGCAGACCACGGAACCTTATTGTCCTCGCTCGTTCGTCCCTCTGTCATGTAAAGTGAGTAAAATATAACGACTGTCTGATTTAAAAAAAACCGCAGATTTGAGGTCAGCAAAATACTCATATTACCGACTTGTGGTGCTTACTCGATAGTTATCTCACAGCGAAATGAACGTATGCTGAGCCCAGCTGAACATGCCTAGCTTAGTACTTATAGCAGCACACTTGTATTAAACCAGATGAGGCATCTCTTGCTGACCTGATTGGCTGAACTGCGTCGCAGAAGTCTAGCAAGAGCCCTTAAAACGAAGACGTGCTGTGGACGAATTCTCTGGAGGGAATCAACGGTGGCGTCTGTAGTCTGGGCTTACGTCAGTAAGGATTTCAATGCCTGAGTCCAAACCGTAGGAAAGAGATAGCGGCGAATGAACTCGTAATGGATCAACGATACCGCTCATATCCTCCAAGTGGGTTATTGACATTGGTAGCGAAACTAGTTGGCCTTGAAGTGAACGAGGGCAAAACTCAGTATGTGCTTTCAAAAAACAAAACATAACCTGCCCACCGCCTATTCGATATTTGACGGAAGACTTACCCTTGGCAACCGGTTAGGCAAAACAAATAGGGTCGGAACTTCTTACTCCTTAATCCTGCTGTATGGCGTTGAGTGTTGGACCATGAACTGAATAGCAAGGCGCTTTCGAGTGAAAAATTCTTCGTTTAATTGTTATTCCTGTATGCGAAGATCTAATGTGCGCTTATCTACTCATATCTAAAGTTCGACTGACCTATCGCTGCAGTGTAGATAAGATATTTGGAAAACAACTGCAGTGTATCGCTGTTGGTTAAACTGACACTGTTCACACCCATGGAGCCTTGTCGTGCCATCTTAAAAAACTATGCAATTCCCCACGGAATTTCATTGATCTACTACCAAGCAAAGGTTGAGGTTGTACTTAGCTCATTTAGAGATATGCAGCATTATTTCACTAATTTTATGGCCCCTTGGCGAAATCGATCTGCGATACAATATTAACTGCCAACCAAACAGGAGCTTCACACATTTTTGCTTCACACAACTTCACGACTTCAATGTAACCTGACTAACTATCCGTTATCATAATGTAGTCATCTCCTTCAAAAGTGAAAACATAAATCAGATGCAGGTATCTGAAATGAATAATTTGGAATCTCCTTTTCGTATGTTTTTACTTAGTTGTTGCTGCGCTACCTTATTTTGCAAGATACAAACAATGTCAAGAGTCGTATTTAGTCAGAAGATAAACATCTCTTGGTTTTCGAATAAATTTCTCATCTATAAATTGATCACTGTAAGTGGATTTCGTCGTATTTTCGTATTTCTGGCGCTATTAAAAATAATTGTTTACGTACAACTTGGAAGCTATCCTTTGGAATTCAAGTATTTTTTGGAAAGACCCCAATATCTTAGGGCCACCCACTCAAAATGTATCTGGAGTTGTACGTTTAAAATCTGAAATATTTAGTGAGATGGATTAATCAGCATCATAGCAATAAACACGTTGAAATCAGACAAGAAATGCAAGCACGCCACAGCTCGTATGTAGTCCAGGGTCTAACTTGTCGCTACCATTCGTGTTGTGCGTGTTATAATTGTTCGCACAATTAAGAGCGACAAACAGTTTAAAGCCATATCCAACCTTCAGTTTTAAGTACTGATAAGTAAATCCATCTTGTTCATCTACGAAAGAAACGAGATAATACCCCGAAACAAATTTGGGTTCAAAAGTACCCACTCAACAGTGGATGGTATCACAAAACTGATTGCAGACGTTATTTGGCATTTGAACGCCAAACATTACACAGCTGCTTACCTATTGGACCTCGAAAATGCGTCTGACACGGTTTGAATCGTTGTATAAACTTTTGCGATATGAATTTCTGAATCATCTTGAAAAAATATGCACCAGATAAAGTTTTTGATGTTACTAATGGCCTTCCACAAGGCACCGTCACTACATCGCTCTTGGTTTGTATCTACGTTTCAAGGTGAGCTTCAGAGTAATTTTTCTAAACTCCAGACATTCTGCACAAAGTAAAAGCTCAAACTAAACGAAGCACAATGTTAAACCATAATGTTCCGTACTCGAGTACGGCGCAGCGCCGATACATTATGTAGTTTGAATAAAACTGGTGTCGATTGTATCAGGTATTAAGGCTCAACTATTTATAAGAGTCGAAAGCAATCGGAAGCTAATGTCAAAATTCTACGTTAAGTTTTCTTCAGTACTGTCAATTGCTCAAGTTGCCCATAATACGCGCATGTGAACGGAAGTGATTTACACAGCTGTTAAAGTCAAATGTAAAATTTTCGTACGAATAGGTTCTCCAAATGATTCTGAGTAAATGTTTTTGGGCTTTGTTACTGTGAGTACCTCTCCAACAGACTAAACAATACTGCGACTTTGTATTATTTGTATTAAATATGATCTCAGACTTGTAGTATGATTACTCCAATTAATTTTGTTATCAATTTCAAGGCCAAGCTATTTAAAAACTTCTGTTCTTTTTCTTTCTATTTCAAAAGCACTGGGGTGATCAGAATTTATTATAAGATAGAAAATGATGTTGAATTGCAAGTATCAGGGCTAAGTAATGAATGTTTCGCTTTGAAAAATCATTAACGAGTTAGAAGACAAATTAAAAAACATTGTTTTAGTTTTATCGTCTATTACCAATTTATGCATACAAAACCAATGCCTAAGCTGTTCCAAGTCATGGCTTATATCAGCAATTAAATCTTAGGCAGAGCTATTTGAATAAGAACAAGCTACATATATCCTAAGCGAAGTTTATTCGCACGCCTTTAAAATTTATTTTAAAGATTGAATTGATATAAATCAAAAAAAAGAATCAGACCAACTACTGACCGTTGTGGTAATCCTATTCTAATATCTAAAGTTTGACTGAAACTATTAACTATCTTTGCCGCTTGTCTACGGTTATTGAGGTAGGAAAGAAACTATCTGAGCATAAAATCACACAGGTACAGGTAGTAAACCTTTAGCAAAATATAAATATATATATATGTATATGTAGATGTATTATGACAAAATAAACAACCCACGACTACAGGGACGACCACAGAAGAGATGGCACGAATGCTGGACCTCGGAGTCAGTTGACAACAGCGCCAAACATTGAAATTCGGATGCCGAACAGTTCTGGACTGGATCATCCTGGATCGTCCACATAAACATTGTGCGGATCATCGTAGAGCTATGAGTCAAGTAAAGGGCTCCGCTACTGCTCATCGACTTTGAGAATGCTTTAGACAGCATTAATCGAGGTGCCATTAGGGTGGCCTTGCGCAAAAGAAGCATACGTATACAAGGAAAACGTGAAGCTTTATAATCGCTTACACAAGAGGTAATTATCACGTCTTGTAGGATGGTAAAATGTCAAAAACTTTGAAATGAAATGAGGAGTACGTCAAGGGTGCATACTTTCACCGATTCTGTTCTTAGTGATCATAAGCGATATACTCCGTGCAGCATTGATTAAATAGAAAATATCTGCTCTCACACCGGACAATGAACCAACTTAAAATAGTCCACAATCTGAAAACTGAGCAAAAAAAGTGGGGATAAAAATAAAATCAGCTGAGACAAAAACCATGAGTGTATTAAATTTCTACACTCAACTCATCATTGAGAAAGTAGACAACTTCGCGTGGCTCTAAACTGGATGTGTTCAACAGGCTAGTTAAAGCCTGGAAAAGCAATGTTCTCTGCACAAGAATTAAGCTGCGACTGTTCCGCTCCTATGTAAAAGAAGTTCTGCCCAACCCGTAAAATACTTGAAAGGTGGACACCACTGTCACACCCAAGATGCAATCCTTCGTAAACCGATGTCTGCGAAGCATCGTCATGATTTTTTTTTCACCGAACCTTATTTCAAACGCACAGCTTTATTAGGGGAAAAGGGATAAGTTAGTCCTTTGAAAAATTATGAATTATAACTACATCGATGCTACTATTCTTACAGCATTCCCGGAACCACTTCATAACGAATCAACATCGAAATGCAAAACACACTGCATGCATTTCGAAAAGTACATAGCTCGAACAAAAAAACCTGCTTGGAACTATTTTTAACTAAGAACATACGAGTACACTCACCCACTTTTATAAGCTATTAATTTATAAAAAAAAATTCAAGTTGACCGACGAACTATTCCATCGGTTAATATTCTCTTGTACTCTGTTCACACTGGTCACACTGTTAATGATCACAGCAGACTCTTCCAATCGTCTCTGATTTCTATGTTTATGAATGAGAATGAGCAACGGAGAGAATTCAACGGAAAAATGAAATGAGTTTGACAGTGTATACTTACTTTTGTTAGATGGAATTTCAACTCTATTTTACTTTGTTTTTTAATATTTTTGTTTCTGTTCGTTCAACCGTTTTTATTGTTTGTATATCTATATAAATATATATAACATGTTACCTACAGTTTATGCAGTTTGGCTTTCTAGTTAATGTTTCGGTAAGGATTCGATATTTTTTACGGTGTATACTTACTTTTGTGACCGTGTGTATGTTCCGTTGCCTTATCATTAATTGTTGCACATTTACAGGGAATTGCTCTAGAAAATATTATGAAGTAAGTGTTCGTAGTTTTGTGATATTAACAAAGGGCAAACAGTTCTTTTTACATTTTAGGGAGCACTATGTCAGACCAAAGCACTATGTCTATAAACCTGGATACAAAACAAATCTTTCGCTGTGGTGATCATGCCGCTAATATTCTAAAGAATCTGCACGCTTTCTATGAACAAGAGGAATTCTTCGACGTAATTTTGATCGCTGGAATCGGTGACGTTAAACTGAAAGTTCATCGGAACATTCTTTGCGCATCGAGTGAATACTTCATGGGAATGTTTCGTAGTAGCTGGTAGGAAAGTAAGACCAATGAGATCATACTCAAACAATTCGATGGATCAACACTCAAACTACTTGTGGACTTCATGTACACCTCTTTAATTGAGCTGAATAGCGACACCGTTGAAGACATATTGAAAGGGGCTGACTTCTTCCAAATGAGCAACTTAGTGGCTGCCTGTTGTGATTTCATGTATCGTCGACTAAATGTCTGCAACTGCATTGGTATTGCTTTACTTGCGGAGCAACACAACTGCAAAGAACTCTTTACGAAGGCCAATGCATTTGCGTGCAGTTATCTGAAAGAAGTTTGCACTGAAGTGGAGTTTTTACAGCTAAACGTGGGACAGTTGGAAAAACTCCTTTCTTGTGATGAGCTCACTGACGTATCGCAAGAAAAAGTGTTTCGTAGTTTGGTGGCGTGGGTTGAGTATGATACAAAAATTCGCGAGCAAACACTTGTCCGTCTCCTGTCACATGTTCGGTTTACTCGTTTGGATCCAAAGTTTATTACTAGTAACAGTCAGTCTGTATGCAAAACCGATGAGTGTCAAAAGTTAATTGACAGTTGGCTGAAATGGCATTCGTTCCCTTTAATGCGCTCACAAACTTATGAGACTAATTCAACAAGAAAGCCTGCAAAGGAACTTTATTGTATAAGTATAGTGCGTAAACATGCTATCAATGATCGGACTTTTCGATTACATTCGTGTGAATGGTCATACGAAAGGTCGCCTCCGAATATACAAATAGCTTTGGGTAGAGGAACCATGGCAAACAAACAATTTGTTGCGACTGGATATGGTACCGCTATAATGAAATGTTTGGATCTCAAAAAAAATGGAATGGACTGACTTACCCCCCATGGGATTAAGACGTATCTTACCTGGTATAGTTGAATTGGAAAACGAATTGTACGTGATTGGTGGTCAATTAATCGATGGAAGGTGGTCGTCGTCGGTAGAGAAATTTAATTTTTCCACACGTAAGTGGCAAAATGTGAGACCTATGCCTACAACACTTAGGGATGTTAAAGTAATTGCCTTGAATGGACTGTTATATGCTCTAAGTCAGGATCCACCTCGGTTAGAATGTTACAATCCCGCTACCAATAAATGGTCCCAAAAAGCGTATAAAAATGATGAATCAATAAACTTTGGCACGGCGGCAGTTGATGGATACTTGTATGTGGTTGGAGGTGAGAGTAATGATGTTCGAAGTAAAACAGTTGAGCGTTATGATCCTTCCAAAAATTCATGGACCTTTATTAGTTCATTAAGTGTAGGCCGGTCACACATAACATGTACTGATTTCAATGGCAGGCTTATAGCTTGTGCAGGCCACAGTGATTATGGTGATATTTGTGACAATTTAGTGGAAGAGTATAATCCTGACACTGATAGGTGGGAAAATTTTCCTAAATTGTCATCATATTGCCTTAAACAGTTTTATGTATTTTCTGTATGGAAATCCGATTTGTAATCTGTTATAAATTTATTAAACATAAAAGATTTCTGAGAGCAAAAATCACTGAAGAGTGGATAATATTTTTAGATTTACCAGCATCATTCGCTAAGCCACCAAGATTCCACTTTGGCTAATAATAAAGTACTTTCTTATATGCACATACATATGTATGTACATTTATAACTGTAGGTAATCCATTTAGAATTCTAAGTAGATAACTGTACACGGTTGAGTTGATCAGATCACTTCTAATCTCCTGTATACAAAAAGATCAGCCGTTTCGCAAAAGCTCTCTCTGCTCAGCTTTCCAATTGTGAAGCGACTTGAAACGAACTTTAGCTCTAGACCTGCACTTTTACTTTAAAAAAACAACATCTAGAGAAAGAAGGCAATTTTTCTAAGAATTTTGATACCAATGTACATATATTGAAAATCGGAATTAATGAGTTTCGAAGATGTAAAAGGTGGGGCAAAAGTAATATCGTAATGTGACTATGCCATAATTTTCGCAGAGGGTGTCAAATGTCATTGCGGTCTGTTATTTTAAGGCAGCGTGAGTTTTTTTGTCCTGCACCATGTGCGCGAACAATTAAGCATGTGGCTAAGCATCTCGTGCAAACTGGGTCCACTAGATATACCGCAAAAAGTTGCCGGCCTCGTATTGCTCGTTCGGCCTCGTTATTGCTGCATCCGAGGACGTCAGAGATAGTTCACAAACATCGACGAGACAACGATGCACATAATTTGGCATCAGCAGACGTTCGTTGCGTCGAATTTCGCTGACAGACCTAAAGATATTCTCTTATAAAGTGCAAACCGTTCACCAATTGCTGTCTGCTGGCCGTCAAGTGAGCTTGATTTACTCCAATGCTCTGTTAAACCTGTTGCAAGAAGAGGATGATTTCGTATCCAAAATTATATTGAGCGACGAAGCCCAATTCCACTTAAGTGGTTTTGTTAATAAACAAAATTTGCGTTTCTGGGGCGCGGAGAATCCACATGAAATACACGAAGAGTCATGGGATCCCCTCAAAGTGTTTGGTGCGGCCGCAAGTTGCTGTATTTGGTCTCGAGCATTGTTGGTTCCAGCAGGATGGAGCAACCTTTCACACAGTTCGGGCAACGATGGAGATTTTAAATCACCAATTTTCGAGCCGTGTCATCTTCCGTTTTGGCCATTTGGACTTCTACCGTTGGGGCTTTATGAAATCTCAGTTTTACCACAGCAAACCAAAAACTTAGCAAGTCTTAAAAGCCAACATTGAAGAAGAAATCACCAATTTGGTGTCAGATGTTTTGCGAGCAACAATTCAAAATGCCGTAAAACGAACACAAATGTGCATCTCCTCAAGAGGTGGTCATTTGACCGATATCTTTTTTTCAGCTTAATGTCATCAATTTTACGTTTTCGGGTAAACTTTTCGTGAAAATAGAGTCCAGTTTTTTTCATTTCTAACAAAATGGCAGACAATTCACATTATAACATTACTTTTGCCCCACCTTGTATGTGCAGCTTGTTGGAATTAAAGATTCGCCTCGAAATATGCAACAACGTTTTTAAATAAGAAATATGTTTTTTTTTTGACCAAAATCATTGCATATGGAACAGCAAAAATTTCAATCGATTCCCTAGTTCATAAATACATCCGGGCAACCACAAGAAGTACACAAATTCCTCTTCAGTTCCTGCACTCTATTTAGCTACCTTTCCTTGGGAGCTTGGTGATCATCCAACCCGTCTACCATTCTGAAAAATGTTCACTTTAACATGCCATCTGTTGGGATATCGTCAAGGCCTAAATCATCTTTATTCTTGAGAGCTTTTAATCACAGATTTCCTAGGTGGAGCCGTGCAAATTCGTGCAAATTGTGTCATTCAGACGGCTCAAACAGAACCCGTAATGGCCCTTCCATCTATTGACGAGATCCTCATCCGACATTAGAAAAAGAAAAAACGTCTAAATCCTTAACGTGGTACTAATTGAACTTTTAGCGGCCTTTCTTTTCATTGCACGGTGCGTGGAGTCAAGCTCATCTCCCTCTTTTTCGAATCATTTCCGGGTCTCCGTTGAGCATTTATGTCTGCCTTATACCGACAGAGCCTTTAGCCGATATATTCGTTACCTCCAGTTTTAAAATATGAAATTTTTAGACGTTTTCGAAGAAATTGTATTTTTTTTTAAATCAGCTTCAGAATTCTTGTGTTGAAAATAAAAATTCCAGTGCTCGCATTGTCACCCCACAGACTCCAAACATGAAGGTTGAATAAAATTTGTTCAGTCATTTGGGCTACAATTCAACAATACAGACAAAGTAGATCTACAGGGATAACAGAATCTCGATTAAGAAAACTTTAAACCTGCTCCTTATAGAAATAAATAAAAGAGTGCACCTGTGCCCTGGACCTAAACTGTGCCAAATAAAACCTCGCATCAAATAGGCACCGCAAATTAAGAAGGACACATTCGACAAAGCCATTTCCTGATTTCAGAACATCCCCTATATAGATGGGTACACAATGTGAAGCCGTTAGTAAGATATTCCTTTTACGGCATCGTAACAGGGAATGTACACATTCAGATAATTTGAGGATCAACTAAGTGTACCAACCGCACTAATATTAATGACGTTGAGGGATATACAGCAAGATGGTTCTGTTGTTTTATAATCCAGATATGTACGAGTACGTATAAACTGCTAATTTCGGGTAAAGATTCTCCTGGAACGATATTAAGACGGTTGATGTGGTTTTATGGAAGGTTTTTGGGAAAATCATTCCAAGTATTCATTCCGGATATACACGCACTCTGTGGTGTTGTAAATATGTATATACGCAGCCACGTGGAATCCGAATTAGATTAGTGATGTCTCATGAGTTTGGTTTGACAGCAAGCGAGGAAAAAGGATTTTACTTCAAATAAGATTAAGACTTAACGCCTTAATACAATTTGGTGGAATTTATAAAAAAATTATGAAAACGTTTCTGATATCGACAGGTTGGAGTGTATAGAGTTTTCGGAGATGAAATAACTGAATATTTTCGTACATTTTTCCTGTGATGGGGGCAGGAATCCTTCCACTTGAGCACTCCGATGCAATTATTTATTATACTGCCGCAAAGGAAAACTTTGTTTACCAATTTTCTCGACTTTCTTAGAAAGTAGGTACCCACACTGTTGTGATAAAGGGCTTATCGTTTCAGCGCTCAATACATCAGCACCGAAGACCTGCCACCTGATACGAACGAAGGCAGGACAATCGCAGAGGTGATGACACGAGGCGGGATTTGCGGGATATCACCGCCACCAAAATGACTTGTCGACTGGAGCAAGATTCCTAGACGACGACACAAATAGAAAGCCAAGAACCAGTCGAAGGAGCTTGCCTCTAAGACCGACTATAAACCAGATGGGGGAAAGAAGACATAGTCGACAAGACGCAAACCGCAGGAGACCTCCAGTTCATGCAAGTAGTCGTCCAAACCCGGAAGAGGGCCCCTGCAGTAGGGAAAACCAGAAACCTCTACAAACAATGCCATCGGTCAACAGGGAAGTCTTGACTGCCCACTGACAAGGGGCCTAAGTTGAGTAGGTGAGAAATGGTGTCTTCGCTTTCTAGTTTAAGGTCTCAAACACGAGGAGACGAGAAAGAAAGCAGAAGAAGGGAAAGCGCAAGCAAAACCAACCACTCTACAAGGACTGGAGAAAAGAACAACAGAGTCACCCAGGTCACGTGGGAGTACAGGGGAATGAAAATAGCTGACAAACTAGCTAGAGAAGGGTCGGAAAGAGTATTCACTTTCCCGGACCTAATTTGTGGGCAGATTTACGATACGGGAAAAAATAAGAAAGGAATAAGACTGCAAAAGAGCGGAACTATGAGAGAAACTCCCTAGACTAAGACAGGCCAAACAACTTTTCGGGAAATGGAAAAGAAGTTAGATCTGTATAAATATCGGGAGGACCTAGCTCCACATTCTTACAGGCTTCCTAACTAGCCATTGTATACTTAAGGAGCAGCTCAGGAAACTGTGTTTAAGCAAAGCAGAGACTGCAGTTAAAGCAAATCGGACTGGAGGAGGTGCACTAAGTCGAGTATCTCATCGACTAGAGCTCCAAGTCGGGGTAGCACAATAGATCTATAAAGGTCGCAGTGCAACAACAACTTATATTTTGTACTTTTCTAGATATTTCATTCTTTTACCGCCCAGAGCTTCAGAAGACTCCAGGCCTTAGCCCTGTTTTCTCCCTCCCGTTTCCTGAATTTTTTCTTAAGGGTGCGATTCCCTACTCCACAGAAAGGTTCAGGTTGTACAAAGGCTTCTACTGCACATTTTCTTGGTTGAGAGCCTGCTTATTAGTTACCCTCAATTCCGGCATGGCCCGGTATCCAGTAGAAGGTAACTTTATTACCTCTGCCCAGTTAGTTGACAATGTGGGCATCAAGCGCCTAACTGTCAGACATAAGTGCTATGTTACAGTAAATGTATTTCCTGTCGAGATTGATTTGAAGGCATCTGCCTACCATTCAGTTTGGGGGATGAAGCTTTTCTTTTTGGTTTTTGTTTGGATTCATCCCTAGACCAAAATTTTGCGACCCATGAGTGAACTTTGTCCAAAACGCTTTTGATGGAGAGAAACTTTTCTGACACTAAGATAACCGCATCGTCCGCGTACACAATCACCTTGAACCTCTCTCTGTCGTGTCGCACCAACACTTCAATTATAGTAGAGGAGAAAGTGCTCCACCCTGAGGAGTTTCTTTATTTTCAGTCTTACTCAGGCTGCTGTTACCAAACGTTTCTTGAATAATTCTATTTTTAGCACTGATACTATCCTTCCTCACATAAATACTAACTCAGTAAGGGATTCTTGAATGACTTCAGTGTTACCGTTGTTAGAAGCACCTTCTATGTCTAAGAAGGCAGCCAGAGTGTATTCTTTGTAAAATAACGTCTCCTCTACCGTACACATCACCTCAAGTAAAATTATTTCTGTGGATCTGCCTTTGAGGTATTGGGATTTGGATACAGGTGACTCTTTTAAGTTTTTGCGGATGTGAATGAACGATACGTTTCCAAGGTTCTTAAGACGAAAGAGGTTAGGCTACTAGGCCTGAAATCCTTCGCAGATTCATGTCCTCTCTGTTCCACTTTCGAAATGAACATTGCTAGTCAGTAACATGATGGGTAAAAACTGTCAAAACCCGGAGATTTACGTGGGGAAAAACTTCTAATGACCCTAATAGCCCGTAGTTAGTCTTAATTCTTGGACATTTCTTTTACTTCACCCTGAAGGTAAACAGAAATTTGTCAGTAATCCTTGGAAATATTCCTACTCCTGTCCGTTCTACTAGTCCATTTGTGCACGAATTTCTAGAAGCACATGTAAGCCTTAATTTTCACAGGCTTGCTTTCCAGTGTCCTCAATCCTTATACAGAACTCCCACTTTTGAATTAGGTCAACGTGAAGTAAAAAAAAAAGTAATTGAATTTTAAAAAACAACCTGTGTATCTGACAGATTAATTTGAGTACACTTCTAACCGTCGTTCTAGCATCCGCACTTATACATCGATGATAGGATGGCTTGCTGCAGGAAGAAAACTTAACGCGGGCTGCAGTGGGTGGGCTTGTGGGGAAAGTTTTGATTATGTTTTGAATTCTCAATATCCATACTCGTCCTTGTTATCCATTTAATCGCCCGAAAGACTGTTCTTGACAACTTCTACATCGAAGTGAATTTTAATCCTCTGTCTAATCATAAATGATTACGTACACAAAACTTGTATCTCTCAAGGGATCATTCAAAGGGATTCGTTTGCTTTAAATTTTATAGGCTTACCGTTGTTGTGAGCTTTTATATTGTTTGCATGAAAAATTAATATTTTCAGTTTCCATAGCCGTGATAGTAGCATGTTGAGTTCGATTTTGTTGTTCGATTTCATTTTGGTGACATATATTGAAAAAAAAAAACTTATTAAGCAACTATTTGACTCTTTCAGGAAAACAAGAACGGGCACTCAGCTATTGTAAGTTTCACCTTTGTAAGTTGTTTTTAGTATCATGTTAGTTACTTAAATACATATTTACTACATTCTAGTAGTTTTGCATGCCATTCGTAGCTATAAGATTGAAATGAAAGTACACAACGATATGATGATTCTACTTCTAGAGGAGTGGAAAATATCACCCATAAGCCGAATCTATAAAGGTGGCCTTTCTGTGGCTTTTCACTAATTTTTTAATTTTTGCGTTTCTAATTTGGAAAATAAAATGCAGGTCCATGCCTACACACAGTGTCGTGAAAGCGTTCGACAGGGCCCACTATGGACTTATAGTTAACAAGCTAAAAAAATGGGGTTCAAATTTGGTTTTCTTGAGTGGTTGAAATCCTATTTGTCTAATCGAAAACAGATTGCTAAAATTGGAGGTGTTCAATCTTTCTTTATAGAGGTTGAATCGGGTCTGCCTCAAGGCAGTCATTTGTGGCTCCTCCTTTTCAATCTCTTCGTCAATGACATTCCGGACTGCTTACAGTTTTCAAATTGTCTAATGTTCGCAGACGATTTGAAACGGTTTTCAGCTATTTCTGTAATTGATGATTGCGTGAACTTTCAAAAAGATATAAGTGAATTTTTCCAACCTCCATAAGATGGAGGTACTTTACACCAAATTTAAATCGCATCTTTATCAGATTGGTACTTTATGCAGCGGTATTTGCTTGAAATACTTAGAAACAGTTTTAAACCGTCTGCATACAGAAGGCAATGGCTGAAGCTAAAAACAGATGTTAATTTGTTGATAAATATAACATAAAGTAGAGGCCTTAGGTGACTGGCTTGAGGTACGCCTGAGCAGAAGTGGAATGGTTTTGAATGAATGGAGTCAAGTTTAAACACCTGCTCTCTACTCCTTAAAAAAGAAAAGATCCATCTTAATATAGATGAGTGGACACCAAAGCTCTTTAACTTGTGTACTAAGACATTACGCTTCACAGAATCGAATACTTACTAAAGTCAGTGTAGATGGAGTCCACCTGATAACCTCTTTCAAACGAGCTTAATACAAACAACGTGAAATATATGAGTTTGGAGGCTGTGCATCTCCATTAAAGAAATCGGTGTTGAGATTCTGCAATATGCTCTTTGGTGAAAAATTTTATGAGAACATAGCCGTACAATCTGTGGAGCCGAATTGAGGGGAAACTCAAAAAATGGTCAGAAAATTAAAGTCTCATGTTGAATGATAAGCTGTTGACGGTCGACGATCATTTGAAATCATTGGTCAGTGAATCCAAAAAGGACTATCCGAACATCAAATGGTAAAAATTGGCAAAGACATTAAGCGGCCTTAGCTCATAGCTAACCGCTCTGATGCGGTTATCCTTTTGCTGTACTGTAAACATTCAGCCTCCCCGTTTCAACAAAATCTTCCGTGCCAAACCGCGCCCCTCCATCCGCACTTCAGATGCCAGCATCATACCAAACCAAAACTGGCTGACAAACAAGAACAGCAGGGTTTGACGTAAGCAATCGCTCGCAATCGCAAAAACAAAATAAATTATCCTGTAAATGAAGCTGAGGTGGCAAATGTTATATCTCATTTAAAACCAAAGCATTCATGTGGGTCTGATGTTATAAGCAGCTTGTTTCTAAAAGGATTTAGCAGTCTAGTCTAGTAGTTTTGAAGATGGGATTTTTTCGGAGAGTCTTAAAACGTCTATCATTGTACCCATATACAAAAAAAAAAAAAGATGATAGAACTGATTCCAATAACTGCAGGCCGATATCCTTGCTTACCAATAAGATGCTTAAGTTCATTGCAAAATACAAGCTACTCAGCGCATCTCAATTTTGTTTCCGAAAAGGGAAGTCAACAGAAGGTGCAATAATATCCTTCCTATGCAATATTTATGAGGCAGTCAATAAAAATAACAAGGTAGCTCGTATGTTCCTGGACTTAACTAAATCATTTGACTTGATTAATCATAAAATTCTATTAAGCCTACTGCAGATGTCTGGATTTAGAAACAATATATGTACTAAAATGGTTTTCTTACCAACTTCTTACCAACCTTACCCTGTACAGAATTTGGTGTCCCACAGAGATCTGCACTTGGCCCTATCTTTTTAATATATACAAACTCTATTTTCAAGTTGCCCTTAAATGGTAAAATTGTTGCTCATGCTGATGACTTGTGCTACTCCCACTGCAAATGACTTAAAGCAGCAGATGAATATTAACTTATCCTTGATGAATGACTGGTTTAAGTAGCACCAAATGGTGCTTAGAACCAAGTCAAAAGTGATGTCATTTTCTCTGTCTAACCGGTTTCTAATTAATGGTGTTGTACTCCACGATTCTAATTGTAAGAGCTCAAACTGAAATAACAGCTGCATAATGTTAGAATCAGTTACAGAATTTAAATACTTAGCTGTAACTCTCTCTCTAAGCTGGAAGCCACACATAGCAATTATAAAAAAAAAACTTTATACATAGGTTTAAATTAAATTTATCATCTACGTAAACTTGTATTGCCAACTCCGTTTGTCGGATATATTATGCGTTAGTCAATTCTAGCTTAGAGTGTGGTATTTCCTGTTGGGATAGTGCATTTATAAGTAACCTACAACCGCTCAAAACAGCAAAAAAGAAGACAATGAGCATAATACAATTCAAATCAAGATGGGAGCCCTCACTTCCCCTATTCCAATCTGCCAATATATTTCCGCTTCAATATCTTCATGTATTTACGCAAGTATTGAGATTATTCTAAGTTCGAAGTGGTTATAGTCATACAAAGAAATAGAGTTTATTCACTACGTCCTTCAACTGATGTGGTAGTTCCCAGAGTTAGGACCGAACATTGCAGTTGGTTTGCCACCAACATATGTAGCTCCCTTTATTTACAACAGACTCCTCACAATCATGTAAACTCAATGTAAACTCAAATTTCTTGGTTCTTAAGAAACTGGTGACTCTCCAGATCTGATGAAGGGACAAGTATTAATACAGTGCCTATTCATTACTTTCTCGCATTGTTCATATCTACCGTATTCTTCGCTCAAAAATGCGTCCCTCCTTCGGCTCCCTAATTTTGTGAAATACACTTGCTACTAATTCTTCTAACCACAAAGTGTATAAGCACCATTTCAAAATTATATTCAACTCATGCTTTAAGATCGCATATAAATAACAAAATAAATATTGTAAAATAAAAGAAAATCGAATTTCAAGAGCTATAATGTAAACATAAAAAAAAAATTAATGTGGTAATATGAAATGGAAATAAATCTGATCTAGGAGTAAATAAAATTAAATGTTTTTTGTTGACCAGTGTTATTATGTTTAATTATATAAAATAGTCTACCTAAACATATATAATTTCAAATATAGTTGTTTACACTTAACTTAAATCAATTTAATAGTTAATTTTAATATTTAATAAATAATCTAGTACATTTAAATCTAGAATAATAATTTGTTAATTGCCAATGTACCTCCCTTACAGCAAAAGCTGCAAGAATCTGCTGTAATAAGTTGAATTGTGAATAAAAACGTGGTTGATCACTTTCTTTTCCTGTCGACCGCCATCGGAGCAACATCACTGCTTTCTTTCTCGTCCTCGAGTCATGATTTTAACTAATTGAAAGGCTGTTGAAGTCCTAAAAACGCTTGTGTACATAGGACGTGATGCACTTTATTAAAGGCTTCTGTAAGATCTGTGTAGAATACATCAGATTAGTTCAAAGCGTTCACAGTTACATGACCTAATTACCCGCGAAAAGTAGTTGAGACAGGATTGTTTTTTTTTTTTTTCTTAATTTTATTACAATTTTTTTAAATTATGGATACTTCGTTCCTCTAACATTATTGATGGAAGAGATTCAAAAATTTTTTTTTTAAATTAATTTTCTTGGAATTTCGTCCCATTTAGTTATAATGGCATCTTTAAGGTGTTCTACGTTATTGAATTGTCATCCGCCTTGCTAGACAGCTCTGGAGGGATCTCCCCATACATTCTCAACTATGTTGAGCCCTGGAGACAATGCTGACCTGTCAAGAACAGAAACGTTGTTACGCTCGAAGTACTCCTTTACCTTCCGGGCTGTGTGGATTGCTGCATTATCTTGTTGCAGGATGAAATTTTTGTCGAATTTTTCTTGGTTATTGTGCACGATCCATTCGTCGTCACTTTTCATCCTGCTGTTTAGGAAGCGAATATTGGTCTTTTTCCGGTATAGTATTCCTTGCCAATGGGCGCCGTGGCTCAAGTAGTTAGTGCGTTGTATAAGCTATATACTCGTCCATCTGGTCCTGGGTTGTTAATTAAATTAAGTTTATCTAACGCTAATTACATCAGAGTGGGTCGAAAAGCTTTGCAGAAGCAGATAAAATTGTCCTTTTCAGTACCTTTGCATCATCGGATTCTTCTTCTTCCTTTTGTTCGGCGAGGTTATGATCAGGATTATAGGGATCTTAACCCTCCCACTTTACTGCATCCTTACTGGTCCGCCTGTGGGGTTCCCGGTTTCGGGTCACTTCGTCACTGAGTCCGATCAAATGCTGCTGTTTTTGCATTTGGGTGATCCAGGAGTTTTTTTTTGGCCTGCCTCTCTTCCGCGCTTCTGTAGGAACGTTGATTGACATTGCAATACGAACTGAACCGGTCATGCTCCAATTTTTTCGAAATGGGTTCTTTGACGTTCATCATCGGAGTAAACATTCTAAATGGAAAATGAGTCCTGAAGTGGAAACCATTTTAAGCCAAGGGCCAAAAGTGCTCCCAGAGGTAATGAAAAATCCAATCTTAGTCCTAAAGTGTCGGAACATAAGTTGCATAATGTCGTTGTCCTCCTTGAAGGTGTAATGAGATTTGACACAACGCTGCTCTTCCACTGTGGATAGAGTTATTGGCTAAATTGGTCAAACAGTGTTCCACTCAGTGTGCAGGAATCTGAGTCCAATCCACCAAAGCTTGTTGCCTTCCTGCTCACCCTGTAGGACTCCTCGAGACACTAAATCCGTTGGACTGTCTGCCTTTGCTCCTGATATTTAATTTGTCGTTGTACTCTGGTACTTTTCTTGATGAATGGAAGACTTCCTTTCTCATCCCTATATTTAAATCCGGTTCCAAGAATAGTATTGAAAATTATCGAGGAATTTGCAAATCATCTGCAATACCTAAGTTGCTTGAAAGCGTAGTGAAAAGCAAATTAGAATTTTTTGTAAAAGAGAATATTTCTAATGTTCAACATGGATTTGTCTCCGGTCGATCCACAACATCTAACTTGGCATACTTTTCGTCATACGTTATAAACGCTGTTGAAAAAGGTTACCAAGTCGACGCTATTTATACCGATTTTAGCAAGGCTTTTGATTGTGTTAATCATAAAGTCTTGCTAAAAAAATTAAGGAATTTTGGATTTCATTCCTCAATGCTTAATTGGATTTCATCTTTTTTAACAGGAAGGGTTCAAAAAGTAAAGATTGGGAATCACTGTTCAAGAAAAATAAGTTGCTCTTCCGGTGTCCACAGGGAAGTCACTTAGGCCCTTTATTATTTATAATATTCATTGATGACATTTCCATGAATATAAAAAACAGTCAGTGCTTAATTTACGCGGATGACCTGAAGATATTTCGCAAGATAGAAACTATAGATGATTGTGTGAAAATGCAGCAGGACATTGACTGTCTATCGAATTGGTGTACTGATAACTGCTTAAAATTAAATATAAATAAATGCAAAACTATGTCTTTTTTTAGAAGTTCTTCGCACATTCTTTTTGATTACAATCTTGCGAATTGTATATTAAGTAGGATCGACACAATTAAAGACCTTGGAGTTAATTTTGATACCAAGTTAACCTTTAACGCTCATGTGAATTTTGTAGTCTCTAAAGCTAATTCAATTGTTGGATTCATAAAGAGAAATGGGAAAGATTTTACGGATCCCCATACGCTTTTGTCACTTTTTATTTCATTAGTAAGATCTGTACTTGAGTATGCCGATGTTATCTGGAACCCTACCTATGTAGTACACTCCGATCGTCTCGAAAGTGTCCAGAGGCGCTTTACCAAATACATTTTTAGAAAAATGCGCTGGGATTTTATGCCCTCCTACAAAACTCGATGCCAGTTATTAGGTATTTTGACACTCAAGGCAAGGAGATACGCTCACGATATTATGTTTGTTAGAGATTTGTTTTGTTATCGCATTAATTGTCCTTCACTTTTGTGTCTTCTGCCAATATATGCTCCTGAAAGACCTTTAAGAGAACGGCAATTTCTTTTTCGACCAGCACATAGAACAAACTATGGACTAAATGAACCAATATCTAGAACTATTATCTCTTTCAATGAAGTCAGTAGAGATATAGATTTGTACCTTTCTAGAGATTGCTTCAAAAACACTTTACTTAATTTATTATCATAAGGTATATTCATATAATTATTATTATTATTTTTATTACTTATGTTTTGAAAATTTGAACTAGTCTGTTAAGCAAAGCTTGTAGATGAAATATATAAATAAATAAATAAATACTTAATGGCACCATTACCGAATCCAATGACCAATTTATTACCTATTCTTATTCATCTAGACATGGCAGACAATGCACTTCTTGGCGCCATCCATTCTTTTTCTGACCATTTTTTTGATTTTGGATAAAACAATTGAACGTTGATATCACCGGCCAGAACTGATGTTATGAAATAAAGTTTTTCATTCGGACCTTCGCGCCGTATACGGCTTTCAGGCAATAAGTGCCATTCCAACCAACTGTGAATCAACTCGTAGCTCTCAATGGTTTTGCACACAGTTTTCCTGTTCTTAATGATGAACTTGGGGTCCAATAAAGCAAAGCGAACATGCGGCAAAAGACTGACTAATGACTTCTCACGATTTTCTTGGTCCTGTCCAACCCAGGCCACTAGGCTCTGGAATACCCTTGCCTGTGAAGTTAGAGTGATTTTATACCAAGGCAATTGTAGATATCCATTTGTTCTTCCATGAAACTACAGGAGGCGACCAGCAAACTGTTCATTTGAAGGAAATCAGCTGCTCTCAATATACCTTCCACGGAATTACGGTTCATTTCAATTGAGCCCGTATACATATAGCCTACTGTTTTAACATAGCTCCATCGAAATCCTGAAGTGTGGTCACCTCAGTTTTACTCTCCCACCACGAACTGCGAAACATTCCCATAAAGTAATCACTCGATGCCGATAGAATTGGTCGATGAACGTTCAATTTAACTTCGTCTATCCCTGCGATCAAAATTACGTCAAAGTATTTCCCTTGTTCGTAGAAAGCACATATGTATTTTCCTTAAGACATTATTTGAATGCTCATCGCATTCAAAGATCTTTCTTTTGTAAAGATTTTTTCATGAGTAGTCTCGCTTCGCCATTGTGTTTTCTAGAAAAGAAAAAAAAATACCTCTTATCCGTACTTAGTTTGATAGCATTATATAACAACGAATTCACTTTATGGCACAAAAATAATGAATTTACAAACCGTTTGCAACAAATTGCCACTAAACAATTAAATGAATAAACAAATTCAGTTTACACGCCTACCAACCGCTTTCCAAAGTGTACTAAGCTTTCTTTGAATTCTGTCAGCCATTTGTCACCCGTAAGCACGGGCATAACGAATGGCTCTCTCTTCTGTCAAATTTATCGATTTTAGAGAAAAGAGAGAGTGCTACTGGTGATAGGGTGACATTGTTTCCAAGGAAGTCCCAATCATGTTTCAATTTAAACAAAAAGTCGTCCTTTTTAAAATATTATTTTAAGCGATTATTTTGCAGCGGTTTTTCAAAGAGTACAATAAATTTATCTGAAAGACTTTTCGTTGCAAATAATTCATCAGTAAGGCCATCAAAACGCATGCGCCATCCCTTAACATGGTGGTGGTACAATCGAACGCTTTTATTCGTTGAATCTTAAGGAGCGTCGCTTTGGTGGATATTTTAAAGGATTGGTATACGAGTACATACATGTATGTATATGAGAAACTATTTTAATTAATTTGTGTAACGTTATATGTCTATTTTTAATTCCGATAAGTACTACTTACATACCTTTGCATTCATTTCCGAATGGAAAACGATGAATTGTATGAGTATGCCTGTAGGAGCAAGGTGAGTGGGCCAGCGTTCATCTATCGTGCGATTATCTATCTCGTGCATCCCATAAAAAAATAAGAGAAAGTCGTGGAAATTTCTTCGAAGCCAAGATGAGAATCAAGAGTGGAATCAAATTATAGTAGTTATTTCAAAAAAGGAAAACCTTTACCATTCTAGTCCTGTTCTATGGCTTAGATGCATGGTCCTTGTCAAAAATGGATGAGTTTGCTCTTGATTGTTTCGAGAGAAAAATTCTAGAGTGATTTTCAATCCCGTCTGCATAGACGGTTAGTGGAGGAGGAGATACAGTCACGAATTCTATGAACTGTACAGCGACATTGACTTTGCCAGAAGAGTGAAGATCCAGCGACTGAGATGGCTGGATTATGTAGACTTAGGTGGCGCATGCAAGTGGAAGGGACCTCAGGCAACTAAGCGTGTGATACTAGAGGCAGCTGGCTAAAGATCGAATTGGCTGGAAACGCTTGTTGTTTAAGGCCCAGGTCCACCTTCAGTAGATACATTTTTAGAGCAGGATTACAAATTATTTCAGTCAAGTAAAATCTGGCTACCCAATGACAAGGCATCTTAAAATGCACAAAAGTATTATGCCACGCAAACTTACTTAAGTATGCCCTGTGCACTCTTACGGGCTTTGGGGCAATAAGGCGTATCAGGCCATCTAAGGCGAGATCATCCTCTACTACTTTGTGACTAGGTTGATGTCGCTTCAGAACTCGTAGAGTTCGTCGTTTAATTTTCTTTTCTAAAGCTCGTCAATGCAAAACCGGACCGAATATTTTACGAAGAATTTTTCTCTCTTCGTCAGTGTCCATACTTTAACTCCATAAAGCAGGACTTGGATGAAGTAAAGTCTTGTCTTAGTTGTTCGGGATAGGGCCTCAAGTGCCCTATCTTTTAAGTCGCAAGTCTAAATTTAAAACTGAAACTCAGAGAGAAACATAAACCTCCGCGTTTTTCAGTCGCAGTTCGTTAAAGTGCTTGGACGTAACATTGTTCACAAATTTATTTGTGTGTTTCGAATCCGATTGCTGGATGCGCTGTCACTACGACATGGTGTCGCAAAGGCTGCATCATTGCCTGCATCTGTCGCATTAGTTTCATAAGACTTTGTACTTCCGGTACAAAGAAGGCCTCCTCTTGTTCATAGTTTCCAGTAGTCCTGTAAGTAAAGGATTTTTGTTTTTTAATAATCATACCATTCACATCTTATATATACCTACATTGAAATAGCTGATGGCGTGTCATCCAAGAATTTCATCAATTGGAAAAATGTCCAATGCGCCGGTGCACCGTCGATTATATAGATCTCTCAGTGTCACCCAACTCTTTTTAACTGTTTCAACTGGAAAATAATTGTTAATTGATTACAGAAAACACTTTTTACTATACTACAATGTGGGATGAAATATAACAATACAGCAGATTGTAAAACTTTTGCTCACTTACCTGGCACAAATAAATCGGCCGCAATCTCCTTCTATTCCTTATCCTTTGGTCGATATTTTTATACGATTTTTGTCGTTTGTAGTATAAAAAAGGATTGTTTTTAACACTGTCAATCAATGTTTCCTCCACTTCGTTGCACTTCAAACACAAACAAAACAAAACAAATTTTTTTGTTTACATTTGAGGTGACATATATAAAATATTTTCGGGTTGGGAGGTCTGAAAAATGGCGTCGCAAGGTTGGCTGCATTTGAACAGCAACAGCGAACTTAGAACTTAGGTCTAAAGTTGAAGTTGCTGTTGCTGTTGCCGTGGAAATGTGTTCTGTTCCATTGAAAAGCATTGGTTCTAAAATTTTCGCTGTGGCTGTCAAAGTTGCTGTTGGTGTTGCTGTGTCAATGTGTTTCTACTATAACGGGAATTAAATAACAAAAATGTGGGAAGTTGGAAAAACGAAATGAAATTCATTTTCAAACTATTCAATTTGCGATTAAGTAATCGCAAGTGCGCGAGCATCCATGCCAACCATATGTTTCAATAAAACTCGACTGGAAAATGCGAAATAAATATGGGACTTGTCAGATTTTTCTAATTTTTGCTAGGGTGTATGACGAAGATGCTGATAACGATTTCTAAGTAATTGTGCTGAGTGATCAGGGCACAAGTAGGGTTTAGTAGGGTTTAGGGTAGTGTTTTTATGCATGCACAAGTATCTATCTAATTTATGTTGATACATATATTAGTCACAAAAGAGTGTCGCATTACGATGTTTATATAATAATGATTATTATGAGACGGTTTGGAGGACAAAGGATCAGAACAGGAGAAAAGATTATGAGAGATCATTTTACAAGGTAGAGGAACAAAAAAAAGAGCCAACCAAAAAATCAGTATAAATATCCGAGATTGAGATTTTTCAAATCAGATATGGAGCTCATCAAAAAAATTTTGAAAGACTTCACAAAGGAGATCTGGGAATACACCGAGGATGTCGAGCTGTTGAAGACGCTGCGGGCAGAATTAAATAGGAGCAGGAAGCTGACAGATGCGAAGGGCTGTATCCAGCAGGCAACATGCCTCTATTATAGAATATTAAGCGATGGCTTTTAGCCGCCCTCATAGGCGAAGTAAAAATTGTAGAGCTCTTAAAGCTCATTTAAAAATTAAATAACAATAAAAAGAAATTCAAAGCTACAAACATATGAAGTGAAAGAATATTATATATTATATAGTTTTTTTTTATAATTTTTATTTCTCCTCATTAAGTTTCTGGTACTTTGTTGTCTCCTTCTCTTTAGCATCTGTTTTTTTTTGTCATCATCGATTTCTTTGTTTCTTTATTTAATTCATCTACGGAGTTGAACTCTTACAGATTTCTAACAAATTTCATACATTTTAGCATAATTATATATGTATATAAATAGAATTTGATTTATCACTTTAAATTTAATTACAAAAAATCATTTTGAAGCAAACGTATAATTGTAGTTCTACTCGCATTAAAGTCAACTATGTTGCTAACTAGATTATATAAACGCCCAGACAGTAAGTCATGCAAGTAATTAAAAATGCTAAAGATATGCAAGCAGTCGGCCATGATAAAGTCCCAAATGAGCTCATAAAACTTATTGATATAACTACCATTGTAGTTATTACGGAACTGAGCTAAACAGCTCACCAAACAACGCTGTCAACAACGGTGGAGCTCCGAAACCAGAAGTAGATGGACAGCAAGACTGGTCACCAAAGTTGCTGAATGGTAGGAGCGGAGACATGGTGAGATCAACTACTACTTAACTCAGTTCCTCACTCGGCACGGGTACTTCAACTCGTACCTGCATAAGATGGGAAAAGTGGGGAGCCCAACCTGCCAATACGATGACTCTTCACATTATGACGCAGACCAAACATTCTTCAGTCAAACATAATCGAATCGCTATACCGAAACCAAAAGGCACACATAAATATATGTAGATGGCGTAGAGTCAGAAAATAAAAATATTTTAGGAGGATTAAGGCAGGGTTGCATTTTGTCGTCGCTTTTGTTTAACACATACTCCGAGGAAATATTTAATAAAATATTGGATACAGAAGAAGGCGGAATCACTGTGAATGGAGTGAAAATCAATAACCTGCAGAACGCTGATAACTCAGTTAGAACTCAGGGTTAGAACTAAACTCCATAATGAATAAAATAAACCAAACTACCTAGCTTGGAATATGGTCTGAAAATAAACGCTTCCACAACTAAATTCATGATCATTTCTCGATGAGATATAGCTGACGCGGAAGTCCAACCCGGCAACGTTAAGATCGAACGCGGTTATGGTACGAAGTATGTAAGTCGGAACACAATTTGATCAGAAGGCGCATTCCCCACAAGAAATAAATTGCAGAATCGAATAATCTAGTGGTATTTGGAAAATGAAAAAGGTATTATGTAACAGCGACAACCATTTCCATTTGGATTATAAAGTTGTTTGGTCAACCTTGCTGTACGGAGCGGAAACCTGGACACTGAAAAAACGATTACAAAAAAGATTAGAATCTTTCAAGATGTGGCTATTTCGTAGAATCCTAAAAATACCACGGACAGATAGAATATCTAATATGTAGGTCCTGAGAGGTAACAAGACAAGACTGCAGCACCTCGGGCACGTCATTAGGGAAGAATTGAAGAAAGAAGAGCTGCTGGTTGACAAAGGACAACATGGATGCAAAATCTAAGCGAATGTTGTAACATTCCGAAAATCGAGCTATTCAGGAACGTCACATCACGAGAAAATGTCAAAAGGATGATAACCGACTTCCTAAGATGAAAAGCACTTTTCGAAGAGAATGTAATAATATTTAAATAATCAGCTGACATACATATGTATTACTCGACATTAGAATGTAAGAATTTAGTAGCATTGCGACAGAGTTAAATTATTCAAATTTAGAGAAAAACTTAACTTTCTGAACATCTCGATTACGAGAGAATTTAGTTCACCCATTGTGAATAGGTCAGAACTCGCTATGGTTGATGTTGTTGCTGAGGTGCATTTCAACTGGAATTTCCCATGCATTTGGGCGCGAAATATTTGCGTTCCTCGTATGATTCCGTGCAGCGAATGGAGATAGAGCGGGAAAATCGTTCTTTGGCATGTAGTTGATAGTGTTGTTTTTTTTTATGATCTGCTGAGAGCGAGGCAAAGAACAAATTTGCATGTGGTGTGGTTTCTTGTGCTCGCAATAGACAAAAAGTTAAATTTTAATTTTAATTTTAAATTTAATAAAATTCCTGAATTTTTCCGCGAATAGGCGAATACTTCTTGCGAACTGTAAAATTTTATTCACATTTCGCAGATGTGGAACGCAATCCACATTCGCGAGAGTTTAACTTCAATTTATTTTGTTTGGTTCTTGGTGGTCGATCAGAGCTCAAAGTATGTATTTCAAATACAATAAATATTATATCCTCTGAATTTGTTGACAAGAAGGTAAAGATACAAAAATACAAGTTGCACATGTGTTTATGAGATTTTCACATCTAGGTATTTAAAGAGTAATTAATTCTTGAAGATGAGGCAATTTCAGGTGGCGCTACAGTCCGGGGTGGACCTGGGCCTCAACCAACAACCGTCTCTAGCCAGCTCAATCTTTAGTCAGCTGCCTCCAGTTTCGCACGTTCAGTTGTTTGAGGTCCCCTTCCACCTGCGTGCGCCACCTGAGTCGCGGTCTTCCTTTACTGCACCGTCCCTCGGGAATGGATTCGAAGATTTTCCGGGCCGGAGCATTTGTGTAGATGCGCTCTACCTGACGCAGCCATCTCAGACGTTGGACCTTCACTCTTCTGGCCAAGTCGATGTCGCTGAACAGCCCATAAAGTTCGCTGTTGTATCTCCTCCATTCACCGTCTATGCAGACGGAACCAAAAATCACCTGAAGAATTTTCCTCTCGAAGCAGCTTAGAGCGACCTCATCCGCTTTTCACAGAGTCTATGCCTCTGCGCCATAGAGCAGGACTGGGATGATTAAGGTCTTGTATAGGGTCACTTTAGTTGCTCGAGAGAGGGCTTTGCTGTTCAATTCTTAGCTCAAAGAAGCAGGGATTGGCAAGAGTTATTCTTCGTTTGATCTCAGCGCTGATGTCGTTTTCTGAGCTCATAGCGGAGCCTAGGTAGATAAAGTCCCTAACTACCTCGAAGTTATATCTGTCTATAGTGACGTTCTGTTCGAGACGTCGATTTTGGTAGTCCTTCCTTGTTGACAGCATATGTATACTTAGTCTTACCCTCATTAACCGCTAAACCCATCTTCGCCGCTTCCGCCTCAATACTCACGAACGCTCCACTGACATCACACTGCGTTCATCCGATTATGTCAATATCGTCGGCGCATGCGAGTAATTCGACGGACTCTTGAAAGATTGTACCTCTGGTGTTGGCGCGTGAGTTTTGCACAATTCTTTCAAGAATGATGTTAAAGAAACCGCATGGCAGCGCGTTGCCTTGTCTAAAACCTTTTTTGACATCAAAGGTCTCGGTAAAGTTTTTACCGACTTTGATGGAGCAGCGTGCATTCTCCATCGTCATCCTGCACAAACGGACGAGTTTGACAGGGATGCCAAAACTAGACATAGCTCTGTATAGCTCGTCTCTATAAATGCTGTCATACGCGGCTTTAAAATCGATGAAAAGGTGGTGTGTATCGATTTAAAGTTCTTGGGTTTTTTCCAAGATCTGCCACAATGTGAATATTTGATCGATGGTGGACTTTCGTGGCCTAAAACCACACTGGTATGGACCGATCAGGTTGTTGACGAACGGTTTCAGGCGTTCACATAATACGGCAGATAAGATCTTATATGCGATGTTAAGAAGACTAATGCCTCTGTAGTTGGCGCAGTTCAGAGGGTCTCCTTTTTTTGAGGATCCAGCAATTTACCAATGTTATAACCATCTTCTCTAGGAGACGTATCGTGTCCTACTTGACTCTTAAGGATTTGGTCTCTAAATCATGTTGAATAAGATGGTATATCTCATAAAATTTTTCTTTCCACATTCGAAAGTATGTACTTAAAAAATTGTGAAGGATCCTTATGCAGCTTACTCATGAGCGTACCGAATTCTTCTTCTCTACTTCTTGCCTGTTTAATTGGTTGCACATCTATTACTTAACCAATTGTTTTTTTCTAAGCAGAATGTGTTGCCTGACTCCCATACAATTATATTTTTTTTGAAATGCAACGAATGACAAGAGAAGTTCGCGAATTGCTGTGACTAGAAAAAAACTGCTGTGAATGACATGTGAATATTCGCTCGTTTGTATTCGCAAGTCGCCTGAGCTGTGAATGGACATTAAGACCGAGAGTGATCAATCCTTCTTTTAGAACAGTTTACCAAAGCTAAATAGAATACATTTGAAAGCCTTTTCACCTAGACAGACATGAAGAAGGACAATCGAAGAGGAATCTAAATCATTGGGGATGACTTGGAGCGAGCTCAAGCGCGTTGCAGAAATCCGAACAGGATGGCGGGCAGGCGTTGTTGACGCCCTATGCCCTGAACGAGGGGTCAGAGGACCAATATATAAGTGAGGAGTTAAAAACAAAACAGAAAATTATGGGATAAAATCGATTCTGCATATCGTAGAGAAGTATATGGAGGATTTTGTTAGCTTTATCCAAAAACACAAGATTCTACAACCAAATCAGTATGGTTTTCAGAAAGGGAATGCCACCAAATCCTAATTATGTTCGTGGATTAAAGCAAAGCCTTCAACTCTTTGGTGCACTACAAACTTCTTGAGAACCTATACAAACTATATAGTAAGAGGTACTACCGCAAAATGGATAGAAAACTATTTGTCAGGAAGAACGATATGGGTTGAAGTATCCAATATGATTAGCACCGAAAAAGAATGTATATATGGCGTTCCACAATGATCTAAATTGGGGCCACTGCTGTTCATTCTTTTCACCAACGAATTTCTTCGTGTATTTCAACATAGCACGGTAGACGATATGGCCATTGTTGTTAAGCACAGATATCTTGGTATCGCAACAGATATCATGCAGGAGGAGTTTAAGGTTTCAAAGTGGTGTCACGACCATAGCTGGGTAATAAACTCTACGAAAACGAAGATAATGACTATGATATATGTTTATGCACCAAATCAACCAACAGATAGCCATAACGAACACGGCTCAACAATGAGAAGTAGCGACCCTATTGAAGTCGTCACGCCTATCAAGTACCTCGGAATCACTATAGATACTCACTTTCTTTGGCATGAACATATCAACAGGCTACGTGTACAACTGAAGTGTACTGCGTTTGCGTTGGTTTACTTGGAGAGATACTCTTCCGCGGATGTACTGAAGCAGGTCTACTATTCTTTAACCGGATCCCGTATAAGATATCGGACACTAGCATGGGAAAATGCTTAAAGAACTCATGTCGATAAGCTTTTAAATATCCAAAGACGTTTAGTTAAAATCATAATTAAAACCACTTTTTTCAAGGTTTTGGCTGTCAATACAATATGACAATATGTATGGTCCCCCCTACAAGTATCGAAGAGGTCGGCACAGCTATCAAAAAGCTGAACAATAACAAGGCCGCCAGCTCTGATAGACTGCCAGCAAAGCTTTTCAAATACGGTGATGATGTTTTGGTAGGGTGCATGCACCAATTCAATCAAGTATGGATGGAGGAATGCATGCCCAATGACTGGACAATCAACTCCATATGCCTCATCTACAAAAAAGGCGATCCTATGTCCTGCAAAAACTACAGAGGCATATCCCTGCTAAATGTCGCATATAAGATCCTATCCAACGTAATGTGCGAATGTCTAAAGCCTTTCTGCAACACGCACATCGGCAAATACCAATGTGGCTTCCGGCCCGGCAGATCGACAATAAACAAAATTTTCACACTACGACAAATCCTGGAAAAGACCAACGAATTTCAAGTCGAGACTCACCATCTTTTCATCGACTTCAAAGCCGCATATGATAGCATTCATCGCCGTGAGCTCTACATGGCGATGGCCGAATTCGGGATCCGGCGCAATCTAATCCAGCTTTGTCGCCTCACGCTGGAAAACACGCGATGCAATGTGCAGTTTGGAAACGTGTACCGGATTTCGGCAAGGAGATGCGCTATCACGTGATTTCTTCAATCTAGTGCTGGAACAGATAGTGCGCAGGGCAGGCGTTAATACGGAAGGCACTATCTTCAACAAATCCGTCCAGCTGCTGGGATACGCAGACGATATTGATATCATCAGTCGCTCCCAATTGAAGAACAGGCGAAACGAGTCGGTCTTGAGATAAACGAGGACAAAACAAAGTACATGTTGTCAACAAACAAAACAGCATCTGTCCACCGCCTAGGACAAAACGTCACTATTGACAGCAGTAACTTCGAAGTAGTTGAGGAGTTTACTTACCTCGGAGTAAACATCACCTCCACGAACGACACCTTAGTGGAGATCCGATGAAGACTGACCCAAGTAAACCGCTGCTACTTCGGCTTAGCGAAACAACTGGGTTCAAAACTCCTAACTCGGAAGACAAAATGCGTGCTCTACAAAACACTAATCCTGTCAGTTCTGCTCTACGGTGCCGAGTGCTGGACGTTAAGTAGGAAAGCAGAGCAGACTTCGAATACGTTCGAGAGAAAAATTCTTCGTCGAATATTCGGTCCCATATGCGAATGGAGAAGAAGATATAACCGCGAACTCTATGAGCTGTATCAAGATGTGGATGTAGTCCGAAAAGTCAAAACACATCGACTACACTGGCTCGACCACATAAAGCGAATGGAGGATCTTCGAATCCCAGCCCCCAGGTTCGAGACGACAAGGAAGACCGAAACTCCGTTTTAAGGACCAAGCTATTGCGGATGCCAGAGCGATTGGTCTGGAAAACTGGAAGCAGCGTGCCTTGGATCGAAGAGGATGGAAGGCTGCTGTGTCTCAGGCAGGAATCCTCCAGGGGTTGGTAAGTAGTAAGTAGTAGTAAGTAGTAGTAAGTAGTATTAATCCTTGAGTACTACGATGACATCCGTTTCCAGCAAGCCATTAGTCACAGCAATAACACGAGAGACTTGTTGACAGGATTGTCAACGGCTCACTTAGACCACTAAGAGTCCATTGTCCCCAATATTTAAAAACCCTGGGAACCTAAATATCAGTCTTCGACCGCTAAGTAAAACCACCCAGATAAATGAACGAATCTCAGGAGTTTGCTTAGCTCAATGTTACCTAACCCGTCCAGTTCTGAAAAGAAGTAACTGCCAAGAGCACGTCTTCTTTTAATTGACCAGCGCTGGACAGTCACAAAGGAGGTGACGAACGGATTCTATTCCCTCTTCGTCTCTGCAGCTGCTACAATAGTCGTTGTGCGGTAATCCTAGCCATGCTGCGTGATTACCTATCACACAGTGTCCTGTCACGATAGATCGTTTTTTGGCCTCCTCAAAGACCTCGTCATCAATGCGGGAGGCTCCAGACTTGCAACCTCCTTGCTTATTTTCGAAAGTACTTTCTAGATATTCTTTAACGCATTTGAGGACTATGTCGGCTATTATTTTATGAGCTGCAGGAAGCGCACAAGTGTCTCTCCAGTTTTCACACTCTTTAAATTGCCTTTTTCTAATGGTAGGTAGGTAAGTAGAAGTGGTAGCTTCACCGTTACACGATGAGGCTTAGTTAGCGCTTTAGTGCAATTTGAACACCACAACTCACGTGACCTGATTTTCAATGTTGGTTCAAAAACCTAGAAGGAGAGAGCGGAAATCCTTTAAAAGCATCCTGTGGCATCTAGGAAACTGACTAGTTCGCTTATCTTTCCTGGAAATTTCGTTAGGGTTGGCAAAAATGGTTTTGCCCAATCTGCGATGTCTGGCTTTGCCTAGAGCCGGACACCAGGAGACGAGATGATAATGACGTGCTGTTTCCTGCCCTCTCTCTCATTGTTGCAGCTGCGATAATGTGTATTGAATGGGATGCCTAATCTGGCCGCGTGAGTTCCCATGGGCCAGTGACCCGTACTAATCGCCACGATCCTTGTAGATCAATGTTCTGGGCCAGTTATGGTTGGACAGCATCTGCATTGATATGCCTTGGCCTGTGATGTGCAAGAGGATTCTTCCTTTGACTGTCCCCAACAGGATGTGGACACACTTCGCGAAGGGATCTCGAGTCCTGAACCACGCTCCCAGCTCATACCGCTATCCAGAGGAGAGTGATCTTGAAGCGATGGGCTAGAGAAGCGAGTTCCTCTTTGCTCTGCTCCAACAGCTTGGAAGATGTATGTAGTATTCGAAGCTAGGGCATTGATGGCAACTTGGCTGTCAATGAAGGAGGCAATGTTTCGGATAGATGCAGGGTATAAATTAACCTTTATGACCTCACCTCTTTCCAAGTTCACCTTGAATAAGAAGCCTACCATGAACACTTTCCGAAAGTTCGGTTTGGGGATAGTATAGTCGGTTAGAGTCGTTGCTAAATCCCTAGGTAATAGATCCGGGATTTTAACCGGTTATGTAGAGTTTGACAAGCTTACCTTTCTTTCATTCTTCAGGGAAGGTTTCGCTGTTTCCACTAATGGGAGCAGGTCTGCTGTGAACTGAGTTACTATTTTTAATATGTATGCTCCACATTCTTGTCCAGTTAGGCCACAGTGCCTACAAGATTTGAGTCCTTTCGTTTTTCTCAATTCCGAATATTACTGTGGCATCGGCGAACAATGTACTATGTGAAGTGGCATGTGAAGCGGCTGGTTGGCCATTCGCAAAGAGTAAGTACAATATGGGGCCTAATAAGCTTTCTTGCGGTAGTCCAGCTTCGATTTATTTTAGGTAGGAATGAGCAGAATGGGAAAAAATTTAGCAAGATGAATGGTGGCAAGAAGTCAGGCCTGGGCCACATTTTTACGAAAATTAAGAGCGAGAAGTAGACCTTATCACTGGAAAAGATTTTGTTCGAAAAATCGCCGTCAACCTGTTGATTCTCCATCATCCAACCGGCATGATATGTTCTCCACATTTCACGGCTAGCAGGATTTAGTTGTTATGTAAGCCGGACCTTGTAGGGAAAAAGATGTAAATTAAAGTTCAAATTACGCCAAACGGAGCTGCAGAAAATATCTGATTGCTGACTGTGGCGGAGCTAAGTTTTCAGTTGATTGAGCATATGCATAGGTCCTACTATATCACACCCACACCGATTTGTTTGAATCTGGTGATTGTGTTTCGTGTGTTGCTTCCTGGCGAGCTTAATCTGCCCATAAATCGCGATATGCAGAAATTTAATATTTTTGGGGCGTTGAGTGGTGTTTAGACCTTATTGTAAAGCAGCAAGGCGAGAACTAGATACGTGACATTATAGATGACAGATGAATTTGACAGATGCCATATGGCAGGGATGATATCACAATTTTTCAAGATCGAAATGCAGTTGTATGACAATGATTTTTTGTTCCCTCTAGTCTAATATAACTTATAGTATCTCACAGAGACTATCCTTATCATCCCTCATCATTTTGATGAATTACAATCCAAGCATACAGTACGCAGAAAGGGATTTCTCTTTTCTCGAATTTGTTGTATTCTTTACTTCCGAAGAACACGATGAAAGGATTCTATACAAGTTGTATCGTATCCGTATAAATAGGTATTTGTATCTGAGGCAAAACTCAATGGGCTTTCAATGCTTTATATAATAATTTGAGTAACTTGTTGGTTTCATTGTCAGTCAAATAACCATTGTAAGTAAGTATTTCACCCCTGCCGGAGGTACTGAGAGATTTTCCTTTTCGCATTCCAAAGGACATCACATGCAACAATAAGGGTATTTATTCAGTATTCTATTATACGACCTACATATACACGAATGAGCTTCATGTGAACTCTACCTACCCTCATTGTGTGTAATGTTGTATTGAGAGTCAGATCGACCACGAACAATGTGGGGGTTCAACTGATACTATGTAGTAATTTAATGCAATCCAGGACTCCAGTACCTTTTTATATAAAATGAAACGACTTTTAATAATAGGACGCGACTGCTTTTGCTCTTCGGTGAGGCCTGCGTTTAAGTTAAGCTATGGTGGGCAAAAATTCACTTCTGCAGTCCTCCCACTGGTTTAGTGAAGGAAATAGCTAATATCACTCTGTTAGATTAGTGTCAGCTAAGACATTTAGATTGAGGTGACCGTACTTTAACTCCCTGGTGGTGAGAGATTTAGAACCGTGCTGACGAATAGAAGGCTAGCGGCTACACTAGTCCTAGCGAGCACTTGAGGATGCCATGGCAAGGCTCACATTAAGTAGTGCCTTCTTTTAGCATGCCGGTAACCTAAGATGAAGAGTTTACCGTGCCTACTTGGAGGAACAAAATTAAATGTTTGAAACATTTGAAAACGTTGTCTTCATCCTTTGCCTTCTAGCACTGAGTGACGACGAGTTGCCGGGGTCATCACAGCCTACCAAGAGTGATATGGATGTGGACAGAAGAAGGAGGTAGTAACTTCGCAAGAGCTAGAGTGCGCGAGTAGAAGGCTCAGAGGGGTTGATAATAATGAGGTGTCATCAAGTAATCTCAATGCTGTGAGGGAAATTGCAGCAGAAAACAAAGGATGCGCAGCTGACTACCGCTATTGAACCAAGGTACTAGAAAGCGCAGGAAGCTCTGCCACTGTTGCTAGTTGAAGCAAAGAGGGAAAGTTCTCCACATAACGCTGGATACGGAGTTGGCTCTGCCCCTAGATCTATGATGGTAGAGAAAGGTGCAAAAAGCACTAGCTCGCAAAACAAAATTTGCCCAAGAATTTCGAGAATTAATTACCTCAGCGCCTGGGAGAGTCAACAAAATGATAAAGCCAAAGCATACCAAACGGGGACTGAGAGGAGAGCCTAGGGAGAGGAGATAGCTACAGAGGATGCTGTTGTGGTAAAAGTAGCACCTTCACCATCTGTCGAAACACTTAAGACTGGAACTGACGAATAGTAGGGAAACTCTTCAAGGAGATAAGAAAAAAAGAAAAACTTGATCCAACAGGAAATGCAAACATCGTCGGTTCACTCTTTTAGAAAAAAATACCATCTGTCGACTCTGTTTAGATGGGGATGAAACGGCAGAACACACTACTATTTGAGTGTGTGTGGCTTTAGGAGCATTTTTCATAGAGGAGTCATCTCTCAAATTGATCTGAGGGGCTCCTCCGCAGCAGCAATTCTCGCCTTCATTAATTACTTACTCAGGTCCTCTGACTCCTCGTGGGTCAAACGGGAATTTTTGCTGCTAAAAGCTCACCTGAGTATACTAGATATTGCCTGGAACTTTGACCACCAGCGAGTTCCTTAGCAATACTATAGACAGTCGCATCTATTTGCTACTTCTTAAGCCTTGGTGGCTAGTGCATTGATGTCACCCTTATCTCGTCTTACACTACGTTGCACTTCTTTTCTTTTCAGGCGGTATGGAACTTCTATTTCGAGGCGCTATACTGCTGAGGCTACTGCAATCCGTGCTTTGAGTTCAACAAGTTCATCGATCCGTCTCCAAGTGTCTGCTGCCACCCATGTGCTTTGGCTTTTTCGTCTTCTACCGACAATGGCGTCTGCCCCAGACTTAAAAACAATTTTTTTTGGTGGTCCATCTCTATTCCTTTGTCAACTCCATGTTTGTTACGGACATCTTGGATGCAATTTCTAAAGCGTTGCATTGGCTAATGGTAAAGTTATCGGTCTGGTTTGATGTACATATGTTCTCGATCAGTCGGGACCTAGCTGATCTTGTGGTCAAAAAACAGCGTGCCTCCAATGACCAGGCTGCTGTGTCTAATTTGCTGTAGAATTCGTCCTTGCCATCCACATCCGCATAATTTGGGGGAGCATAGCATTGGATAATGGTTATGTTCCTGACCTTACCTTGAACCTCGCCGTCAATATTCTCCCACCATAAGGTTAATAGTTAATAGGACATAAGGCTGTCTCTAACTGTCGCTGTCGCGAGTGGTGTTCGTTGGTTTTCCAGAGTAGAACAGGAAGCTATTGCCAGTTTTGGAGGGTTGAATGCCGTGTTCCCACCATCTAGTTTCACTTACTCCTACGCTGTCCAGTTTGCACCGCATGAATTCTCGCTCTCTAATTGAAGGAATCTAGAACTTATGCGACCCTCCTTTCCATTATCAAGAAGGGTCTTAGCGTTCCAGAATCCAATCGTTGTTCGTGCTCGATAGCCAATGGCCGTCCACAAAGTATCGCTCCGTATCCGAGGCTTGTGTTGCCGTTTCGGAGCAATAAATGTTTTACGGTTGCGGCTTGCTAGGTCACAGACCAACAAATACTTGTCCGGCTTATAATGGCTCATGAGACTCGCCATTCGCCCTTTTCACACTTCGCAATTTATGAAAAACTCCCAGGAGGCGCCGCGAGAAGGCGTTGAGGCAGGACTTACTAGCAGTATTGTAGGTGTTCGTATACAGAGCCATCATCTCGTTTCTAAGCGAACCAGCATTCATTGGCCAATACTGCTTCTACGATACCTATTACTAGTCGTTCGCAAGCTTGAGATACGCAACAGATTTCCTTCCTGCTTTTGCGGTCTTATTTATACCTAGATTGCGTTAGGTATGTGGGGACCCATTGTGATGCCCTTTGGGGGAAAGGATATCCCTTGCCCCTTGAAACCCATTTCTGATTCCAATTTGCTCCAATATTTATTGTTGCGAGTCTTTGCATACAAACCATCCTGAGGATTTGATGAATTTCACTATCCTGTCTGATGGCGTGCTGGCGAGTTCATCTAGGTCTTGGAAAAACTCCTCAACTGCCAAGGAAGTTGTTCCTGCTGTGTTGGAAACCAGGGCAGTGGCATAGGAAGTGGGTTGTGTCCTCAAAAGCTCCCTCGCCACCGCAGCCTCTGCAGAGTTCTTCTTCCGTCAGACGTAGTTTTTCCCAATTATACTGTAGAGAGTTATGCCCCGTATAAGTCTCTCGGTTCTGCCTTTGTCGAAGGACGGCCACAGTTTCCTTGTGATTATACAGGAATCCAAGGAGGTCCATCTGGTGTTTGCCTCTTTTATGGCTATTTTCCCTGCTTCAAGCTCAAGTGTGCAAGGCGGGATGTTCACGTGGTTCTGCTTGCCTTGAGATGGCTGCAGAACCATCTCTTGCTAATTCGTCAGCTTTCTCGTTGCGTGCTATACCCTCATGTCCAGGGACCCAGCAGAGCTATACCTTGAGCTGTGTTTCAAGAACCTTAAGCTCTTCTCGACAGCACTTCACAAGTTTAAATTTAATTTCTGTGGCAGTTATTGCTTTTGTAGCTGCCTGGCTGTCAATAAATAAGGTGATACCCTCTTGTGGTATTGCCCTTACTGCAGACTCACGGGTGGCTGTTGTCAGTGCCAGGACCTCCACTTGGAAAACGCTGCTGTGGTCTGGGAGGCGTATTGATTTCGATAATCCTAGCGATTCGGAGAAGATGCCTGACCCTACGCCAGTGTCCATTTTAGATCCGTCGGTATATATGGCAATGGATTGCGCGTTTGGTATCAGACCTCTTAACCACTCCTCCCTGCTAGAATAGGCGCTTGAGAAAGGTTTATTAAAGTCTAAGTATGGCGTGATGTAATCCGTAATAGGTACATGGCCAATATATTTCCGAAGGATAGTCGCATGCCCTATTGGATTTGACTTCCATGTTTCTGACTGGCTGATTCTGATGGCGCTAATGGCTGCAGATGTTTTGATGAAGATATCTAGCGGAAGCAGGTTGAGAATAGCCTCAAGTCCAGCGGTTGGAGTTGTCCTCATCGCACTGGTGGTCCCGATGCACGCTAGTCTTTGAATCTTCGTGACGGCCATTAGGTTAGTAACCTTGTTTACCGCCGGCCACCATACAAGACTGCCGTATGTCAGTATGGGTCTTATACATCCAGAGAATTATTTTAGGAGGGGGACCCCAGGTTTTCCCAAAGATTCTGCTGCATGAATAGAAGGCTATAGTTGCTTTTTTAATCCTTTCATTAATGTTCATTCTCCAGTTAAGTTTCTTGTCTAATACAAGACCTAGGTACTTTGCTCTGTCAGAGATCTTAAGCGGGGTAACTCCGACAGATGGCGTACTAAACTGTGGTAGCTAACTAGCAGCATGCTCAAAGAACCGTTTGATTCTTCTTAAGTTCTTGTAGCAACACCTACGTTTGTCGTTTTTCTTTTCCTCTTATGGTTGACAGTTCTATCTATAAACAGAATGAGAGACGTTTACCCTTGGACAGTTATAGCAAGGATCTTACGTGCTCTTGAAAAATATGCACTTAATATGTTCAAAGAAAATAAACGCCGGAGTACGTCCTTGACAAACTATTTCGGATAAAATAATAATTGACAGGGGACCTTGACTTTCCTACTTTCATCTAAAAGATGAATTCTTTCAACTTACCCTCATTTATACAGAGATAACCCGAATCTACCAAATTCATAACTCATGCATTATCCTTTCATACCCACTTCCTTATGCAACTTTGAACAGATCCCAGAATCTTGAAATGAAGTAACCCTTCCGTTGCTCTGGAGATATCCTTCTCATCATGTCGAAAAGAAAAAAAAAAACTGTAAAAATTTCCGAAACGATAAACTTTATTCCATTTATCCTCACTGCATATAAAATGTGTATTATCCTGTGTATTCTACAAAGTACAGTCTCCTTTATGTAAGCAGGACATCGTCATTTGAACAACTTTTATACAAATCGTAGAAAACAAGGCTAACAAGAGAGACAGGTCGAGAGGAACTTCTACTGGAAAAATATCACCTGGAAATCCTGTCATATGACGACGACAAACCCAATATGTCTAGGGTACGAAGAAAACAAACCCGATGGGATTACAAGGATATTGAAATATTCAGAGGAAAGGTTCGGTTCCATTTTCTTGGGTGGAATTTTAAATTTGAACAAAAAAAAAAGAAGGAAACTCGTTCCACGTCTACAGGTAGCATTTAAATTTAATTGAAAGAAACAGGATAAAACCGTTTTTGTGTTTTATGCGTTATCCTTGTAAGAAATTAAATAAATTTACTTTTACGCGCTTTTAGTGGTCACGTGGATTAAGAATGCAAAGGCATTGGGGAATCCACTTCGTGACTGTGACATGTTAAATCCTCTTTCCCTGCCTGTCAGGAGGTAAATAAACTTTCAAGCAAGCTACACAGGGTGAATAGAATTATTCAACGAAATGGAACGACGTTGTAGAGAAGATGTGGTAACGGTACAGCGAATTACCATTCTACGAGTATTTAATTTATTCAAATCACCGCTAGATTCACCTCATGGATATCTGAGATGCCAAGTGGAAAATGTCTGATTTTAATTTGATAAGGTGGGGGGTATACGTACCGGCAGAGAGGGTTTCTCCAGCAATGGAATATATGTACATATGTATGTGTATAAAAATTTGAGATAAGATTTATATCTATCCCGTTGCATTAGCAGTAAAGATCTATCGTGAATGGTTGTACAGGCTTTGGTTTTACAAATGTAAGCGTTCACTAAAGCTTTATACGATAGGGAACCACAAACCTAATGACATTGGCCAACGGTTTCTGCCCTTTTGGTGAAGGAAACCAACCAGTCAACTATGGAAGGTGCAAGATAGCCAAGGAATTTAATGGAGAAGCAGTCAAAAGCCTAGGCGAGTGGTTAAAAAAAGACAAAAAAGTGGTCAAGTGTGACTATATTCCCGCATTCAGAGTTCCGTTAGAACGACGACTATTGCAATTTATAACTTACTCACTTAGGTGGCGCTACAGCTACAGCTGAGCCTCAACCAACAAACCTCTCCAACCAATTCGATTTTTAGCTAACTGCCTCCAGTTGCGCACTCCAAGTTGCTTGAAGCCCGCTTCCACTTGTGCGCGTCACCTTAGACGAGGTCGTCCCCTACTGCGTTGTCCCTCCGGACTAGATTCGAAGACTCTGCGGGCCGGAGCATTGATGTTCATTCGTTCCACATATCCTAGCCATCTTAAGCGACTGATGCGCAATGTTTTTGACTAGGTGGATATCGCTGTAGACCTCGTATATGTCGTCGTTGAATCATCTTCTCCAAAACCTATCAACGCAAACGGGATGGAATATCTTACAAAGAATTTTTTTTCTCGGAACGACCGACGATACCTTCATCCATGTCCATGCTTCAGTGCCATAAAGCGGAACTGAGATGATTAAGGTTTTGTATACATAGATCCTCCTTAGTTGTTTGAGACAGGGCCTTACTACTTAATTGCCCTCTCAGCCCAAAGAAACAGGGATTGACAAGCTTTATTCTTCGTTTGATTTCTGTTGAGAGGTTGTTTTCACAATTAATAGCAGAGCCTAGGAAGATAAAGTCCCTTTCTTGGGTTTTTTCCAGAATCTGTTGGAGTGGGAAAATTTGATCGACTGTGGACTTTCCTGGCCTGAATCCACACTGCTAAGGCCCATCAAGTTGTTGACGAAGGGTTTCAGGCGTTCACACAATATGGCGGATAAGATATTGTACGCGATGTTGAGGAGACTGATACCTCTGTAATAGGCACAGTTGAGGGGGTCTCCTTTCTTATGGATCGAGCAAGGTTAAGTTAGGTTAGGTACGCAACCTCACTTAGACAGCTACGTTCAACCAGGAAGAATTAGTTATGAAGAGCTGGAGGATTTTATTAGTTAGTTTGCTAGGGTTGTTGAAGAAGTAGGCTCCTAAATACAGTTTTCTAACAGCGGAAAGAGGTTCACATGCACGAAGAAGGTGTAGAATGATTTATTCCTCCTCTTCATCAATGTAGCTTTTACAGAAGTCGTTAGAGAAGAGGCCCAGCCTAGTGCCGTACCTACCGATAATGCACTGCCCTGCAACGACACCTACTATGCTGGAAATGAGCTTCCTTTTCTGTCCAGTTGTGAAAAAGGAAAGGAAATCACACCTCCCTACTCCTGATTCTGTTTTAGATCCATCCGTGTAGGATCGTATGGATTTCTTTTGCAACCCAAGATCCCTTTGTCAGTCTTCCCTGGTGGATAGTCGGGTTTGAAAACATTTATCGAACAGAAGTTGTAGCAAAGTGTAATCGGTGTCTTCCGGAAGGAAGTTAAGATCCTTAAGAATAGGGGAGTGTCCAGTATGTAGACTAAACCACCAAGATATGGCCTTCATGTGGGTGGCTCCATACGCTGCCACCTGTTTGCCATAGAGATCTAAGGGTGGCAGGTGGAACAAGGACATCCACCAGACGATCACGCTGACGACGGATACTTATGGCCAACATGTGACCTGGGTGTTGACTATTAGCCGCCACCACTAATAGTGGCATTGTCAGGGGCAACGGTGCGCTAGTTTGATTGGGTTGTAGGGCCCCCTTGCAGTGGAAATGCGATCCTCTTATTTAGATGCAGTTTAGTTTTTCGCCGCCGGGAGTGGATTAAATGCGAGATTAGGTGGATCATTCCAACCCGGGGTGTGTGTACGTGCTGAAGTGGGTGAAGGTGCTTTATTCGAAATGATTTTCAATAAAGATCGAGGAATATTAAGTTGAAATGTGTTTAGAAGAGAAAATTTGTTTCGCAAAATAAATCAATTGCGATTGATTTAGAAAGCTTAGAGAGAACATTCTTCAAAATGACTCTGAGCGTATTGTAGTGTTTACCCGAGACAGCTATAGCAACGTCATCTGTTTACGCAATTACCTTTAAGCATTTCTCTTCCATGATAAAAAGCAGTTTATTCACCACTAGGTTCCAAAGAAGGGCAGTGAACACTGGACCGCTACGGCGTCGCCCAGCTTGGAGTTGATCATTGTATTGGTCAACAGCCGGTTGAACGAAGAAAACGCGTATGAAATCGGTTTTTAAGAAATGCTACTGTCATCCAAGCTGATTTTGAATTCCTGTAATGCTCAGGCAAGGACTTAGTTTTAAACGAACCAGATTTCTGAGGTTTTCCTATGACAAGTGGTTTCACCTTTTGATGACCTGTAACATTTGCGCACGCTAATGGGCTTGTTTGCCCTGGAGCAGTCCTTTTTCACTCGATGCAACGTACATAAGTCGCTTCTGGAAGTCCTATTTCATCCGTTGTAAATTGGAACTCTAAAATGTTCTTGTCGAGTTTTTCTTTTAATTGACAGGTCAGTTCTGCTTAAGATGACAACTTTTCCCATGATACGCATGTTTTTTGCATGCTGAAATATTCTGAGCAAATAAAAGCACATTTTTGTGCAGATTTTGTGTGCCACTATTCCGATGTTCACTATATCAAGCGTTCACTGTAATTGTATTCAATTTAATCAAAGCAAAAGTTTCCAATAGCAGATGCGTCAGTGAGTCCTCAAATTACTTGGCTCGCGATAAGATTTTATTACCGTTACGAGAAAATGTTATGCTTTCATCATCTATCCTCACCCACACTCGTACCAATCTGGTTATTTAATCCCATTTCAAAGGATTGCCTTGTTTCGGAAGTTACAAAAAGTATATAAATTTGAATAAAGGATACTCCTTCGCTCCTACCATCCTTTGCCCAAATTCTTTGGCGTTCCATCTTCATATTCCCCGTAGTATAAAAAAAAATCATTACTCCTTGATTCTCCGGAATTCCTTAATTTTCTTTTCTTTTTGCGGTTCGATGAAATCGAAATTCCTTTCAAAGTACCCCAAAATCATTAAGCCAGGCAACACAATATTTCATAGTAGCTTTGTAGTACTAAGCTTCTGCTTGACATATGAATTAATCAGAACTAAGTTCGTCAGTACTCGTATTTAATAAAAAAAATGTTGTCTCCATTTTCTTGTTATTTCAGCTGACGACGAAATTAGTGGCCATTCGTCGACATGCGGAAAAATACTGATATTCTTGTCATGTGTCCTTGTCGCACTGACGTTGCCGTTCAGTTTGTTGGTTTGTTTCAAGGTTGGTATAGCAACGAAATCCTTCGGGATGTAAATCAATAATTCAACATTTAATTTACCATCGCCTCTGACCTACGTATCTAATAATATTCTTGTTATAGGTTGTCCAGGAATACGAACGTGCTGTTATATTTCGATTAGGAAGGCTGATGCAAGGAGGTGCCAAGGGACCAGGTAATTCATGTTCTATTTCTGTTTGGTTAATGGAGATACATACACTTTAATTCCTCTCTCTCTCTCTCTCTCTGTCCTTTCTAATTGGTGTTTCGTGTAAAAGGGATATTTTTCATTCTGCCATGCATTGATGCTTATGCTCGAGTCGATCTTCGAACAAGGACATACGATGTACCACCGCAAGAGGTAAGTTTTATTTCATTGATTAAATAGTATAAGAAATATGTACTTTCTCTAGTTGAATCATTTTATGTCTATACTTTTGGCTTTTTGGATATTTCGTTAAAAAAATTTTGTTTACCGGGAAAAAGGAATGAGTCCTTAAGCTAGGATTACACGATTGATGATTTGCGTCAGTATTCACGATTTTTTTGGAGTCCAATCGACATCAATCGTGTAAAGGCACATTTTTTTATGTCAATCTACGCCAAATTGGTTGACCCCAGATTGTGTCCAATTTCCGTCAACCAAAATTTACGCGATTACATCAATCGTGTAAACGACGACTCGCGCGTCAACCACAGATGTCAATATTAAATCAATTTCGCAGCGAAATTGACATATCTCGTGTTTTTTTTGCAGACTTCTGGTCCTATGATTGATATTGTACAAGGTGCGATTCGAAACAGTATTGAGAGCGATTTGAAGCTGTCGCCAGTAGCTAAAAATCTCAAAGTTACGGCCAAACGCTCAGACGCGGAAATTGACTTTCGCATATTTGTGTCTTGTTTTTGAATTAGCGGTGTCACCATATGCAACAATTCATTGAAAGTAGTTTCATTCATCCACAGAAAGTTTTTATACAAATGTTTCTGATTCTCGATATCACGGAATTCGTTTAGCAAACTCTTGTGTGCTCCACATATTGGCCGCTTTTTCAGCCATTCAATCATCCAGGCTTGTCGTACAGCGCGAGAATCTTCTGCTGTCTTCTACTTATTCCAATTGCTGCTTATAGAACTTTTCGACATCGTTTTTTATATGATCCTAATCAAAGAAATAAATTTATTCACCAGTTGAAAATATTTTCTTCTGTCAATATTTATGTTGGGAAATGCATTTGACACTAATGACAGCAAGCGTCAACCAATGATCAATTCGATTGACATAAAAAGAGTCATTCGTGTAAACGGTCCGAATGTACGGTTGACGGATTACACTTTTTTTTAAATTGAGTCAATCGATGTTTTGGTTTACGTTGACAGAAGAATTGACGCTTTTAAGTCAATCGTGTAAATCGGGAGGGAAATCTGTTTGCGCTTCTGTCTAAACTACATCAATCGGGTGTAAAACTATTGTCGCTAGATTTACGCTTTTTCGCCAAGAAGAATACGAAGCTCTAAAAATTGTGACCGAGAAATTCTATGAAAATTCTGATCTATTTCGCATTAAACAAGATCAAAAATTTTGTCTCAGAGTCTAAAAGGTTTAATGCTTAAATCGGGAATCGCCTTACGGCATACGGTTCATACCAAAACTGGTTACCATGCCTTTGGTCGCATATGGGAATCGACATATAAGTTCCCGGTGCTGGAAATCCGGTTTCCTCATTGTGGACCTAATGGACCTTTTTTGTCTCTCTGTCTGAGCGGAGACACCACTCTCTGATTAGGATTGCAATGTCATCAGCGTACCCTTAACCACAGAACCCCTCATTGCTGATTATATTTAACCCCCCATTCACTACGATGAACCATAACTTGGGGAGAGAGAAATCGTACCTCAGGGCAACCTTTCGTAGCCGTGACGCTGATTCTGTTTCTGCCTAGTGTAACCTTGGTATTTCTACCCTTTAGCATGTTCTTTACCCAATTTCACGTAGTATTATCCACTCCTGTGTCCACCTCAATTTCTCAGTCTCTCGAGGGATTTGCCAATGCTTACAGTGAGTTCCATCAGCGTTGTTCATTCACCAGGTTGAGAAGAGGTTTTTGTGAAGTGGATTCCCAAATTGTGGACCACCCCTGATATGTCCATCAAGTAGTTTTTCCGTTGTCTATTGGAAAGAAGAAGTGATGCTTACAGGTCAACCTTTCGGTATATAACCCCAGGCATAGACTTCTCTGAAGATGTTAGTCGGGATTATAAAGGATATGCTTTTTTGAAGGGTGTTGGGAAAATTCCATGGGCTTTGAATGGGTCAAATGAGTTGATGGCCCATTTTATTTTGCCTTCATGAACGATTTTCTTGGATCTTTCCAGTCCTGTTTGGTTTGCTAATCATAATCATAATCATAATACGCTAATAGCGTATTCATGGTGTGCAGTCATATGCATAAGACTTGGCATCAGGACACAAACAAAAAAGTGACCTAAAACTGTCTTATTTGTTCGCAATTATTTTGACATGGCTCACGGAGCAATGAGCCGCAAATAAAGTCACTTTCGAAAAACTGAACAATCTTTAAAACAGCATAAACCGGACTCTCGTGACAAAAAGGTTCTCTACCGCTGATAAGTTTCAGTAAGAAACATTTGTAGTTGTGCCGAACTAGCAATTAAATTTACAGATCTTAGTAATCTAGCGCGAAAAATTCCAAAGACCAGCTTATGTATGCTGTGCTATGAGAAGGGCTTCCAATGCAGTGATGGAAGTTATCCCTAACCTTTGTCCCCTCTTTCTTCAGCTACAGAAAAAAGGTTTGGTAAACGCCAAGCTAGTCCATCCAGACATGCTCTAGAACTAAACAAAGATAAGCCACTTGAAATTACCATCATGAACAACTGTCTTTTAAAGTAGAAACGCGATCGCGCGTTGACAGATTGAGTAGAAACAATGGGATCTTATGGGGTAACACAAAATGTGACCTCACGCGTTTGGTCGGTTTTTGATCGTAAATATCGTAAGCGCGACCTCAACGTCGAAGTAGAGCTACTCTCTACTATTTTCCACTATGGTCGCGCGTTTTGACAGCTCACAGCTGATTTGGATTGACATTATTTTTTGGCTTGTTCGATTTTAACAAGAAGGCAAACCATTGTGTCCTATATGTACTCCGAATTGTTAGCATTTAATATGCAAATATTTTTAATTGTTAATTGATGTTTTTTGAACGCAAATTAATTATGTTAGAGTATGCAGAGGTTTTTATTTTTTTATTTTCGTATTCATACACATTCGTTTTCGAAGTTTTTTCTTATATTTGTGTTTCCTAAAAATTTTCTACTCCATTTTCTGCCGCGAAATAGAGTGTGGGAAATCTGAGGAAACAGAACATAACTCTGCCGTATTCCTAACCTCAACGCACGACCGTGGTGAAGCCACATTTTGTGTTGCAAATTTTGTTGCGTTTCAAAGCTCTTTGCAGTCTTTGCCTAATACGCGTTGAATCTAAGTTGGCTCAGTAGTTGCGTTCTTTCAAAATTCCAATCCGCTTGGTTAACATGGTCGGTTTTCCACTTAATGCCTAATGATCCCGCCTGGCATGTTGAGCTCCTTGAAACGAAAGAAATTCTTTTCCATGATTATGTTCGATAATTTATGCGCTAGTCTTTCATTGCCGTATCTAAACATGGTTTCCATTACATATCGCAGGTGTAAGTCCAAAATATAGAAGTAACTCTCATCTAAACCAGTTTCTAGAGTGGTATCTGGTAGTTCTAGTATTCTTTTTATAAAGTATCGTTGAAGTTTGTTCACTTTGTCAAACAGTCCATAGCCCAATACCTGCGGAACATAAGCCTGCATAGAATCACGGCTTGAAAGAGTTTCCACTTCGCCCTAAGGTCTACATTTCTTTTGCTCAAGAAGTTTCGCCATGCTGCATTGATGCTATTTTTTGCTGAGATATTTCTTTTATCAACATGTTTCTCAAATATCGTTTTTGATGTTAGCAATACGCCTAAATAACAGTATTCTGACGCAATTCTAATTGGTTCGCCTTCATATGTCCATGATTAGACAGACGACCTCCTCTCCGAAATACCATTATATACCACTTATTGGAGTATTCTTCTAGTCGATCTATCATTGCCTGCATAGCTTGAATATTATCAGCTTATATTGGGACATCGTCTGCGTACATTAGTAACCTTACACTCAAACTCTCTACGTTTATTTCTCCACCTAGGAGGTCATGCAAATCATTTAAATGCAACGCAAATAAAAGCGTTGATAGCAAACACCCTTGTTTTACTCCTGTCTGAGCTTCAAAATGATCTAAGATTTCAGTGCCTGTCCACACAGCTGAATTTGTATTACTGTAGATACTTTCTATCAAATTCACCAATTTTTTGGAAACTCCAATCGAGTGTACATAGTTTATACGTAAGTAATTTCCTGGAAACTTTATCAAAAGCTGCTCTAAAATCTACAAAGAATGTACAAACCTTTTTCTTTTCTGCAAACTTTAAGTGCACAATTAACGCTAAGTTATAAATGCTGTCCACTGTTGAGTATTGTCTTCTAAAGCCCGCCTCGTAATCTGTCATGACTAGGACTATGAAAAATGCGAAATATGCACTTTAAATATACATTTAAAACCATGGCGAAGTCACCGATAACGACGTGGTTTATAACGACCAGTCGCTTTTAACGACCAATTTTTTCCCCACGTGGTTGGTTTTTGCACAAGTAATCTTTCTATTTTTGAAAAGTCGGATAAAGCGACCGTTGGCATTTAATTTAGGTTTTCAAAATTCTCATATGTTTTATTGACATAAATGATAAAATTTTTCTTAAAATTTTTAAAGGTGAAACTTTGGCGATTCGGTCTTTGAAAAGTTTTGTACATCGAGAAGGATCGCTCGACGTCAACTGACGTAATAGGTGCATTTTTAAGAACACATACTTCTTCAGTGGTTAGGTTTTCTATATAATTTTCGTCGACGCAACTCAATGTAAACGCCTTACATATATTTTTCAGTTTTAAAAAACCTTAATTTTTCATAAGAACATTGTCAAGCTTTTTCTTTATAGTTGCGCTAAGAGATCCTTGATTGATTTGATTTTTTAATGTGTCCCTTCCCTCAAGTTTTGCTATTGTGTCACTGAGGAAACTGTAATTGGAGCTTATGAATATAAGTTGGCTTTTAAGAAAAGGCCGAAGCAATATTTCTTTTGCATTTTTTATTGCAACCGCATCAAAGGCATCAAAATCATTAACCACATCCATTCCATTGGCACTGACTGGAGTGAAGTAAGGTAGTAGGGAGTGAAACCAATGGAAAACGACATAAGAAGCTTAATGGTGCATGTGCATTTTTACGTTTTTTTTTTTTTTAATTTTGAGTTAATTTTTTTTCGGAAATATGCACAAAATATGCACTAACGATTGGATGCCAATTTAAAGGAAAATTCATGAATCGGAAAGATAACTGGTTCTATTGCTAATGTGTCTCAAAAAAAATATGCAAATGCATCGAAATCCTAGCCCTAGTCATGACCTTTCATCGTAATCTTTGCAATGCAGTTCATAAAGGATATTCCTCGGTAGTTGCTGGCATCATTTACAGATGGGGAATACGATGCTTGTTGTAAATGTATAATACCCTTGTTAAGCATGACATCATACGCACTCGTTAATTTTTCCAGAAATATGTCAGAAGCATTCATAGTGGATTCTATCTTCACCTGGCGCTTTATTTAACTTCACTTAGCCTTGCACCTCTTTTACCTCTGCTATCGTAATCGCCTTATTCCGCTCTTCATTTTCATGTAAGGGGCGTACTGAATATCTGGTGCCGTTTGCTGTGGATTTAGGAGACGTTGGAAGTAATTTTTGAGCTCAATTGCTGAGATTTTTGAGCCTGTTTGAAAGGTTTGATTCCTTATTTCTTTCACCAGTTTCCACCATGCTTTGCTGTCTTTTACGGAGATAATTTCTCTGATAATTTGTTGAAAATGTTCACTTCTCCTTTCCTCGCAGATTTTCTGATAGTTGCGGTTCGCTTCTTCATATTTTTTTTGTCTTCTTGATTTTTTTTTTCTGTATAATTTTAGGCATTTGTACGATTTTTTCCTGGCAACTTCACTCTCGAAGTTTCCTTTCCACACTGGGAACAAAACACGCCCACATTCCACACTGTGTTTTGATGAAGTTAGGGCTTTTGCTACACCTTTTTATAAACCCACCGCACAATACTCGGAGGCCCTGGGCCCCATGGGGAAAATTCTGTCGTTTTATCTTGTATCTGTCATGATTTGCGTTTGATGCTAACGATTACCACACATTTTCAATTTCAGCAAAACTGATTTTCGTTCAAATCAATTTTCCTCCCTGCTTCCTAGTTCCCAAATTCGATTCAAGTACATGTCGAATCCCTGGCATAATTGAGGTAATACCCCCTGCTGATTTGATTTTTGAAAATATGAAAATAAGGGCATAGATACAGCGAGCACCACTCCAGCATTTTCATAGCAAAAAAAAATTCCAATAAATATTTTCCACCACTCATCACACTCATCACACGTTTTTAAAGAAACCCTCTGACCTTTCCCACTCGAGAAAAAAAAAAACTC